>OX030948.1:184702467-185902467 GCA_943735915.1 Pherbina coryleti | reverse complement strand
TCACGTACAGACACTTTTATCACCAAGAATATATTGTAAGCAAAGCGATTTCAAACAAAATTGTTTCACCAGTTTTTAGACCGCTAAAAGTTAGCTGTTAACAGAAAAATTCAATTTGTATAGTCGACTTGTTTTACAATTATTAATAGAAAAAGGAATTAAGCGTCACGTATGGGACATCGAAACTTACCTTTCCGTTATGATTAATTTCTTATCAAAAAACACTTAACCCAAAAAAATGAGTATGCAGTTAAATACAGCGGACCATACACTATAACTTAGAACAGAAATCTAGTTTCTATCTGATAAACAATAGCAGCAGCGACCTCGCAAACAGTTGTGTAAAGACTAATGAAAAAATCCGACTTGTTGTTACTCTCAATAAATAACGGCATTTAGAAAAAATGAGACATACTCACTACAACTTTTGTAAATTATTTTAGATGAGAACATTATCTCACTATGTACGTGCAATAATATATAAAAAATGCATATTTGTAAAACAGTTCAGAGTTCCCCTTTTTCATGGAATGCTCCTGCAGAGGTTTTTTTCGTTGAAATTTTTTTGAAATGCCTCTTCTTCTGTAGCTGGATAGCTTTCCGCAGCTCGTCTTCAGGGTTTCCATCACCTGAGCATGTTATAGAATCTGAAATAAATTTTTATGCATTATGAATATATCACATCTAAGATTCGACTGTCATTACCAATGAGGACTGGATACAAATTCCTTAAAGCCTTGAGTGACTTTTTGCCCTGCACACCATCTACATTGTAGTTAAACGTTACGTCTTCTGACAAAATGAACGGCAGACTTTTTTTTATGCCACTAGGACGCAAAACGCTTTTAATTGCTTCAATCTATAGAAATTGAATAAATTAGAGTTATCCAAAATGTTACATGTAAAAATCACTTACGTGTTCGTTTCTATTGTCAGGATCAATAATTTCATCGAGTTCTTGAAGTTGTTTCCCGTTCAATACAGGAAATTTCTGTCGCAGACTGTGCATAACCTTTTGCTTAGAGTTAAGTGAATTTAACAGCACTCCTTGCTTTGAAATGGCTTCGGCCAAAAATCTAAGCTGATCTGTAAGTGAACATAAATCATTAATAAATTAGTTGAATTAAATAAATTGAAAATGTTCTTACCTTGTATTAGTTTATCCCGTTTTTTTAGGTCATCTACATAGTATAAAATAAACAAAAAGTTGAATGTTATTATTTTGACTACTGGTAAAATTTTTTAATTATGTACTCAGATTTAATTATTCGAGTTTGAGAAAAATATTATATATTTTCATAGGTGTTTTAAATTCTATTACTATTGCATTAGTATTATACCGCGACTAATGCAATAGAAAGCCTTGGTTTGTAGAGCGAGGCTTTAAAACTCGGCAGACGAGCAATTAATGCCCTTTTTGAGTTCAGTAAAATGACAAGACAGGAAAGTTCTAGTATCAAACTGAGACTGGTTTTTTATTTCAAATTTTCCAACTTATATACTAATTTACAAATTATCTGACACATCTTGCATTTCATTCGTATATCCAAAATGCCCAATGTAACATGGTGTTCAACCTTTTGTTCATGTTACAAATGCATTTAGTCATCAATTTTAAACAAATTGCATTTCCCCATTTATGATATTTGACATATCAAAAATAGAAAGAAATAAAAGAAATTTGATTTGCCATTGTCACCAATAAGTACGGTCAAGCACCTGAGCAATGAACTGCATGTGCAGCAAGTGAAATACTCATGTTTCACTTCGCTGTAGGTATTTGGGTATACGTATGAAATGTTAGCATTTCTTTACCATACGTGTGTGTCATAATGTTCATGTGTGTCATTGACATGAAAAACAATATTGGAAGAATTGCTAAGATTTTTGTTGGTTTGGTATAATAGTCTTCTATTGGAATCATGTTTTTCAGCATATCGGAATCTATCTTAATTCTAGACAATGCATCAGCATTTGTATTAATTTTTCCTTTTTTATATACAATTTCAAAGTCGTAGTCTGATAAATCAATCCGTACTCTAGTTAGTTTGGAAGAGGGGTTTTTATGTGTGAAGAGTGAAACGAGAGGTCTGTGGTCAGTTACTACTATAAATCTTCTACCATATAAATATGGTCTAAAGAATTCAATGCCCCAATGTATAGCAAGTAATTCTTTTTCTATTACGGGTTTATTAATTTCGTGTTTATTCAAAGTTCTGCTTGCATAGGTTATTGGCAAATCTGTTCCCATTTCCCCCTGTGATAAGATTGCACCTAAAGCATAATTTGAAGCATCTGTCGTTAAAATGAATGGTTTTTGAAAATCTGGATATTGCAATATTGGAGAACTAATTAATTTTTGTCTTAATATGTCAAAAGTTTGCTGACATTCGTCTGTCCATTCAAATATTTTCCCTTTTTTTGTTTGATCATTAAGACATTTTGTAATTTTAGCGAAATCTTTTATGAAACGTCTATAGTAATTACAGAAAGCTACAAATCGTTTTACTTCGTCCGAATCTTTAGGTATCGGATAATTTTGAATTGCTTTGTGTTTTGCTGGGTCCGTTTTAATACCCTCTTTTGTTATTAGATGACCTAAATAAACAACTTCTGACCTTAGAAATACACATTTTTTTGCGTTTAATTTTAAATTGAATTTTGATAAACGTTCAAAGACTTGTCTCAGATTGTCATTGTGATGTTTCAAACTACATCCAAAAATTATGATGTCATCTACATATAAAAATGCTTTACTATCGAGATCTGAAAGTGCTATTGTTAGCATACGTTGGAAACTATTTGATGAAATTTTTAGACCAAAAGGTAGTCGTTTAAACTGATAGTGACCGTTAGATGTAGAAAATGCTGTTGGTTTTCTTGATTCTTTATCTAAGTTAATTTGATGAAATGAGCTTGTCATGTCTAGAGTTGAAAAATATTTTGCTCTTCCTAATTTATCTAATACATCTTCAATTCTCGTTAGAGGAAATTTGTCATTGACTATTTTCTTATTTAATTGTCTAAAATCTACTACAAGTCGCCATTTATCTTTGTCTCCATCGTTTTTCTTAGGTACAACAAGTAATGGTGAGTTGTATGGACTGGTTGAATGTTCAATTATATCGTCATCAAGTAGTTTTTGAACTTGTTGATTGATTTCCTCTATTTGAGTTTGAGGAAGTCTATAGTTTTTAATGTAAACTGGTGTTTTATCGGTTAAATTAAGATGTTGTGTATAAAAGTTGTTTGCTGTTAAAACTTCGTCTTCTAGGTGAAATATGTCTTGATAGTCTTTAAAAATTTTTATCAACTCATCTGTTGCTCTAGTGTCATTATTGTCAATTTTGAACAATTGTAATAGTTTGCTAAATCGGTCTTTATTGTTTTGTTTATTGTGATTTTCCGATTTAGTGAGAAAAACGTAGTTCCTTAATGGTTCTATTTCAAAATTAATATTTTTTAATATTTCATCTTTATCTGTTGTGTTTAGAAATTTAACATGACTAATGCCTTTTCCTGGAACTATTGTATTTCCTACAAAAATTCCTGGCTCCAATTCTTTACTTAGAATAATGCTATCTTCTGTTATATTTAATTGTATCGGATATATTAGCTCGGATCGTTTTTCTATTTTAATGTAGTAGTCTCTATGTATTTTAGATTTCATGGGAATTGTAATCTCTGTTTCTTGTAAAGTTAATGAGATCGTGAATGTTTCGTAATCAATTTTGCATAAAAATCTTGTGAAAAAATCTCTCCCTAAGATTCCGTCCGTTGGTATTGGAAAATTATCATTGACTATGTGAAAATTGTGTTTTGATTCGAATTCATATAAATTAAAATTTAATTCTGCGATTCCAATAGATTTTACACTTTCATTTGTTATACCAGAAAATGAACACGATTGTTCTTTTTCAATAAAAAGGTCTTCATTTAATTCACCTAATTTACATAATGAAATATCAGCCCCTGTATCTATTAAAAATGTTAAGCTAGTTTTTGTGCCTATGTCTAATTGTATATAATTAGTAGTGTTTTTAGAAATAGAAAAAATTTTACTCAATTCTGCTCCGGAGGATGAAAGTTTTAAATTTGATTTTTCATCTCCGGGCCTTCGGAGTTTTCCTGAACTATATGTACGCTATTTCTATTATAATTATTATTGTTGTTATTACCATTATTATTTCGGTTTCGTCTACCATTACTATTGTTGTAACGGTTATTATTCTGGTAATTATCATTCCAGTTATTATTATTTCTATTATTATTATTTCTATGATTATTTCTGTTATTGTTATTGTTATAATTCGAATTTCTATTATTGCGATTCGAAATGCTGTTTCTGTTATAATTATTATTTCTATAGTTATTGTTTTTATTATTGTTATTATTATTCCGCTTATTTGAATTGTTTCCATTACGAAAATATAATACTTGATTTTCATTACTAGCAAAGTCTTTTTCTAGTTCTATTGCAAGTTGTACGGCTTCATTCAAATCTTTAGGCTTAGACGCAAATATTGTGGGTTTAATGTCTGCATTAAGACCATTTTTGAATATGTTTAATGCATAGGTGTTATTGAGCGAAATTATGGTGTTTTTCTGTATCGCGTTGCATTGAGGAATTTCATTTATTTGCAACTCATTTAGTTCCGCGATTAATTCTAAGAGTTTTTCATTGTACGTTTGTACCTTCATATTCTTTTGTATGAATTTGCTCAATGTTAGCTGTACTTGAGCTATTGTTTTTGTGGGCTTGTATCTTGACTGTAGGGAATTTTTAAGAGCGTTGAAATCATTTGTTTCACTAGCACTTATTGCTGTTCTTACACTTGGTGATAATTTTACGTGAACAACAAAATCTATTAGCTGAGTTTTTGCATCAGATGTTAATGAGTTATATACTATTTCGACTATCTTTAAAAATGAAGTGAGATCTTTGAAATTTCCAGAAAATTCTGGTATACTTTTTAACGATAGCTCTAAGTTAAATGATGCCATTGTGACAGAATTAGGAGTTGATCTTGAAACTTGGGGAGTTGGGTTTGCGTTAGAATTTTCCGTCTCTGACATGCTGTGAGTTGGGATCGTTTCTAATGTGTCTAGTTTTTGCTGTAATAGTGTTTTCGCTTTTTCAAAATACTTATAAAATGTTTTTGTATGTCCTTCTTTTATTTCCCTGGTTATGCTAAATTCTATGAATTGTTTGTTGATGAGTTCTACTTCTTCTAATTTTAAAATTAGTGTTCTGCTAGTGTATCCTTTACTACCCGATTTTCTAAGATTCGTTATAATTTTGGCTAAACTATCTATTAGTTGGTCCATTTACAATTCATATTGATTTTTTTTTTCATTATTCAAGCAATAGTGTTATTCACTTTTTTATTGACATAATTTTTGTAATATGTGTTTAATTTTTTAATACCTATAATTAGGATTAGTAGGAAGATGATTATTATTAGTGTAGTCCAATATTCTCCTCTAATTTCTTTTGGTTTATTGGTGTTGGCGCCCACTTCGTATCCTGCAATCGCTATCAGAATTGCGTTGCTGACTTTGCTCCACCATCCCATTATAATATTATCTTTGTGTAGGTTTTTCTAATTCTTTTAGTTTTTCGAAAAATAGCTTCTTTTGCGGTCCGCTGCTGAGTCCTATTAGTCGTCTTAATTCGGCCTTTTCTCTGTTCAGGCGTTTCTTTTTTCCGCCTTTTGATTTCTTCTTGATGATTGCCGGTTTTGGTTCCACAGGACGTTGTAGTTTTCTTTTATTCCTCTCCAAGTATTGCTCTATTGTTATCGGCTTGGGTACGCAATGGTTTGGTGTAGGAACGTACGGTGGTGCTTGAATTTCTATACCTTCAGCGGGGTTATATTCCTCTTCTGCTATCTTGTCTACCAAGCTGTTAAAAATCTTGTGGAATTCCTTGTCCATTAAAAAGGTTTGTTAAAAATAAAAATTTTATTTTTCTTTAAAAACAGGAAGATTTCAGTTAAGTTATGGGGCAGGATCGCCATATTATATATTTTCATAGGTGTTTTAAATTCTATTACTATTGCATTAGTATTATACCGCGACTAATGCAATAGAAAGCCTTGGTTTGTAGAGCGAGGCTTTAAAACTCGGCAGACGAGCAATTAATGCCCTTTTTGAGTTCAGTAAAATGACAAGACAGGAAAGTTCTAGTATCAAACTGAGACTGGTTTTTTATTTCAAATTTTCCAACTTATATACTAATTTACAAATTATCTGACACATCTTGCATTTCATTCGTATATCCAAAATGCCCAATGTAACATGGTGTTCAACCTTTTGTTCATGTTACAAATGCATTTAGTCATCAATTTTAAACAAATTGCATTTCCCCATTTATGATATTTGACATATCAAAAATAGAAAGAAATAAAAGAAATTTGATTTGCCATTGTCACCAATAAGTACGGTCAAGCACCTGAGCAATGAACTGCATGTGCAGCAAGTGAAATACTCATGTTTCACTTCGCTGTAGGTATTTGGGTATACGTATGAAATGTTAGCATTTCTTTACCATACGTGTGTGTCATAATGTTCATGTGTGTCATTGACATGAAAAACAATATTGGAAGAATTTCTTTTCTTGGTCATACATATTTACAAAAGTATTGTGTGATGTTTTTGTGGAAAAGTAAAATGATTGTACAATGAGTGTACACCACAAAAATTTTTATTTCTATTTCGATATTTCGCTACACCATGGGTAGCATCATCAGGAAATATAAACAAAGCAAACGGAATGACAAAATAAATATACCCTCCATACTGGTGATGTGGAGGGTGTAAACGATTAGAGCCTGAACTCAACGGAAATGTTTGACTTTGAGACGAACCTGGAAAAGTGTGCCAAAGATATCCACTCACCTTTAAAATGGCCACAAACGTAATGTCATCTACTGTGTCCAATTCATCAATTAGTTTCTGGTAGAGATAATTAACCAAGTCCTGATTGCGAATGGATTTTTGTGTCTTAAAGAACTCCATTGACATGACACACAACTCGGGCAGTGTCATATCTCTGGCACACTTTTCCAGGTTCGTCTCAAAGTCAAACATTTCCGTTGAGTTCAGGCGCTAATTGTTCCATTGCTTACATTCCAAACTTGCAAGAAACATTTTGTTTTGCTCCCAATTTTTTAATTACATACATACCTGTCAGTTTATTTATTTGCTTTTTCAAGCCTTCACAATTGCAATTGTGGCGTTTTTTTTTGGGAAGTGGGCTACTTGACTCCGAATCGGACATTTTGATGCAGTTTAGTTTATTTTTTTTTTTTATTAAAACGCAAGGTGTTTTTTGCCAAATCTTTCTTTTTGTTTAATTAATTTTTTGTAATTCTTTTCTTTAATTCTTTATATTTTAACTTGTTTACCACGTTACGATCACTTTTCTTCATCTTTAACTCCCGCTTTCCACAAATCAACTGAATCAACAATAAAAAATAACAACGAAACCAACATTCCAATCGGTATGTGCAAAGAATGAGTCATGACTCATGAGTAACGGCTGTTGTTGTTGTTGCTGTAACACTGTTGTTGTTGTTATTTGGCAGCACAAGTGTTTCATCTTTGCTTTCGAATGCTCGGTTTGTTATTGTTTTTTCTTTATTTCTTTTTCTTTTTTCTTTCTTTTAATTCTGTTTTATATTAGGTGTGTTTGTTTACTTGCAAATTTTACTTGCAAATTAGGTGTGTTTCTTTACTTGCAAGTTGTTACAAATTTTAAATTCTGTTGTTGCAAATTCTCAATTTGTTGGGCAATTATAGATTATTACATATAAAAGAAACGATATTTTTGTGGAAACTTAAAAACAACAATGTAAGATTGGTAGTAAAACTAATCTGCCGTTGTATGGAATTGAAACCGCTTTACATGCTACATCGGAGAGTAAAAATTTCTCAGTGTCGTTAGAGGATTCCAAGTCTGCAGAAAATATTCCTAAGGTCATTGATTCACAGGGCTCTTCAAAAAAATTCTGTAGATTTGTCAACTTTCGTCCTATAATGAAACTATTAGCATTTTGTTTTATACATAAAATCTCAACTGGTATGCTGTTTTTCATGTAACAATAATTATTTGGGCTAGTTGTCGTTAGTGAACAACTCTGAAAATTGTAGGCAAGTGTACCATTTGCTTTTTTTATTATTCCTTCGAAATTCGGAGTTACTAGAAAGTCATCTTCTAAAGCTTGTCTATGTATTTGCTGAAGTATTTTAACTGGACTTTTAACGCTTTTCTTCAATTTTTGCAGGTAGTTCTCAAAAGCATATGCGAAACTTTTAGTTGGATCTCCAACTTGTCGCACTGTTTCTGTTAGGTGAAGAAAAATTAGTTTGGGGTGGGTGGGGCACTTCCCTTAGGTCCATTAAAAGGCGTTTGGAATAATAGGAAGATTATTAGTTAAATAAATATCTATTATTATGAAGAAAAACGTGTACACTGTACAAAACTTTTTTTGTTTTTTTCAGCAGTTCTGATAAAAAAGTAATTTCGTTTTGCGCGGAAACTTTTTTGCAATTTCGCTAAAAAAAAAAATAATGGGGGTTCATACTTTTTTATGCTCTATTCGACTATGGTATGCCGTTTTTCGTATTTGCAAAAATTGTAAAAAGTTATATGCCTAGTGTGTAGTGTATTAGTGTATTAGAGGCGCACACGCCTTTTTAATCAGTCGCAAGGCTTTTGGTCATATAAGCCACAAAGGCTATCTTTATTTTTACTAGGCCGCAAAGGCTAATTTTGATTCAAGCCATAAAGGCTGAATTTTTAAACAAAAGAGATTTGATTACAGTAATAAGTCGCATTACAGAAGGAATACAAGTATTTTACATCTTATGTAACGTAGACACCTGCCGTATGGCTTAATTCTACTTTGCCCCATGGCAGTGGGGTCGTGGTTCAAGGAATTGATGCCTAGGAGATAAATTTTTCAGGACGTCAGTGCCATGCTAATATATACGACGTCCGTCATATCTCTCCTAGGCGTCACTTCCATGACTCCAGGCGCGACCATCGCCCTGTCATAGTAGTTTCAACACCGGTCGCACACCATACTTAAGGGTATATTTAATTTAATAAATATACTGTATGGATAGCAACCAATGCTGGAACGCAACAGTACCAATTATGGATGATTAGTTGGGTCATCATCCACATTTATTGGTGGAAATCGAGACCCATCTAACATCTCTTGCAATGTAAGGCATTGCCACCCGGTTGTTTAGCGCAACTCCACGCCGATCACAGACCTGTTCGCGACATTGAACTACCACAGCCAGCACGATACTCCCCGAAGGGCCAGCCCATCGATAGTCTCCCCGGGCAAAAGGGATTTACTTCGACACGCACTTATCACAACACCGATACATTAGCATTCATCACACTTGACTGTGGTGGAATTACCACCACTACTTGAACGTGCTACAGCGTAGACCACATCGCCATTGACTGTGTGCGACACAAGATCGCCACTATTTGTTTCATTTCATACCGGTACCCCAAGACCACCGGGATGAACTCCTAGCACCAACAGCACTTCATGACTATTCGCCATATCAACATTCATTGATATACTCCTCATCAATCTTGTACTCCGAGGCTACTCAGATAACCTTTCACACTCGGAGTACTCAAATGACACTTCTTGATACGCCTCAGTTATTACACCTTGGGACACCATTACAACTCCTCAATACACCTCAGTTATCACACCTTGGGACACCATTACAACTCCTCAATACACCTCATTAGTCAAGTGCTGAAGGCTACCAAGAAGAACACCCAGTGACTCAAAGCACCGGCATGACACCTCCTCAATACCACCTTAGAATCTGGTACTCCGAGGCTACTAAGTTTAACTTTTCACACTCGGAGTATCCATCTGACACCTCTTTATTCGTCGTATATACCAGCCATATAAGTCTTCCAAGACTACCGTTGATCAAGTCAACGGTCCACCTACTCCCCAGATTGGGCGACCAACTCCAGGATTTGGGTAGTCCCTCTACTTTTACACAGGATAGGGCGAACCCGTTGCCTGCGACCATCCTCCTTTATCCTGGCTTTGGACAGGCTGCTCGTGAAAACAGGCGGAGTTCACGTAAACAGGCGGAGTTCAATCTGTAACCTGAGTAGGTGCGCATTCTGTGTGGGAGGTGTGTCTGTAGGGACTGGTTTAGCGTGTCTACGGAAATTGTATTCGTCAATAGTCCCCATATTGTCTTCGTGATGTTGGCATTGTGCTTGAATCGCGGGATGAAGGTGTCTTGGTCAGTTATGCGTAACTGGTTTTCGTATCCCTTTAGGTATGCAAGCTGGTATGTGCTCATGGTCACTTTGGACAGGGTTCTCTTGACTGGTAGGGTCCCTACTATTTGGCCGAGGCGCTCGTATGGTGTTAAATGTGGGGTGTTCTGCTGTTTTGATATCACCGTCCAGTGCTGTGGGTCACTGTTTTCAATGCACCCCCCGCCGCCTGCTGTCATGGGCGTCTTTAACCAAGCCAGCCAGTTATTCTCTTTGGAGAAGTTGTTTTGGAGATTGGCTACGCAGTGTTTCATAACCAATTTGATATACGGTTCGGGTCTCGGGCATGTGGTAAAAGGCGACTTAGTAACGTGCTCCATGCGGTAGAGCATTCCTCTTCCTGGTCGAACTGGTAATTGGTTATCCAGGGGTTGGCATGGGTGATGGTTTTTAGGTCGAGAGCCGGAAAAGCCCACGACCCTCCTCGCGATCGTACTTTCCTTAGGAATTCACCTTGCGGCCCGGACACTGTTTTGTGTAAGTTAGCTCTCAGCCCGAACTCGTTATAGTACTTGACCATGGCCTCGGATGTTAATGAGGTGGTGTTTGAGTATAGCACGATGTCGTCCCCCATCACTCCTACCTGTATGGCTCCTCGTGTGCCAGTTTTCTCCAGTATGTAGTCGGCGGCTGATAGTGATATGACTGACCCGAGTAACGATGTGAAACGCCATCCGGACAAAAGTCCTCCCTCGTATCTCCAGCTGTGTTCTGCCCATTTGACTTCCAGTGTGTTGATGTGCTGTATATCGGCTTCTGCTACTTTCTTCGCCTCATCACTGATACTCCCTAGCTGTTCCAGGAGTATTATAATTGCTTCTTTCGGTATTGTGTGGTCGAATCTCTCCCCGTCAATACACCCGTACCAACTGTAGTTTCCCATTTCAAAGGTGGGCAGCCATCGGGGGCTGGAGATGGGGCTAGGTATGGGCGGTTTTCCTAGTAGGTACATAAGGTATGTTTGACGTAGATAACTAGCAATTGGTGTTGTGATGATTTCTCTGGTTTTTTGGCTCTCCTCTTTTAGCGCCACGCGTGCGTACTGTTGTGCTTCATCTGCTGCTTTTGCTAGGCTTATTTCTTCGAGGTATCCTTTTTTTCTCTGATATTTTCTTTGACATTGCCCACGCCCACTTGCTGCGTATTTTTTCTTTTCCGTACATTTCAACGACAGGTGCGCCGCCGGAAGTACCCCAACGGAATGGGTCGTTGGCGAACTCTTCATATGTTAGTGCTTCGTGTGTGCGTTTCTCCCATGTAGTTACGACTTCGGCTATCTTTTTCCGATACGTTGGCAGGTGTATCATTTTTGGTTCTCCGTTCACGGTACTTGACACCCAGTTTTCTACCTCGGATGTTATTTGTTCCATCGTTAACGGAGCCTTGGCGTTTAGAGCCTGTAAGTGGCAGAGTAACATGTAAGCTGGTCCTTTTGAAAAAGTCAATGGGTAAGCAAAAGCGCTGAGTGCTTTTAAGAAGTGGCGGTAGTAATCTTCAATGTACCGCTCAGGGTCGGAGATGTTGTTGGCTTTGGAATATTTCTTCCACCGAGCCTGAATCTTTGACAAACAGTAGTAAACCTCTTGTGCGATGTTGAGTTTCCCGCTTTCTTTCAGTGCGATGTAGTACAGGTACAGAGGCCAGGCACAATCTGTGTAACTGGGACAGGGCCACCATTTTGGGCATTGACCCCAATATCGTCTCAAAGCATCCACATTCCTGGGCCTGCTCCTCAGCTCCTTAGGATCGGGTAGATCTTTGTAAAAGCTGTCAGGCACATGAATGTGGTATGGTTCGTGGTTGATGGGTCCAGGTAGCGTCTGTCTTACCAGTGGTAACATATATTTGAAATGTGCTACCAGGGGGTTACCGTCCCCTGGTGCCCATTGTCCGGGATTTTCGTCTGTCTGGTTTAAGCCGAGCCTGCTGCATCGCTTGCAGTAGCTGGGGCCTCTGGTTTCGCGTTGGCCGCCGGGCTGGGCTTCGCTGGTGGTGGTGTCGGTGTCTTCACCTCTGGGACGGCTGGTGTTTTCGCCGCCTTGTCCTCGGTGCGTGCTGGTGCCGCTGCTAGTGGTGTCTTCACCTCCGGTTCTCGCGCTTTGGGTTTTGGGGTTGGGTCTCCTATTGATGGCGCCGTGGTTGGTTTGTCCCTCACTGTCTCTGCCTTGGCGTTGGTTGGTTTCTCCGTTTCCTTTGGTGTACTGGCTCCAGCTTCTTGTCCTGCTGGTTTGGATAGTGAGTTTTTTGCCACAGACGTCATTTGTTTTTGTTCTGGCGGGTCTGGCCACTGTATTGATGTGACCCTGGTGGCTGTGGCTTCCCAGTCTGCGCCAGTGTAATCAGACATGGTGACGTACAGCGTACGTTTATCAATATGTTTGTCAAATAACACATTGATGGCTTCGGAGTGAGCCAGTGTGGCAGTGTAGATGCGGTTTGTGCGCCGAGTCCCTGATGCGGACAAGGATATATGGGATATCTGTTCGATCCATGATCCAAGCATAGGGTGTGCTCCTTGGTCGTTCGGGGTGCGGTCAATTAAGATTGGGTGGTATTGGACGGTGTTAAGAGAACCTACAATCCATTCGAGCTGTGTTTTCCTTTGCTCGGTGAGGTGAAGGGCGAATTTTTGTTACCAACTTGTTGGCGTCTGCGGCTGTCTTAACGGGCCTTGTGATGGTGCGCATTTTTTCGTACCACTGGAGTTGTAGTTGGTGGGGAATGGTGGTTTGTTGGTACCACGCACGGTCTTCAAATGGGTCCATGCCTCCGTAGGCTTCGGCGAACCACTGATCGGTGTACCCGGTCCATTCTTCCATGACTCAACCATTTCGACATGGTTAACCAAGTCCAATGTTACTTCTGACTTGAGGCGGGTCATCTTGTCATAGCGGTTGTTGGAGGACCACTTGGAATTGTATCCGGTCCAGTCTCTCGCCGGGACGTCGGTTTGTTGCAGGAAGCTGCTTGTGTTGGCAGAGGTTGCGTGTGCCAGCATGTGGACCCATCCGGGGAAGCCTTCAGAGGTAGAGAAGTGGTATGGGGTGGACGTGGTGTTTATTAAGCGCAGGTATATCGCTAGCCGTTTTAAGCTACTGCTGACCTCAATTTGGTAGGTAGACAAGGTCTGGCTGAGGTCAGGTCTTCGCGCTGTCGTGATCACGGTGGCGTTGGTAGGCTGGAATGAGACACGTGTGACCCCTGATGGTGGTATGTGAAGGGGGGAGATGCCGGCCAAGTTTATTCCTGACATGATATTGGCCATTTGGTCCGGATACTCGTCAGATACAAGATCCATGACTGTGGCCTTGTATGGGGACCCGGGTGTGAGCTGATCTACGTCAACAGAGGATTGGCACTTCAACAAGAATGCACCCAGAAGTGGGCGATCTTCGTCGTACGAGAAGTGTTTTGGTGTCGTGGATACGTACAGGCCGGGGGGGGTTGAACAGGTTAGTTCAGCAGCGCAGGACAAAGCGCGCCCTGGAGCGTCGAGTACCCCCAAATGTGACGAGATGTCATTCCATGCCAAAGTCAGTCGGTTCAGTATTGATCCTTTGTTGGCGTCTTTGTAGTATCGGACCCATTTTGCTGCCCAACTGACGGACGCTATTGGCGGCGGGTTAGGTGTGGTGGTCCCAACGTATATGGGAATTACGGTGCTGCCTACTCTGACGTGTTGGACCGTGTTGACGGCGGTGCGGTCTGTTAGGATTAAGATGGCGTGGGAAGGTCCTCCGATGTAGGCTAGGCTGGCGGTGGGCATGGTGAGTTGGGTGCCCGACATACCTTCAAGAGTGGTCATCAAGTATGTGCGAGTGATTGTTCCAAAGGTCAAGTCGCTCGGATAAAACGACGTGATGTATTCACGCACATATTGTGACTTGAGTGTCTCTCGTCTATGGGTATGCTTATCCATTCCCGGTCTATATTTTCTGGACAGAAGGGTGTGGGTGGTGGTGAGGAATACGTGTTTAAGGCCATAAACGACGTGAATGTATCCAGGGTCATCGCTATTATGGTGAAGTCTGTGGCCGGAAAAGGGACAGTGCCTATCGTGGTAGACGCGTGTTGGTAGGTGGCGTTGCGCAGGATACGGTGTGGTGCGGTGTCAACACGTGCGGTTTCGTCGGATAGTGAGTAAGATAGCAGGGCGGTACGCACTAGTGGAGCTATGTCACAAAATGACCCTGACTCAGAAGATAGCTGGTTGCACATCACGCTCAATGATGCCGCATCTTTGACTATTACCGACCGGAGCGTTGCACGTATGGCCGTGCCTTGTTGGTCTGATGACAAGGTGGCGCTTATTTGGTTGTAGATCTCGGAGAATGGCACCAGTTTGTGTGATGAGGCAGGAATGAGGGTGGATGCATTCACGTTCCTTATAGGAACGTACGTTACTTGAGCGCTCGATCTGATGGGAGCGGGTGTTGATCTAGGTGTTTCATCGGCTGTTGTGGCCGATGAGGTTGAGGCAGAGGGGGGTAAGTCTGGTGTGGTTTCTCCACCTTCCTCGTTATCGACGGGAGCTGGTGCGCCAGATGGCGCTACTGATCCCATATGAGTTGTCGGGGTCGATGGAACGTGGGGTGGAGACGAATCGAGTGTTTGGATGCCTGTGGCGTTGTTGAACGACTGGATTGCCACTGTGTTCTGCATAGTTAGAAGTGGGGGGACAGGCTCGTGCATGCGCTCGATCTTCCTCTTCAGCGAAGACGGGGCTATGAAGCCGTACAGGACTGTGTATACGAGGGACTGTGTATACGAGAGACCCTGCGAAATACCCGTTCCTGAGTTGCGGGGTTGTTGACTGCAGGAGTTCTGGGGAAGGCTGGGTCGGGAAGTACTGTGGCATCGACACTTGGGTCGTGCGGCTTTGTCGTCTTGGTGAAGCGGGTGAGCATGAAGCAGATAAACGCACAGACTGCGAAGAACACAGCACAGCAAAGCTGGTAAACAGTTGCTTGCTGACGCCACTCATAGATCCAATGTCGCGCCCAGTGGGGTAGGCTTGGAGCGGTGCGCCGACAACGGTGTAAAACCGCTCGCTGTCACTCTTAATTCGCAGTTTTGCGAACTGCGCCTCAATCTGGAGGAACCAAAGATCTGGCGAATCGTGCCAAAAATTCGGTGTCTGCACCGCTACTCTGTGAGTACCTATTGACGAGGTCTCGTGGACCTCTGGTGCTGGGAGCGGAGCGGTGACCGCACCACCTGCTTCGCTTTCCTCCGTTTCACACGCGTTTTCTACATTAACAATAACCTCCTTTGATTCCGACATTTTATTTATTTAATGTTCAACGATTGTCTTTTCAGATCACGTCGGGGTCACCAGTTATGGAGTTCAATTAGTTCCACAAAATAAAAACACTATAATGGTTATTCTTTACCAAGCTAAATTTATTCTTTTATATTTTTACAATGATTACTTTATATGTAGCAGATATTTTACAATGATTATTTTATATGCAGCAGATATGCTGCAGATTCTCGTGTAAGGTTCGTTTTTATTTGTTTGTAATGTTCGTAATTTTTGAGGAGAAAAAAAAAAGTTAGTATAATTTTAAAAGCTTACTAAGCTTTGTTGTGTTGGCTAAAAAGCCGCTCTTACATTGATTTTTGGTTTAGTTCTTTTTGCAGCTAACCAAGCTACTTTATTTGGTTTAGTTGTTTTGCAGCTAACCAAGCAACTTTTTACAAGAAAAGACTTTTGAGTTTTTTTTTGATGTTGTCTTCTAGAATCAGAATTATAGAATCTTTTTTTTTCCTTTTTTTTTTTGGATCGACTCTGCCTTTTATTGGCAAATCGATCACATTCCAATACATATTTCTGGAATTCTCTTTCCAGAAACTCTCTTACGAATATTTCTTACATTCTAATTGTAACATGTAAATATCTTAATTCTATGTTCTCACCAATACATGAATCCCCATTCCTATTGGAATATTGAAAGAATTATGCAAACGCAGCATAATTCCTTTGTCACAAACTTCTGTTTGGACTTTGAGTTTGCGAGCACTTACAATGTGTCAATGCTTCGCTTACTCATGACTTTGTTTACAAAAGTCTAAAGTTTCTGGCTGAGCGTGACTAAACGCTGCAGTGGGTCATTGGGTATTTAACAAACGTATACAATGTTTGTTAATGACTAAACTACATTGTGGTAGGTAAGTGTGTAAATTAAAGTGTGTGCAATAAGTACACTACACCCTTGCCCTTAAGAAAAAAATTTATATTCGAATGAGTGTTCATGTATGAGCAGATAAATTTTTAAAATAATTGTGATGATCTAGTGGAAAATTAAATTTCACTATGTTAGTGTTTAGTATTATTTTTGGTAGACTATTTTAGATGTAATATGTAGGATTAAAATATTACTTAATTCTTATAATTATTATATAATTTTAATTTTTTTTGTTTTTTTTTTTTTGTAATAGTTCTTGTACATGAATAAAATGTATGTTTTTAACTGTTAAATTTGAATGAATATTTTTATTTTTGTTTTCATAATAAGTAATCGTTAACTTATGTGTCTATTGTATATTTAAATGTCTATTATAGTTTCCTCTAAAACTATTATTTCTTGGAAAAATTCTATTTATGTGTAGAAGTTGAAATTGGTTATTTCGATTAGAATCATTTTCTAGTTCTGATGCTATATTGACTGCATCATTAAGTGTCTGTGGTTGTGCTGCATATACGGTTGATTTATATTTTTCATTTAAGACATTTTTAAATATAGTCACTGCGTATTTGTCATTCATTTTTGTAATGATTTGTTTTTCTGTCTCGGTCGCTGTTGTTGGTAAATCTTTGATTTGCATAGTGCTTAACTCGCTTATTAGTGTTAAAATACTTTCATTAAAGTTCAAAATTGAACCTTTTTACGTTAAATTAGATAATGTTGTATGGATAATTGGAATAGTTTTGGTACTCTTATACCTTGCTTCCAACTTTTCTTTAAGTTCACCAAAAGTTTTTGGTTCGCTTACTGCACAAATTGATGTTTTTACGTTATTTGACAATTTAACATTGCAAATGAACTCAATTAAAGATTTTTTTCCCTCTTTGTTTAACACATTATGAATGAGTTCTGTAATTTTTAAAAATGAAGATAGTTCTTTGTATTGTCCATTAAACAACGGTATCGCCTTAATGGCTAATTCTAAATTAAAAGAAGACATTTTTACTTCTTCCTTATTTTGT
Organism: Pherbina coryleti; assembly: GCA_943735915.1. Lineage (NCBI taxonomy): Eukaryota > Metazoa > Arthropoda > Insecta > Diptera > Sciomyzidae > Pherbina > Pherbina coryleti. The sequence continues at coordinate 185,884,915 of OX030948.1, read as the reverse complement.
TCAACTTCTGTCGTTTTATTTTGTAACTGTTCTAATAGCAGTTGTTTGATTATTGTATAAGTTTTATTAAACTCAATTTTTAACGCATTAACCTTTGTTTCATCTGTGTCAATAATAACGAGTGCTTCTAATTTTTCTTTATACTCTTCTATTGATTGTAACTTTTGTAAAATTGTTTTGTAAGAGTATCCTCTTGCTGCACTTTTCTTTAGGTTTGTTAAAATAACTGTCAAACTTTCAATTATGTCCTCCATTTATTTGTTCCTCTCCTAAATTGGTGCAAATTTTTTTATCATTCTACTTGTTTCTTCCGTAGTGTCAGGGTTAATAACATCCTCTATCGTTGGTTTTCTGGTCATGCCTATCGTTTCCCAAAATTTAGTTAACCATTCTAATTCTTTTTGTACGTCGCGGGGTTTGGGAATTTTTATCATACTATCCGCGTTAAATGGTGGTAGTGGATTCTTACCTAGCTGTTTCGGTTTCTTACCTAAAGTATGCATTATAGATCAAAATTTTGTTGATTTTATCTTAACATTTATAATTCCATTTTTTTATTTTTTTTTTTTTTTTTTCAAACTTGAGTTGATACATTAACTTTACTCAACTGTTTTAGGACATATTTTTTATAATAGCTATTTATTTTTAAAATCATCAGCACAGCTAAAATGAATACTAATACATATAAAAGATTATGGTCAGTGACCACAATGCTGCTACTAGTGTTGTTATTCAGGGCATTTGTGTTTTCCTTTTTACTTTCTGTATTGCCCATATTGAGTTATTTAAATAAAGTTAAAATTAATTTTTATTATTTTTCTCTTTTTTTAAAATTGCGTTCCTTAATCTTTTCTAAATAAATTTGTTGTTTCAAAAAAATTTTTTGCTCTTTGTTTAGCGCCAAATTTGCCAATCGGTGCAAGTCTGCTATTTTTTTGTCTGCTCTTCACACGCCGTCCGGCCCGTTTCCTGTTTGGCTTCTGTTGTTCATTTTCAATCTTGTTTTTATTGTTGTCTACTGCTGGCAAACGTTTGCTTCGTGCCCTATACTCCTCGATGGTCAATGGTTGGGGTCCAGCGTTTTTAGGAGTTGCTTTATATGAAGGTGCATCTAATGGTGGAGGTTCTGGTACATATTCTGGTACTGATGGTTGTTGTTCCTGGGTATATGTTTGTCTGCTGGTAGTTGCAAACTTCTCCCACCTATCGAAAATTGCGTCCACCTCCTCTCCGTTGATTATTTCGTCATCATTCATCTATTATTGTGTTCAAATAATAGTTCGCAGGGCCGTGTCCGCAGGATCGCCATGTAAGGTTCGTTTTTTTTTGTTTGTAATGTTCGTAATTTTGGAGGAGAAAAAAAAGAGTTATTATAATTTTAAAAGCTTACTAAGCTTTGTTGTGTTGGCTAAAAAGCCGCTCTTACATTGGTTTTTGGTTTAGTTCTTTTTGCAGCTAACCAAGCTACTTTATTTGGCTTAGTTCTTTTTGCAGCTAACCAAGCTACTTTTTTACAAGAAAAGACTTTTGAGTTTTTTTTTATGTTGTCTTCTATAATCAGAATTATAGAATCTTTTTTTTTCCTTTTTTTTTTGGGATCGACTCTGCCTTTTATTGGCAAATCGATCACATTCCAATACATATTTCTGGAATTCTCTTTCCAGAAACTCTCTTACGAATATTTCTTACATTCTAATTGTAACATGTAAATATCTTAATTCTAAGTTCTCACCAATACATGAATCCCCATTCCTATTGGAATATTGAAAGAATTATGCAAACGCAGCATAATTCCTTTGTCACAAGCTTCTGTTTGGACTTTGAGTTTGCGAGCACTTACAATGTGTCAATGCTTCGCTTACTCATGACTTTGTTTACAAAAGTCTAAAGTTTCTGGCTGAGCGTGACTAAACGCTGCAGTGGGTCATTGGGTATTTTACAAACGTATATAAATGTATACAATGTTTGTTAATGACTAAACTACATTGTGGTAGGTTAGTGTGTAGATTAAAGTGTGTGCAATAAGTACACTACAATTTCTTTTATTCAGAAAAACAATGATGAAGTAAATATATTTAATGTTTAATTGGGCTAAAAATATAGTAAACTTTAAAATTAAAATTCTTTTATTTGAATTTTTTGTTTTTATATTTTTTTTAAATTTTTTTTTCTGTTGAAATAACTATTTTAGGTCTTATTCAGTCATCATATATTTCATAAAAAAAGGCTGATATTGTGAAGCTGCAAATTTTTTGTATATTGATAACATTGGAATAAATCAAAATTAATGCAAAACATATATTTTCAATAAGCTTTTTATTTATAATTTTTTTTTAAATTTTCAGATTAAAATGCTCTACTCAGTATATGATAAGCTATCATATGACATATTATTTTCTTCACCTGTATTACAAAGAAGACTAATAATATCCTTATCTATAATATCATCCTTTTTTGAAGAGGGCAATGAACTTTTCGATAACATGGTAATGAAAGGATCTGATGAAACAAATAGTGTATGTGCCAAGTCTTCCATTGAGTTTTTCCGTGAATTTTTTCGATTGTGATGTAGGCGATATTTTCTAAGGTCTTTATTTCTGGCCTCGAGAGCTTCTTCTGACATCATACCTATTGGAAGGGAAGCATATTTAATAATATCTGCACCATGTATTAAAATTTTATGGACCGATGAGGGCATATAAAACCAGGGATACAAATCAACAAAAATAGTTGCTGTTTGGTATGCGTACTGCTGAAAGGCGTCCGTATTGATTTCATATCCAGAAGCCATTGTCCGTAAAATAACGCTGAAACGATATATTAATAAACTGCTAACACCAGTTGTTTGAGCAGCCAATTTTGATTGTTGGAAAAATCTTCTGGATGTGTTGCCATTATTAGTTGTGCCTGATCCAGGCATTGGGATATCAACCAGTATACCCATTTCTTTTCTCAGATTTGTTTGTATTTCAGTTTTCTTTTTATCAACTGCGAATCTGTCATTTTTTAATTGGAATTCTGTAAGCGATATGCAGAATACACTCAAAGAAGCGAGTCCACGCATGTAAAGTTGGTAATCCACATTCGTATAAGTTTTCTTTGCACGGCAAATTTTTCACCATTTGAAGGTTGTTCATATTTTTTGGTGATGCATCACAAATTCCACACTTTTGGGATGATGTTTCTGCCACAACTCTAAATACCTTCCCATCTATCATGGTCATATGGAACTGATGATGAACTTCATAATTTTGAAGTTTCGTTGGCTGAATTTTGGCTATTTGAGATTCGACATTGTTCACTTTATCACGGATTAATTCTGCTGTTTCCTTTTGACAAAGTAATTTTAGTGGTCTGCAATAACGAGTTGATGAAGGTTTGGCATTTTTCCAGAGTATGGTTGAACCGAAAACTATTTGTAATGGTACCAAGCACACCGTAAACATATGTTGGTCAATCATACAAGCGTCAACATTATCAAAATTTTGTCGATAAGTTGAGTGGCCACTACTTCCATCACAACCCCATTTGTAAATGGCAGTTATCTTAAGAGAGTAATAACTCTCAGAGTTTGTGAAATCTTGGGAATGCGCAGCAAATATTCTGGCCACTGTGTGATTAACCAAACATTGTAAAGGCACCTCAAAAGAATGATCAGTAGCTTGTAGCCCATCAGGGTAGCAAATTTTTTTTCGCAGACAGTAAAACATCATAAGTGGGAAATATATTAGCATTTCTCTTTTTAGTTCCATTCTGCAAGTCCATGTAAACCCTTTTTGTATAACCGCCATCAATATATAATGCTAAAGCTTCCTCTGCTGTGTATTTTATGACTTCATTATTATTGGTTAATATGGCAGATTTTAATCTTTTTGGCAAATTTTCATCGGAGTTCAACATTGATACGACTACTGATTCAGTCCTCTTGCCAGCCTTGTATAAACTAGTGCTGGCCGCAGACATGAGCTCATCGCACGGGATTTCTTTCGCGATATCAGACACTTTTTTCTTTTTTGTTTTTTCCTGGCTGTCCGTGAAGCTTATTTTGGGTCGCCCAGTACTTGGGGTTGGGTCTATCAATAAAATTTCACTATCTAACCAGACCTTGTTATTTCTCTCAAAACTCATCCGAGCCCGGTGGCTTTGTCTCCATTTCATGCTTATTTTTGTGGTGAAATTTTTGACCCTGTTGGATATTTCAATGCATTGATCCTCATTATATTTGCTTTTATCTATGATGTCGAAAACATAGGATTCCACGGCAGAAAATTTTTTAGAAGCGTCATGTTCCGCATACCATACCAAAAATAGCGCTCGCTTAGATACTGACATTGTAACTAAAAAAATTAATTTATAAAAAAGTTGCAAAAACGTGCATCTCATTTTAAACATTTCACATAACAACACTCTACATTAATTAAAAAAAATAAAATTAGATCGATTGCATTCGAATCACAGAAGTTTACCTCTACAACAGGTGAATTTATTGGAAAACATTATAATTCTTACTAGCACTTTAAACAACAACAAATCTAAAACACGAAACACAAACACTGGACACAAACACATTTTTTTTCGTTAATACACACCTTTAACTTTAAATAAAAAAATTAAAAAGAATTTTAGAATCACTTTGAGAAATTTAATGAACAATTGCAGCTGCTTGTTAAAAAAGGCGGAAAGGTTTTTGGCTGCATCTGGTGCAACATATGCTGTGTTTGAAGCTTTACAGCTGTGCGAATATTGAGAGCAAAACAAAATGAAAAATGTCAGTGATCTATCTGATGTCTTAGTAATCAAATACAAATCTGTTTTTCCGTTAAAATAGATTTTGAAATTTGATTTAATCGGAGCTAGATTGGCCATTTCTACCACTGTGCAACGTTAGGATTTGAAAGCACTATGCAGTATTCTCCTACTTCTGGGGAATTTAAGTTTCCGCTCTTAACGTATACTGCAAAATCTTGTTTCTGGTCTAATATCATTGGGCAAGCCAAATTTTTTACAGCCATACCTTTTGAACTGATGCTAGACAAAACTATAGGTCTCCCCCCCGTGACATGATGTGATGTAAATATGCTTCCATTATACGCGAAACAGAATCCTTTGCTGTGTCCCGTGGTAATTTGATAAATTTGAGGCATTGTAAGCCCCACGTAATTCATTCTTTCAAAGTATTCTGTGTAACCTAAAGTTACAGCTCCATCCTCTAAAGCTGTGTATTCAATTGTCATTCCTGCACAAAAATTTACTTTTCTATCTTTTATCTCTTCAATTATGTCTAAAACTCAGTAATCATTTCTTCTTCATATCTTGCTTTCAGCCTCACACCATTTACTGATCAACACATTCTTGTATCTACCCATACCCTCCAAAGTGGAATATCCGCAATGCCATTCATTGATGTAGGTTCCTTTCTCAAACGTCCCACTAAGGCCTCCAAGAGGGGGCCATTGTTCTAAGTCATGTTCTGATATTTGTATACACTTAGACATGGTTTCAATATTGACGTTCTAATTATAAACATTTTGTTATCTTAATACCAGACCTGGGACTAATGCATTAAATGAGATAATGCATTGACCATTATTTTATAATTGAAACAATGAAAATGGAAGTTTATTTCATTACCATTAACTTTAACAATTTTAATGCATTTTTTTTTTTGCATGACACTCATTTCTTATCAAAATAATGCATTAATTTTGCATTATCATTAAAACGCATTGTGAATAATGCACTTTTATTGCATTATCATTAAAAAAAACGCTTAAGCGTACTCGTAGTATGCTATGTTCATACACAGGCCAAAAAGCCGCTTTTCAGCTGAAAAACTTCATTTCATAAAAAGGTGTTCACACTTGAAAAGCAGCTTTTCATTTGACAGCGAGTAGTCATATGTTTGTTATTATAGTGTTTTGTTACATTGTTCTTGGCTTAGTAAATAAAATTCTTTAAAACCACTTTTCTTCTTGCAAAAATGATTCCATTTATTTGGATATCGATGGCTAATACGTTGTATTTGATTTTAAAAGATAAAAGATAATAAAGTTATCGTTTTGAATCTTCAAGTTTGAAACAGGAACTTCTGCGTTGTCACTTATTACGAGATATAAGCAAAACAATTAACTCCTTTGAAGTTCCTGTACTTATATGAGGAGATTCAGCGTTCAGGTTTTCAACAAATTTGATGATACCATATCCATTTATGTAGCATGGAAAAGGATTGTCAGCAAAAATGCTTTAACTTCGCTTTGTCCAAAAGTCGACGGGTCGTGGAAAATGCTTTTGGACATTTAAAAGCACGTTTCCGGCGTATTGGAAAGGGCATAGACAACAAAGTAGAAAATACTCCAAAAATTATTAAATCATGCTGTGTGCTACATAATTTTTTAAATGACAATAAGGATCACATTAATGATAGTTGGCTTCAAGCCCAACGATTATTCGATGATGGCAGAGTGTAACGAGAAGAATCTTCCATGATTAATGATCACCTTGCTCCATCTGAACAAATTAGGAGTGCATTTGCTTTTCACCTGTGTATGTATTTATCTTAAACTATATGATTTATTTCTGATTTACTTACCTTCCCTCCCCCTTCTCCCGTTGTCCGATCGCTTCTGCATTGCAAAACGATTCTCTCAGATATTAAATAATAGACGATGCACTACAGTTTTTTTATATATATTTACAAGCTTATATGACCAGCATCAGGCATTTATTGTTATTTTTTTTTTTTTTTTTTATTAACATATGTTTGTTAGTTTTGCAAAACACTTCGTTAGTTAGTTTTTGCAAAAGTTGGGAGAGCAACTTTAAAACTCCTTCCTTCACTTCAGAAGCATCATTTACTTGCTGACGTAGCAGCATAACTTTTTCGCGCTCCAAAGCGATAAGCTCTTTATCGTTCTCCTTTATTTCCTGCAAGTTCGCGTCAATTTTGTCCTGTGCCTTGTCGAATCTTGCCACAAGATCCATAAAATTAGATTTTTTACTTTGGCAGCATCTCTAGGCGAAGACGACGCAGCAGAAGTAGATGGACCTGCTGCTTGAACAGCCTCTGTGTCTTGAAAATCAGGCGAAACAGACAGCAAGCAATCAGGCGAAACAGCAGGGGAAGATGGCTCTGCTGCATCGATGATTCCAACGTCTAGTTCATTATCTGTTTCATAATATGTTAAATTAAAATTAATAAAAATTATATATATATATTTAAAATGTTGATGCTTTTACTTGTGATGCTCTCCGACGTCAATGAAGCAAAATTCAAGCCTGGCCTAAAATTGAATTTACTCTTTCAAAGAGTGGCCATTCAGAAGGGCTGCATCCTGCCGTTTTTTTTTATTTTCTATTTAACCCTCTAACCGGCAACTTTCTAATAACGATCCAAAATGGTTGGGAATTTTTTCTAGCATAATTTCGGCATTAGAAACTCAATGGCATCATCCATTTGTCATTTTGATGTTTCTTTTGCCCTCCAGGGAGGAAAAACGGAACAGTGCCTCGAGGCACTCATATCGGTTTAAGCCAAAAAGTTGACACAGGTGGAAAATTTTCAGTGTATAGTTTTATTACAAAAAGTTGAAGAAAAGAACAATAAAATAAAAAAAATTGGATTACTTCTGCGTGTGGTATTCAAAGAAGCAATTTTTTGCGGCAGAGCAACATAAATGTAAATTGCATACTTCGCAAACACACTGAGTTTGCGACGTTTTGCAAAGTTTACAATATTTTTTGCCACCTTTCTTTTGTAGCCATTTCGGAAGGTTGTTGTTTCCGCTAAAACGAACGTCATCAACAGGATGACTAGCTTTCTTGCCAACACTCAGAGCACCAGGTAGCGGTTCTTCTTGTGGAGTAGATGGTGGATTTGTTGAAGGTTGCAATATAGTTTGTTTGATAGATGGACGGCCCACCGAACGCCTCTGATTGTAGCATACAAGACCAGCAGCGATTTGTTCCCCAAATTCAGGTAACTGCAGCATTTTTCCTCCTTCATCAGATACATTACTAGAATCATTCAACTTCTCCAGATAAATTCGGTGGTAAAGTATGTAAGCGTTTGTTGCAGTCATATCAACGAAATGGTAAAAAATGCGTATCATTGCATCACGTGTCTTGGCTCTTACATGGTATCGTCCCATTAATCGGTCCATTAGGTCGACGCCGCCCATATGACTGTTATATTCGTGAATGATTTGTGGGCAATCGACTTCAATGTGCTGCTTTTTCTTTCGATCGTAACGTTTAGCCTTACAAACTTGTTCATTCGGGTTTTGTCGAACGAATGGCTAAACACCTGCATAAGTCGAAGCCAGCCTGACCGCTTTATTGTCTTTCCACAGAACACAATTTATATTGATGCCATATACTGAGCCCACAAACTCCTTTGAGAATCCACGCTCTTCTTTTGCTACAGCACTATCTAACGGGAGCTTGAAATTTGGTATGCGATTCACCCGAATTGTGCCAAGACCAAAAATACCACGGGCTCGCAAGTAGACCAGTAACGGCAATGACGTAAAGAAGTTGTCAAAGTAAATGATGTGGTGCATAAAGTCGTTCACAGTTTGGGACAAACGAATGACAACGTTTGACGAGCTGCCCAGATCTGGACAATTTGGAAGAACAATGTTGTCACCCGCGCCATTATAGATTTCAAACCGATATGCATAACCAAATGAATCACATAATACAGACAACTTTATCCCCCACTTGTGCGGCTTGTTTGGCATATATTGTCGTAAATGATGCTTCATTTTCGTTGAGCACATTTGTTCGTCGACACTGTCAATAAAAATAATTCGTAAGAATCGAGTTTGATGCTTTAAAATATTCAAAGGATTACCAAAGTCGGGCATGTTTTGGGATGGAATCAAAGCGCTCGTTGAGAAGGTTCATTAAATTCCGAATCCGAAACAAAGGGTCATAGCCTGCTTGACCTTTTTTGACTCTTTCACCTTCATCTCGGAAACACAGATATCTCTTTATCGCTTCAAACCGTTTCAGGGGCATTGTATTGCAAATGGGATTGAATGCATTCTTGCCCCAATAGCTTTCTAAGTTCGGGTAGCGATAGATAGACATGTATAAATGTACACCGATGTAATGGCAAATATCTTCGATATTCACATTGAATTTCGAGTTGATGTCCTAACTTAGAGCACACCGGTTCGTCTCTTGAAAAATCACTTCAATTATTTCTTTGGTGAAAAAATAAAGAAATAGTTGGGACGGTGTTGAGGCCTCTTTTATGTCCTCAGGTAATAATGTAGAGCCATGGAATGTAACCTCATTTACATGAAGTTTCAAGGCTTTTTCGCGCCATATCACTTTGCTGAATTCAGCAGAATCTTTGTTTATTGATTCAATACCTGCAAAAAAAGATCAGTACCTGAAATAAAATAAATTTTCCAAAGAAAAGAGAGAACTTCTTTCTTCCTATGAAACCACCATTGTTTGGCACAACTGCTGGACCGGTGGGTTGCACTATTGGTAGTGGTGAACGGACTCTCTTGTTTTGAGCTGGTGAGGAGATCAATGTCGTAGAAGTCGATGGAATCGTATCTGTCAATGGAATGATTTCTTCATCGGTAGAGATAGTATCCTTGACTGCAGAATTATTCAATGAATAATTGACTGCCTCGGTGATGAACATGTCACTCGAATTCATATCCCGAAGGCATTGGGATATGAAATGTTCGTTCTCTGGACTTATTTCATCTGGCTCAAAATTTGGATCATGGAAATCATCGTAGCTGCTAAAATCTTCCTCATCACTCTCCACAGATTCCATAAACTCAAGGATTTCTTTGTCCGATAACTTCGACAATTTCACACGCGACATCATGCGATGGTTTCCGGACATTGTTATTAAGCTATTCTATAGAAAAGCAGAGAAAAATATATAGAAAAAGGTGCACAAGCGGAAAAAAGCACCAAACAGAATACGCAATACAAAATTCGAAGAGCAAAAAAAGTTCGCGCCGAACGACAAGAGTGCCTTGAGGCACTGTTAATTTTTTTGCTCTAAAACATAAAACTAAATATTTATCAACACAACAAATGTGTAACAATGAAGTTTATGAACTAACCTTTCCGTGAAAAAAATTCTTCAGCTAAAAGCACGTTTTCAAAATAAAAATATTTGATGCTGAAAATATGATTTTAATTAAAACAAAAAGACAACCTTTTTCACCAACTATTCGCAAAAAACTGACAACAAAAGACAAACGGTTCATAATATAACATTCTAATTAGAGAGAGAAATGTTGCTAACAGTATGATAGAGAGCATTGCATTCACTTGCATAACGGTAAATTACATCTTCATATGTAAAATGTGATTTTTGTGATGCTTGCCCTGAGGCACGCTTACTGGTTAGAGGGTTAAGTTATGACGTCAAATAAGAGAATATTATACTATAAAGATTTAAAGAAACTTGAAATAATATTCGCACCGGTATTTAATCGTAAGATTATTTATTTTGGCCTTGACTTCCGCTGCACTCAGCAAAAGCCCATGTCACTGCATTATGCTGGCTATTTCCGCGTATATGTGCTTATTTTTACGTACACCACGAAACTCCTCAATTTTATCCTCCCACAGCTCGACAAAAATTGCTTCATGTTGTTCAGTCCACTTCACTCGTTCCTCATATTTCTTTTTTTTTCATTATAAAATAAGTTTCTAATCCAATTGGATTCAATTAAACAAATAACAAAAAAGACAGACGAAATGTGAAATATTAGTGACAACCTGGAATTTAGTAATAGATTTTGACTTTACTTACAAAAACAGACTTCAAATCAGGGTTGTTTTCTAGCTTTTCAGAGTTTTTGTCTGACAAGCACACAAAAAGATGCTGTTCCTTTGACAGTTTTTCTATGGCGAAAAACTTGATATCATGTAGCTTTTCAGCTGAAAAGCCATTATTGTCAGAAAAGCGGCTTTTCAGCCTAAGTGTGAACATAGTATTAGGAATTTTTAGGATTCTGTGGACTCCTTGGACAAAAATTGATGATTCTATAGCCAATAGCTTTTTTGTTTTAAAATTCATGACGGCGGATTATTTAATTAATCCGCTAATTTTTTTATTTTATTTTTATTTTTTTAATCCGTTATCAAAATTGCAAAATTATGACATTTTTAACCACAGGGTTGCCACCTAATAATATGTCTTTACGAGTTTAAAACATTATCCTACAGTTTTAAGGGTTTCACTGATTTCGAATATGATGTCAGAATTTTGGATACCAGATACCAGGGTTGCCATTTAATTTTTTTATTTTATTCGCACAAATTCGGTGCTGGGGCGAACACTAGGTAAAAATGGGTCGCTGAATCCGAATCCGTTGTCAGATTTTAAAAATTGTAAAATTTTTAATCAAAAGGTTGCACCTAATTATAAGATTAAGGCCCCTATTAGGTACGACAACTCAACTTAAGATGACGTGACTTAAGACACTTCAACTCAATTTTTTTGCCATATTACATATAACATACATTTTCAGTTGAGCTGTGGTGTAAAATTACTTTTTCTATTGGAGCATGATAACACCGAAATTTTGACACTTTCATTGAAATGAATCAGCTGTTCGCATTAATTTAAATTTTGTGTATATGTATTTTGTTCACAATAAATCAAGCAAGGAAGTAGAATGGTAATACATTTGACTGTAGTGCCAGCAGTCCGAGTTTAATCCTCGCATGTGACAAAGAATAAAACTTTCTCGCTTTGCTTTTATGTATTTTCTTCGTTTTTTAACACAGCGCTCCTTGGACTAACACATAAAAGTGATTTTTTAACTGTTAGTTGAAGCGCTTTTAAGCGATTTTTTAACCTGCACTTAAGAAGAGCTTCTGCCATAGCGTTTCACACATTTGGAGCGCTTTTTAAGTAAACCAAATTCATATTATAATTTACATTGGATGTCCTAGGATGGAAGCGCTTCTTAAGTGCAGCTAAAAAATCGTTTAAAAAGCGCTTCAACAAATAGTTAAAAAATCTCTTTTATGTGTGTAGTTTTGTGTCCTTTTTATGGCTACTAAGTCATTAATTTTGTAAATGGTCTCTTGTTTGCGTTTACTGTCGAATGTTTTACGATTTTCTGTCTGTATTCTAGAAATTTGTTCTTGCACCTCCCGCCTTGTCCTTTCTCGTGTGTCATTTAAATCGTCCAAGTTTGTTTCTTCTATCCATTCACGTAAATCCGGGTAATCTACGATACGCATGTCTAGTCCTGTTAGGATTTTGAAAGGAGTTGCCTTTGTACTTCGTGAAATGGTATTATTAATAGTTTGTTGAACTTTATCGAGATGTTTGTACCAGTGAGTCGGGTTCTTTTCACACAGCTTGGAGAGCATTGGTACTACAACTTTGTGGAGGCGTTCTACCTGCCCGTTACCTCTAGGTACACCGGTTGCGATAAGCAGGTGCTGTATCTTCTCTTTTTCACAATATTCCCTGAATTGATTAGACGTGAACGCTGAGCCTCTGTCGCTAACTATTCTCTTTGGATTACCGAAAACTGCACGTTGTCTACTCAATCTTTCAATAACTTCCTCCACCCCTGTGGACTTGGTGGGGTACAACCACACAAATTTGGAAAATCCGTCGACAACTGCAAAAATGTGGTTGTATCTCTTGTGCGTCTCTGTCAAAGGGCCAACATGGTCAATATGGTAAGTACAAAGAGGTTCACTAGCCTTATCGATTGGTGTCAAGAAGCCTTCCCTTTTCCCCTGCTTGGCATCCATGATTATGCACTCTACACAGCTTTTGACTATTCTACCTACCTTAGAAGTTATATTTGGAATAAAGTAATATTTTTCTACTAAGTCCTGAGTTTTCTTAGCCGCATAGTGGCCTTGAGAATGTGCTAATTTTATTATTTCATCTTCCATTTCAGAAGGTATAACGATAAGTTCCTTAATGGGATCCTTATAAACTAAGCCATTTCTTAAAAAGTAGTCTTCGAAATTGCTAGTTTCTAAAATTTTCCTCACAGCCTTTATCCAATTGTCCTTAATTTGTGCTTCTCGAAGACGAAATTTTAACGTATCTTCTATTAACAAGCAATTAACCCGGCTTAACGCATCAACGTGTTTCATTCGAGATGACGATCTATGTTCGATAACATATTTGTATTCCTGTAGATACATTGCCCATCGCATTATTCTGTCCGGAACGTCTGTTTTTTTTACAGTCATAGCAAACGCATTGCAATCCGTTACGATTTTAAAATTCTGATCTTTGACATAAATTCGCCATTTTTTAAGAGCCTTTATTATGGCTAGAACTTCTAGTTCATATGAACTATATTTTTCTTCTGACCGGGTAGTTTTGCGACTCATGTATTCAACAGGGTGAAATAACTGATCCTCGGAGTCTTTTTGCAGTAACACTGCACCGTAGCCATATTTTGATGCATCTGCATGTATTTCAGTTTCTGCTGTTGGACTATAAAGTTTTAGTGTGGGTGCATTTATTAATGCATGTTTTAATTCCTGAATAGCTAATAATTGATCTTCTCTAATTTTAAAAGGGATGTCTTTGCGGAGTAAATCAGTCAAAGGCTTGGCTACCATTGCATGATTTTCGACAAACCTTCTAAAATAAGATACTAAGCCTAAAAATCTTTGGAGCTCTTTTTTGTTTGTCGGTATTGGAAAATTTTTTACTGCCTTTGTCTTATCTTCTGACGGCAAAATGGTACCATTTTCAATGATATATCCTAAAAAGTTGATTTTTGCTTTCAGAAATTGGCATTTAGCCCATTTTATCTGAAGTCCGTTCTCACTAGCTACCCTTAACACCTCTGCTAGCTTCCGTATACCATCCTTGTGATCCTTAGCTGGAATTACCATATCGTCCATGTATATCACGACGGTACCCTCTCTTAATAAATTCCGAAAAATTGCATGTATATACCGGCAGAACACTGCTGGAGAGTTTGAAATGCCAAATGGCACAAACGCGAATTCGTATTGCGCATTATGGGTTACAAATGAAGTGAATTTTCTTGACCCAGTTTCAATGGGTACATGGAAGAAACCATTCCTTAAATCGAGCGTAATAAATACTTTTGCCCCTTGCAGCCTCTCCAAAACTTCGTCAATACGTACCATTGGATAATTATCTTTTACAATTTTTGTGTTTAACTTGCGAAAGTCGCAACACAATCGCTTAGTTCCATCTTTTTTTGAAACCAGTACGATTGGCGACGCATATTCCGATGTACTTGGAACGATAATTCCATTCTCTAACCACTCTTCTACTTGTTTTTCAATAAAGCACTTATCCGCGTACGAAGTTTTCCGCGGTGCTTGGCACACGGGCTGGTCGTCACTTAATACCAACTTCATTTCAATGGGAGAGCTAACCGGTTTTTGTGGCCTATAACTAGAAATCATTTCCTCCACCTGCTGGGCTTCCGCTTTTTCTAAATGATCTAAATATACCCCAGGGATTTTTGCATTCTCCTCAAAATTAGCACTCAAGCACATAGACTTGAATTCACTCAACAATAGATTCTCGTTTATTAGCTTTACTTTGTTTTTGTTCTGAAATTTAACTTTGCCTTTTTGAATAAGAACGTGAACATCTCGGAATATATCATTGCCTAAAACCGCTGAATAACAAAGGTCACATTCTCTAACAACATGAAATGTAATGGTCAAAACTAAATCATCCACGGAGACTTCAAGCTTAAAGTTACCCAATGTCGTGAGTTTGCCTTTGCCGACTCCTATCAAATTTAACTTTTGTGGTTTTAGCTCAGTATCACCTAGCAATAATAGAGTATCGTATCTCATTAGGCATACGTCACATCCTGTGTCCATTAAAGCACTGAATGTAATATCATATACAGATAAATTGACAAAAATCATTCCACCATGTGGATTCCCTACATTTTTTGACCCCTCTGTGATTGTGTTAATACGTTCAGTTTTAATTTGCCCTTCAATTTCTTGTCTTCCCTTACATTGGCTAGCCAAATGACCCGGTTGTTTACACTTGAAGCACGTGATACTACTACTTTTACAGTCCCTTGCCAAATGGCCCTCTTTACCACACTTGTAACATTTTCTCTTTATGTCCTTTGACTACGATACCCCGTTCAAATGTTCATTTGGCAATTTCTGAGGAGTGCCTAGTTTATTTAACGATAATCCAGGACTCCTTATTTTCTCATACACTTTTATTTGTTGTTTAAGCTCCCTAATTGAACTTGCTTGATATAGTGTGCTTTTATTAAACTTGGAGTCGGGGATACCATCTATAAAATATTCGATGAGGCTGGCCTCATCCAACTCTATTAGATTTCCTATCTCTAATAAACAGTATAGGTATTCCCGATAGCTCTCTGTGGGTTTTTTCCTCCGATTTCTCAACCTACGATGTACCTCAATTGAAGATAAGCTTTCACCGAATTCTGCTTTTAGGGACGCTTTCAAAGTTTTCCAGTTTTTAATGGATGACTGGCTCCTAATAAAAATCTTGGCTTCCCCTTTGAGAAGTTGTTTTGCATAGATATACTTTTGCAGATCGCTCCAATTCACAGTAAGTGCATTCTCTTCAAACTCCTCAACCCATTTATCAATATTAGGATACCCGGAGCCACTGAAGGACGTTAGAGAATCCTCAATGTCCCTAAGAGTAAATGTAGAACGCTCCACTCCAGCTGCTTGAGCTACGTTTGATGAGACTTCATCATACTCCGAATCTGACACTTCCCCCCCAGGCTCTGTCGTTTCGTCCGCGTTATGTGTCACCCGCCCTTGGGCCCTACTGAAGTGGTTCCGTAGCCTGTCTTGTAGTACGCTTTTTAGGCCTGTCGTTTCTAACCCCAAACCCGCTAGTCTTTCCCTCAGCCCGTCTGCAGTTAACTTGAGAATATCATTCACGTCCATATTTAGAATACGATATTCAAAATACTAAATACTTGAAGTTAGCAATTAAATAAAAATATAGATAATACTGGGTTTGAGCTTATACTCTCTTCCTAATAATAAGCAAATAGTTAAATTAACTTTCTTTTCATGAAAACAAAATGATTACTTATATTGATTTTAGCCTTGTATGGCTTTTATTTTTATTAATTGTATTATAAAAACTAACTATGTTTAAAATAAGCATATGAAATTCAACTTAAAGAGCTTTTTAACGAATTCGAGTTTCGTTTGGTTAATTATCAAAATTGTCGGTTTTTTTTTTTTTTTTGACATGTACCCAGCAATGTGTTATAAATGGCGACACATATTAGATAGTAGACAAAAATTTAAAAAAAATAACTCTAAATAAAGTAAAAAGAAAATAAACTGCAGGCAGTTTTAGTATTACAATTTTCAAATATTTTGTTTCGATACAATTTTAGTTTTTGTAAAACACTTATGAGAACCGATTACTTTTACTTTAACGATTCTATATAAAATGAAAATTAGAATGTTAGTAGTTTCTTTGAAACTTGAGGAAAAAATAAACGTTCAGTTTTGACTAACAATACTTCGTAAGCTTCGATCAAAATTATCTCTTATTGAGCACTTTTTATTGCTTTCTTTGAATTTCTTTCATTTATCTCAATTTCTTTTGGTTTCTTTTATTTTCTTTCAATTTACATCAATTTGTTTCAACTTTTTCAGTTTCTTTTGTTTGGTTCTCTATTCTTTTATTTTCGTTTCTTTCAGTTTCTTTCAATTTCTTTCTGTTTGTTTATCTTATTTATTTCTTTCTGTTTCTTTTTTTTTAAAAAATTACTTATTTATTTCAATTTCTTTCAGTTTTCTTCTTGCTGTTTATTCAAAACAAAAGATAATATTTAAAATTCAATATTTCTAGTTAAAATTTACCCTTTCAAATGTCTTTGCTTCTGCTCTCAATCAGCTCAGTTTCAAAACAACTTACTGCTCATTGTTATCGTCATTCCCGTAGTACTCAGAATCTCCAACGGCCAAACAGTCACTCCTACACTTAGTTGTTGGCTTTCTCGCACTCAGCTTCTTTTTGGTCACTTTAATGATTTGACACACATTCGTTATCCCTGTCGCATTCAGCTTACCATGCAACAACCTTATTTATTCAACTATGGTTGTGCACTGACACTCAGTCCTCTGCTCTTCTGCACTCAGCTTCAATTATTGCGTTGACACTCAGTCGATTAGCTTTCCCGCACTCAGCGAAAAAAAATAATTTTTGCATTTACACTCAGTCGTCTGCTCTTCTGCACTCAGCTTCGATTATGTCGTTGACACTCAGTCGATTAGCTTTCCCGCACTCAGCGAGAAGAAAGAAAAAAAATAATTTTTGCATTGGCACTCAGTCGTTTGCTCTCTACTCTGGCAGCTCTGCTTGCATGCTACAAGGGTGGGTTTTTATAGTTAATCCGTTTCACTCACGCATGCTCTTTTCGCATGATGTCGCACTTCAGCTTGAGAGGCAATCAAACTGTTTAGTTCTAGTTTGGCTCTTTGGCTTTCTCTCGTCATTTCACCAATTTCAACGCGTTCGTAACTAATTGACGCGCGTCGCCGCACTTTCTCGTGGCACTCGTTGTCGTTATTTTAAAAACTACCGACGCAAGCTCATATTTCCAACGAGTATCTACGCACTTGCACTGAAAACTTTTGTACTTTTATTATTTCCCGGATCGAGTCCCCAATTGTAGTTTTTATTTTTTAAAGAATAAATGTAGTTTTTATTTTTTAGTTTTATTTGTTTAACATTTGTTTATTTAGTCAATAAGTAGATTATAATAGTTTAGCATGCATAGTTTACATATTAGTTTTACTCTTAGTTGTAATGTAGATTTTAATATTTTTACATATCTTTATATAATAACACGGTGTTACAAAATGAAAACAAATCAAAAAACTTGCCTCGAGACATAGAAGAGGTAGTAGGCCTGGTTGAACATAAGATAACTGCATACTTAGTTTTTTGAATATACCCTCAAAATCGGGATTTGTGGTCAAAAAACCGATTTTAGGTAGGTGCATGTATAGTTTGTTATGTAACTCCGTTATATCTAGCTCAATTTTAAAAATATAAACATTGATAAAAAGAAGAAAAATATACCCTTAATATAATATATAGACCTTTTTTTACAAAAAGAATTGACAAAGTTACAGGTAAAATCATTTGAAAATTTCTCATTTTTTTTTAATTTTTTCAACTTAAACAACGTTTTGTTAACAAATTTTGTTTTGTGGCACTATTAGTTTTAGCAGGATTCTGAAAGCCTGTTAAATTTTGCGTTCAACAAGCTATCATTTACTTCAATTGGCTGAAATACAAAAGCACTATCGAATTTTTAGTATTCGTAATGAAATACAAAAAAAATTTTTTTTTTCTAAAAATGTTTTTTTTTACCTTTTTCGTTTATATATATTATTATAAAGCTGGTGTATTGCCCGGATGTGACGGAACTGTTTGCAGTTTTCAACCACAAACACGCTCCGAATGAATGGCGTTTGTTTATTGAGGGATCTTGCAAGAGTATGATTTATTTAAAAACTTTTTTGTGTGATTCTTGATATGTTAAATTCTGATATATGTATGTCGCCGACTTAAAGGCTCTAACAATACTGTTTGGAATGCAAGGTGGATATACTAAGTATCCTTGCATTATTTGCGAATGGGATAGTCGTGCGACTAATAAATATAAGCAAAAGGAGTAGCCACTGCGTGCTGCATTTCAAGTTGGCAAAAAATATGTTTTGAATACTCCACTGGTGCGACCTGAAAATGTAATCCTACCGCGGCCTCGGTAGTCGAGTTGGTAGCGTGCTCGACTGCTACCCCAGAGGTCCCGGGTTCGATTCCTGGCCAGGCCATGGTCCTTCGATTTTAACCTTTCTTAATTTTCTATCCTCATTTCTAATTAACTGAAATTAAAAATTCATCAATATTTACGACATGAAGTTGTAGTTGATGGTAGAGAAGTTTGTGGATGAGATTTATAACTTGAATTGACTGAGGTAAAGGCATAACACTTGCCTCTGATTCAAATTCACATGTTTCTTTGGCTTTCCACCACGCTTAGAACATCCTACACGTGTTTCACTTGATTGCACTTTCCTTCCCACTAATCTATCACCCCATTTTCGAACCAAGGCAGACTTGACTGAATAGGTATTCCACCTCGAACCAAGGCAGACTTGACTGAATAGGTATTCCACCAGAAATCCTTGGTTCAAAGCTAAAAAAAAAAAATCTGATTGCAGCGTTTCCTAGGTTAAGTGAGTCCAAAATCAAAGAAAGTATCCTGCACGTTCAAATCTTTTATAAAAGTTATTTATTCATTTCGGTTATTCTGAGGTTTATTTGTAGGCCCACAAATTTGAAAAATTTTTTTGGACACTGATTTCGTTTCTAAATTGAATCCAGTTGAAAAAAAGAGCTTGGAATAGTTTTATTTCGTTATGCATTTATTTCCTCGGCAACAAGAAGAGTCGAAATTACTTAGATGTTGTAAATGAATTTTAAAGTGCCTACGAAGAAATGGGCTGCAATATGTCAATTAAAATACATTTTTTGCACTCCCATATAAACTTTTTCCCGAATAGCCTTGGGCAGTTTAGTGATGAACAAGGAGAAAGGTTCCACCAGGAGATGAAAGCTATAGAAACCGGCTTTCAGGGAAAAAATTCCATAAACATGCTGGCAGACTTCTGCTGGTCCCTAAAACGTGAAATCGATTATAATATATATAAACGAAAAAGGTCAAATAAACATTTTTAGAAAAAAAAAAAAAAAAAAAAATTTTTTGTATTTTATTACGAATACTAAAAATTCGATAGTGCTTTTGTATTTCAGCCAATTGAAGTAAATGATAGCTTGTTGAACGCAAAATTTAACAGGCTTTCAGAATCCTGCTAAAACAAATAGTGCCACAAAACAAAATTTGTTAACAAAACGTTGTTGAAGTTGAAAAAATTAAAAAAAAATGAGAAATTTTCAAATGATTTTACCTGTAACTTTGTCAATTCTTTTTGTAAGAAAACGGTCTATATATTATATAAAGGGTATATTTTTCTTCTTTTTATCAATGTTTAAATTTTTAAAATTTAGCTAGATATAACGGAGTTACATAACAAACTATACATGCACCTACCTAAAATCGGTTTTTTGACCACAAATTCCGATTTTGAGGGTATATTCAAAAAACTAAGTATGCAGTTATCTTATGTTCAACTAGACCTACAACCTCTACTATGTCTCGAGCCGAGTTTATTTTCACTGTTACACCGTGTAATTTAGTTTCACATAGTTTTTAAGATACACTTATAGTTAATCTTTAGTTATATCTGTTTTATTCAAATTTCAATTTAGAACACATTTTTATTAAATTCTCGCGGTAAAGCAAAACACGTCCGTACGCCTCTAGTGCTCACTACAACTCAACCAACGCTTTGTCTAATTCGTCGAATTCGTCCATTGTCATCGTCCGTTCGTTCAGTCAGTGTTGTCCCTAGTACGTGTGTCCGCTTCTCGTTTTCCGTGTTGCCTGTTTGGCATTATTCTGGCCTGTTCCCACATGTGTTAGTCCAAGGAGCGCTGTGTTAAAAAAAAAAAAAAAAAGAAATACATAAAAACAAAGCGAAAAATTTTGTTCTGTTGGCATTATAGTCAAATGTCTAACCGCTTTGCTATTTCCGTGCTTGACTACTCGTGAACAAAATGTGTATAAAAATATGAACCTCTGCAAAACTCTGAACTCTGAAAAGCGCATCCTCAAAATAAGCGCATAAAATGCGTTATTTCTAGGAGCGCTTTTTATTTTCCCGCTGGGTAATAATATAATATATACATGATATGGATAATAATATATGCATATACATAATACATGTATTTATACTTTATTTTACTTACGTATTTTTGTCCATTTTCACTCAATTAACAAAAAACAATAAACAAATAAAAAGTTCGTATGAAAAAGACGCTATAAGGAGATGTAAGTTTTTGACAGTCATTACACTCGCCACAGAGTTGCATTTTTAAACATAATAGCACAAAAAATACATACACATCTCTGAGATACATACTTGTCAGACGACAGACTCGTATGTAAGTTTAGTTTTTAAATAAAAGCCTTTTTAGTTTTTATTTATAACGATTTATTAACGGTCCCTTTTTATTAAAGCTAGACCGGAGTCTTTCAGTGAATCTTAAAAACTAATCTTAATACTCTACAAAAGAAGCCAAGTAACTTCTTTTGGCAATCCAAGGGAACTCTTTATTGGAAAGATAATTACTAATGATCATAGATAATGATCATTTATAATTATGATTTAAACATTCCATTTGTTGTGAAATTCAAATGGAAGCAACGACAAACTTGCGTTATCAGCATAATTGCATTTGCAATTATGTTTATCTTAACTGCAGCATTGGATGCGCTATTGTTTATCAAATGCAGCTGAATAAATTAATTCGATCAACTCAAAGTGAAGCTTTGAGTGCAATATGATAAATTTTGAAAAGATTAAGTTACATCAAAAGGATGCAGCTGAATAAATGTTGCTTAAGGCAACAATGACAGTGGAGATGATTCTATAGGATCATCGCCCAGTGTGTGGGAAGCGTTATATGTAACTTGTACCTCAAATGTGTAATAGGCAATACAAATTTACAAATTACACACACAACTTAAGTTGAGTTGTCGTACCTAATAGGGGCCTAAATTTGTTACAGACGATTTTTATTTAGCTTGTGTGCTCGTTTGGGATGTCAGCAAAAGTGAGTAACCAGAAATGGACCAGCCATTTTCTTTTCTTATTCTATCTTACATTTTAGTGCTGCCAAATACATCGACACTCGGTGTTGCCATACATAACTTTACAATGTTCCTTTTCTTAAAAAAGTGTTACCATATGATAAATATAATATTAATTATAGCTTACAGCTCGGCCATTCTGGCATTGTGATCGACTCGATCATTCTACATCAAATTTATTGTTGTTTTATTTAACTTATCTATGTGTCACAAAAAAGGTTCAGAATCTACAGTACCTGAGTCGGATTGTGGTCTGAGCCATTTTATATGTATATAAAGATAGGGTTAACAATTTTTAGTCTCTTCTATAAACTTTACTTTAACCCATTTTGTGGCGCTATCCGATTCCGTTAAGATATCTTTATAATTTTGGCTATTTGTATGGTTGCTCTTGAGCACTTTTCGATCACATTACGATGAAAAATTCACTTTGAACGCAATGCACTATTCTACTTTTTGGATGTACAGTGCAATCGCGATTGAGGGAACTAATTCGTGCAAGGCTTGTTCCCTCAACCAAGACTGTTCCTTGAAATCAAATCAGGATTCTCTTTAATAATTTTTCATCAAAATTTGTTTTTTAATAAGAGATGAATTTTATAAATGAGATCATTTTTGTTTAAACATTTTTTTCCATTTTACAAAAGTTTTAAGTTTTTCCAAAGAAATCTTGAATATTTGTTTGCTTTTTTTTTACTTTAAGGCACTGTTTCACAGCATCCTCTCTAAAGTTTTTTAGAACAAGTATATTAGGAAGTGAATTTGTGTACTCTTCTGCCCACTCGATAGCCTTGTCAAAGACTGCAACAGCTTCTGATGCGGTTATAATACGTGTTTCATTTGACAATGGTTCTTCGTCATTTTCTGAACTTACTTCAGCAATATCATCAATTACATCCCAGTTTTCAATATGGTCATCCGTTGAAACCCAGTTAGCCAAATCTTCTGCATTAAACGTTGCCTATGAAAAAATATTATTTGTTAAATTATGTCCATACATTCACATGTACAATGCAGGGGCTTACTTCTGGCAAAACACATTCAAGCAAATTTTGTATTTCCTCATATTCTTTAGATTTTTTCTGGATAAGATTTAAACGTAACACACTTAACGGGGTATCTTCATCTTCGCTACAGATTGCTTCTTCTTCATTTGAAAAATCATCTTTTAAAAGAGGATGCCAACATTTTTCCACGACGTCAGGATTTACTTTTTCCCATGCTAGTGCCAACTGGCATACAGCGTCTTTTAAGTTAATACTCTTCAAAAATCCTTCCGTGTCCATTTTTCCGAACGCTGATCTCAACAAATTTGTCTTGTAATGCAATTTTGTTAATCTAATTACATTTTGGTCCATGGGTTGTATCAAAGGTGTCACATTTGGTGGCATAAAGATGGTAAAAATCGAACCACAATCTGTTTTCAAATCTTCTTCGCTAGGATGACAAGGAGCATTGTCTAAAATCAGAACTGCTCTACGTGGCAACCTTTGTTTTTGCAAGAAACGTGTTACCTTTAAAAAAGACAATAAATGTTTCAACTTACTTAAACCGACAAACTGATTTAAATAGACGACGACTAAAAGTCATCAATGAAGCAAATAGCCACCATAGCAAATTACAGGGTAGCCCCCTACTCCAGTTTATGTAACTTAATGCTGAGCGTGGAACTTGACAATTTTAGTCGCCTTTTCTTTAACTAAAACCTACAACAAATCAGAAAACTTATAAACTTACCTGTGGCACAAATGAATTATGAAACCATTCCTTAAAAATTGATGCGGTCATCCATGCGTTTTTAGAGTTTTTATACTCTACTGGTAATTCAAAATTTTTAAATGATCTTGGTTTTTTTGACTGGCCTATTACCAATGGTTTTAATTTGTGCAATCCAGTTGCATTTGTACAGGCCAAAAATGTTACCCTTGCTTTTTCAGTTTTTCTACCAGGAGCATTTTTTTCAACAGAGCTGACGTAAGTCTTATTGGGTAACGATTTCCAAAATAAACCCGTTTCATCTGCATTGTAAATTTGATTGTCGCATAACTTCAGCTCAGCCTTTAGTTTCTTCAATTTATTTTTAAATTCTGGAACAGCTTCGAGGTTAGATGATAATTTTTCACCACAAATCTTTAATAATCTTATGCCAAATCTATTTTTAAAACCATTGAGCCATCCACAACTTGCGTTGAACCCGTTGCTTGATCTGTACATTTTTTCGTGCAACTGCTTCGCTTTTGCTCTAAGCAACACGCCTCCTATTGGCAAATGCTTACTCCTTTGAGAAATGAACCACTTATAAAGTTTGTTTTCCATATGTGGAAATTCGCCAGCTTTAGATGACTTTCTTTTGCGGTGGCATTTGGATGCTGCTTCCAAAATCCTAGCCTTGTTTTTTTTTATGCGTGTTATGGTGGACTTAGCGACTTTATATTCTTGCGCTAGTTGTGTACATCCATAACCTTTTGAAAGTTTTTCCAAAATGTCTGTCTTTGTTTTGAAAGACAGAAATAATTTCGTTTTTTTCGACATTGTCCAAACGCACGCGCCAAGTTTTAAAAATCAACTGATTTTGTACACAATCTTAACTCACTTATGTACATGCTTTTATTTCAAGCAAAAACGAAAAGACAGTAACGGGGAAGTACAAAACATATATTTAAAAATGTTCATATGTACTTAGCATGTGCAATATACAAATATATGTAGGTTTGCATAACATTCTTTTCTATTTTCAGTCAATGTTCCCTCAACTCAGTACTATTGAAATTGTATAGTTCCCTCTACAGAGTAGTAAATGAAAAAAAAATACGTGTTCCCTTAACCGAGTAGTTCTCTCAATCCGGGGTTCCCTCAACCGCGATTGCACTGTATTTTATATTAGGAACATTTTCGTAATTTTAATAATATTCAGACAAGTTGGTGTTGCGAAAACGCAACAGTTTCTACCGCTGAGTAAAAATAGTTCTTAATAAAGCTGAATTTTAAAAAATTATGATTTGACGTCACTTTGCTGCAAAACACTCATACAAATTTTACATAAAATTGTTTCATTCATTTTACATAAAATTGTTTCATGTATGACTGATAATTATTTTTAACCGAAAAGTATTGATATGAGTAGGTATCGATACTTTGTTCCTACTTATATGAGTAGTGTTTTTATTTCGACTCACTTAAAACAACTTGTAATGTTTTTATTTCGACTCACTTAAAACAACTGACTGTATCGATACTTTAGTGGTATCGTTACGTCCCTAGGTATATATTGTTGGAAGTTGGTGCTGTGATGCAGAATGTTTGAATTTTGATCTGCTACGACCTCTTTAAGTTTGGACAAGGTTTCCGACGAATTAAAATTCTAACTGCTGTGAATTATTAGTTGTTGTGGTAGCTTGAGTGTTTGAGCAAAAACCATTTCAGCTGGTGAAGCCTTAATATCTTCTTTGACCGTGGACCTGAGTCCTAGAAGAACTAGTGGCAACTCTGTGAACCAATTTGTCTGGTTGTAACTCGCTATTAGAGAAGTCTTTAGTTGGCGGTGAAATCGTTCTACAATCCCAATAGTTTGTGGATGATAAGCAGAAGTGGTAATGTGTTTGCTTCCTAGATTTTTAACAAAGTTTCTAAATGTTGTGGACGTGAATTGAGGTCCTCGATCGGAAGTAATTTCCAGAGGAACTCCAAAACGTGAGATGTATTCCTTTTGAAGTTTATCTACGATAGTACTGGTGTTGGTATCTTTAATTGGATACGCTTTGGGCCAACGTGTGTTTCGGTAAACTAGGGTAAGTAGATATCTGTAACCATTTGATATTACTAAAGGGCCAACTAAATCGACGTGAACATGCTCAAAACGATCGTGTGGAATGTCTATCTTGTGTGGGATTGTTTCGTGTGTCTATGTATTTTAGCTCGTTGGCATCTCACGCATTCTTGTAACCATTTGTTCATTTGTATGTTAATTTTGGGCCAAAAATATCTTTGTGTTATGAGTCGTCGAGAAGCTCGTGTACCTGGCACAGTGTGCGAAATTTAAGATTTAGGACGTCGAAAGTCTGTATCTTTATAACCAATGCAGATAGAAATATAAATTTTGGTATGAGTGGTTTTCTCGACAAATCTAAACTTCTGAAAAAAATGGGTGAAATCGAGTAGGTGCCACGCCCACCTTATTAACGTTGTTTAGCTGTAAGCATATACGTCCTAATAAAAGAAGGAAAACAATGGTATTATTTCTCGTTATTGTAATGAAAGATTAAAATTTATTAAATTAAATATCTAATCCATATTAATATTTGCAAAGTAAATTTAAGATTATGTTATTCAATACATATGGTAATTAAATTAAAAAATATAAGGAAAACAAATTAAAGTTAAAATTCATAATTTTTGTATAGCAATATTATGTATATTAAAGTTCAGGGTCTTCAATGATTATATCGGTGTTTTGTAATAAGGTTAAAACTTCTGGTAGTTTTAGGCGGCATTCGTAAACTGCACATCAAAGGATCAGATGAAATCAATAATCTGTGCAGCAAGTCAGCATTTGAATCCACTCTTGATGTTTTTCTGGTAAATCTTTGTCTATAATTCCTGGTGTCTTTATTTCTGGCTTCTTGTGCCTCTTCTGATAACTGCCCAATTGGTAATATACAGTTCTCTATTATATCTTTTCCGTGAAATAAGATTTTATGCACGGTTACAGGCATATAATACCAATGGTTTTTTTTCTAGATATAAATTCCGAGTCTGTATTGCAAACTTATCAAATTCTGTAGAGTTAATTTCATATCCAGAGGCCAAACACTCCAGTATTACTTGGAATCGATGTATAAGATCCTTGTCAATTCCTGTTATTTCGGCACTCTTTTCTGCATTTCGAAAAAAACGCCTAGCTGTGTTGCCATCATTGGTGTTTCCAGATGTTTGATTTGGCATATCCACCAACAGTCCCATTTCATTTTTAAACTTCTGTTGTATCTCTGTTTTTCGGTTTAACACTTCTTCTTTGTTTTTATCCCCTTTAGCTTGCCATTGTTTAATATTAATTTTGTATGCAATGTGTAACAGGCACTCCATGCTGCGGATCCTAGCATGTAGTGGCGAGATGCCCAACGACAACATTTTTTCATCAATAGGTTTATTTGTAATAGCAATAGGATCATTCATTGAACTTGGTTTGGCTCCACAAATGTAGCATACTTGTGAAGATGAATATTCGGACAAAGCACTGCAAACCTTTCCATCAATCATACACAAAACTAGCGTGGGTTTTACATTAAAGTCTTTCTCTCCTATTGTCACAGTTGTAGGAATAATAGCCGATATTTGTAATTCAATTTTACTAACTTCGTCTCTAATGAATTCTCGAGTCTCTTTAGCAAAGACAAACTTGATAGGCCGACAGTATCTAGTAGAAGAGGGGGCAGTATTTTTCCAAATTATAACCTTTTGCTTGCTATATCTTTTAAAAGCAATGATTTCAATAGGAACCATGGATATACTGAACAAATTTCCGTCCGAAGCAGTTTCTTCTTTGAATTTTTGCTTGTACAGTGCAATCGCGATTGAGGGAACTAATTCGTGCAAGGCTTGTTCCCTCAACCAAGACTGTTCCTTGAACTCAAATCAGGATTCTCTTTAATAATTTTTCATCAAAATTTGTTTTTTAATAAGAGATGAATTTTATAAATGAGATCATTTTTGTTTAAACATTTTTTTCCATTTTACAAAAGTTTTAAGTTTTTCCAAAGAAATCTTGAATATTTGTTTGCTTTTTTTTTACTTTAAGGCACTGTTTCACAGCATCCTCTCTAAAGTTTTTTAGAACAAGTATATTAGGAAGTGAATTTGTGTACTCTTCTGCCCACTCGATAGCCTTGTCAAAGACTGCAACAGCTTCTGATGCGGTTATAATACGTGTTTCATTTGACAATGGTTCTTCGTCATTTTCTGAACTTACTTCAGCAATATCATCAATTACATCCCAGTTTTCAATATGGTCATCCGTTGAAACCCAGTTAGCCAAATCTTCTGCATTAAACGTTGCCTATGAAAAAATATTATTTGTTAAATTATGTCCATACATTCACATGTACAATGCAGGGGCTTACTTCTGGCAAAACACATTCAAGCAAATTTTGTATTTCCTCATATTCTTTAGATTTTTTCTGGATAAGATTTAAACGTAACACACTTAACGGGGTATCTTCATCTTCGCTACAGATTGCTTCTTCTTCATTTGAAAAATCATCTTTTAAAAGAGGATGCCAACATTTTTCCACGACGTCAGGATTTACTTTTTCCCATGCTAGTGCCAACTGGCATACAGCGTCTTTTAAGTTAATACTCTTCAAAAATCCTTCCGTGTCCATTTTTCCGAACGCTGATCTCAACAAATTTGTCTTGTAATGCAATTTTGTTAATCTAATTACATTTTGGTCCATGGGTTGTATCAAAGGTGTCACATTTGGTGGCATAAAGATGGTAAAAATCGAACCACAATCTGTTTTCAAATCTTCTTCGCTAGGATGACAAGGAGCATTGTCTAAAATCAGAACTGCTCTACGTGGCAACCTTTGTTTTTGCAAGAAACGTGTTACCTTTAAAAAAGACAATAAATGTTTCAACTTACTTAAACCGACAAACTGATTTAAATAGACGACGACTAAAAGTCATCAATGAAGCAAATAGCCACCATAGCAAATTACAGGGTAGCCCCCTACTCCAGTTTATGTAACTTAATGCTGAGCGTGGAACTTGACAATTTTAGTCGCCTTTTCTTTAACTAAAACCTACAACAAATCAGAAAACTTATAAACTTACCTGTGGCACAAATGAATTATGAAACCATTCCTTAAAAATTGATGCGGTCATCCATGCGTTTTTAGAGTTTTTATACTCTACTGGTAATTCAAAATTTTTAAATGATCTTGGTTTTTTTGACTGGCCTATTACCAATGGTTTTAATTTGTGCAATCCAGTTGCATTTGTACAGGCCAAAAATGTTACCCTTGCTTTTTCAGTTTTTCTACCAGGAGCATTTTTTTCAACAGAGCTGACGTAAGTCTTATTGGGTAACGATTTCCAAAATAAACCCGTTTCATCTGCATTGTAAATTTGATTGTCGCATAACTTCAGCTCAGCCTTTAGTTTCTTCAATTTATTTTTAAATTCTGGAACAGCTTCGAGGTTAGATGATAATTTTTCACCACAAATCTTTAATAATCTTATGCCAAATCTATTTTTAAAACCATTGAGCCATCCACAACTTGCGTTGAACCCGTTGCTTGATCTGTACATTTTTTCGTGCAACTGCTTCGCTTTTGCTCTAAGCAACACGCCTCCTATTGGCAAATGCTTACTCCTTTGAGAAATGAACCACTTATAAAGTTTGTTTTCCATATGTGGAAATTCGCCAGCTTTAGATGACTTTCTTTTGCGGTGGCATTTGGATGCTGCTTCCAAAATCCTAGCCTTGTTTTTTTTTATGCGTGTTATGGTGGATTTAGCGACTTTATATTCTTGCGCTAGTTGTGTACATCCATAACCTTTTGAAAGTTTTTCCAAAATGTCTGTCTTTGTTTTGAAAGACAGAAATAATTTCGTTTTTTTCGACATTGTCCAAACGCACGCGCCAAGTTTTAAAAATCAACTGATTTTGTACACAATCTTAACTCACTTATGTACATGCTTTTATTTCAAGCAAAAACGAAAAGACAGTAACGGGGAAGTACAAAACATATATTTAAAAATGTTCATATGTACTTAGCATGTGCAATATACAAATATATGTAGGTTTGCATAACATTCTTTTCTATTTTCAGTCAATGTTCCCTCAACTCAGTACTATTGAAATTGTATAGTTCCCTCTACAGAGTAGTAAATGAAAAAAAAATACGTGTTCCCTTAACCGAGTAGTTCTCTCAATCCGGGGTTCCCTCAACCGCGATTGCACTGTATTTTATATTAGGAACATTTTCGTAATTTTAATAATATTCAGACAAGTTGGTGTTGCGAAAACGCAACAGTTTCTACCGCTGAGTAAAAATAGTTCTTAATAAAGCTGAATTTTAAAAAATTATGATTTGACGTCACTTTGCTGCAAAACACTCATACAAATTTTACATAAAATTGTTTCATTCATTTTACATAAAATTGTTTCATGTATGACTGATAATTATTTTTAACCGAAAAGTA
This sequence comes from Pherbina coryleti, assembly GCA_943735915.1. Lineage (NCBI taxonomy): Eukaryota > Metazoa > Arthropoda > Insecta > Diptera > Sciomyzidae > Pherbina > Pherbina coryleti. Next base: position 185,854,934 of record OX030948.1, on the reverse strand, counting down.
TTGATATGAGTAGGTATCGATACTTTGTTCCTACTTATATGAGTAGTGTTTTTATTTCGACTCACTTAAAACAACTTGTAATGTTTTTATTTCGACTCACTTAAAACAACTGACTGTATCGATACTTTAGTGGTATCGTTACGTCCCTAGGTATATATTGTTGGAAGTTGGTGCTGTGATGCAGAATGTTTGAATTTTGATCTGCTACGACCTCTTTAAGTTTGGACAAGGTTTCCGACGAATTAAAATTCTAACTGCTGTGAATTATTAGTTGTTGTGGTAGCTTGAGTGTTTGAGCAAAAACCATTTCAGCTGGTGAAGCCTTAATATCTTCTTTGACCGTGGACCTGAGTCCTAGAAGAACTAGTGGCAACTCTGTGAACCAATTTGTCTGGTTGTAACTCGCTATTAGAGAAGTCTTTAGTTGGCGGTGAAATCGTTCTACAATCCCAATAGTTTGTGGATGATAAGCAGAAGTGGTAATGTGTTTGCTTCCTAGATTTTTAACAAAGTTTCTAAATGTTGTGGACGTGAATTGAGGTCCTCGATCGGAAGTAATTTCCAGAGGAACTCCAAAACGTGAGATGTATTCCTTTTGAAGTTTATCTACGATAGTACTGGTGTTGGTATCTTTAATTGGATACGCTTTGGGCCAACGTGTGTTTCGGTAAACTAGGGTAAGTAGATATCTGTAACCATTTGATATTACTAAAGGGCCAACTAAATCGACGTGAACATGCTCAAAACGATCGTGTGGAATGTCTATCTTGTGTGGGATTGTTTCGTGTGTCTATGTATTTTAGCTCGTTGGCATCTCACGCATTCTTGTAACCATTTGTTCATTTGTATGTTAATTTTGGGCCAAAAATATCTTTGTGTTATGAGTCGTCGAGAAGCTCGTGTACCTGGCACAGTGTGCGAAATTTAAGATTTAGGACGTCGAAAGTCTGTATCTTTATAACCAATGCAGATAGAAATATAAATTTTGGTATGAGTGGTTTTCTCGACAAATCTAAACTTCTGAAAAAAATGGGTGAAATCGAGTAGGTGCCACGCCCACCTTATTAACGTTGTTTAGCTGTAAGCATATACGTCCTAATAAAAGAAGGAAAACAATGGTATTATTTCTCGTTATTGTAATGAAAGATTAAAATTTATTAAATTAAATATCTAATCCATATTAATATTTGCAAAGTAAATTTAAGATTATGTTATTCAATACATATGGTAATTAAATTAAAAAATATAAGGAAAACAAATTAAAGTTAAAATTCATAATTTTTGTATAGCAATATTATGTATATTAAAGTTCAGGGTCTTCAATGATTATATCGGTGTTTTGTAATAAGGTTAAAACTTCTGGTAGTTTTAGGCGGCATTCGTAAACTGCACATCAAAGGATCAGATGAAATCAATAATCTGTGCAGCAAGTCAGCATTTGAATCCACTCTTGATGTTTTTCTGGTAAATCTTTGTCTATAATTCCTGGTGTCTTTATTTCTGGCTTCTTGTGCCTCTTCTGATAACTGCCCAATTGGTAATATACAGTTCTCTATTATATCTTTTCCGTGAAATAAGATTTTATGCACGGTTACAGGCATATAATACCAATGGTTTTTTTTCTAGATATAAATTCCGAGTCTGTATTGCAAACTTATCAAATTCTGTAGAGTTAATTTCATATCCAGAGGCCAAACACTCCAGTATTACTTGGAATCGATGTATAAGATCCTTGTCAATTCCTGTTATTTCGGCACTCTTTTCTGCATTTCGAAAAAAACGCCTAGCTGTGTTGCCATCATTGGTGTTTCCAGATGTTTGATTTGGCATATCCACCAACAGTCCCATTTCATTTTTAAACTTCTGTTGTATCTCTGTTTTTCGGTTTAACACTTCTTCTTTGTTTTTATCCCCTTTAGCTTGCCATTGTTTAATATTAATTTTGTATGCAATGTGTAACAGGCACTCCATGCTGCGGATCCTAGCATGTAGTGGCGAGATGCCCAACGACAACATTTTTTCATCAATAGGTTTATTTGTAATAGCAATAGGATCATTCATTGAACTTGGTTTGGCTCCACAAATGTAGCATACTTGTGAAGATGAATATTCGGACAAAGCACTGCAAACCTTTCCATCAATCATACACAAAACTAGCGTGGGTTTTACATTAAAGTCTTTCTCTCCTATTGTCACAGTTGTAGGAATAATAGCCGATATTTGTAATTCAATTTTACTAACTTCGTCTCTAATGAATTCTCGAGTCTCTTTAGCAAAGACAAACTTGATAGGCCGACAGTATCTAGTAGAAGAGGGGGCAGTATTTTTCCAAATTATAACCTTTTGCTTGCTATATCTTTTAAAAGCAATGATTTCAATAGGAACCATGGATATACTGAACAAATTTCCGTCCGAAGCAGTTTCTTCTTTGAATTTTTGCTTGTACAGTGCAATCGCGATTGAGGGAACTAATTCGTGCAAGGCTTGTTCCCTCAACCAAGACTGTTCCTTGAACTCAAATCAGGATTCTCTTTAATAATTTTTCATCAAAATTTGTTTTTTAATAAGAGATGAATTTTATAAATGAGATCATTTTTGTTTAAACATTTTTTTCCATTTTACAAAAGTTTTAAGTTTTTCCAAAGAAATCTTGAATATTTGTTTGCTTTTTTTTTACTTTAAGGCACTGTTTCACAGCATCCTCTCTAAAGTTTTTTAGAACAAGTATATTAGGAAGTGAATTTGTGTACTCTTCTGCCCACTCGATAGCCTTGTCAAAGACTGCAACAGCTTCTGATGCGGTTATAATACGTGTTTCATTTGACAATGGTTCTTCGTCATTTTCTGAACTTACTTCAGCAATATCATCAATTACATCCCAGTTTTCAATATGGTCATCCGTTGAAACCCAGTTAGCCAAATCTTCTGCATTAAACGTTGCCTATGAAAAAATATTATTTGTTAAATTATGTCCATACATTCACATGTACAATGCAGGGGCTTACTTCTGGCAAAACACATTCAAGCAAATTTTGTATTTCCTCATATTCTTTAGATTTTTTCTGGATAAGATTTAAACGTAACACACTTAACGGGGTATCTTCATCTTCGCTACAGATTGCTTCTTCTTCATTTGAAAAATCATCTTTTAAAAGAGGATGCCAACATTTTTCCACGACGTCAGGATTTACTTTTTCCCATGCTAGTGCCAACTGGCATACAGCGTCTTTTAAGTTAATACTCTTCAAAAATCCTTCCGTGTCCATTTTTCCGAACGCTGATCTCAACAAATTTGTCTTGTAATGCAATTTTGTTAATCTAATTACATTTTGGTCCATGGGTTGTATCAAAGGTGTCACATTTGGTGGCATAAAGATGGTAAAAATCGAACCACAATCTGTTTTCAAATCTTCTTCGCTAGGATGACAAGGAGCATTGTCTAAAATCAGAACTGCTCTACGTGGCAACCTTTGTTTTTGCAAGAAACGTGTTACCTTTAAAAAAGACAATAAATGTTTCAACTTACTTAAACCGACAAACTGATTTAAATAGACGACGACTAAAAGTCATCAATGAAGCAAATAGCCACCATAGCAAATTACAGGGTAGCCCCCTACTCCAGTTTATGTAACTTAATGCTGAGCGTGGAACTTGACAATTTTAGTCGCCTTTTCTTTAACTAAAACCTACAACAAATCAGAAAACTTATAAACTTACCTGTGGCACAAATGAATTATGAAACCATTCCTTAAAAATTGATGCGGTCATCCATGCGTTTTTAGAGTTTTTATACTCTACTGGTAATTCAAAATTTTTAAATGATCTTGGTTTTTTTGACTGGCCTATTACCAATGGTTTTAATTTGTGCAATCCAGTTGCATTTGTACAGGCCAAAAATGTTACCCTTGCTTTTTCAGTTTTTCTACCAGGAGCATTTTTTTCAACAGAGCTGACGTAAGTCTTATTGGGTAACGATTTCCAAAATAAACCCGTTTCATCTGCATTGTAAATTTGATTGTCGCATAACTTCAGCTCAGCCTTTAGTTTCTTCAATTTATTTTTAAATTCTGGAACAGCTTCGAGGTTAGATGATAATTTTTCACCACAAATCTTTAATAATCTTATGCCAAATCTATTTTTAAAACCATTGAGCCATCCACAACTTGCGTTGAACCCGTTGCTTGATCTGTACATTTTTTCGTGCAACTGCTTCGCTTTTGCTCTAAGCAACACGCCTCCTATTGGCAAATGCTTACTCCTTTGAGAAATGAACCACTTATAAAGTTTGTTTTCCATATGTGGAAATTCGCCAGCTTTAGATGACTTTCTTTTGCGGTGGCATTTGGATGCTGCTTCCAAAATCCTAGCCTTGTTTTTTTTTATGCGTGTTATGGTGGATTTAGCGACTTTATATTCTTGCGCTAGTTGTGTACATCCATAACCTTTTGAAAGTTTTTCCAAAATGTCTGTCTTTGTTTTGAAAGACAGAAATAATTTCGTTTTTTTCGACATTGTCCAAACGCACGCGCCAAGTTTTAAAAATCAACTGATTTTGTACACAATCTTAACTCACTTATGTACATGCTTTTATTTCAAGCAAAAACGAAAAGACAGTAACGGGGAAGTACAAAACATATATTTAAAAATGTTCATATGTACTTAGCATGTGCAATATACAAATATATGTAGGTTTGCATAACATTCTTTTCTATTTTCAGTCAATGTTCCCTCAACTCAGTACTATTGAAATTGTATAGTTCCCTCTACAGAGTAGTAAATGAAAAAAAAATACGTGTTCCCTTAACCGAGTAGTTCTCTCAATCCGGGGTTCCCTCAACCGCGATTGCACTGTATTTGTTATGTTGGGCACCGTCACAACCCCATTTTATAATTATTTGAACATCATATAAGTATTCCGGAATTCGTTCAAATACCTCTTCTAATGTCATACATAGTCTTGAAATAGTGTGGTCTATAACACAAGGCAACAATATTGAAAAAATTTTAGGGGCTTTGAAAACCACTATACAATTTTGATGTATTGTGGTCCCAGTAGTACAAATATGGTTCAATTTTGAAATTCTATGGAGAGGTTTTTTTTTAAAAAATTTTTAAGTAAAATTATAAATTTTTTTAGACGTTTCTCCACATAAATAATGATAACTAAAAAAAAATTAGTCCGATATTATTCAAATAAACTTAGAAAAACTGAAATTTACATAGCCTTTAATCCGTTAATATATTGCGTTTCAATCGGCTCAGTAGTTTCGGAGTTATAATAAAAAATTGAGGGAAAAAATATTTTTTTTACGTGAAAATAGCAAATTTTTTGTTTTAAAAAAATCATAAAAAATCGAAAACGGCAAAAATCGTTCAGATTTATTGCTTTATCGCAAAGCCACATGTAATAGGAACAAAATGAGATATCGATCATAAAAATCGATTGATTTTTTTCGAATTTATTCACAATTAAGTGAATTCGCTCATTTTCACCAAATTTTAGTTTTTTGTCTGATATACATAAAATTGAGTAGTTAATGTTCTTCTTTCGATTGATTGAATTTTGAAAACATTTTCCCCATGCTATGTACAAATTTTCACATCAAAAATGCATTACATAGTAACATTCGTGTATTTTTTGGCAAAACCCTACCTAGAATATACTGATTCTATTCTTCGGAAAGACATTTGTGTTGGATGAGCTTAAATGTAAATAAATAAATAAATTAAATAGTAAAAAATTTATATTTTATTATTCACATTTATTATAATAAATAAAACAAGAAAATAAATAAATAAATAAATATGTATTATAAACTACAAACTCTGAAATTTTCTTTTAGTCGATTTTCTACTATTGTTGAATAACGAAGTGTTACTCTGAATACTCCAGCAAAAATCAGCCATCATGTGTGCATCCCAGCGACCCTGGTATCGTTCCTCCATTGTCCGGATATCTTGGTGGAATCGTTCGCCCTGTTCTTCACTCAAGTCTCCTAGATTTTCAGGAAAACGATCTAAGTGACTGTGCAGGTAGTGTACTTTGATGCTCATGTTGCATCCAAGATTCTGGAAGTGAGTTAACATCTCTTCAACGTGCGCAACGTAATCATCACCCTTGTTATTTCCTAAGAAATTTTGAATAACCCATACAAACGAATCCCATGCATTCTTCTCAATTTCTGACATTGAACTGCCAAATTCAGTATCGTTCACCAATTTGCGAATTTGTGGGCCATCAAATATGCCTGCTTTCAGCTTTTCCATACTTAGATTGGGAAACTTCCTTGAAATATACTGGAAACATTCACTATCTTTGTTAAGTGCTTTAACATATTGTTTCATCAGACCAAGTTTAATGTGAAGAGGGGGTAATATGATGCGATCTCGGGGCACTAGAGCCACATTTATAACATTTGGCGTACCTGGAACTAGTGTTTCCCTAGAAGGCCATTGTTTTCTCTTCCAATGTTCTGTTTTAGCTCTGCTGTCCCATAAACATATAAAACAAGGATATTTTGTAAAGCCGCTTTGTTGGCCTAAGAGGAAATTTACCATCTTAAGATCAACACAAATTACCCACTTATATTCATCATACTTTATCTTCTTCATGACCAATGCAATTACATAGTATTCTTCTTTTACTTTGGTTGAATGTGCGATCGGCAAGGAGTGAAATTTATTTCCATTATGCAAAAGGACACACTTCAAGCTGCGTTTTGATGAGTCGATAAATAAACGCCATTCGTTTGAATCATATCTCTGTAAGCCCATGGCAGTCATCAAACCAGAAATATCTGTGCAGTACACAAATTCATCCTCTTCAGCAAAATAATGAAGTAAGTCTTTTTCTCGAGTACGGTAATAGGAAACTTTAGTTTCTTTAGTTATGAGACCTGTTTCTTTCATCCGGGACGCAAGTAATTCAGAAGATCTTTTCGACAATCCAAGGTCTCTAATTACATCATTAAGCTGATCTTGATTCCATGGTCTCGGCGAGAAATGTTTGTGTGGGATGAACTCGTCATTTTCAGCTGTAGATGGTAGTGCTGGATCTGACATATCTGATTGGTAAGACATACTTGAGGTTGAGCATCCTGGTGAAGATGAAAGCACATGACTACAGCTTGCACCCCGATCTTGAGCATATTCTATTTCTTGTGAATGTAGAACTGCAAGTGTCACCCATCAGCAGACCTCGTGGGGTAAGACCATCGCATATGTTTTCCAAAACCGCTTTTTGTACTTAAACAAAAATAACACTCGGATGCGTGGTTCGCTGTTTCTCTCCATAGCATAGGCTTCAAAATTTCCAAGTGTCGTCTGTAAAATGAAAAAAAAAATTGAAATCAGGAATATGAAGAATTCAAATTTTAATTAAAAAATATTGTTATTATAAAATATTCCAAATCTATTAATTTATACTTACTTTACGTTAGAAGACTTCATAGATAAATTCAATCGACATGGAATGCATATAGTACTCGGTGTCCAATGCTGGTTCAAATTGTGCGGATAGATATTATAGCAATCTTGATATGACTTTTGCAATGAAGTTAAGAAGCACTTCCGTTTTTTCCCGGTGATATATTGGCCGCACACATAACAAAATAAATCTGGATCGTTTTTACATAAAAATGTTCTGGCCTTCTGGCTCATTTTTATTAATATTTGAAAATTGTTTTTAACTTCTAAGCTGTATGACTCTAATTTTTGTGTAGGTATTAAATGATGTTTGTGGCGTCCGTGGCGTAGTTGGTTAAAGTGCATGGCCGCTATGTCAACGAACCTGGAGACTCGGGTTCAAACCCCAGCAGGGACGGAAAATTATTTGAATTAAAATAATTTTTCAGTACGGCCGCCACCTCTCTGCAGACAATGGCAAACCTCAGAGAGTAATCAAAATGCCATGTAAAGCTTCTTGAGAACAATAACATTCTGTTCATCGCCGTTCGGAGTCGGCGTTAGCATGTAGGTCCGGTTCTCGCTTAATTGTGTACAAACTTAATAACACGCACAACACAATTGATCATAAGAAGCTAGGTCAAAGTCCTTTCAAGGGCTGAAATGGCCAGTTATTTATTTTTTATTTTATTAAATGATGTTTGCGTTATCGCAAACACTTCTTGAATGAAATAAAAAGGGTCAAGGAGACAATTTTCTACAGTGCTTGTAAATATGCGATACCTTCAATTAATTGTAAATAAAAATGTAAAGCATGCATCGATTTTTATGATCCATATCTAGTTTAATTTGCATGATATGTAGCTTTACTACAAAAAAATAAAAAGTAATATTTTTTGCAGTTTTCGATTTTTTCCACATTTTTGTTTTTCAAAATTTTTTTTTTTTTTTAGCATTTTTTTTTTTTTGCTAACAATTTGTTTCATAACTTTGAAACTATTCATCGCATTAAAAAAATTTGTACACGTTATTTAAAGATATTGTAAACCTTAATTTTTGTAAATTTAATTCGACAAAATCGGACTAGTTGTTTTTGAGTTATGACAACATAAGTGGAGAAATGTCTCAAAATATTGTCAATTTTACTTAAAAAATTTTTAAAAAAAAAATTATCCATAGAATTGAAAAATTTTACCATTTTTGTACTTAGGCAGCCATGATGCATCAAATCTATACAGTGGTTAGTCAAGCCTTTTTTTGCTGTTGACCTGTGTAAGTGATTGCAGTCTTACTTCATATGATTCAGTCACAATAATTCCATCAGGATAACAAGAACGCTTCGAAATCCTAACCGGATCATAAGATGGAAATATTTTTGAATTAATTGACATTGCATATTGTCTAAGAAGTTTGTATTGATGTGTTGATAATCCCAAATCTACTATCATAGCAAGTGACTGTTCAGGAGAAAGACTTAAAGACTGTTCTGCAGATTTTCTTCTTCTTTTTATTTGGGAACCTCTTTGAGGTGATGATACAAACAATTCTTTAACTATTGTAGCTAAAACTCGCTTACCATGTGAACGCAATTTCATTTCAGCCGCTTTGAACAACATATTCTCGTCAGTAGCTGTCAATAATTCCTTTGCTTTTTTTTCTTTAGTTCTATCGGAGCAATCTTTAAAATCTTTCTGTGGCCTTCCACCTGTTTTAACTGGCATGGATTTGTTTCGTTGGCATACGAACGTCGTTAAATCAATATTTTTAGTTAACCAAGCGGCGTTGTTCTTTAAAAATACTCGATTTGTCCTATATGATTTTTTCCATCTATCATTGAATTCATTATAAATCCTTCTAACGAAATTTTGTAACAGCGAATCGTCGAAAGTTTTGCTTGATCCAGTACTTATATTTCCCGCAATAAAGTCAAAAACGTGACTACACTTGTTTTGCCCTTTGGCTTGCACCCAAGCACCAAAAATTTGCTGATATGACAACTGGCAACACATTGTGAAATCTATGTATAAATGGAGCGTAGGCAACTCTCTGCAGCTACTTATTACGGTTTCTTAAAGAGAACAAACCAATGAATCTGAACTTGATAATATGAATTCCCGCACTTACCCGCACAAAATGTTCTTATCCAAATAATTTGCAAGTTTTCTTCCAAAAATCAAATTAAAATCGTATTCCTAATTTCTTTTAACAGTAAGTTAGAAACAATTTTAAGTTTAAAAAAACACGAATTTATATTAAAATAGACACCCACCTTCTCAACACAACAAATTTCAATTGAAAATATTAAATACAAAAAAAGTTATCGTCACTAATGTTTATATGTGAGCTAAAAACACGTGTACTTCGAATTCAAACTGAAAAAACTCTGAGACTAGAAGTGCCGTTACTCAGTCAGCGCAATTTTTTTCTTTGCTTTGACTGCTTAAGCATGCTGTCTGGAATGTTTTCTAACATTTCTACTTAAAATTCAATTGAAAGCGGCAAATTTTTTTTTGAGGTTTTGACGTCCTAGATCATGAATTTCGCACACTGTGCCTGGGTGTGAAATATTAGTATAATTGTTCAAAAATTTGTTTGCGTAGTGTTTGTGGAATGTATGGACGTGTTCCTGAACTTGTTTGTTCGCAGCAAATTTTAATGTTAAGTACTGGAACGTGTATTTGTTCGAATTTGTAAGTGTGTTTATAAAGTATCTCTTTTAGTTCTGAATCTGTATTCTGATATTTGTGTAGAGTTCTGAGGTTAATAGTTATGGTTTAAGGTAGAACACAAATAAAAAAAAATCGATTTTTATTTTTATTTATATTTTTTATTTATAAACCTTCATAAGTTTTACAACTTTATTCGTTGGAGCGATCACTTCGACTACTTGAATATATTTTAATGGTTACAATATATCATAAAAATTAAGCATGTTTGTACATAAAACATTCTTATGTATTATGAATGGAGAGGAGCAGAGGACGTGTAAAATACAGCGCAAGTAGTTGACACTTGTCGCGTGGAGCTACATTGATTTCTGTAGAAAAAGGTAAGCGAACGGAAGTTTTTCAGACGGAGTTAAATTACACTGTTGAAAAAGTTTCAATGTTACGCAAGCAGTTTATGTTGTGCAAACAATAAGAATTACGAAATATGTAGCAGCGTGTGTTTTGCAACAATTAATAGGAATTATGAAATATGTATATGGTTCACTGCCCGTTAATGAGCTCGCGTCTATATAATATGTATAGGTGTAGGTGTGTTAGTATCTTTAACTGTTAATCTCAGAGGTTGTGAAAGCCTCTATCTCAGCTCTTGAAAGTGCGTCCGCTACGGTGTTATCGGTACCTTTAATGTGTCTGATGTCGTTGGAAAACTGTGCAATGAATTCTAGGTGTCGTGTTTGCCTTGGGTACAATAGTTGTGGTGGTTCACAAATTATTTTGTATTTTATTAAATTTTATTTTTATACAGTTTATTTTTATGTGATATTCAATTGGATACAATTTTTATAACTGAACTTTTTATACAAAATTTTTGATTAGTAAAGTGTTTATACCTAAACCCTAAGTAATAATATTATTATACTTACTTAAGCTAAATAATATGTAACTACCTTTTTGGTAACTGCCTTACCGGCCGATGTAATGTCGCTTACCGCGATCGATTGGCTGGTTCTTCGTTTTATCCGAACGAAGAAATATCTTAAGATTTTCGCATCATCATTGGCAGCTTTTCTACAAATTTTCCTCCGGAATATTATCAACCCTTGTAAAAAGTAAGGAATAATTAATCATAAATCACCAATAAAGTTATTAAAAACATCCAACATATTGGACTTATACTTAATTACCTTCTTTGTTTTTATTTCCTGTGTATAAAATTCTGTGAACACGTATTGCACCAGAATTTTATACACTTAGGCTTAACCTTTGTGTCCGTCCAGCGCTCCAGCAACTTATTTGCACCAGCATCTCCTAATTCCACAAAAGTGAATTTATTCAAAAGAATGACAATTTAGAAATCTTAAATGATAATTTTTTAGAAAAATGTGTAAGTGTAGTTTGAGTAGTTTGAGCTATAATTTTTATTTTGACCTCCATTATGGTTTGAATATTTATTTGAATTATTTGGCTTCTGCTTTGCTGATTATAATTATTATTATACTTTTGCCTTGAATTTTCATTTTTTCTTATATTTAAATTGTGTTGAGGTGTATTATGCTGTGAAATTTTTTTTGTTACCATATTTATTGCTTGCTCCAATGAGTCTGGATTCCTGTAGAAAAGAATCGATTTCATTGGTTCTGGCAATTTTGATTTAAAAGTCTGCAGCGCTGTTTTTATATTTAAATCGAGGGTTCGTTGAACTTCCTCGTCACTTACTGCCTGTCCTTATTCGAATGATGTTTTTGCACTAAGTCTTCGCAAAACAAATTTCATATCATTGTAAAATTCTATGCCGTTGGTTTTAAAGGAAAGGCCTCTTAGTTTATTAAAGAGTTCGTCAATTGATCTTCTGTCCGAAAAGTTTTCTTGTAGAATAACTTTTATGTCATTCCAGGATGTAGCTTCTCCGTTTATCTCAATAGCTTCTCTGGCTTTCCCTCTTAGTTTTGATTTATTGCTTGAGCTAATTCGTCATATCGCCTAAGTGTGGGTATAATTCTGTCCACTAGTCCTACAAACGTGTGTAAATCTCCTAAAAATCCGCTAAATTCTGACAATCTTTCCAGATGTTTCAATGGATCTATGTGTAACTGTAAGGCTGTCATTGTTGGATTTGTATCTGTACTTATGATTGATAGAAAACGAGCTTGAGTATTTAAATTATCTTCAATGCCTTGTATTGCTTGGCCTAATCGTAAAATACTTTGATCCATTTACTCAAAAAAAAAAAATTTTCAAATTGAAGTTCACTTTTCTTTGTTGTTACAAACGGAAAAATTTCATGTTTTCATTGTATTTTCAAAGGAAATATTTATAATAAAAATCTACATATGTGTATATATTTAAATTTACTCACAATCTGATGTATTAAGTTTCTAATTCGTTGTATCTGTTGTCTCTGCAACTGTTGTCTCTGCAACTGTTGTCTCTGCAACTGTTGTCTCTGCAACTTTTGTCTCTGCAACTGTTGTCTCTGTAACTGTTGTCTCTGCAACTGTTGTCTCTGTAACTGTTGTCTCTGCAACTGTTGTGTTAGCACGTCGTTCTAATAACTTTTAATAATAGTTGGATTCGAAGAAGTCTCACGTATCTTCACTGTCGGATAACATTTAAAAATTTATCACTATTTTCCGCTAGATGCGATTTAAAAATTCTATTGACTCCTGCCAATATTTTTCGTTTGAAACGATTTCATTAACTGACTCCTGTCAGTTGGTTCAGCATCCTCGATTAGGTTATTAATATACCCCGTGTCTCTTGAGTTATGGAAAAAAAAGAAAATAAATTGTCTGCTCTTTGTGTATCCTGCTTCTGCAGAATATTGTTGTATTATTGACTCCTGTCAATAATTTTCACAAATGAGATCACAAATTGGCTCCTTCAGAATATTGCTGTATTATTGACTCCTGTCAATAGTTTTTCACTAATAAGCTCACAAATAAGCTCCTGCAGAAGATTGCTGGGTTATTGACTCCTGTCAATAATTTTTCTCAAATAAGATCACTACGAGAATCCCACCCTCGTCGCAAGCTTTAGTTTTGGTTTTAGTTAAAAAAAAAAAACACTACACTGCACTTCTTGAAGATCGAAACTTTACTATTTTCTCTTAACACGAATTCTGGTTTATAAAGTAAAACTTAACCTGTTCGTATTTTCACAAATACATAGATACTTATTCTAGAGCACGCAAACATTCATACCCAGAAGGAAATTTGCAGAAAAAGAAGTATACTTTATCCCTAGTCTCCACGAGACATAATTTTTCTCATGGATACTCGGAACTATACGTCTTGCATTTTGAATGTTTATAATTAATTTTTATTCATAAAATATTATTTATAACAACTGATTGTTATTTTGTTTAACCCTTTGGTCGTATTGCTGCTTAAAAAATCTATTCTTTAAAATTTTTAAAGCTTCGCGAATCGATTTTTGGTATTCTTTCTTCGTGAACCCCTCCTTTTTTAGCGTTTCTAGAATATAAAAAATATTGCTTATATGCATACAAATGTTAAAATAGTGCAAGAATGTTTACCGAAAATTGCATGATTCAAAGTCTTATATTCCTTAAATGGCTTCTTTCCAGAAACGCCATCGTAATTGAAACTGGTAGCCAGACACGGTTGAATTATTCTGTGGAAATTTCCCGCCAGTTCTCCGGACTCCAAGATCTATTAGTGGATTAGATTTATTAGTGGAATCTGTAAAAAGGGGAGATCAATAGGCAAACATTTTTTTAAAATGTATTAAGGCGGCATATAGGTTACAATTTAAAAAAAAAAATTTTTTTCGGGAATTTTTTTTTTTATAGAAGGAAAAAAGATATTGTTTTCAAATTTTGCACGTATATATATTCACATTTAAAGATTACAAAAAAATTTCTTCAGAATTCTTGAAGCGGTTTTTGACGTTATTTGATTTTTTTTTTTAAAATGCCAAAAAATTGACGGTGTGCAGGATAACACCAGTCTGGAACGTCTGAGAAAAAAATAAAAAAAAAATTAATCCTTGTTTAAGTGGCTATCGCCTGAACTAGGATAATTTTGTTTCGCAAAAAAAAAAACAAAATTTTTGGAAATTGAAGTGAAACTAAATGAAAGAGAAAAAAAATTATTTAGGAGTTACGAAAAATCTTCCGTATGACCAACTTCAATGGCCATCAAAAATCCAGTAACATATTATTGACCAAAAAAATTTTGAAGTCATCGTGGTTTTAGTTTTTGTGGAAAATTTGAAAACAAAATTATATTAGTCTTTATTTTAAAAGCTGACAAAGCTTTGTATTGTTGGCTAGAGAGCCGATCTTACTTTTTTGCTTTTTGTTTTAAAATAATAAGATAGACTTAGTCTTCTTGATATTTCATTTATTTCTGTGCCTTTCTTGGAATCGACCGCGTCTTTTGTTGACAAGTCGATCCTTCCAAATACATTGCAATCTTTGTAGTTAGTTACATATTTTTATTTCATTTTTACATACTATAATTAACCTTACAAATAATTGTTACGCTCTAAAATCTATAAATTCTTACACTTTAAAATTTATAAATTCTTATGCTCGAAAATCTCACAAATACTTGAAAACTTATTTCAACTTCGAAATTCTGAGTTACGTTTAATGAATGTGCAAACGCAGCATATTCACCAAATGCTTGAGTCAATGCTCGTTTGCTAATGGTTTATGTTTACAAGCGCTTGCAATGTGTCAACGCTCGCTTGTTTATGGCTTTTCATTACAATGTTTATAATGACTGTAGGTATGGTAAGTACACTACAGCGTTATATTTCCTACCGTTGAATAATATTCTCCCGGTCAGAATCCAAGATAACCCGGATCTCTGCTAACCTTAAAGAAATTTTATTCAAGATGTGAAATACTTCGTTTGAATTTAAAGCACAGACGTATAGGAGAGGGAGGGACTGAAAGGGTTAAGAAGCATAAGGGGAGCTTATGAAAACAGCTCAAAGAAAAATCTTTACGTTTTAGGAGCCCCACGTTGGTTTTTGTAAAACAGTCCCCTATAAAACAGCGCTATTAGCCCAAATAATAAGGAATAATTTGTTCCTTATTTTCTTTTGCATTTCTGTGAGATCTGAGATTTTGAATTTGACCCATTATTTCTTCAGAGGTAATTAAACCATTTAAAACGAAAAGATTGAAGAAGCGTTTTAAAATGTCTTAACCCATTAAAAGCCAACAGTCTTTAAAAGTAAAATTCATATATTTTGTTTATTTAGTTTTAATGAAAGGAACACAAAGAACTTAAAAAATATAAAAAAGTAAAATATAAAGTGTATTTTCAAGGTTTTTAAGGCTGTACCCAAGCAGGTACAGTGGCTCAATGCATGCATTCATATGTGCTTATTTTTTAGTATGAACATTTTTGAAGCACTCCTTTTCTACACACAGAGCAACGTCACATAGTTCACAAGACCATCGTATTCGGTTATGGCATTCACGACAGCGTAACGGGTTTTGAATTCTTTTCGGAAAATGGTTTCCAGCAGTAAGTGCTACACTAGGAACAACCGATCTCTTAAATATTGAAGGTAGCGTGTAGTATCGTAGGTAGTGCCGGACGATGGCACGATGAAACTCAAGTAAGTCAATTTTTGAGCTGTTAGCTTCCTTGTACAAGTTCCACGCATTGACGACGGTTGAACTCATCATACCAGTGAAAAGCGGCCACCACCACTTCTTTCCGCGAAATTTTATTCTGTAATTATTTAGTGCTTGATCATGGAGGTCAACGCCACCCATTCCTGAGTTGTAATTTGCAATTAATTTGGGCTGTTGGACTCTTATCATAGTTTTTGCAGTCGAGCACCAGCAATTCACGGAATTCATCGGTTCAAGACCTTCAAAGTTTGATCCGACAGTTACAGCGCTGTTATCATTCCACTTCACGAAAATAATTTGATTAGCTGTATCATATCTGTAATCATAGAAACCTCTTTGTTCTTTTTTGAATTCTGCTTTCGATTTCAGCGGACATTTCTTCGTTCTCGTATCTCGTACAGTACCAATAGCTCGAAATCCTTTTTGTTTCAACAGAACCAAAAGATCATGAGAAGTAAAAAAATTATCAAAGAAAACAATGTGATCGGTTGGATTAGGAACACTGTCTAAAAAATCCAAAACGACTCTAGATCCGAGTGGCAGTTTTGGTTTTTCCGTACTGACATTTTTGGCTCCACAATAAGTATCAAATTGGTACACGTACCCACAACTGCTCGTCAGCATCCAATTTTTAAAGCCAAATCTTACGGGTTTACCTCTGATGAATTGTTTTGCAGAGTGACTAACAAAATATTTTACCATAGACTCGTCAATCGAAAGCTTTTCATGCATGTATCCAAATTGGCAAAATTTCTGGCACAGTAATGTTTGCAAAGGTCTTACTTTTGCCATTTTGTCAGTTAGTATCAAATTGTTGTTGTCAGCTAGATGAAGAAATTTTTGATTTCCTTGAATCTGTTTCGGGACATATTGTTAGAAACAAGTGGTGAACGTGTGTCTTCAGATAATTCCCAGGACATATTCTCTCTCGGCATAGAGTGATATCCACTTAACAACAAAATTGCCAAAAAAAAACCTTCAAATCGTTGTCTGTGAATGAAAAATTATGCGCATTACACTGCGAAGCATAAAGGCGAGTATGATGTACGATATAATCGATCACTTCAGAATCAAACAAAGTTTCGAAAACTTCAACCTCCGACTTTCCTGCTAAGTTCGATATCATTTCGTTTTTGTTGTGCATAAAAAAATTTGTTTGTGACATTTCAATTGGAGATTCCCTTTTTGACCATTTGGGAGAGTTTTGAGTAGGTCTTGAGTACTGGATTCTGCGACGCAGCTCTTCAAGGGGTACATCGTCTTCGCTGTCGCTGCTGCAGAAAACCTCTATAGCACCCGGAATATCATGCGGCATAATGTTAGCTATGAGGTCCTCAGCATCACCATCCTCCTCATCTGTATTGATGTCTGCATCTGGTGGAATATATGCAACATCAAACACATTATGATTTGAAGCCCCTTCCACAAAATCCAAAGCGCTGTCTAGATTATTAAATCTTCTCCCATAAAAGATTGATGTAAGGCCAAACAAAACAAAGCCAAAGTCATAGTACCGTTATTTGCTGCCGCTGCGTTGTCAACATGCTTTTATAAAGCAGAGAAAGCAGAACATAAAATCAAAACAAACTCTGAAAAAAAAAACTTTTTTTAGTGTATTTATAGCATTTCAAATATGAGTGTTTTTCTGTACCTGTGCAAGTACAATGGCCAGTAATGGGTTAAGTCATCCGTTGAATATTGGTGTCTAGAAATTTTATGTCTATGGTATGTTGGAAAGAGAATTGAAATTCATAAATATTTGTCTGTCCTGCTAAGAGCCATACTTGGCTCTTAAAATCATGGGCCCTTAGTAATAAAGAAATTCTAAGTCGAATTTATCTTAAACTCGAGTTTAACGTTCAATCGATAGTAATAATAACAAAAAGTCACTTCTAATTTAGAAAACATCTAGTTGTGGCTCGCCGGCTTCTAAGTAATTTTAAAATGATATATGAAATTATTGCAGTAAATATGGACAATTAAAGAATATTTATGAATGATTTCTAGCACCCACACCACCGGTACTACTGCCACTAGCGGCATATTTTTCCGCGGTTTGTTTTGCAACCGCACCGCCGACACTACTGCCACTATCACAACACTCACTTCCTGCATCGACTGCTGCACTTACACCACTTACTACAGCGTCACTATGTGGTGCTTGACAAATTATTTTATATTTTTTATTTGAATTCTATTTTTTATATAATTTTAAGTAACAATACACGTTTTTATTTTTTTAACAACATTTTATATCTATTAAAATATTTTTTGATAGTTTTTGATAACAATTTTTTGATAACTTATTTTTTAATTAAAATTTAAAAACAAGTGTATAAAGTGTAAGTGGGTGTCTTGTGAGAGCACCACAACTATAGTGAGCATCACTGTCGAACGGAGCGTCGTCGTCTTCGAAATCCATCGGCAATAGTTCCTGAATGGCATAGTCAAGTTCATACATACTCCAAACATACTCCACTGCTCTCCATTTCCTCGCTTATGCATTTCCAAGAGCTATTTTTTTTTCGAAATCATTTGTGTGTTGTTGACTTTAGAGTCAACAATATCGATATATGGAGCGATTATATCTTTGAGGAGTTCCTTTTCCTCACACGTCCAATTCCTATCTCTCTCACGTTTCTACAAATAAAGAGACAAAGTAAACAAACAATAGTTTAAGTAACCAAAAGAAACAACTTACTTTTATAGCGGCTTCCATTTGTTTTGCTTGGTGTATGCAAAAATTATTAATAAATAAAATCAGCTGTCAAAAGCAAACAGAACAAAGGGTACGTTCAGAGATGAAATTAAAGATCAGTTCACAGTAGAAGCACTGAAGTCGACTTTTGTTAGATTTGTTTTATTTACTATTATATCTACTAAGGGTCATTGATTGGGGCTTCAGTCGCTAATATGAGATTGTGTCCTGAACTTTCGTCTGAATGGGTTGCTATAGTAGGAGAATTTAATTCCGGCGATAGTGAGAATGTGTCGGCTACGATGTTTATGTGTCCTGGTTTATATTTAAGGTCATGGTTATATTCTTTTAAAATAGCTTCCCATCTTTTTTAGTTTGTGTTGTCATTTTTGTTGCTGAGTTTTAATTTTTGCGGTACAGTAAAGGTAATTTCTGAGAGACTTTAATGCACAAATTATGGCGAGTATTTCTTTCTCGTTAACTGCAGTGTTTTTCTGTCTTGTTTAATGTTTAGAAATAAATGTGATAGGTTTTCCGCCTTAGCCTTAAACTGCACCGATTGCGTATTTCGAAGCATCTGTTGTCAAATGAAAGTCTTCTTGGAAATTTCATCAATTAAGAACTACTTCTTTCGAAATGAGCATCTATTGAAGTTTTCGAATACATCTATTGTAGTAGATGAAGTTGAATGAATCTATTGCAGTAATGTCTAGACTAATTATATTTTTCTTGGATTGCTTTTTAGAAACTCTTCCGTCCTCTCCTCTCATGAGATTAGTTAGATGTTTGACTATTTTTGCGTAATCACGTACGATACTACAAACTATCCTGAGACCCCAATTAAAGCTCTCAAGTCTAAGTGTTTTAGGGTGAGAGTCAACTATTGCATTTACTTTGTTAGGATTGGTTGTAATGCCTTCTTTGGATACAATAAAACCTAAGAATTCTACTTCAGTTTTGTAAAAGTTGCATTTATCGAGTTGCACTTTTATGTTTCCTTGCTCGAGGGTTTTAAATATTTTGATCAGATGTTCTATGCGATCTTTTTTGTTCTTACTAAAAATAATTATAACATCGAGATAAACGATGCATATTTTACCAATATAGCTACGTAATATATCGTCGAAAGTTCGCTGAAATATTGATGGTGCATTCTTTAAACCAAAAGGTAATCGAGTAAACTCGTATTTACCATATTTTATAGAGAACGCAGTTTTTCTTTGTCTGGGGTACTTTTTAAAGTTTCTCTCTATCCGACCTACCTTGTTATTGTATCATGGGATAAAGCCTTATTTCACATCATATAAGCATGGAATATGAACGGGTATAGGCACCACTACATTTAAAGCGTCTGTGTTGTTTCTGTATTTGTCTTTTCTCTTTGATTTGTTGTTGCGTTTTGTGTTTCTTTACTAGCCTTTGCTCTCAATTCTTGCACTTAACGCTCCCAGAGCTGAATATGAATAATAATATTTGTAGCGTTGTTGTTCACGTGTGCGGCAAATGTGCTAAAAAACGTTGGATATCTGGTTTGAATCTCATGAGACAAAAGCAAATCACAAGTAGAAGAAAATTCCATAAAAAGTCAGCCTTTCAGAAACGGATTTTAACTTGGTAGGTCCTGTATCAATCAGTTGTGTAAAAAAAAGAAATCAAAAATTTACAGTTTTTTAAACAATGTTGTCAAATGAAAAACCCAAAGTGAAATGATTGCGTTTATTTTAGAAAATGCGTATTTTTATTTAATGATTTAATGTGCGAGAAAGGTTTAAATGATGATAGGAAAATGAGGAACATTTTTAAACTTTTAATTAGCAAGTCTCATGCTATTCTGGAGCCTAATTATTAGTTCTGTAAGATTCTTCTGCGAGATTTTTTGAAAAAATTTGGTAGAGACAGACATTTCAAAATATTTTAATTTTTTTAAAAGAATCACACTCAAAAGACAAATACTAACTTTTTGAGACCTTACTCAGGCTTCTGGAGACCGATCCAAAAGTATTAATGCTTAAAGTAAGTTACCTGAAGAAGCCAATAATTCCGCTCTACATTTTGCGCCTCCACAATTAACAGTACAAATTCCTTTATTATTTTTTGTTATTTTTGTTGAAGGAAGTATTTGCATCTCATTGTTGTCAAATTTTGAGCAAAGAAAACATTTTGTATATACCTAAGAAAATTAAATTTAGTTATAAAATAGTTAATTTTTATAATCATGTAAGCTTGCTTTATGTAAGAAAAAAACATGAAAATCTTTAAGTCAAACAAAAAAAAAGTGCAATGAGATCTCTTAATGGAGCTTCCGTAGCTCTCTTAATGGAGCTTCCGTAGCAATTCCGATCTCTTAATATCCGTAGCTTGAGTGCATAAAAGGTCAATTGACATCTGAAATTCCACTCAAAATTCCTAAAAAATCAGTTAAAATTCCATTTGAAAAGATTAATTAAAAATCAGAAAAGATAAAGTGATTTGAAATTCAAATATTCCGGTTGAAATTCAAAAAGAACATTTCGTCGTTGCGCATACAAAAAAGGCTATGTGAAAAATTTCGATTTTTTTTTTATTTTACCATTTAATAGCCATATGTATGCCCCATCTATTCACTAAATGGTTTCTTGATATTCTTATTGGTTCAGAAGTAAACAAATGTGAAAGTTAGCCAGCTATGTGAAAATAGTATTGAAATTGTTAAAAAACAAAAATGTTTTTTCGTCTCCTGAAAAATTGTTCAAAAACACATAACCTTTTTTGTATGCGCAACGACGATTTGGAATTAAAAGTTTCCATTTGAAATTAAAAAAAATATCAATGACAACTCAAAATTTCTACACGAAATTCAGAAAATGCCAACTGAAATTCAATTTCAAATTCAGAAAATATCATATGAAATTGAAAAAAAAACAGCTGGAATTCAGAAAACTTCATGAGAAATTTTTGGTTAACATTATATAAGTTAGCTATATCCTTTGCTCTGGAAGTTCGCCTAAGGTTTAATTATGTCTTTTTAAGTTTTATTGAGCTTAAAAACATTCATGAAGGCTTTATGGATAAAAGTTATCATTTGAAAAATGCGAAGAAGGGTTGAGTTCCTAAATGCATTTTTACAAATTATCAGTGTGTTTTCCCTTGAACTGCTGCTTACCAGATTCACCAAAACTGCGCAACCAAAGCGTGCATAAAAATAACAATTTAGTTGTTGGCCCCCTATAATAAAATACAATCGCAAAATGAGTTATCGTGAGAAGATTGAATTTTGAATCGTTCGTGAGCGACTTTTTCAAAGTTCATGAGTATAGCGAAGAGGGAAGAAATCTTTAAATTCATTCTCTTGTGAAACGGACGAAAGCAGATAGACGCAATCGATTACTTAAATTGCTTTGTTGTGCATTCGCTTGGTTAATTTGAAAAATGTACAGAGTGTCAAACATATTAATAGGCAAAAATTATTGCCTATTATAAAGAAACAAATTTTTGTATTATTTAATTATTTTGTATCAGTTGAAGAGTGCTTTTCTCGAATTCAATTAGACTGTTATGTATTTTAATTTTTCTCACTTATGTAGACTTCAGATGTTTTTTCAAATGCAAAGTTAAGAAAATATTTGAATTAAGTTGATTATCATACAATGCGTCAACTTTATTTTAACCAAAATCATAAAAAGTACAAAAATTCATTGAAATCAAAATAAAAACTCTTTAAAGTTAATTAGAAAAATAATTAAAAATATTATGATAAAAATACTATGATAATAATAACAAAAGTGGTATAATAATATTATTCAAGTTCATCTACTCCATTATAATGTGGGTCCTCTTCAAAAACGCACTCTCCTTCAGCTCGTAAATTCTGATAAAAATTGTGGAGGTCTGGATTTATTAGCGGTATCATGTTCAATAAATCTCG
This sequence comes from Pherbina coryleti, assembly GCA_943735915.1. Classification (NCBI taxonomy): domain Eukaryota; kingdom Metazoa; phylum Arthropoda; class Insecta; order Diptera; family Sciomyzidae; genus Pherbina; species Pherbina coryleti. Next base: position 185,832,642 of record OX030948.1, on the reverse strand, counting down.
TTTTTTGTTCAATGAAATTGGTAAAAGAGCTGTATAACATCTTGTCAAAGCGGTGTTATGCATCTTCCGACGACGTTGATTAATGTTTAACTCTTTGAAAATTTCATCGAATTTAATGAGTGAGATATTTTATATTGCAGTATTCCAGGTTTGTTTTTCTCATATCTCATCCATCGAACAAGTTTCCACTCAAATTTGTCACCTAAAAAATTAAGAAAAAAAACGTTATGAATATTTTTAAAAAATACACCAAGAAAATCATTAAATGCAATTACACTCTAATACTTTGTATTCACCTTCAATGTTATTTGTCCTCCAAGTGTAGTTATCCTTTAATGTAGATTTAAAATCGTAGAAGTCTTCTTGTTTTAGTTCGTGTACAATGTATTTTTTGTTTGTCGCAGCTATTAAATTTGCCCAGTCGTGTGGATGTTGAATAGTACCAGAAGTGTTTTTCTTTCAATTTGGGCGTGTACTGTATCGCACTCGAGATGTGTATGGCCAACAATAAGAAATTTGTGATCAATGATTTCGATGCTCTGGTGTTCTTCTAAAACTTTTGAGAACATTGCACAAATAAATGAGTTCCGATGTTGACCTGGGCAAGAATCACTGTACAAAATGACATGCTTTACTGAATTTGGCAAGCTCAAAGACATTTGAAAATACAAGAGCCGATGTCATTTGCTCCGCGCTTTGCGATGGATTCATACCAAACATAACAATGAGCTTTGTTCGTGGCACCATCATGCATGGTGAAATTATATGTCCATAACGGACGCTTATAAAAAAATATGGATGCATTTAAATATGGCGTTGGTAGGCACTGCTGTAAATCGAATGAAAACATTTGTACTGATTTGTCACGTTTAGAAAGCTCTTTGTCATTTTTTTTACAATTATAGGCGAAATCTGCTGCATCATGGTGATTGGTAAGTTGCAACTGAAGCTCCGATTTTTCTTCCGCGTCATTAGTATTCTTAATTTTTGTATTCAAAGTTTCGCACTGAGTACACAGATCAAGTTGAGGTTTTTTGAACTTTATATCTAAAGTGCGAAAAATTTCTTGAAACTTGCTTTCGGACACTGGTTCAGAAAATTTTTCTTGATATAGAGTGTACAATTTAGCGAGGTTAAGACCACGCTCAAAATACAACATGTTAGTATGACGTCGGCTGTAGTGGCTTTGATATTTAGGAATGCTATCTATGAATGCGATTACTTCTTTGTGCTTTTCAATAGACAATTTATGGGCAGGAGCATTCTTACCACGTCGATCATTTGGAACAGCATCACAAATTTGTTCTATTTTGTATTTGCAAATAGTTTTGATTATTTGCTCAGTTTCGCCGTAAATTTTCAAAAAACATTGCTTGCATACTTTTGTTCTTTGGCCTTTTACTTCAAAAGTTTTTTTTATTTAAACTCATTTTTAAACATATCTCAAATAAGTGGTTTCGTCAAACGTAATTTGGAAAAAAATTGAGATAAGTTGAATTATCATACATGATATCTCTTAAACCAAATGACGTAGAAATACGCGGAAAAGACCAAAAGAAACACCGTTAAAAATTATCCCCATGATAAAAATCCTGGACAATTGTCATATATCGACTTAAGTGGTTTTGTGAAATGTCCACAGATATATAAACCCTTGGGCGCAGTCAAAAGTTATGTTGCAGAAAAAACTAAATATGCAGAAATTTATTGTTTTAGGTGTAGTTTTCAAAAATATATGAAGCCCATGAAGATTTTTTGCTTCCATACATTTCGTTCCACTCCAATGTACATAAAAAAAATGAGTTTGACGGTTGCATGACATTTTCTAGGGATTTTTTCAGAGCTCACGAAACCACAAATATTGCAAAAACTGTAAAGAAATGCCGCGAACAAGTGAAAATCACGCTCCTCGTGCAAATAATCTATGAAAATGATTATCTCACTATCTTTCCACTTCTTGCTTGGCGTTATTTTTCTTTTTTTTTAGTCTCCGTAACCAGTAGAAAAGTATACATTTTTGTTTAAATATGAAGAAAATCAAAACTTATTTAACTAGTTATTCAGAAGCACACAAAATGAATAAATCAAATTTCTTTCAAAAAGCTGACGCATAGTTGCACCACCACGCAAAACATAGCTGCCAGTGTTGCACAAATTTCACGAATTGCAAAATTTTTTCCTCTTGTGTTTTGTTGTTGTGATGTTGCACGGATTGCAGAATTCTGCAATTTTTGCAATTCTTGCATTTTGCAAAGGTTCTGCAAGACTGGGAGAATACCCCTAATATCTAAGAACATGATTTCTTGTCGCTTTGTTCATGTGCCTTTGTTTTTTTTTTTTTGTGTGCAACAACAATTGTGCAGCAGGTGCACACAAGAAAGAAAAGCAAAAAGCTGAACGCTTCTTTTTAATATTTTTAAATTCGCACATGAAAAGGGTTGAAGAATGAAAGTGGCAAAAAGAGAATATAGCTTTCTTTCTCTTTTCTTTATGATCATGAAAATCGTGGTTATACTCTCATGTGTTGGTCCTTTATTTTTTTGCTTATGAACTTTGCTCGTTTTACTTTCTACTTTAAAATCTACTTAAAATCTTCTCTTTTTAAAATCTACTTTAGTGTAATCATGGTTATCGAACGTTTGATAAGGGAAGTGTATACGCCTCGCCCTTTATGGGATAAGTGCGACAAGCAATTTCATAATAGACTAAAGGTGAGAAGTTATCGTTTGTAATATCTAATGATATGAAAATACCAAATAAGATATACTTCTTAATATAATTTTTTTTATTTTAGTATAATTTGTTTGTGTTAACATAATCGCGAAATTTGTCTCTAATTATACGACCAGCTTTGAAATTTCCATTTTTTGTAATTGATTCTTGTTTTTGTTTTAAACTTGCTTGAAAGTTTGCTGGTTCATTAAAATTTTTTTCGCGATCAAGTAAAACGTTGTGGAGTACAAGTTAATTTTATTTATTTTTCCGAATCAATAAAACACAATTTTAAGTTTACTTTTACTTTATTACCGGATTATACCGGCCTGTAATGGTTTGGGGTATACCTTAAACTAGTTAATTGCTGGCACTATGTGCCAGTTTAAGGAGTCCAAACAGGACTCCATTATGGCACCATTTGCCAGTTTTGGGAGTCCAAACGGAACTAACTTAAACAAACCCAATGAACTTATTATGACATATTATACTCGTTGCTTCAGGCCTTAGATAAATATATCTCGCACTAGTTCTTCTCTAATGCCGCCGAACTCGCAAGTCAAACTCAAATTTTGAAGTGCTGCTGCATATTCACTTATTGACTCACCTTGATTTTGTCTGCGCATGAAGAATCTTAGCGCTCCATCGCTATGTTAACTTTGGGCACAAAGTATTCATCCAACTTCCCGAGAAAATCCTCATACTTGCCTGTGTCAATGTCTTCATTAAAAGAATAAAAAATTTCCAACGATGCCAGTCCCATGTGGTGAAGAACTAGATCAACTTTCCTGGAGTCAATGTCACCTTCCAGATTTGATGTGCGCAGATATAATTTGAACTGCGTTCTCCACTTTTTCCATTCCGCTGCCAAATTTGTTGATTTTAAATTAATTTGATGCAGCGTTGTTGCAGAAAACATTGCTTGACTGTGAATGGGTCTTTCAGTTTTGTTGTCAACCATTTTTAAATTATTTTATTTTATGTATATATTTTTCACTCGGGAGACTCCACATCTGACACCATGTTGTGTTTGCAGTCTTTTTCTGTATATCTTTATTTCAACTCGTTGATTTCATTTAGTCTTACAATATTACAGGATTGCATTTTTTTTTTTCTTAATATTTTATTACATATATGTATGTACAGCGTGGGCCCTAATAACTGTCGCACCTACTTTTTCAACCCAAAAAAGAACTACGAAGCATTTTGAACTGAAAACATTTTTTTTTTATTGTTGAAATTGTTGACTTACATTATTATTGATTTAACTCAAATCTTTCCCCCTTAACCTTTTTTACCAGCTTCAAACGCTTTTGAAAACTATTACAGGCGGCACGGATGACTTCGTCTGGTATGTCGTCCCAAATTTTTCGTAAGAGGAGTTTAAATTGGACCAATTTCATGTTTTTAAGATTCTTCAGTTTTCCCAACATGTATCCCCATACACAAAAATCCAAAGGATACAAATCCGGAGAAGATGCAGGCCATTCATCCACTGGAATAAAACACGGAATATTGTCCTTACACCAACGCTGAACAGTTCTTGCTTTGTGAGCCAGAGCAGAGTCTTGCTGGAAGCAATATGGCTCAATGCCAAAAAGCTCAGATGCATGAGGGTGAAAATGGTTGACAAGAATTTCATCCAAATAATATTGGGCATTGATTTTTACGCCTTTGTCAATAAAAAGGAGGGGTAACTTGCCTTTTGTGGATATGGCTCCCCAAACCATAACTGATGTGGTGTTCTGGTACCTCTCAATAGCCTTTTTATCTGCTGGAATGTCGCACATTCTCGGTGCATATACGCGGTCGTTCTGGGGATTGTGACTTTTTTGCAGAATGAACAACTTCTCGTCAGAAAACACAATGTCACAGTTTGCGTGCCTCTGAAGGAGCAAAGAACTTCTTTCCGTCCGTTGTTTCTTTTGCCGCTCCGTAAGACCATGAATCCTTTTTTTTTTGCAAGCTTTCATCTTTAAATTTTTTTTTATGATGTTTCGGATGGTTTTGCGGCTCACATTTAGGTCTTTGGCCAGTTGTCTCCCTGAAACTGCACAATTTCTCCTTATTCGCTCTCGTACTGTCTCTACCAGACCCGGAGTTCTAACGGTGCATTTCCGACCAGGTTTTTTGGAAATTTCAACGCTCCCAGTTGCCTTGAATCGAGCAACAGTGCGTTGAACAAATCTGCGGTTAACACCTATATTACCTAGGATGTTAACAATTTCACTAGTTTTCTTGCCCTGCATATTCAATTTCTGAACAAGCTCTCTTTTTGCTTCCATCACTCACAAACTTTTAATAACAACTATTTAAACATATAACAAGATCAGTTGCTTGCACAATCACTGGAAGAAATAAAATAAGTAACGGTAAAAAGTCTATGCATTCAATGCTTGATACAGGGGCGCTTAAAAAACATGCGACAGTTGTTAGGGCCCACGCTGTATATGAAAATTATGCAACTGTATTCAGGCAGTTCTCTTATGGTGAATTATATTTATATTATTTGGAACATATCAGGGTTAATCTTAATCTTCTCATTATCTTTTGTTTTCTTATATTTAATTAGAAGGTATACTATAATTATTGTAAATAATATGGCGCTAACACATACCAAATTATTATACATTATGTTATTGATATATAATTTCAAATGTGATATATCTTGATTGAGTTTATTTTCAATGTCGTCAGGAATATCATATGTAATATTGTCATAATTGAAGTCTATAGACAAATTATAGACTGAGGAAGATAAATCGATATATGTATTTGTATTATGCAATGAATATGATCTTGAATCAATTTGTATATATTCATAATCCGTACTTTTTGCAGTCATAATGATAGGATAGATACCTCAGGAGCTCCAGATTTTTTGTGCTTAATCATACGATATTGTTCATATGATGCTCCAATGAACGTCCCATCTCTGTTTGTGATACCAGAGTGATATTTTCCTCTAACTTTCTAACATCACATCCATCTACATTTTTATTATATTTAACACCTGTGTATCTTTATGTATGCTATCAACAGGACATGATATCTGGTGATATCTGGAACCAAAAATACATTCATTATCGTTAAAGGACCAAAAATGGTTCCCAAAAGGATCGAAAGCTATCTTATTTGGTAATGTTATCAGATGATTATAATTCTTTTCCTCGGATGTATACAAGTTGACAGTGTTTGCTTGATATAACGTATTAGTATCATCATTAGTCAGAACTGGCAAAATTAACATAGCGTGAACAATCATCGGAGCGTGGGTAACCTTAATTATCACTAATTTCCCAATCTCATATATCATGTCTATTCTATCTTTATATGGGGTGTTTTTTAAGTCCTGTCGACTCATGACCATATTATAAGCTTTTTCAGCAGGTAATATATCCGGAGTTACTTTCCCCTGGTATGCATGATTCATTATTCTGTAAATCTTAGAAGGCAATAAAGATAGCCATGATATTGACTCAAAAGTAAAGATAGCAGATGATATACGATTGCATTCTATTCCATCTGATAATTCTCGGATTGTCTTATACATCTCGGGGATGTAAAGGTTGGTTATATTATTTAATCTATTAGTCACAGCAGTGTTGTCCAATTGGATGTTATTTACAATGTCTATTATTTCATTCATTTTATTATCAATTTCTTCCATGTTATTCTTTATCTCACCAAGTTTTCCAGTATTTACAAGAGATATTATTAGTCCTGATGCCACACCACTGAATTTCATTGGTACATTGTATGCTATTGTAGTACCGAACTCTACTTGCTTTGGAACGAAAATTTGGAAAACTGATGACAGATATAAAGCTTCTATATCTGTGTCTATATAAATGTATTACATTTTGTACTAAATGCTAGCTGGGATATAAGTCCTTTAAGTTCTTCTATAATATTAGTTTTACATTTTTGGGAAAAGATAATTATTCCTTCAATTATATTATGTAGATTTTTCAAAATTAAATCGAAATTAAAGTCAATATTAAATGTTTCTTTAATTTTAAAAAAGAATAAAATAATATTTAAGAACCAATGAATATATATTTCACGACATGGACTTATCTAGGGTTGTCAATTAACCGACTTATTTTAGTAACCGGTTATCGGTTAACAGTTTTAACCGGAAAAATTAATTAACCGGTTATCGGTTACGGTTACCAAAAATTAACCGGTTATGTATAAATTAAAAAATAAACACAAATTTTTCATAATATATTGTTTCTGTTTATTTGTTTAGTAATATACGCATTTAAATGAATTTCATTAACAATTAAATTAAAATATCGTTTAAATAAGCGTTAACATAAAAAAAAAAATAAATAATGGATCACTTAGTGATGCATATATTTCAGTCTTTGTTTTTTACAAATTAATTTTAATGACGAGTTATTTTTTAAACAATACAAAAATTTTTGCAGTTTAAAAAAAAATATAAGTACATATATCTGTACATATATACAGTACATATATCTGTTACTTCCATGTTGCTTCAAAAATTAACGACATTCAAAATGACAGCATTTTTAATTTAAATTGAATCCAAAATAAAGAAAAAAGGCGGTTGAAAGCAATATAAAGTGTATCTATCTAAACTCTAAGTATTGATATGGTATTTTCCAATTGGATATTAAATATTTTATAAAAAAATCAATGCTATATTATTTTTTCAATAATATTTTTTAGACTCCTTAAAATAGTATTTTAAAAATACAAGTGCATTTTAGTGTTTTGCTTTCATACGATTTTTCGCTTTATTTTTAATAAAAGTTGACACAGAGAAATCGCGTTCGCTACTAGTAGACGTTGGGAAAATTGTTAATAGAGCATTAAGAAGACACTCAAGCTTCTGTGCTCTTTTCTGAAAGCGATATAAATAGGTGAAATCTTCTACGAGTGAATTTACGCGCTGGTCATTAACATTGTCATTCGAACTTGGCATTTGGACAGCTCTTATACTTTGACTTAATTCTACATATAAATTGTCAATGAAGGATTTTATTGGCTGCTCACTAAGCGATGCAGAATCCATCTGGCTTGATACATCTGCAGTATATTTGAGTGCTTGTGATCGAATGTTTATTGCAATCAACAAAAGTACATTAGAACTTAAACTAGTTTACATTAGAGAGAGAGAGAGTTATAGCGGTAAACTCTCAGCTTATATAAAATAAAGTGATATAAATTTTATAATAAAAGATGAGAGCACTTATACAGGGTGCTTTACATATTCTTACACCTTCCCTTCAAGATATTATTTTAACAATTCAATTTTATAATGTTATGATACATGAAAATTTAGCTTAGTTAAGATATTTTCAATTTTTAAAAAATATAATTATAATACATTAAATTTTTATAATTCACATAGCATGTCTTGTACATAAAAAATAGTTTTAATCAAATTCATATTTTTGTTGTAAAAAACAACTAGTGTGCATTAAAGTTCAAAGCAGTTTTATTTAATTAATCACATTTTAATTTGTTTTTTTTTTTTTTTTATGTAATGATTATTTCGTCCATACAAAAAAGAACTTTTACTTATCGAATAAAGTAGTGTTTATAAATGAGAGACAAATCATGTTTATAGGTTCTTAAACACGTATTAGAGTCCCGCTCCTATAGTTGTACTGCTTGCTCCTATTGCCGATGCTTTTTTCTTGCTCCATGATCCGGTTTTTGCCTCTCTCTCTCTTCGTATTAAGCTCGCTTGACTGTTTGTTGTTTGTGGGGCATCCATATCAATTGCTAAAGTGGATAATTTTTTCATTTAATACTAATAACAATTCTGTCAACTCGGTGAGCAAATATAAAGTTAATATAATCAAAAGATACTTGATTTTTATCTTATCAAAATTCTTAAACGTCAAGCGGTAAACAAATAATAGAAGCAAGAAAAAAGTTATCAAAATTAAGATATAATTTTGAAGGATGTAAGAAATTAATGATTATTTCTCTCTTGGACTTTTCTATCTTCTCTTGGCATTGCTTCATGATTTTGAACGTGGTTGAAAAACAACTGTTGCAATCCAACGCTCTCGTGGTGTTCGAACATACCCATTTAGAAAGGTCCTCTTCACAATTTAGGAGATCTTCGCAATGCGTACTGTCTTGAGACTCTATAATTTTCTTGTTACAACTGGTGACCTCGAAATAGTCTCCATTGCTTGACATGTTGATTTTTTAGGAAAAGTAAAATTTAAGAATTGAAGAAAATTGCAGGAGTTACTACCAAATATCTGTTTATGCAATAAAAAGAAAAAAGTGCTCTCATCTTTTATATGTTTCACAGACTTGATTGAAGATTCGGATGATGAAGACCCAGACGACGACATGCGTAATAATCACTTGTGACTTTTAATTTGCTTTGTCCGCAGCGCCAGGCAGTATATTTGAGTGCTTGTGATCGAATGTTTATTGCAATCAACAAAAGTACATTAGAACTTAAACTAGTTTACATTAGAGAGAGAGAGAGTTTACCGCTATGTCAGCTTATATAAAATAAAGTTATATAAAGTTTATAATAACAGATGAGAGCACTTATACAGGGTGCTTTACATATTCTTACAACATCTGATGAATCTGAAACTGGTAACGTATCACAATCATCACTTAAATCACAATTTGGGAATAAACGATGGAATAAAGAATTAGCAAGTTCAATACACTCGGCTTTTGTTGAATAAGTTAGAAATAAATTTTTATTTGGGAAAGCTTTTACTTTTTAGGTAAATAATTAATGTGTTGATATTTCTTATTCTCCTGTCTTGTTTTTTTTTCTTTTAAATTTTTCTTTTAAAATTGAATATATTTTTTTTTTTAATACTTGTTTTCGTTTATTAAAAATTAATGAATTCCCTCACTATCTAACAATGTTGAGGAATTTTTAGAAAATTCGTTTGTTGCTATTTCCAGAGGTTTCAAAACATTGTTAAAAAGTGCTGATGTTGTCTCTTCATCACAAAATGTAGGCAATCCAAAATCTAAAGCCGCATGATTAATACATATGTAAACTCTTAGAAAATGTGTTAACATTTTACACATAGAGATCCATCTATGTTGCACATCGAGATACAGCCTAAGTTCTTTTCCTTCTTGTTCTTTTATATAACATCATAATTTATTTTATTTTCAGACATGATTTCCTAAAAACTTTTTTCTTTTATTTTCCTAAAAACTTTCTTCATACTTTTTTTAACAAAGGAAAAATGTCAAAATTTAAAATAACTTTCTTTTCTAAGCAATCCTCTCCAGAATATTCTTCATCTGATGAATAATTGTCAAATTCAGTATCGCTACTTTCATCGTTCGTTACTTTCATCGTTTTCATCGTGAAAAAATCTCAGCAAGATTTTGTTTTACTTCAACATTTTAGCAATTAGTGCATCACTGAGGGATGTTAGTGTTTTCTTTGATATAGAAGCGCCGTCTTCAGCAGGTACATTGGAAGAGTAAGATTTCTTGACAACGTTGATTTTATGGACTAATTTGAGATGGTTGACCATTGCAGACGTAGAGGACCGCTTGTATTTCAGTGTTCTTGGGCACCGCAAACAACTTGCTGTGGCGTCCTTTTCATTTTTCTTGAAATAATTCCACACAAAGCTCATTGCACTGCTAAGAAAAAACGTGCACAATTAAAACTCTTTAATTTTTAAGAAAAATCACTGAAAAAATTTGTCTTAGAAAATTTGTAGCTAGAACAACGACATTTATTTTGTAGTGTACTTATTGCACACACTTTAATTTACACACTAACCTACCACAATGTAGTTTAGTCATTAATAAACATTGTATACATTTGTATACGTTTGTAAAATACCCAATGACCCACTGCAGCGTTTAGTCACGCTCAGCCAGAAACTTTAGACTTTTGTAAACAAAGTCATGAGTAAGCGAAGCATTGACACATTGTAAATGCTCGCAAACTCAAAGTCCAAGCAGAAGCTTGTAACAAAGGAATTATGCTGCGTTTGCATAATTCTTTCATTATTCCAATAGGAATGGGGATTCATGTATTGGTGAGAACTTAGAATTAAGATATTTACATGTTACAATTAGAATGTAAGAAATATTTGTAAGAGAGTTTCTGGAAAGAGAATTCCAGAAATATGTATTGGAATGTGATCGATTTGCCAATAAAAGGCAGAGTCGATCCCAAAATAAAGGCATTCAATAATTCTGATTCTTGAAGAGACAAACAGAAAAACTTAAAAGTCTTTCTTTTTTTTTCTTAAAAAGTAGCTTGGTTAGCTGCAAAATAAACTAAACCAAAACCAATGTAAGAGCGGCTTTTAAGCCAACACTACAGAGCTTAGTAAGCTTTTAAAACTATACTAATTATTTTTTTTCTCCAATACAAATAACATTACATGGCGATCCTGCCAGGACAACTGTCAACTGAGATGAGTAAAAAGCAGAATGATATTATCGATAACAAAACAGGGCTGCATGATATATGTACAGTGAGTAACATTAATATTCGGTTTTTTATTTTCTTCTGTATTTTTTGCTTTTTTTTGTATTAAATAAATAAAAAATCTTAAATTTTATGTTGGATATTAATCATATACACTGAGGAGCATAAGTGTATCACAAACCAACAACTATCATTTTAACAACCTATAATTTCTATAAATTTTACTCAAATGCAATCAAATTTTTTTTTATTATGTTTGTACAAGTCTCTTCTGTATTTCAAACAGGTTTTTATTAAGATCTGATTACAACAACAAATACACGAAGGCATAATGCAAACTAAATCATAATGATACAGTTTTGCACTCACTACTCAATTGTTTTTATTACCGTTATATTTTTGTTATTGAACAAAGTGCAATGCAATTTTTTAATTATTACGATAATTTACGTGATAATAAGTGGTTCAGTAGTCATGAACAACCAAAATAAAGAGGAAATATTAATTTGTTTGCGCAATGGCGAAAGCATTAGGCAAGTGGCGAAGAAATTCCATTTGGACAAAACTTTTGTCCAAAGATTAAAAAAAAAAAGTGGTGTAAGTGTTCCCACAAACAAAGGTGGTCGTCCGAAAAAAATTTGCGATCGAGATGTACGCCATCTAGCAAATTTGGTTACCAGCACCGATGCCGTTACTCCTGCTGCAGCTTTAAATATACTGCAAATTGACGCCAGTAAGTGGACAGCTCGTCGAGCTTTGAAAAAAATAGGTGTTAAGGCAGCAGAAAAGAAAAAGAAACCTTTGCTGACCAAACGACATGTGCGGTTACGGAAGGATTTTGTTGCAGCACACGAGCACTGGACTGTCGCTGATTGGGATTCGGTATGTTATTAAACATATGTGTGTATTACTGTTTATACTAACAAATATTAAATAATTTAAAGGTTATTTGGTCTGATGAGACCAAAATTAATCGATTTCAATCCGATGGGCATGGTATTGGGCATGGTATAGTCCATGGGCATGGTATTGGACTAAGGACCCTGATACAATCCAACCAAATCAGGTACGCCAAACCGTCAAACACTGTGGTGGCTGTATCATGGTTTGGGGTTGTATATCCAAAGATGGAGTGGGACCCTTGGTGCGCATCGATGGAATTATGCGCAAGGAACAATATTGTCCATCCTGCATCAGAATCTTCCTGATGTAGTGGAAAAAATGGGTCTTGCTGCTGAAAAAGTAATTTTTCAGCAAGACAATGACCCCAAACACACCGCACATCTAGTGAAAGACTGGCTCAAAAAGCAAAAATTTGGTGTGATGACGTGGCCTCCACAATCTCCGGATATGAATCCGATCGAGAATTTGTGGAGTCACGTCAAATCGCAGCTTGCAAAATATGCCAGTCCTCCAAAAGGCGTGAACGAGTTGTGGGAGCGGACGAAGTAAGTGTGGGAAGCGATTCCTCCAGAATTTGTGCAGAGGTACACGCAAAGTCTACCTAATCGCATCCAGGAGCTTAAGAAGGCAAAGGGTTACTGGACCAGTTACTAAATATATATTATTGTTTTAAAAATATAGAAATAAATAGTGAGTGCAAAACTGTATCACTAGGATTTAGTTTGCATTATGCCTTCGTGTATTTGTTGTTGTAATCAGATCTTAATAAAAACCTGTTTGAAATACAGAAGAGACTTGTACAAACATAATAAAAAAAAATTTGATTGCATTTGAGTAAAATTTATAGAAATTATAGGTTGTTAAAATGATAGTTGTTGGTTTGTGATACACTTATGCTCCTCAGTGTATATTTCAGGAATGAGATTATACAGTTTGAAAATATTAAATTAAGTAAAATGCGAAAGAAAAAAGTACAAACAAAATAAAACTACAAAATTCATGTTACATTAATATTCGGTTGTTTTTTAATTATGTAAAAGGAACTATTGTTAATAATACATAGAAATTAAAATTAATATTTTGTACTATAACCTTTGTTTTTGATAACATCTTGTACACGTTTTGGCATATTGGAAATAATTTTTGAGGTATAATCGCATCCAATTTTATGCCATTCTTCCTGAAGTCTACTTTTCAAATCCCGTATGGATGAAGCAGGACTCTTGCGAACACGCCGATCCAATTCGTCCCATAAATTCTCTATGGGATTCAAGTCGGGGGATTGAGGGGGCGTATCGATTACCTTTGGGCAATTATAGAGCAACCATTCTCGAACCACGTGAGCCTTATGTTTTGGGTCATTATCCTGGTAAAGTTTAAATGACCTTAGTACAGGCCCGTAGCCAGGATTTACCTAAGGGGAGGGTTTGGATTAAAAAACATATCAATAGTTTTTGATATCGATAAAGAAAAGGTATTTTTTATATAATTACCAGAAAGATGGGAAAAATCAGTGGCTAGAAATTGACAATACTTTGAAAAATGAATTTTTAGCTTTATCGATTAATGAGGCTTTTATGTTTAATATGCACATGAAACCACGTCTACTTACCATATAAAGTGACTTAGTCAAAAAACAAAATCGAATATTTTCCTTTAAAACTATGACGGAAATGTTTTTACAAATAAACATTTTATTGGCTGCTTAACCTTCATCGGTCCCTAATTTCTAGAAACGAATAAGTTCCTTCTGTGTAAATTTTACACACTTTTTCAACAGCCATATTTTATCGATGATTGAAATTAATGCGATCTAGTCGTTAAAAATTATTTATTATTCATTATTTTATTTATTTAAAAAAAAAAGATTTTTAAAAAACCAGCCAAAATCCTAGCACGGTCGATTTGCTGAAATTATATTAAAAAATAACAGCTTGAAGTTGAAAAGTGTGTGTAAAATTTACACAAGGGACCGATTAAGTCAATTCGGTTAAGGGACCGACTTTGAATATACTTTGGTTCGGCCCTGGGGGTATTTTAACTTCGGTCCAGTGGATGATCATTTCTTACCATATATTATATATTGTTTTATTTTTAATATAAAATTTTTTTAATCTATTTTATTTTAAAGATACAGAATCATTTTGGGAGGTTTATGTTAAAGTGGGCGGATCACGCACAGTTTTGGTAGTGACATTTGTAATGATGATATGAAGCTACCTACCAAATATCAATGAAATGCGCTGTACGAATCGAAAGTTATGCCATTTTAAATCATTATATACATGAATTTTATATGGGAGGTAGGCGTGGTCATTGACCTATCATGCTTATTTTCAATACTAAACAGCGTATTAATAATAGTAATATACACACCAAGTTTCATTTTCTTTGATTTCTCTGTTTGTCCGTAATCGTAATTTTAGCACAGATGGACAGATGGACGATCGGACGGACACGGCTAAATCGACACAGGAGGTGAAGTTGATCAAGAGTATAATATATGTTTGTACCGGAGATGTCTTTTTATATGCGTTATACATGCATACTTCCCATATAAAGAGACCTTGTATGGGAAGAGGGCGTGGCAGTTGACCTATAATTATAATTGGTCAAATTACTTTATTTTGTATAAAAAGTATTGGTACAAAATTTCATGACTCTAGCTTTTATAGTTTTTGAGATAATTGCAAATGTCATCCTAAAATTGAAAAAGCGCACTGTGCGCTGGCAGGAAAATTAAAATTTGGTGGAGGCACATAAATGCTTTGAAAACTTTCAAGGCGGTTCGAATCGAAAATATTGCTCATCAACTTGGAAATATCGTTATTCGGACATTGATATACTTTCGAAGTCGAAGGCAGTTCCGATGAATCAAATGATATTTCTGGAACAATTTCTACAATCATACATACATACAAACTTAGAGTTATAAACATTAAAAGTAAAATATTAATACCGCAACTTGTACTACCGCTTTCCACATAGCATTAAAGCTTTCTACAACTGTAGGTTACAAAGGAAGTTCTGAAGACTTTTCAGATTCCAAAGTTTCTTGAACGTTTTCTGCAATACAGATGAAATATAATATTATTCGGATTTTGTCGGTTCCGCATCAAGCAAAAAGTTAATCCATCAATATTCAATCAATGCAAACACGCTACCAAAAAAAAAAAAAAACACGGCTTTCAAACATTCAGAAATATTCGGCAACTTTTTAACACATTTACGCATTGATGAAGGAAACCGTTCTAGCCTTTTTTACTTCTGGTTTCTGCAGCCAATTAAGTAGACTAATTTTTGTAGTTTTGGCACAGTAAAATTAGCAATAGAAACTTTTAAACTTAGCTAACGAAACACAATCAAAATTTCACCACTTTCACGTAACACCTGTCAACGCAATAAATTCTTAAATTGCTGTTGGTAGACAAAGTTCAATTGAATGTATCGAACGTTTTCGATATTTAAGCATTTTGATGTTTTCGCTATTGCTGTTTGCACTTGCAGTTTGCACTGTAAGAGAAAAAAGACGCACGTGCAGCAAGTATTCGCAAATTGGCAAAGTTATATTAATTCTAATATATTATTTTTATACTTTTTGGATCATAAGGGGGGTTTTAACCCTAACCCCCCCCCCTTTGTCTACGGGCCTGCCTTAGTATCCCCATTTTTTCCGCTGATTGTCTCAAATTGTTTTTTAAAATATTAAGGTAAGACTCTTTGTTCATTATCCCATCGATAAAAACTAAGTTTCCTACTCCTTTGGCCGAAATGCACCCCCACACCATTACACTGCCACCACCGTGCTTTACCGTAGGTTTATTGTTTTTATTTTTCGGCTCCTCATTTGGTTTTCGCCAAACCATAACTCGACCGTCACTTCCAAAGAGATTAAATTTACTTTCATCAAGGAATATGACATCGGGTTTGTTCGGCGTAGCGCAATATTGCGCATGACATGCACTGCTACTACTTGTCTGCACTGCACATGCACTGCAACACTGTTGGGAAACTGTCTTGCAATAGGCTGTGGCTACTTCTGAAGCTATTTTTGGTGCACTCAAGCGGGGGTTATCCTTTATTTTTTGCAGAATACTCCTCTCTTCCTGTACAGTCAATTTCTTCGGGCGCCCTTTTTGTTTAATTGATAGCACTCTGCCTTCTTCCCTGTATCTTCTGACTATGTCGCCTACAGTACTTGATCTCATGTTCAACATTTCAGCAATTTCACTATAAGTTTTCTTCTTAACGTAGTAATTAATCACGAGTTCCCTTTTTTCTATTGACGTATTTTTACCCTTGCGTACCTTTTCGAGGTTATCTCATTTTCAGGTCAAAACCTGTTCACACATTCGCATTTTTATTTATGGCATTTTCATTTGACAGCTGTTTGTTTAGTTTTGATAATTGTGCAAAAATGGAAACAGACACGGAGTTTTATTTAAAATTTATTGCAATGAACACTTAAACAACGCGCTTTGCAGCCGAATTCATGTCAAATAAGTATAAAAAAAAACAGAAAATTGTGAGTTAAATATATAAAATGTATACATAAGATGAATATACATTTCGCCAATATCTTATGGTAGCAGAGGCAGCCGCTTCCTTGTCGTCAGCTCGAAAATTATTATGGGAAAAGGTAAATAACTAGTTAAAGGCTCAGTCAATATGAAAATAATTTTTTCAGCCACGCATCAAGTCTTTTTGGGAAATTGATTGCCAATCGAATGACGAAGATTTTTTCAAAAATAGTTTCCGTATGGATCGATTGTCTTTTGAACTGCTCTGCGATCTTCTTAAATGCTTGGAAAGAAGTAAGACAGTCATGCTCAATGCAATTCCTTTAAGGAAAAGAGTAGCTGTTGCTTTATATTCGCTGGGATCCTCTGCAGAGTACCGTACCATATCCAACATGTTCGGTATCGGCAAATTAACTGTTTGCACAATTTTGCGTGATTTTTGTGAAGAAGTCAGGAAAGTTTTGAGGCCGGAGTACATGAATATTTTTCCTCTCACACTGGAAAAAATTCAAGAGAATGTTGAGGGTTTTAAGAAAATGGGTCTCCCACAATGCTTTGGTGCTATTGGTAAGAAATATCTACAACAACCGTCTCTGGCCTAATAAATTAAAGATACCCATATATATTTCTCCAGATGGCTGCCACGTCGAAGTACATCCAAGAACAGAAGACGCAGTTGACTATTACAACTATAAAGGATGGTATTCGACTGTTTTAATGGCACTAGTTGATCATAGGTAAGTGGGATTGTTATAATCTCACTCAATTTTGGAAAAGCTCAATCACTTCAATTAATAGTTTTTTAGATATCGGTTTATTTATATAAACGTCGGCAGCCCAGGTCGTTGTAACGATTCACAGCTATACGAAAACTCATTTCTGAAAAGGGAACTTACAGACTGCGAATTGATGACAGAAATGAGCACTGTGTTGTCCAATGTTGTTGTTCCCGTGTACATCATAGGAGATTCAGCTTTTAAATTAGCTCCAAACCTGATGAAACCGTATGCCTATAGTATTGAGCAGAATTTATTTGAAAAAACTTCAATTACAGTCTTTCGAAATGTAGAAGAGTAGTAGAAAATGCATTTGGGCAGCTTAATAGGCTTGGGTAGTTCATGAACGAAATAGTTCAATTGAACGATTCCCACTCATGAACTATGTGAACTAGTTCTGTTCACAACAAAAGCGAATTTAAGAAATTAATTAATTAAATAAAAACACACACGATTATTTACCGTCGGGAAAAAAGCCGAAGCTCAAAAAACCCGACATTTATTTGAACCTTTCTCTTTCGTAGTCTTTTTTCAACTGATTGACCGCTTGTCGTCGACATAGTCTCCGAAGTCTGTCAATCATAATGCGACAAAACTACAATAAAACTTATTTATGATACAAATACAAATTACAATAAATGAGTTTTATACACTGCCGCCGAAAACGCCAGTTTTCCTATCCATCTCTTGGTTTACAGTTAAATATATATATTACAACGATAAATATTTTTATAGTAAATACATGATATTAACAACAATAAATTTCATATTCTCTCTGCTTCAACTGGTACAATGCAAAACTTCTGTATGGCTCTTCTGAGTATATTTGTAGGCGTGCGCACCAGAACTGAACGGACCTTTCCATCATTACTCTCGATCAACTCCTCAATTCTTCCCATTGCCCAGTGTGCCGGTGGAAAATTCTCTCTTTTGAGTAGCTCAAGCTGTCCGACCTTTGGACTTTCCTTCTCTTTTCTCCATTACTTTCTCTCTTGTAACGTTGTAAGGTATTCTGTCTGCCATCTGTGGTCAATGCCTGTATATCTTTCGGACCATCGCTTATGGGACGTATTGGACGCGAATTCAATATCGCTTCTATCTGTGAAAATAAGTGTTAATAATTGTTCATATATATATAGACTTTCTGTCCAACTACTCTGACAAGATGATATTTCATCGACTTAACTACTGCTTCATAGATACCACCTTGATGTGGTGCAGTTGGAATCATAAACTTCCATTCTGTCCCCTTACTAGCTAAATGTCTTACATCTTCATGATTGCTTCAACTGTCCAATGTCTTTCTCATTTCTCTGTTGGCACCCACAAAAGTCGTACCATTGTAGATTTATAGTCTTTCGCATCTACCTCTTCGTCCAAAAAATCTTTCAAAACATGCACTGAAAGCAAGTGATGTTAAATCTGTCACAATATCAATGTGGATGGCGCGTGTTTTCAAGCACACTAAAATTGCTATCCAGCACTTCCCTTTCCGTGACCTAACTGTATCTTTACCCACTGTTTTTATTTCAAATAGACTAGTGAAATCCACTCCCGTGTGTAAAAAAGCCTTCCCTACCTTAACCCTATCTGATGGTAAATCTGCCATTATCTGTTGTTCCATTTTTGCATTATAACGTGCACATATGACACATTATGAATCGTACTTCTCCGAGAATTTCTTAACCTTGGTATCCAGTAACGCTGCCGAATAATTTTCATCGTCACCTGTGCACCACAGTGTCTTGTTTGTCTATCAACTGACTCTATTATCTCTGAAGCAAGCGATGATTTTGTAGGCAGTATCACTGGGTGCTTCATCTCATAATCGATTTCAGCACGCTTCAGCCTGCCGCCAACCCGCAATAACTCTTTATAGTCTATGACTGCCTTCAACGATTCTTTCTTAATTCTTTCCGCTATGTTTTGTCCTCTTTCCAACGCTGTTAATTCAGCATTATAGTATTCCTCTTGAGTCTTTCTTAAAATAAATTTCATAGCCATGCTTCTTTTCTCTGCTGTTGGCATCTCAATCCTGCCCATTCTCGATCTAATTGTTTTCCTTTCAGGCTTTCGTAATGCATTCATGTAACGGAACACATATGCCAGAATATTAATTGTCCTCTCTTACGTTCTACTTTATGCCAATAATAACATTCTTTCCTGAATCCCCTTACATGAGTACTAAACATCGGCTCAAACCTTGAAACTGTGTAAACTCTCATCTCTTCTTTCACCTCTGATGGCTCTCTGTCCAAAAACTTGTCTTTGCGCCACTTTCATTTATTGAATGCAAGCCAAATCCGGACCATACAACCATAATCTATTGTCTATGAATTCTGCTGGTGACAACCCGTGACTTAATAGATCAGCGGGATTCTCTTTCGTACTGACATGTCGCCAATATTTTATTTCTGAGTTTTCCTGAATAGAAGCCACTCGATTAGCCACATATTTTCAGGTTAAGGAGTGCGCACGTAAAATATGTAACATTGAAAAATAAAAAAATTAAGTAAACCATGAAAATATATTAAAAAATAAAAGCAATTTATTAAACTTCATTTCATGCTAATTGTTAATGTAAATACAAAAATTTCAAAAATCTTTATTAAAAGCAAAATTTTTCACTTTTACCGGAACGCCTTCCATCAAGGTCTTTATGGTACATTCAGGAATTTTTTTTGATGCTAAAGTGCACTTTCTTTTAAAATCTTTAAGGTCCTTAGACACTGCTTTTGTCTCCTTCATTCTCCTTTTTATGAGAGCCCAATATCTTTCTACTGGTCTAAGCTGTGGACAGTTTGGTGGATTTGCCTCTCTTGGTACAATATTTATGTTATTTTTTGAGTACCACTCTTGTGCTATTTTTCCATAATGGCATGACGCCAGATCTGGCCAAAAGTAGTTAGACACCTTGTGTTGATTTAGGAATGGTCGCAATCTTTTTTGCAAGCATTCTTTTATATAAATTTCCCCATTTATCGACCCGGATGTCACGAATGGCTGACTTCTTTTGCCACAACTACAAATTGTTTGCCACACAAGAAATGTTTTCGGAAACTTGGTTATTTTTTGGGTCCTGTACGTCTCTGATACATTTCCCCGGCGGTCTGCTACATAATAGTCCTGACCTGGAAGCTGTGAAAAGTCTGCCAAAACATATGTTTCGTCATCCATGATGCAACATTGAAATTTTTGAATAAAATTTGAATAAAGTTTTCTCGCTCGTTTTTTTGCCTCGGAATTTTTTTTAGCATTCCGATCGGGGACTTTTTGGACCTTATATGATCTTAATCCAGCGGTTGTTTTCACTTTTCGGACAAATGCTTCTGAACAATTCGCGATAAGAGCTGCTTTCCTTCCTGATGTGTTCGGAGCCTTGCTTAAGATTCCTAAGACTTTTTTGGCCTTTTTAACATCTCCAGATCCATATTTTCTGCCAGATCCAGGCTTTCGGTCAGCACTGATGGTTTGCTTAAAGTTTTTTAAGACGCGGGAAACAGTTTGTCGGGAGACTTTAGCTGTTTTTGCTATTTGTTTAAAATTCCAATTGGGATTTTCTTGTGATATTTTAAGTATGGTTTTTCTAACTTCTTTTTGACTATCCATTTTTCACTATTACTGTCACAAAAATGTAGAGAAATGATTTCAATTATAACTAACATTAAATACAATGGTATTGCCATATTTTAATTTTATTTCTTACGTTTGTAAAATAAGTAGTTAGCAAAAACGTATGTTACAATTTTAACGTGCGCACTCCTTATAATGTGCCTTTTTTATCCAATGCAAAACTATACTCCAATGCCACTCCATCGATCTCCTTATGTCAGCAAATAACCTTGCTAACAACTCCACTGCCGCCAATTTCAACCTTAGAACAGTAAGCGTATGTAAAGGAGCTACTCTTGTCTTTGACACTAACAACTTTGTTGTCACCTTTCCATATGAATATTCTGTCCTAATATAAGCCACAGCACCATAAGCTGCTAATGAAGCATCAGAAAAATCCTGTACCTGTACACCAATATTTTCGGTTGTACCTATATATCTGTCAATTCTAAATTTTTCCAATAACATAATTTCTCTCCAAAATTCTGTCCACCTCTTTTTTATCTCAACTGGGACCATCTCATCCCAATCTATCCCTGACCTCCATAAGTCTTGAATTAAAATCTTTCCGACTATTACAACAATTGAAATATAACCGTTTGGGTCATAAAGCTGAGCTACGCAGCTCACAATCTTTCTCTTTGTAAAATCTTTCTCCAATTGCGGGGTTTTTACCGAAAACGCAAATTGGTCTCTCGCAATAAATCACTTCAAGCCTAAAATGCTTGACCCTTCCCCCGGCAAAAACACCGCTGAGAAAGAGGTTTCCTCTGAATTCGTCGCATTTATCAATCGCTTAGAGTTTGACTTCCATTTACCATATTCAATCTTTCTTTTTTAATCTTTCATCTTCTATCTTCCATTTTCTATATTCGATCTTCATCCATCTTTGATTTTCCATCTTCCATCTTTCATATTTCATCTTTAATTTTTCAACTTTCATCTTTACCTAATCTTTAATCTTTAATCTTTAATCTTTAATCTTTAATCTTTAATTTTTAATATTTAATCCTTAATCTTTGATCTCTAATCTTTAATCTTTAATCTTTAATCTTTAATCTTTAATATATAAATCGCTA
Organism: Pherbina coryleti; assembly: GCA_943735915.1. Lineage (NCBI taxonomy): Eukaryota > Metazoa > Arthropoda > Insecta > Diptera > Sciomyzidae > Pherbina > Pherbina coryleti. The sequence continues at coordinate 185,810,606 of OX030948.1, read as the reverse complement.
AAATGCAACTTGTCTCAAACTGCTAATATCTTTCATCTTATCTTTCAATGGCATGAGCATGACAAAACGACAATTTTTGTCTCGCCTGTAAGTGCGCAAAACATGTTGCTCGACTATTTCTTCTCCTTTTGTACGAAATGTATGTCGACCAATTTGATCCAGTGTCCATAACCGTTTAAGTAATTGTCCAGTTGTTCTTCTTGCTTGTATTCTACCATTGGTAGTATCTGTCTAGTATATTCATCATTCCTTTCAGACTGTCCACCTAAAGCAACAACATCAGGCTTTGTTTTCAAAAAGATTGTATCATTCATCGGTTTTGTAAGAACCGATTCTATGATTTTTGCCACAAAACTTACTCCAAACAGCATGTGTACCACATCTGGTTTCCAATATTCTGGATCGACCGATTTGAAAACTGAAGACATGTCACCGTATCGTGGTGTTAACATCTTTGAACATGATCACATGATTCATACCATAAACAAACCTTAAAATTAACTTTCCTCTCTATCGCAAATGGCTTTCCGTCTATCCCAACCATTTTCCTAGCTAAAGGTAAATATGGTGTTTTTTTTTTCTTCTGACGTAACGCATAGCTAATAAGATTCGATTGTGCACCGGTGTCTAATAAAGTTCTACTTGGACCCAAAAATCCTTCACACACCTCTACCCTTTCCATAGCTGTTGATATCAAAGCCACCCTTTCCTCAATTGTTATGTTAAATGCCTGTTAATACTGTAAGAAGGCTTCTTCCGGCCTGTTCTTTTTATATTCATCTTCTTTCTTATAAAAAACTTGTCTTTCCTTAACAAAATTAATGAGTTCATTCGCCGTTTTAATGTTGTCTGTCCTTCTTTTTGTTTTTTGGTACGGCTAGTAATTATTTTGCTGTTCTCCTTAGCTGTTTTTCCTATGCCTGTCCATATAAGGCTGCTGGGCCTGAAATACTATTATTTGAAAAACTTTCCAAATAGCTTTTTCCCTTCATCTTTGGACTGCACTACCAAGACTGTCTCTTTCTTTCCATCTTTCAGCGGACACAGCAAGCTGTTGTGGCAAGGCTTGCCTGGACAACGAACGCATCCACCCAAGAAACAGGCGTTTGCACCATGTCCTCTTTTAAGGCAGTTTGATCACAAACTACGTCTCTCCACAAATTCTTTTCTGCCTAGCAAATTTATTGCCAAAAATTCTTGGCACACCCATATCTGTTGATCACCCTGGCATGCCTAGCATGGAAATTCCTTCGGCGTAATCTTTGAAGCGCGAACACTACTCGACGGTCGCTCACGAGATCCTCGATTCCGACTATTCTTCTCCGTGTGGACTGTATTTTTTAAATCTTGTCGCGATCTCGGCGCGTTTACCAGAGCTGTCGTCTGTCTGTCCAAAAATTCTACATGCTCTATGGTGGCTTCCGCAAACTTCCCTTCTTCGGCTAGTGCTGCGAATCTAGTGATAGCCTCCGCATTCTCCTTGTATTGATTCTGCTCAGTCATATCATGCTATATCAATAATTAAAGAAAAAATCGATCAATATTCTGTCCAACATTTTTGTATTTCGTTTTTATTTTCTTTAAACTACTTCATAGTTTTTTCCAAATAAAATTCTGTCCAATATATTTTTCAATCTATTTCTGCTTTTGTGCTCACTCATTTCAATGTCCGTTAAATTCTGTTTTTTTTTTTTTTTTTTTTTTTAATTCTTCTTTCAATTACTACTTTCTTTTGCTAACTAAAAATTATCTTTCTATTTTTCCATTAAAATGATCTTTCAATTCTTCCATCTTTCTTTGCTAACTAAAATTATGCTTCAATCTTTCCATTGGTTTGTAAATTGAAACCATCTATCAATTTTCCATCTTTCTGTGAATTTAGATAATTTCCAAAATGTTGCTTTTAATCTGTCCTCTTATTGCACACTCAATTTTTTTTTTTTGTTTTTTTTTTTTTTATATAAACTTTCGCCTTTCAATTTGTCTTCTCCACATTCAAATTTTTCTAACAAACTTTCTACTTTCAATCTCCCCTCTCCTCTGTACATTCAAATTTTTCTAACAAACTTTCGACATTCAATCTGTCCTCTCCTCTGTACATTCAAATTTTTCTAACAGCCTTTCGACATTCAATCTGTCCTCTCCTTTGTATATTCAAATTTTTCTAACAGCCTTTCGACATTCAATCTGTCCTCTCCTCTGTAAATTCAAATTTTTTTAACAACCTTTGGGCTCTCAATTTGTACTCTTCTCTGTCCATTAAAATTTTCTAAAAGTCTTTCGACATTCAATCTGTCCTCTCCTCTGTACATTCAAATTTTTTTTTAACACACTTTCGACTTCAATCTGTCCTCTCCTCTGTATATTCAAATTTTTTTTTTATTCAAACAGCCTTTCGATATTCAACAACCTTTGCTTATTAAAATTGAATCTGTTCTTTGTTTTATAGTGCAGACCTATTACCGCATTTCTATTTTTTATTTGTTTTTTTTTTTTTTTTTTTCCTCTCTGTCCACCAGCATCTTTCTTTGCGTTCAAAAAAAATAACTACCTAAGCCTTTTTCTAATGCACACGCATACTTTGATGCTAATTGTGCTTCTTTCTTTCGTTTCTTTTTTTTTTTTTTTTTTTTTCACTGTTTCTTTATGTTCATGTGCTCAAATAATAACTGCCCAAATCTTTCCACTGATTGTTTTATTATGCGAATTATCTGCATATTTCGATGCTAAAGTTGCACTTCTTTCTGTTTTCTTTCTCTTTGCAAAACATTTCTTTCCTCTGTCCTCTATCCAAAGCATGCTTTACTCTTTCCACTATTGCTTTCGGTGTACGCTTATCCTTGCATCTTTGTGCTAAAGACGTACCCTTGCTCTTTCTCTTTGTGTCTTTACTATGATTGCTTGCGGTGTACGCTTATTCTTGCATCTTTGTGCTAAAGTCATACCCTTGCTCTTTCTGTTTGTGTCTCTTCTATTATTGCTTATGGTGTACGCTTATGCTCGCATCTTTGTGCTAAAGACATACCCCTGCTCTTTCTTTTTCTGTCCAATTACACATACAACAAACATTAATAACGAATTGCTTCTGTTCGCCGCTGCTGCATGCTACAAACAACAAACACAACACGTGATTCAATATGTATATATGTATGTGAATACTTCTTTCCAAGCATGTTCGCTGCAACTGCGTAGCATCGTTATAGCGCAGCAGCGCATTGAGTGCCCTTGAATATTTCGCTTATGTATATGCAATCAATTTGCGCAGAATTTATTGCACAGAAACGAAAAATATTAGTTTCTTTCAAAATCTGTCCACTTTGTTCTTTTCTTTCTACTATAAAAAAATGAACACATTCTTTCCACTTCTTACTTTAAATATATTAAAATTGTATCACTTTCCACTCACCACTACATCAATTTCAGATTTTTAATTGTTTATAATTTGTTATATTTGATGTATATTTAAACTTTTTATACTCAACTTTGTTGTCTTCTTTTCCGTGCGTGCGAGAGTTATGTTCCTTGCTTAGAGCAGTTTGACTGAAACACACTTTTCTTTTCTGCTGTAAACTTAGAACTGAACTTTATTACAACTCTTTCTTAAAATCTAACCAATTCGTTTTCGAAATGTAAATATGTAAAAGTATGTAAAGATATAAATGGAAGAAATACAATTGTAAAATAGGAGAAATGTAATGTATGTAAAAGAAATACAATGTGGTTAATATGTAAAAGTTAATAGTCGCAAAGTGTTGCCTAATTTATAGTTGCAACATAATATCAAAAATGCAAGGGTTTCATTTTAATGTCTTGTGGTTAATATGTAGAATAAATAATCGTAAAGTGTTGCCCAATTTATGGTTGCAACATAATATCAGAAATGCAAGAGTTTGATTTTAATGTTATATTTTAAAATTGAACCTATTTTAATAGTTGCGATTTATGAGGAAAAAATAAAGAAAGAGTGTAAATAAAATTGGAACACTTAAAATATCTTATTGATTACGCTGCACTTTAAGTAGTGCAGTGGGGCTTATTATGTTGTTGTTTCTGGTGCTATTGTTGTGGGTGCCGAGATTTAATTGCCGTTTGTGCTGTTGTTGTAAATGTAGTAACGATGTCTTTGACTTGTTGGTTAATTTGGTATTGTTGTTGTGTTTGTTGTAATTGTTACTGTAAGTGTTGCAGCGGCGTATTGAGCCTCGATGGTTTGGGTGGTGGCTGAGAAGTATATGTTGTTGTTGTTGTCGTTTGAGTGGGGGTCGTAACTCCTCCCCCCCCAGTATGAAGTGAGGGCCATAAAGATTGTGCAGCGGCCCTTACGAAATTGGTTTGCGGTGTATAAATTGATGCCATTATTTTCCTAGGGACGTAAATGAAGATCAGGACAAGGATTACAATTAACGTATATTGCAGTGCGTCTTGGGCATATGTAATTGTGCTGAGGTGTTTAACTGATGCGTAGCTTTCGATTTGATGGTCGCGAAGTTTTTCCAAGTTTAGGGCTTCGGTTACTGACAGAGCTTGTATTCCTGAGTGTGTTATTGGCAGGATATGTATCTCGTCCCAGAAAATTCCAACATTGCTCTTGTAGATGATACCTCTTATAGCGATGTCGCAGTTCTGGAAATGAATAGCACCGGTACCTTCAACTGTGTATTGTCTTTGACTGCAAGTAGAATTTATTAGTGTATAGGGTATATTAATATAGACGATAAAGTTGGCTTCTGGCTGGAAGATTGTTGTTATCTTTCCAAGGTCATACAGGTCGCAGTGTCCAGGTTGATTTTGCATGAGCTGCCCCAGGCATTTAGATTCTTGAGTTTTTTCTTCTTGGATTGGTTTTTGGCAAAAGTATATTTTAGATATTCTTTGGCATGTTTTGTCGAAAAACTGAATTGTTTTGTTATTGTAAGTTATGTATGATTTTGTTATTATTTGCTTTGTTATGTTTATAGGGGTAGGTATAATATGATATAGCTGATAATTTTCTGTATAAAGATTAGGTATTTGAACATTGAATATGACATTAGAATGATTATAATATGCTTGTAATTGTAATAGTTCGTATATTTCTTCATCTGTTTCAATTTTAATGGATTGATTAATCATATAATTTCTAATTTCTTGTAACTCTTTTTGGTTTAATATAAGCTTGGATATAATGTTTAGTTTGGCTAATAGTATGGCTTCTGCTATGTCTGTGATATGATTGAATAAAATATCTATATTGTAGTTAAGTTGGTTAAGATATTGCATTTCTTCTAGAATATTTTCATTTCTTTTAATTTTATTGGCTGTTTCTTTTGAATATTTGTTTACAAATTTTTCAATTGTGCTATGTTCATTATTCATGTGTTCAGTAATATTTTTAAATCTTGCGATCATTTGCATATTCAATTTGTTTTGATTGACCGATTCTTTTTGTAAGTTTTCTTCGTTTTCTTTTAATTTTGTTATTTCATTATTTAAATTTTGTGCATCAACCGCATCCATGTTTCCTGTAATGAACTTTACTACTGATCCTAGTCCATTCAAGATACCCCTTTTTTGTCTAGCAACAGGTGATAGTGTTTGAATTTTATTCTTTAGTTCGAAAAGTTTCATTTCAGTTACTTTTATAAGATTTGGTTGTATACCTTGTGCTTTAATTTCAGTAAAGGTAGTGGATAATTTGTTAATGTTTTCATGGTATTTGTCTAGGTCGATTATATGGATTAAATTGTTATACCCTTTTACTACTCGTGCCGGTCCGAGTCTGAGTGGAATTATACCTTGGTTATCTTTGACGTTATGAATCTCTATTAACTGTCCAATGACCAGTTGTACCCTAAAAAGTGAAAATATACAAATATAATGCAAGCTAAAAGTGCCTATTGGAAAAAAAAATTCGAGGTTTAATGTTAAAATTTATGGTTTATTTTGTTTTCTTAGTTTGGATTTGTGTAATTTTTGGTCTTTTATTGTGGTTAATGTGACTTTTTTATTGCGTTTTACTTTATGCTTTGTGAATCTAGGAGTCATTTTATTTCTTCTATTTTCTTTTCTAAATATGGTTTTGTTGCTGTCGAAATTTTCGGGTTCGTCTCTAGTTACATTGATTTTATCTATGTTAAGGCTTGTAATTTGTTTAAGCTGTTCACATATTTTTGGGTATAGAATCTCCTGATATTCTTTTAACTTTTGAAGGTATTCGTGTTCATTATGAAATGAAATTATGTTATTGAATTTGTATGTTCTGCCAAAAAATAACTCGTAGGGAGTGTGTTTAGTGGCGGAGTGAATTGCGTTATTGTAAGTTATAAATGTTTCTGCTAAAATTTCGTCATGTTCAAGAGATAGATTGTTTTCTTTTCGAGTTGTAAGTAAAATTCTGTAAATTTCAGTTAAAGTGGAATGCATACGCTCTACTGGAGAATTACTACTCGATTGTTGGAATGACGTAAAATGCAGTTCTATTTGGTACTGACGACAGAAGTCCTTAAATATATTTGCCATAAATTCTTGACCTTGGTCACATACAATTTTTCGAGGTGTACCGTAAACACTGATGTATGTTTTTAATGCTTTTAGGATGGATACGCTATTTTTCGATTGTAGATTATAACCTGCTCCGAACTTAGAAAATTTGTCAATTATTGTTAAGATAGGGTGATTGTTAATTGTATATATATCGATGTGCAAAATATCGAGTGGCTTAATAGGTGTTTCTGGTTTTTCAAATTTTGTTTTAGGGGGATTCCTATCGTATTTTTGCGTTTTGCAGGTTTCGCAGTTATTAATTGTTTGTGTGATTTTATTTTTCATAAATGGAAAGTAGTACTTTCTTTTGAGATGCAAATGTGTTTCATTTATTCCTCTATGGTTATGTCGATTGTGATAATCCCTAATCAACTGTTCTTGTTCGTCGCTTTGTGTTATGTCCTGTAATATTTCCATGCAGCGTATTACACGGAATATTTGGATATGTGAAAAATATTTGGAGTATACATCCTGGATTATTCTGAATGTATCGTCATCCGTATAGATGGCAGATAATTTATTAGGTGCCATGTAGTTTTTTAAAATTTGAGTAATACTGTCTTCATTAAAATTAGTTTTTCGGATTATGCGTCTTTGTTTATTTCTAAATGGAATTTCGACTGTGATTTCGGGTGCTTGGCTTGATATTTGTAGAATTATTTGTAGATTAAAATCGTTTAGTGGTTTTTCGGAAATAGCTATTCCATCGTTGAGATTTTCTATAGCAGAGTGAATTGTACTTCCGTTTGTAGCGTGATTAGATTCTGTATCGTTAATGTTTACGTCCACGTTAGTGTTTGGTTTATCCTGTATTATTCTGCTTAAAGCGTCGGCATTTGAATTAAGCTTTCCTTTTTTATAGACTATCTCGTAATCATACTCCTCTAATTTAAGGCGCCAGCGAATGAGTTTAGAGTTGGGTTCTTTCAAACTCATAAGCCAGGTTAGAGGTCTATGGTCAGTAACTATCTTGAATTTTCTACCATAAAGGTATGGCCGAAAGTACTTAGTCGCCCACATAATGGCGAGTAACTCTTTTTCTATAGTAGAATAATTTGTTTCCGAGTCGGAAAGCGTTCTACTCGCGTAGCAAACTGGCTTATCACTGCCTATAGTGCCTTGGGATAAGACTGCGCCTAGAGCATAATTACTAGCGTCTGTTGTGAGAATAAAGGGTTTGGAGAAGTCTGGATACTGCAGTATTGGGTCATTTGTTAAAAGGTGTCTACATGTATTGAATGCCTGTATATATCGATCATTAATTACGATTTTCTTGTCTTTTTTTAGGCACTCAGTAAGAGGTTTTATAAGTTTTGATAGATCTTTAATGAATTTTCGGTAATAACCTAGTAACCCAAGAAAAGCTTTAATTTGTTTCCTAGTTTGCGGAATTGGATAATTTTGGATGGCTTCTATTTTGGAAGGATTTGGTTTGATACCATCTGTTGATACAATGTGTCCCAGGAACGCTACTTCTTTATGCAGAAACTCTGACTTGTCTAGTTGGATTTTGAAGTTTGCCGAACGTAATTTTTCAAAAACTTTTTCAAGACTTTCGAGATGTTCTTGAAGAGAAGTTGAGTAGATTATTATATCATCTAGGTAGACAAGACAAATTTTTCCTACTAATTCTCTAAGAACATTGTCCATCACTCTCTGAAACGTTGATGGAGCGTTCTTTAGCCCGAATGGCATTCTTATGTATTCATAGTGACCACCTTCTACTGTGAACGCAGTTTTTTGTATATGTTTATGATGCATTTCTATTTGATGAAAACCGCTTGCTAAGTCAAGCGTAGAAAAATATACACATTTACCTAGTTTATCCAGAATTTCATTTATATTGGGGAGCGGGTACCTATCTGATATTGTTTTTTCATTGAGCTTCCGATAGTCTATGACGAGGCGCCACTTTTGTTTTCCACTGGAGTCCTTTTTCTTTGGAACGATCCAAACGGGAGAACTCCAAGGGGAATAGCTTTGGCGGATTATTCCCTGTTGAAGCATTTTTGCGATTTGACATTGTACCTCGTCTTTGTGGACGTATGGATATCTGTACGATTTGGTGTAAATTGGAATGTCATCTGTTGTGGATATTTTGTGCTTAATTTCGTTGGAGAATGTTAATTGTTCTCCTTCTTTGTAAAATACGTCGTTATTTTTCTTACAGAGTTTCAATAATTTTTGTTTTTCTTCTGAATTCAGATGGTCTAATCTGAGAATTTCTGATAAGTCTACAAAGTGGTTTGGGTCACAAGTATTATCTGGGTTTATATTATTTAATTCGACAAAGTCAGAAGTGTTGTAAGGGTTTACTTTAAGAGGCTGTTCAAGAAAAAGGGATTGTTCATTTTCAGAAAAATTTATTACTTCCAGTAAAGCAACCCAGTTTTTTGATTCGTATATACCTTCTGATATAACTAAGTTAGGTTTAAGTTCTGTGTTTCTGAGATAAATTGATCCATTTTGAGTGTCTACTGGCAATTCAATAACTGTTTTAGATCTAGGTGCAATCAAGTATTTTTTTGATATTATATTTGGTTTAAATTGTAGATTAATAGTTGAGTTTTGTGTATTAAGTGATTTGCTAACAAGATTAACTGTTGCACCGAGTTGAGTAAGGGCATCAAGTCCGATAAGTCCATCGAAATAATTATGGAATTTGAAGAGAAGGAATATGAGATTACCGCGTTGATTGAATTCACGAAATATAGGTAATGATACTTGCTCATTAAGAGTATATTTTCCAAGTATAGTAGAGATTGAAGTTAATTTACATTTTTTAATATCGTCTTTATGTATGAATTCGGGATTAATAAATGAGGCTGACGCTCCCGTATCTATAAGAAATCTCAATGGTCTACCAAAAGGGGATGATATGTTAACATATGCTAGCTCAGATCCATGTCTATTTACGTCTATGTATCCTGTTGGTTCGGTGAGGCTTCGGAAAAAATTTTGATCATCTTCAATGTTATTGATGTCTTCTATTGAGTCATCTGTATATTGATCTAATTGTTGTTGGTAAGAGGTATTGGGGCGTTGGGTCCTTGGATTTTTATTTATGTTATGAAATTCTTCTGTTCTTGGTCTTGTCATCCTGGAAAATTTAGAACGCATGCTTACATCGGAATTATTATTCCTTTGAGATACAGTGGAGTTTCTAGTGTTTGTAAAACCTGAACTTGTGTCCATTGGTTCTGGTTGTGGTTGTCTGGCAGAAAATGACGAATTGTTATTATTGTTGTGGTTATTTCTAAAAGGGTTATGATTAGGATTAAACCTATTGTATGTTGGTGGGTTATTAAATCGGGACTGGTTTGGGTTATATGTGTTTTGGTAGTAATTTGATGTGTTTGGATTATAGTTAGACGTATTTGGTGTAAAGTTACGTGGGTTTTGCATTCTTGCTGGATATTTATTGAACGTATTATATGGCTTATATTGTTTACTCTGATATGTGTTTCTTTCTGATCTCATGTAATGAATATTTTGTTCTTTTATACAGTAGGCTAAAGCAGTGGCCAAGGATTCTGGCCTCATAGCCCTAATGTTTGAGCCAAGTGGCTCTCTAAGACCACTTAAAAATGAGTTTAGACACATTTCCGCAAATAGTTCTTTTTTTGCTGCTACAACATTTTGATCACTTTCGTGTATCAAAATATTGTTGCACAGTGTAGCCTGAATTTCTATTATTTCACTGAAAAAATTTTCTACAGTTTTGTTGTATTGTCGTAAGTTGTGTAAATCCCTAATAAGTGAAGTCTCCGATCTTTTGTCAGAGTAATGCAGAATTAAGTTAGTTTTTATGTTTTCCCAATTGAGTGACGTTCCGTACATATTTAGTACTTCGTTGGCCTGACCGACTATCTTATTTCGTATTGCCCTTAGTAGTATTTGTCCTTGAGGCGTATGACTAGCACCTCTTGTATGTAACAATATTTCCTCTACGTTATTTAGAAATTCGTATAGTAGTCGAGGATTGCCATCATATTGAGGCAAATCCTTTATTGCATCTGGAATGCGAAGTGACTGAAAAATATCCACATATACAGGGGCAGGGGTGGGAAGGGTTGGGATGGGGGCTGTATTTTCCATAGTAAATTCTCTACTTGGTTCTTCTAGAATTGAACAAAGGCTTCTGCTTTTAAAAAGATTACTGAGGGAAACTGAATAGGGCTGATTTTCTGCACGTTTTTTTTGGGTTTTTTTCCACATGAATTTTTTTTCTTTGTTCTTTTTTTTTTTTTATTGAATAAAATTGTTAACGTATTGAAATTTTTTCTTTTCTTATCCCCTTTTATTGAAAAAATTTATTTGTTTTATTTTTAAGCTTTATTTTATTTAATTATTTTTTCAGTTTTCGACTTACATGCTTCCAACGATGATGATGATTAACTGCTTTAGCTGCATGATGCTTGTTGTTCGCTAGTCGTCCTTTCAGAGCGTTGAGTTCCAATGGCGATTAAAAGTTGATATAGTCGTCCTTTCAGAGCGTTGAGTTCCAATGGCGATTAAAAGTTGATACTTAACCGATCTTGTGAAAAAAAAATGTGCTGATATTCAGTCAACACTTATTTCAGAATATTATGTATCGATATTCTCTCGATAATAACTTCTGATAATTACAATAATTTTAGTTCGATATTCTTTCGAACAATTATTTTATCACTTATTCTTCAAATAAGAAGGATACTGATTATTCACTATTCACAAGATGGTTCGCCAAGCCGTAGACTGCGCCAGTTATGTTCCTTGCTTAGAGCAGTTTGACTGAAACACACTTTTCTTTTCTGCTGTAAACTTAGAACTGAACTTTATTACAACTCTTTCTTAAAATCTAACCAATTCGTTTTCGAAATGTAAATATGTAAAAGTATGTAAAGATATAAATGGAAGAAATACAATTGTAAAATAGGAGAAATGTAATGTATGTAAAAGAAATACAATGTGGTTAATATGTAAAAGTTAATAGTCGCAAAGTGTTGCCTAATTTATAGTTGCAACATAATATCAAAAATGCAAGGGTTTCATTTTAATGTCTTGTGGTTAATATGTAGAATAAATAATCGTAAAGTGTTGCCCAATTTATGGTTGCAACATAATATCAGAAATGCAAGAGTTTGATTTTAATGTTATATTTTAAAATTGAACCTATTTTAATAGTTGCGATTTATGAGGAAAAAATAAAGAAAGAGTGTAAATAAAATTGGAACACTTAAAATATCTTATTGATTACGCTGCACTTTAAGTAGTGCAGTGGGGCTTATTATGTTGTTGTTTCTGGTGCTATTGTTGTGGGTGCCGAGATTTAATTGCCGTTTGTGCTGTTGTTGTAAATGTAGTAACGATGTCTTTGACTTGTTGGTTAATTTGGTATTGTTGTTGTGTTTGTTGTAATTGTTACTGTAAGTGTTGCAGCGGCGTATTGAGCCTCGATGGTTTGGGTGGTGGCTGAGAAGTATATGTTGTTGTTGTTGTCGTTTGAGTGGGGGTCGTAACTCGAGCGTGCGTGTTGCTGTAGTCACCGCATTTGGTCTTCTTTTCTTCTTTTTATTGTTGCTCCTTTTGTTTGTTTTTTTTTTTTTTTTTACCTTTCCTGTCCGTCCCTCTTTCCTTTCCATAGGACTGCTTCCTATTTGGCTCGAAGTCGACCAAAATGTTCACAACAAAAGCGAATTTAAGAAATTAATTAATTAAATAAAAACACACACGATTATTTACCGTCGGGAAAAAAGCCGAAGCTCAAAAAACCCGACATTTATTTGAACCTTTCTCTTTCGTAGTCTTTTTTCAACTGATTGACCGCTTGTCGTCGACATAGTCTCCGAAGTCTGTCAATCATAATGCGACAAAACTACAATAAAACTTATTTATGATACAAATACAAATTACAATAAATGAGTTTTATACAAGTTCAGTGTTTCTCGTTCTTTTAGTTCATTTTAGTTCAATTGATATTGCAGCGAGTAGGAACAAAACGAACGAGGGCAAGAATAACTAAATTTACCATGCTATGGTTTGAGTCCTTGGTTTGAGACACTTTTTGTTTATGCACTAATACAAATGGTGAATTTGATGAATAGCACATATTCATACCAAGTTTGTTTCATTTTGTATACCTGGACATGAACGAGTAAACGAAATGAACTAAAAGACCTAAGGAACTAAAAGAACGAACGAACTAAAAGAACTAACGAACTAAGAGAACAAGCGAAGTAAAATATGCAACGAACAAAAAGAACGAACGAACTAAAAGAACTAAAGGAACGAACTAGTTCATTACATACGATTGAACTAAAAAGAGCGATCTTTGTGGTGAGCTAAAATGCCCAAGCCTACAGCTTAAGGCTCGCTTTCGACGTGTAGGCAAAGGAATAGACAATGACATTACTAACGCAAATATAATTTTAAAAGCATGCTGTACATTGCATAATTTTTTAAATGAACGGAATGAGCACATAAAAATGACTTGGGTTCAGGAGCAAGAAAGCATTGATCGTAGACGACAGCCTCCCAATCAAATTTACATGCTGCATGACAACAATGTCCAAGCGACCGAGATCAGAAGCGCTATCGCTACCCATATAAGTAAGTGTTTTTTTTTTATTTATTTTAATTTATTTATATATTACTTACTAAGCATTGAAGGATTTAAAACCAAATTCAGCAATCCTTCTTCTTCAAATATTCGATGAAAGCATTGTTCATTGCTACATTGCTTTTGACAAATTCTTCTAGCAGACTAGAATTTCTTTTATCTGTATCAGCCATCTCCTTTGAAATATCTCCCATTTCTTGTTGTTGCTTTTCTATTTCAGTTTCAATTATTTCCATATTTTTCAAAACCAGATTGTGAACAGTTCTATTTATTTTTTTAGTAACAGTGGATGGAGAGGGCGATCCAATTATTGGCGATACCTCCAGCGAAGAGTATGTCATTGATAGTGCGATTGACTGGCTGGACGGCATTGTTTCACCTTAACGGAAAAAATTAAATTAAAAACATAACAGAGAAGTTGATCAGTACTTACACAACAAGCTATCTTCAACCAACTTGTCAACATTATTTATCTTGAAGCTGCCTAAAATCTGGTGCACAGTACTGTAGTGCTCCCAGCTTGCAGGCGAGCCTCCCGATACTCCAGTTTTAGTTTTCTCGGCCCTGCAACGTAAATAAATTTGCATAAATAATGGAAAATAAGAGTTAATTTATTCTATTAAGGGGTATGAACAGTAAGCCTCAATTTTTTGGAACACATTTTTTTCCAAAGTTTTACATTCTTCATACCCCTTAAGCGGCTGAATGGCAGAAAGTTTTTTTAATTTGGCCGATTGAGTTTGGCACAAGGGTGTTCTTTTTACCTATATCTTGTTGATAAGTTCTGTATTTTGCTTTTTATTTCCTCGCCGGTTGCATTGATGTTGTGTTTCTCGAGTACCGCTGCCATGTTTTTATAAACGTGCCCGTTCTTACGTGCACTTCTAAGCTCCGTAATTTTCTCAGCCCACAACTCTTTTAGTAAGCTTTCCGCACGCGGCCCCCATATATTTCTTTTTTTATATTTCCTTTTTTCTGTAAGAGATATTTAATTACTTAAATTTTTTACAACAAATTAAATTTCTTACCTATTTGCAATTCTGACATTTTCAACAATTTATTCATCAGAGATGCATGTTTGATTGTAAAAAATTATCGATAACTCAGTGTTGCATTGATTTTTATCTCATTTTCGAGCTCATTTTAGCTGAAAATGTGACGAAAATGAGTCGCGACTCATTTTCATTTGACAGGATTTAGTATGGCGAAAATGCGCATTTTCAGCTCATTTTCGGTCGAAAATACCATTCGGAATACCATTACACATATTTTGCGTTGGCTTTTAATATGCGAAGCTTCCATCCATGAGCACTGGACCTGCATTTCCTTACTCATAATAAGGTCGAGCATAGAAAGCATACGTGTTTGCGCACAGTCACTACGTGAAACCTTTATTTTAAGCCATTTCATCTGCAAAAATCAAAAAAAAATATTTCATTGATAAATTAAGCATTTCAAAATTCGGTACAAGAATATACCCATTTCTCTTTGAAATCCTGATCCTCGAGGCATGTTTCCAGGTTTTCGAGCTGCTTTTCATTTTCTACCTTGGAATACGGAGCATCGTTGGTTAATACGCCTGCAGCAAAATGATGACCAGACTCTTTTAATAAGTCCATCATGAAAACTACTTTTGTTGACAAATTGTCCATATAGTCGGACATTATGTTTAGTTTTTCGTCAATTTTTGGAAAAAATTATGAAATTTCATTTAATTTTATTCATTAAAAAAACAGTCGTAGTAATCGTGCCGCTTAGAGGAACTTGTGTTTCAGGCAGAGAATCTTCAGAAAAATTCTTGGGAATTCTGGGATTTCTGGCATTGCAGCTGTTTCGTCTGCCGATATTTGAGACTGGCTACTGATGTCTGAAGTAAAAGCGTCATTGAGCGAACGACACGATTGAAAGGATCCCATGGTTGACGATGAGGAGGGCGCAGCTTCAACAACTAGTGCCTCGTTTCTTTTTCTCTCGAAACTTCCTGTGAAGTTCACGATCGTATTTTCGCTTCTGAGTTAAGCTTTCATCATCCATTCATTCTTTTAGCCAGTCTTCGCTTTTTACATTGTTCCCTGTTATTTTCCAAATAGGCCTGGTACATTACTAGATCTTGTTTCAATTTCTTTCTGCACCTTCGAACTTTATTTGGAAACTCCATAATTGTTCAGGTAATCTGTAAAAGAACATTGACAGCTCAAACTGAAAAAGGTTTCAGTCGTGACATTTTTTAAAAAAATTAAAAAATAAAATAAAAAACGATTGCCGAGCGTTACTTGTTATTTGAAAATGCTTTAACATACTAACGTTGTTACTCTCCACACCTTTTACTATGTTCAGACTGGGATCTAAATGCGCATTAAAAGCTTAATTCGCATTTATTTCCTTAATGCTTCTCTAAATGCGAATTAGTCCATATAAAATTCTGTCAAGTAAATTCACATAAGTGCTCAAATGAGCATTTAGCAGTTTGCGACCCTGCTTCCATGTTCGAATACATTTTACTCGTTTGTTTTGACAGTACTCGTTATTAAATTCAATCAGCTGTTCGTCATTCGATTGATAAACTGGAACGAGTTTTTGTTTTGCGTTTTTTTAATTTTTGAAATGTTGTTATTATATTTACTGCGCAAATTATATTTGCGCATTGAAAATGCGGGTAGTCTTCAGCGGAAGTGAGGTTTTTTATTAATAAAATAAAACTTATAAAAAATAAACTTGACAATTCTGGTTAATTTTGCCTTCACAATTCTTAGTTCTTAATTTTCATTGATCCGGTCCGAACTAGTCGTACTCGTATGCAATTCAGTTCAAGCGCTAAGAGTGAATGATCAATCTATGTGAGCTTGAGCTCCTTTTATACAAAAATTCAATACAGGGTTGCATTTGTAACATGGTTAAATTATTACAGCATTGTAGTTTTGACTGTGATGTAGTTTTTAAACAGGGTTGCAGATTTTAGCAGGATTGTAGTTTGACAAAGTTTATAAGGGTGAACACACAGGGTAAAATAGTACTACAGGTGCTTCATTTTATTAAGTAAATACACAAAAAATGTCCTTTTCAAAAATATATAAGAAGATTTCGTTGACTAAAACCGATCGCAAAGGACTGGCCTGAAAGCAACAAATTATCGAAAACGTGTGCTGCTGCGTGGGGAAATATCCTCATATCTTTGTCTTTTAGGTGCAAAATATGTGCAATAACATGCTGAAAGATCTACGACAAGAATGGAAAGCAACCTTAAGAATTCACTCTGGTAAAAATCATATCATGCAAATAGTTTTGAGACGCAACAAAGCTGAAGAAGTTGAAACAGATTTCCACAAGCTTTCCAATAGACTTACGTGAGGGGATGGTCAGCCACTCAAACGCTAAAGCAAGAGGTACTTGACTGGACTAAATATTACTGAGCGGTAGAATATGCAGCGGTAGAATAACATTTGAATAGACTCTTGACTCATTTCTGTGCACGATATCTTGTTGTCAAAATTTTTATCAAAGTTTGTGATAAATGACCTCTGAATAGAAATTCTTTACTGATTGCCTTCCTTGTATTAAGCACGACAACTGGTATTCCAGCGTACTTAAGTCCCTTTTATCAGTGGATAGTGAGACATAAGGAAATTGCTTTCCAATTCAATGGGGTGTTATATGATTCAAGTATTTCGTCCGCTTTTCCTATAATTCGGTTTCTGATAACATTTAATATTCCGAAATATTTTGGCCTGCCTATTTGGTATTCGTAAATCTTTAGTATTCTCTCAACACTCTTTTCCAACTGCCAAATTCTGTTGGGTTCCTATTAAATTCCCTTAAGGATCTGACTACGTCAGGTATATTATCTATTTCTGGCAATTCGCCTCTTAATCTATAATCTATAGTTTGGTCCATTATACTATGTTTACATTACGGGAGCAAATGATTCAAAATGAACACATTTCGAGTTTTTCACTATTTGTTGCACAGTGTGGTACAGAGGTCAGTCTGAAGGCGATCCTCCAGACGCTCCTACCCTTGGCATCTCCTTCCTAAAAAAATAATGTAACAGACATTAGTGTAAAAGTTGGCAGAGGTAGAGGTCCACATTGCAAGAGTGGGCCTAACATCTCAAATATTACTTACTTGTACTTACTGGTGAGTTCTTGCGAACGCCACGGAGCTCACCAACTCTCTCTTCCCAGAGCTCACAAAGTAACTGCTCTGCACCTGCAGTCCACATTTTCCTACAGGAATTTCTTTTTTTTTATTAGTTTTATCTATTTGAAATAATTTTATTTAAATTATTTGTGGCACTAAATTTTATTGGGACAATTCCTGAATAAAGCATTATTCACAATATAATGTTTGACATTTTCCTCTCTTTTTAGTGCGTTCGGTGTGTTTTTCTGCATTGAATGCGTTCGAAATAGTTTGTAATTAGTTTTAAGAACGTGGCCAATCTGATTCATTTATTTCAAATGAGATGATTTGCAAATGAAAATTCGTATGAGAAATGAGATGATTTCGGTTCTCAGTTGGCTGAGTGAGCTGGAATGAGTTATTTTTCTCAATGTAAACGTAGTATAACCTTGTTACTCTCCACAACTCTTTGGTTTAAAATATTTCACATAATTTCCGTAAAAAATAAACTATTTCTATTTTGGTGGTTTCAGTCGCGACCAAAACTGCTTATTTTAAATAATTTACCAAAATTATAATTCGAAAGCAATGTACATATATAAAATTGCTGCACAAAGTAGACAGATTTTGTAACTTTCAGCTGGTTATTGTTTTGATTGCCAACTATAGTGTGTAAGAAACACGTGCAATGCACTTTTTTCAAAGTATTTTTTTTTATAAATATCAAGAAAATTGTATAAAATCTTTCGGAATATGATATATACATGTGTTTTTAATAATATAAACAGCAAATATAATTAAAAATGCTAATTTTGTTTTTGAGTTTCTAGGGGTAATTTTTCGTGGAAACACCCTGCTGCAGCATGTTGCTGCTGATTGTGCGTAACAACCGAACATCTTACCTGCTGCGCAGCAAAAGAGGACGTCACCTGTTGCTCTGCCAAAAACAAATCGCCCGAAGAATGCTCAACTTCCGGCCAAGTCCAGGAATTTGCGCCCGCAACCTGCGCCCCAGATGAAAAATCAAAAAGTCTGTGCGGCTTGTAAGTGAACAGCAGTTGGAATCTCGGCGATAGACTTTGCCGCAAGAGTTTGTTCATCACTCGGCTGCATCGGTTGTCCATCGTGGGACAATACCACGGGAGCAGAGACCCAGTTGGGAGCTTCAATAGAGTCCATTGAGGACACGTTTGAGGCCTTTTATGGTACAAAATTAACTATTACTTTTGTTATACTCTTCCTTTAGTTAAATTAAAACTATAGTTTGAGATATAGTTAGATTTTTAAAAGTTCACAATTCATTTTAATTTATTTTATTTTATTTTATTTTCAGATCCAGAAAAACACGTGCAGTCAATTCGACGTCTAGAATCAATCCCAAAGTTTAAAGCAATTCAGGGAAAAAAGTTAATCAGTCTCAGGGTTGCAATAACTTTATGTTTTGTAATAGAATTGTAAAAGAAAGTCACTTGGTTGTTGGTGCTATGCTCTCAAGCTTACTTTTTATTTAAAAAACTTCTTTCTTTCTACTTTTACAGTTGTGTATGTATCTACACGCTGGCTCTGCCAACCTTTTAAATACAGAAGTCACAGTCAACGCTTACAGTGTTGCCACCTTATTACATGCTTTCCAAAGAAAAGTTTAAAAATAAAAATAATACATACGAAAAACTATAAATTAAGTTAATCAACTGCATCTAAAAACCTTTGTTGAGGTTTAGCCAATCGACCACTGCGTGTCGTATATGGTATGTACCTATCAAGTACCAATTCAGATTCTTCTGAAACGTCCGAATCGTTTGAAGAACTAAAACTTTTCTTAGTGGTATCAAAATAACTTGAAGAATTAAATGATTCAGTAACTGATCCTTCGAGGTCGTTTTTTCTATCTGAACTATTTGCGCTATCATCAACAATCAAAGATGGCTTGGATTGAGTTACATCTGAAGGCTCGTCCATTATAGTTCCTGACATGTTCTTCATAAAGTAACTCACCAGAATTTAAAACATTATTGCTTTTTACTATAAACCTTCTATTTCGATGAAAACGATTTTTAAAATTATCAAGAACTATATATGAACGATCATTTACATTTTTTACAATTTTACCATAATCCCATTCTTTTTAAAAATAACCTTTTCTCCTAGATTCAAGACTGGCATCTGTTTAGCACCTACATTAATATATTTTTTCTGCATTTTCCGTTTATGTTACAATTTCTCCCTTACTACTGATTCATCCATGCCATTACGAAGCAGTATTTGACTTGAAATGGGAAGTTTTGTCCTGACTTGCCGACCATAGAACAACTGAGCGGGTGCCAGTTTCATGCTAGCGATTGGAGTCGTGTTATATTCCAGTAAATGATATTTTGAGCCGATTTTCCAGTCAGCCTTAAAGATAAAATAAAACCAGAGTATGAATCAAAAATAACTATAAAATCATGCCCCGCATATTCATTCCGATTCGTTGAAATGGGTACTCTGGCACCGAATCCTGCCGCAAAGGTTCCTTTTGATTATTCCTTGTAAACTTTTCAAAAATTCTACAGCTTTTGACAACTTCAGTTATATCCTTTGTCATTCCTGGCCAGAAATATTGAGCCCTTGCTCGAGCTAATGTTTTTTCGATTCCAAGATGTGGATCATGCAACCATTTACTTATCCGGCTTTGGAGTGCAGATGGAATGATTAAGCAATCATCCTTAAAAAGGATTCCGTTTTCATAATGCAATTCGTTTTTGTATTTAAATAATTGTTGGCTAAAATCATGTAGTTTGTGATATGGTGGCCAACTTGTTTCTATATAATTAATAATACGACGGTAACGTCTGCCACCCTTCAGTAAATCGATATACAACATATGGTTTTCCCGAGAAAGGCATGCCTGATGAATAATGGAATGTATCTTACCTGAGAGTTCTTTACTGAAATCAGTATTATCTTCTAATGGGGCTCGTGACAGACAATCTGCAACAAGCAACTCTTTACCTGGTCTATAAAAAATTTTCATGTTAGGATATTTTAGAAGATGCATAAACATTCGCTGAAGACGTGGAGATACATCATCAATACTGCGGTTCATTAGAGCCTGTAGTGGCTTGTGATCGGAATGAACCACAAATTCACGTCCATATAAAAAGTGATGGAAACGATCACAAGCAAACACTATTGCCAACAGTTCTTTTTCTATTCGTGCGCACTTTTGCTTACTTTGGGAAAGGGTTCTGGACGCGTATGCAACAGGCATATTATCTTGAAGTAAGACACTCCCTAAACCATCTTTCGAGCTGTCTGTCTGAATGACGACAGCTTTTTTTTGATCATAGATTACAAGGACTGGTGTCGTTGTAATAGCTGCTAATAAATCACTAAGCTCCTGATCATGAACTTTTGTCCAACTCCATTCCGCATTGATTTTTGATAATTCACGTAAAGATGCTCTCCGACGCGAAAGGTTTGGAATAAATTTGCCTAAATATTTAAAGAGTCCTAGCAATCGCAAAACATCTTGTTAATTTTTTGGTTTCGGCATGTCAATAATAGCCTTTATGTAACATTTGTCAGGTTCGATATGTCCTTTTGATATAACATGGCCCATAAATTTTACCTTATCAGTCCTCTATTGAATTTTCGATGGATTCAATTTTATATTATTTTTACGTGCATGTTCAAGAACTATTGCCAACGCTTTATCATGTTCGTTGTGGTTGTTGCCGGCTATTGACATGTCGTCGAAATAAACTTGCACACCGGGTATGTCCCCAAATACTTGCATCATCCTCCTCTGGAACATTTCTGGAGCACTGTTAATACCAAAAGGAACACGGTTCCACCTAAAACGCCCAAAAGGTGTCATAAAAGTCGTTAATTCCGAGCTCTTACGGTCAAGCTCAAGTTGCCAAAATCCATTTCTAATTTACCAATACCGTTTACCGGATAAATGACTAAGAATATCTTCTGATTTTGGGATGAGATAATGTTCCCGTTTTATACATGCGTTTAAAGGTTTTGGATCAAGACAAATTCGTAAAGAACCATTAGGCTTTTCGATTATTTGTGTGTTGTTAGCCCTATCAGTAGGGTGTTCAACTGAACTAACAATTCCTTGTTGTTCTAATGTGGATAACTCATTTTTAAGCCGATCATGAAGACTCATTGGAATACGTTTCTTATAATGTAACACTGGAGAGGAGTTTTCTTTTAGAATAATTGAACAAGTACCAGGAAATTTACCTTTACCATTAAATTCTTCATATTGTTCTTTTACAAATGTGTCTTTGTCACTTGGAAACACAGGACAACACTGAACACCGTTTAGACGCTCAATTAGGCCAAAATCCATACAACTCTAACCCTAGTATAGGCTCAAATGTATTACCAACAACTAAAAGATCCGCTATATAGTTAGCCCTACGATCCAAGTCATAACAATTTAACCGAACTTGACAATGAATGTTGATTTTATTGGAACTATAATCGATTACTTTTATATCAGATTTTGGAGAAATTGGAACTTTAAATTTTTGAACGAAGCTTATTGGAATACAGTTAACGTCTGCACCTGTATCTAACTTAAACACGACAGACCAATCTTGAACAAGGTACTTCTTTTTCCACCTTAATTGCTCTTTACTTTGTGTACTTGAATTTACTCTAAGATAATTATTAAAATAATTAATTGATCTTACTTTAAGAGCATTGTCATACTGATTAATGTTCACAAACTTATAATTTTTACCAAAATCAGCCCAATTGACAGTGTGCACCACGCTTCCATTGCTGTTCTTGTTGTTACTTGTTAGACGCTTATCCTCACTTGACTTATTGTGGATAAACTTCTTTGGTGATGATTTGCAGAACTTCATAAAATGGGCCCACTTTCCGCATGCTGTACAAGAATTATTTATTGCTGGACAAACACGACGATGTTTACTGTTAAACGCTTGTCCACAATTAAAGCACTTCAACGCTTGAAGGGCAGCGACTTCAGGATTTTCACCAGGCAGCTTACTTATAACAGCATGAACTTCACCTTGTATATTTTTATCCAGTAACTGTTTATGCTCTGCTGCAGCCTCAAAAGTTTTACAGATTTCCAAAACTTTCGATAGAGGTTCATCTTTCCCATCCAGCAACTTCAATTGTAATTTTTTGTCCTGCACTCCAATTATAATTTTGTCACGTAACATACCATCTGCATACAAGGCATGACACGACGAACAGTGAAACTCACAAAACTGCAATTGTGTGCGAAGAGCACATTCGAAGTCTCCAAATGCTTGTTTTTCTTTTTGAACTATATTATTGAATTTAAATGCTTCCATAGCTATATTCTTTCTTGGTAAAGTACGTTGCGTGTTAGCAGAGGCACCCGAAGAAGCAGCACCAGCAGAAACGCTTCGTTCATTGTGATTATCCCCGCTGTCTGTACCAAACATGCTTTCAAAACTTCCGCTATTTGGGAACAACGAGTTAAAAATTTCAACTCGACGATCACCGATAAGCCACAGGAAAATTGCGATTTTATTAGCCTCAGGCTCATTTTTTTTGTTGTTTGCTAGCAAATAAATATTTAGTTGCTGTTTCCACTTTGGCCACTCTTTAGCCAAATTAGAGCAATCCAGTGCTTGTGGTAAACGAAGATTCATTTTCTTTTCACTACTGACACCATGTAAAAGAAAGTCACGTGGTTGTTGGTGTTATGCTCTCAAGCTTACTTTTTATTCCAAAAACTTCTTTCTTTCTACTTTTACAATTGTGTATGTATCTACAAGCTGGCTCTGCCAACCTTTTAAATACAAAAGTCACAGTCAACGCTTACAGTGTTACCACCTTATTACAAGAATAGTAAAATTTTATAATTGTAATAGAGTTACGAAGATGCCACCTTTCGTAATAAAGATTTTTGATATTTTTTTATTTGGATTTAAGTTTAAACAAATAATAATATAAAAAATTCGAAAAATAGCGTTTAAAAAATAGCACTGAATTCATTAAAATTTGCTAAATTTCCGGCTAATAGCAATTTAAAAATTTAGTAGCGATAAAATTTTAAAAATGGCTAAATCTAGCCGGAAAATAGCTAAAATGGCAACACTAATGGTAAACCATGCAGTGATGAAATCTGGGCCAGAATAAAAGAAGCCTTCTGTCTAAAAAATAAGAAAAGCCTTGCGGCTAATATTAAAAGACGTTAATCGACAATATCTCTAATATGCCTCAAAAGAACTGTAGAACTTTTAATCATTTCAGAAAAATATAAACTAGCAACTTTATACTATCTAAAAAAATTACAAAAAAAAAAGAAAAAAATCAGTCATATATTAAGAAAATCAAAATCCGTCTATTTTTCATTAATTTATTCTTAATTTTCATTCATAATTCCAATTTTTTATTAATTATTAATTAAAAAAGATTTTAAAATATAATTAACCTACTTAATCTATCAGAACGACTGATTTTGAGCTAAATATTCTTCAAATTTCAAATCTATCTCATAACTTTTAACTTTTTTGAAATAGTTTGCTGTAAAAATTTTCTAAGATATTATAATTTAGTAATTAAAATATTTGATATTTGATTCTTCAGGCTCAGAAGGTGGTAAATCACTGATACTGAATTCTTCGCATTTTAAAGCTATGATATTTGTCTATATCGTCCATACTAATTACTTAAGGGGGGGTAAGGTTTGTTTCGTCTTGAAAATACCTTTTTTCATGAATTTTTTTAGAAAAAACTATAACAGTAGGTTTATTTTACACATTATTATATAAAAGTACAGCATTTATAGAATATTTAAAAAAAGTTTTGTTAAAAAATAGAGAGAAATAACGGAATTATTGAAGATCTCCGCAGGTGCCTCGAAAAAAAGTCTTTGTGCGGTGACCAGCCTACAGCATCATTGGATCATCTGAAACCAAAAAATCAAAATGCTCTCTTTAGTTTATTACTTTATCTCTCCAGTGACGTCGAGTTTTTTTTAATTTTTTCAATTTTTGGCACCATTTCGAAGCTAAAATTACGATTTTTTACTAAAAAATCTACCCATTTGTTATTGCAAAATTGTTAGTAATTAAAAAATTTAAAAAAATTTAAAGCTCTCGACGTCACTTGAGAGCTATTTATATGTAGAATATGAGTACAAAATTTCAAAACGATCGGTTCAGTAGTTTTATCTGTAAGCTGGTCACCGACTTTAAAAATTACATGTTTGGGAAAATCGATTTAAAGTTTTGTACACTAGTTGGAGGTACGGTCATTCAACCTACTGTAACTTCATTAGTTTTGCTCCGAATGACCTAAAAATTTAATACAATATTCTTCAGATGTTGTACTTTCAGAAACAAAAATAAAAAAAAACACAGGTGCGTCACTGGACACACGAGACAAGCGAAGCATTTTCGCAAATTCATAGATTTGATAATTGAATAGCGTTTTTTCGATTAAAATAATTTATAAATTCAAAACTTTAAAATAACAAAGTATATATATCATATATATTAACCCTCTTCGGCCCTCCCTTAAAGCCCCCTGTTGTTACAATTTAATCAACTTACAGGTTGTTTATTTTTAACGATATTTATAACGACCGAGTAGGAAGTAGAAACAACATCTAATACACAATCCTTAGTGAATATTTCTTTTAGTTCGTTCGTTCTTTTAATTCGTTAAGTCTTTTAGTTCGCATGGACAAACCGAAGATTCAAACCATAACTCGGTAAATTTAGTTATCTTTGCTCTAGTTCGTTTTGTTTGCTACTTTTGCCGGTTGGCTAGCCAATACACAGTCCTAGAACAGCCAACACACAATCCTTTCTTAAAGTATTGTAATAGATTATAGTGATCTGCTGAAACATAGCTGTAGCTAATCTTTATCACTGAATCAACAAAATTATGAAAGGAAGGGTTTTAGCGTAATGGTTAGAAGAAAGTACCAACAAACGATAGAACTTTGAGTTGTGAGTTCAATTCTTGCAGCGGGCAAGAAATTATTTTTAATTTAACATTTTCTGGTTCAATTGATGCAAGCAAAAAACAATATCAATTCTGAGAAAAAAGGTGTCGGAAAAAAGTGGCGTGTTTTCTGATTTCACTCTAGCAAATCGCAGAATGAGGCGTAAAAAGCTTCGCTTCAAAAAAATGAAAAAAAAAGTTGTCAAACCTTACCCCCGCCCCCTTAAGCAAGCAGTGTCGTAAGATTTATAGCATCTTGCTGTAAAGCCAACGAATTGTGTATTTCACGAAGACTTCGTTTAAAAGCCAATAATCACCTGTTTTTGCTTGATGTAAAACGTATATTGTACACAAACGAGAACAGCTGATTCAGTTACGAACGAAGACGTAACAGCTGTAAGAAAATTAACCGAAGCGGAACGTCAAAAAACGGCGATAAACAAATTGCCATCGAAAATGTAGATGTGTGAAGAAAATGTAAATATATTTTCATAAGAATATTTAACATTATTATATAAGTAATAATAATAATAAAAACATATATTAACAATATTTTATATGTTTTCAGCACAAAGAGAACTACAAGCGAGCAATTTGGGGTTCTTGTTCAGGAAATGCAATGCTCATCACTATCACTTTCATTTTTAAAATTATAAAATGCTATCGCAGAAAACATTATCAAATACCATTTTACTTAAATGTGACAAAATATATGAAAACAAATTGAAGATTGCTGCAGAAATCAACAATTATTTCTAAGCAAAAATAAATGGAACAGCTGATGGGAAAAGTAAAAAGATTGCCAACGTTAAAAGATGTAATGTTTTAACATTAAAATTTTTGAGAATATTAGAAAATCT
Organism: Pherbina coryleti; assembly: GCA_943735915.1. Taxonomy (NCBI): domain Eukaryota; kingdom Metazoa; phylum Arthropoda; class Insecta; order Diptera; family Sciomyzidae; genus Pherbina; species Pherbina coryleti. Next base: position 185,784,548 of record OX030948.1, on the reverse strand, counting down.
ACGAAGAACATTGAAATTTTATTATCTGGTAATGCTTCTTTTGACAAATATTCTCGTCGAGAGTATTTGAGTAACGTAAGCGACGTAATAGTGCACGATGACGCAAAGAATAAATATAGCAAGCCAATTTTATCCGACATCGTTTGCAAACGAACGAGGCTTCAGCTTTCAGTATCATTGGCTTACGACCTACCTTATTCAGATGCATCCGCCAGCTTAAGCATCCTATAATATTTTTCTGGCAATCTTGATTTTTATTTATATAATCGCTTTGTCGTTACTTCCATTTGAATTTCACAATGAATGGAAATATTGCAAATCCTTCCTATCGAGATAACGTAAATTCGTCACTAAGATTCTTCTTGGGGACTGAAAAGTCGAAAATCAAAAAGTTTAGTTTACTTAATCGGGTATGTAAGTCCAATCGTGTTTTTACTAAATCAATTGTAATTAAATTTTTTAAAAGACACAAGGGATAAATACAAACTTAACAATATATATATATATACATATATATGTATGTATGTATATATATAAAAAAACTTCTATAAGATCTTAGTTAGACAGACCAAAAACAAAAATTAAAAAAAACAAATTTAATTCTTCACAAAAAATTTACATCATCAATATTAACACAATTTTAGCATTTCAAAAATTAAAAATTAAAATAAAATTATATAAATATGTATATAAATAAAACCTAAGGTTAATATGTATATAATATAATATCATGGTATGAAAAAATTGTAATTAACAAATAATAATTTTATTTAAAGTTTAAACAATGCCAAAATATATTTTTCAACTATGTTGAATACGTTTTGATTGATTTTTTGTATAAGATTAATTTTTATTTTTAAATTTTTAACTTTTAACACAAAATTCCAAGTCATATAGTTAAATAACAATAACAAGAATTGTAACTTCTTTACAAACAATAACTTATTATTATTATTATTATTATTGTATATTAACATATTAAATCAATATAAATTAAGGATTATAAATTTAAATCAAAAAAATCATAGAATTACATCAGTAAAAAATGTAATAGGAAGCATTTTAATTCATAAAACATTTTCAAATATTCAAAAAACTTGTGAAGCAAAAAGAAACAAAATCAAAAAATCTACAATAAAAAAATTTAAAAAAACAAACAAAAAAAAACCAAAAAAAACAAAAAAAAAACAAAAAAAAAACAAAAAAAACACAAAAAAAAACAAAAAAAAACAAGAAAAAACACAAAAAAAAGAAAAAAAACAGAAGAAAAACCAGAAAAAAACAAAATAAAAAAAAGATAAAATAAAAAACAAAAAACTCAAAATAAAACAAAAACAATAAACAAATAAAAAACGCACACCAAAAAATTTAAAAGATTAAATTAAAAATACTGAAAAAATAGAAATTGTCTAGAAATATTTCTACTCATATGTTCAACATTTTTCAACTTCATTTATAAAAATTGGTTCCATAAAATAATGGAGCCATAATTTTTTCAATTTAATATAATTTAATTTATTTAAAAAAATAATGTTTACATATAATTTTACAAAACAATGTTTACAAATAATGTTTTATGAGACAGAGTCAGTAAAATGTAATAAGAATTACAGAATAACAATTAGTAATAAACAACAAATGAATAGCCATAATTTTGTATTAAGACAAAAAAGTATAATATTTAAAAATATAAAAACGTTAACAATTTATAAAATAGTAAAACTCGAAGTTTTCTTAAAATCTTTAAATACTTTTTTTTATATAAGAAGTTTGTAGTTATTTTGTTTTTTTATTTAATTTTTTATTTATTCTTTAGCATTTATGTAATTATTGAGTTGTTTTTTTTCTTCAATTTCATTTTAAAAAGGTAAAATTCTTTTTAATGCTGCAACTCAGATGCACAATTTTCTGTAACAAAATTAATTAATGCCTTTGTCATCAACTTAAATGATACTTAATACTTTTAACTTATTTACAAAGAAATTTTAAATTAATATTTATTATTTTAAAGAAAAATTTAAATAAATTTTGAGTCTATATAAATTTGTAATGTATTTGGGCTTATAAGTTAAGAAATCATGGAACAACAAAAGTGGAACTGAAAAGCAGAAAATAACAGCATCATTATTTGGTTGATGTCTTCCTCATATCCAGAAATAACAGCTAACCAACATGCCACTTGATAGACGCACAAACTTACGTCAGGATATCGACGCACCATATCCAGTATCGCATAAATACGTTCTCAAGAGCATTATTTCAATTATGCTTGGAAAAAAACATCTTAAAACCAGCATCTTCATACTTGCTGTCTTGCCTGACGCAATTGGTATCCATTAATCAACATGACTTCATTTGAACTGCGTTTGCATGCATAGGTAAGAACAACTATTTAAAATTTAAAAAGAAAAAAAACAAACTTAAATATTTTTTTTTTCTTTTAGATTTGACGAAAACCTGCATAAGACTCGATCTCTGAAGATTCCAATCCGAATCAACATCAAAACGTCAAATTCAAATCAGCTCCATTTTTTTGCTACATAATGTCGCAAATCTTTTAAGCAAGAAATGTTCAATTCAACTTTAAACTGTAGCAGCGACGAGTTAAGCAACCATTCATAACAGCTTATTTGTTTGATTGCCAGCTCTAAGGCAGCCATGGAAACCAAGTTGGTCACCACTACTTAAAGTGGTTCATGACAAACGCAACTGTTGCAGCTTAGATTTTAAATACACCATCTTCACTCTATTGCAGTTACTGAAAACTTCCTGCTTCAATTATTATGACAAGTTTTATCACCTTGAAGCTATTTTTGCTCAATCTAATCTTTATGCGGCTTTTATACAAGGACCTGAGAAGTGTTCACTTATCTAGAACATATACCTACAAAAGTCGTCTAAAAAATGTTTTGTCTGGTCTTCGCCTGCGCATTATTCTGATTTCTATCGTGGTTTAATGCTAATTCCATTCCAGCAAATAAGAATTAAATGAAGGGTTATCCAATAGTCCGGTTATCCAATACTTGATCCTTCCAACGAAGATGTGGGCGTCCTCTTCTGTGTTGACCACCACCGGGCACCGAATCAAATATTTTTTTCGCTGGAGCGTCGTTTTACATTCGCTCAATATGACCTAGCTAGTGGAACTGCTCGACTTTAATGCGTCGATGTCAGCGTACAGCTCATACAGCCCGTGGTTCCATCGAATTCGGTACTCGCCATTGACGCAGATTGGACCGAAGAAGATCTTCTGAAGGATCTTTCTCTCGAAAGCTCCCAAAGTCTTTTCATCAGAACTGCTCAACTTCCAGGTTTGTGCTGCATATAATAGGACGGGCATGATTAGTGACTTATAGAGCGTGAGTTTTATTCGTCGAGAAAGGGCTCTGCTTCTCAATTGCCTACTTAGCCAAAAGTAACACCTGTTGGCAAGAGTTATCCTTCGTCAAGAGAGCTTAGCTTAGTGGAAAATGTGAAGACACCGAAACGACTTCGCCCCAGATGTTCAATTAAAAATATCGACGCATTGAAGGAAAGTGCTGGAAACGACCCAACAACTCAATTAGTCAAAGTTCTCAAACACCTCTCTACTATCTCACTACAGCGAATTTGATGAAAGATTTTGCTCTGCATGCGTACGAGGTTCAATTCACCAACAGCGCCGTACGTTCTCTGATTGGGTATCTGAAAACATGAATGCTGACTGTGATTTTTGCAAAAAACCGTGTTTTCTGAAGAAGCTCAGTATCACATTGGCGGCTACGTTAATAGGAAAATTACCGTATTTGGAGATCTGAAAAACCGCAAGTGTATCAAGAGACCTTAATGCGCTCAAGGAGTGACTGTTTGGTGCGAATTGTGTGCCGGAGGCCTCTTAGGGCCATAATTTTTCGAAAATGACCACGGAAGAGTCGCTACAGTCCGTGGAGTGCGCAACAGAGATATGATAAACAAGTTTCTATGATCGAAGATGTAGTATGCAATAGACACTGACGACCTTTACTTTCAAAAAGATGGTGCTATCGAATTATTTCGCACAAAGATCCTTGATCGCGTCAATGCGCGTTTTGTAGAAACCAAAAGGCCACCAAGAACTTGCTATTTAAGACCGTAAAATCCTTACTTCGGGGTTATGTTAAAAGTAAGGCCTATGCTTATCATTCGCAAACAATTTCAACTCTCATATCAAACATTAAAGCCACCCTTGCCGAAATAGAGCCCCAATTATGCAAAAGAGTGATCGAAAATTTCGAAATAAGGTCTGCAAGCTAAGCAGAGGCGACAATTTCAAAGTTGTAATGTTATGTTGCATACACAATCTCCATGTGTCTCCTTTGTTATCCAATAAAAATTTAAGAGACATCGAAACAATTGGTCATTTTATTCAAAAAAACAAATCCTGCACCTCATGTTGATGCAACCGTTTAAAAGAGGCTAAGCAGAAATAAGGAGTTCTGTTCGCTTACTTCAAAATATTTCGACGCGATGCTGTTTCAAATTCGGCCGGATTACATTTAACTTTGCTGCATTATTTTCTTACTGATTTGTTTGAAATTTATATCAATAAGAAAAAAAGATAACACCGATTATAAAAATACTGAATTACATCCACCATAGGTCTTGATGCCTAGATTACAAATTTATTGGAATGCTTTAAAGATGCTGTGATGGCGTTAGTCCAAACTGCTGATAATTAAAGTTTCTGATTGACTTCGTTTTTCAAAAAGCTGGTCCTGTGGAAGCTATTGTTTCATTTTGCCTTTTTTTAAATAGAAGAAACATTTCAAGTAGAGTTGTAAAATGTTTAATTATGTGAAATTATTGTTCCTTAAATACTTTTTATTTAATTTTAATAAATTCCTGATAAGATTAGTTTGTGTATATCGCGCCAAAAATGTTTTCCCAACAAATGACCTTAATTTCAAGATTATGATAATTAATGAATGTATGTAAAGAATACCCTGTATAATAAAGTCAAAATGTAATGTGAATTTGTACTTGTCCCCTTTATTTTGTTTGAATTCATAATTGATGTAAATGTAACTGAAAGGTAAGCATAAATATTTACGTTATTTTCTTATTAATCTAATATATCTGCAGTATATCCAATATTATAACAGAATTTGAATTTCTGCCTTATATAAAGAGTGATTTTTTAAGTGCCTGATAACTTTTTTTTTAAAAAAAACGCATAAAATTTGCAAAATCTCATCGATTCTTTATTTGAAACGTTAGATTGGTCCATGACATTTACTTTTTGAAGATAATTTCATTTAAATGTTGACCGCGGCTGCGTCTTAGGTGGTCCATTCGGAAAGTCCAATTTTGGGCAACTTTTTCGAGCATTTCGGCCGGAATAGCCCGAATTTCTTCGGAAATGTTGTCTTCCAAAGCTGGAATAGTTGCTGGCTTATTTCTGTAGACTTTAGACTTGACGTAGCCCCACAAAAAATAGTCTAAAGGCGTCAAATCGCATGATCTTGGTGGCCAACTTACCGGTCCATTTCTTGAGATTAATTGTTCTCCGAAGTTTTCCCTCAAAATGGCCATAGAATCGCGAGATGTGTGGCATGTAGCGCCATCTTGTTGAAACCACATGTCAACCAAGTTCAGTTCTTCCATTTTTGGCAACAAAAAGTTTGTTAGCATCGAACGATAGCGATCACCATTCAACGTAACGTTGCGTCCAACAGCATCTTTGAAAAAATACGGTCCAATGATTCCACCAGCGTACAAACCACACCAAACAGTGCATTTTTCGGGATGCATGGCCAGTTCTTGAACGGCTTCTGGTTGCTCTTCACTCCAAATGCGGCAATTTTGCTTATTTACGTAGCCATTCAACCAGAAATGAGCCTCATCGCTGAACAAAATTTGTCGATAAAAAAGCGGATTTTCTGCCAACTTTTCTAGGGCCCATTCACTGAAAATTCGACGTTGTGGCAGATCGTTCGGCTTCAGTTCTTGCACGAGCTGTATTTTATACGGTTTTACACCAAGATCTTTGCGTAAAACCTTCCATGTGGTCGAATAACACAAACCCAATTGCTGCGAACGGCGACGAATCGACATTTCACGGTCTTCAGCAACACTCTCAGAAACAGACGCAATATTCTCTTCTGTACGCACTGTACGCATTCGTGTGGTTGGTTTAATGTCCAATAAAGTAAACTGAGTGCGAAACTTGGTCACAATCGCATTAATTGTTTGCTCACTTGGTCGATTATGTAGACCATAAATCGGACGTAAAGCGCGAAACACATTTCGAACCGAACACTGATTTTGGTAATAAAATTCAATGATTTGCAAGCGTTGCTCGTTAGTAAGTCTATTCATGATGAAATGTCAAAGCATACTGAGCATCTTTCTCTTTGACACCATGTCTGAAATCCCACGTGATCTGTCAAATACTAATGCATGAAAATCATAACCTCAAAAAAATCACCCTTTATGTTAAAGCGTCGAGGGTAGCCGTACAAACATGTGATTTTTAATCTGAGGCAAATGTTATGCCTGCCTTTACCTCAGTCAATTCAAGTTAATAAGCGATACTCTCCACGTACTTCCCTATCACTTACTACAGCTTTTGAAGTTGAAAATTACAATAAATTGTAAAATATTTGAAATAAGGAAAGAAATCAAGAAATATTTTCGAATCCGGGACCTCTGGTGTGGCAGTCAAGTGCGATAATATTCGACTACCGAGGCCGTTAATGGACAACTACTCTTATTTCGAGTCAGATGATTGAAATTTACGCCATATGCAGCATTACCCACTGTCAGGAAACAGAGGGAACTCATTCATGTGCCCGATTATATTCAAAGTAGAGTTCCACCCAAGATATAATTATACCTATTAAGTTCTGAATATTATGAATATATTGATTTCGGTTTGGCTCAAATTCATATTTATCCACTTTGGACAAAGTTGACGTTCTAAAATATTTAACAAGCTTCTTAATAATTAAGATATAGTAGTTCTGCCCAACGCAAAGCGTGCATCTTTTCCAACAGAGCGTTGGTATTCACCTTCCGCGTTAAAGCTTAGAGTACCGGCTAGCTAGCATTGGAGATATAACATTGATGCTAGTTGTATATGTCTTTCAACTTCATTTAAAATATATGAAAATGTGCAATAAATTTAAAAAAATCTTTCTATTCTTACATCTCAGTCATTCCAAATTAAACGCATCAAAAAAACGAAAATTGCGGGTTGACCACCTCCGATTTTGCTCAAGCTTTAAGAATTTAATCTTCTCATGAAATAAAAACACCAATTTGATTAAAAAAATTTTAACATTTTTTTCAAGTTCTTACGTAACACTAAAATTTCGTCAAAATGGGAGAAAAAATGAAATTGCCTTGCTCTTGAAAAATCATATATTCAACAAAACTAACTCGATTTTCACGTTTGAGGTATTTTCGAAAAGACAATAAATAGTTATTATTTATAAAAATACATATAAAAAAACAAAATTATTTTTTTAAGTTTTAACTTCAAGGTCAAATTTTGGAAGTCATAAAAATAGGATTTTTCCCCACTTTAAAAATTAAAAAAAAATATTTTCAGAAAGTTCATTTTATTACCTTTCCATCTGCTAAAAATCATGAGGGTGTTATTTCTCTTTCTATTTTAATAATTTATTTAATATTTTTTAAACGACCACCTACCATACTACTTCCATACAACCATACTATGTATGTACATTAGACTATACGAGTACCTCAAAAAAAAGTGTGCCGTATACCAGCGAATATGACGCATTTTTGCAAGACAATTACGAAAAAAATTGACATATTTCTTCATATCTCTGGTGTTTACAGTCGGATTTTAAAGTTTGGTACATCAATGTTTTTGTCTCAAAGAGCCGAGTTAGTTTTGTTGATGTGATTTGTTGATATGATTTTTCAAGAGTAAGGCAATTTCACTTTTTCTCCCATTTTGACGAAATTTGAATGTTACGTAAAAACTTGAAAAAAATTTTTTTTACTCAAATTAGTGTCTTTATTTCATGAGAAGATTCAATTCTGAAAGTTTGAGCAACATCGGAGGTGGTCAACCCGTATGAGTGATACGTTCAAAATGGAATGGCTGACCTAATATATTTATCTCCAAGAACTGTGATCTCGTAGACGTCTCCATTGAATCTTTGCCTCTTCATCATTCTCCATTTCTAGCAACAGTATAGCGATCAATTAATTTTACTAAAATATTTTCAATTCAAAATCTACTTTGTAACATACTTGTTATAACGTTAGATTTGCCGTCATTTAATTGGTGCGTTCGAAAAGTATGTTCTAATCTACAGGATGGGCCAAACACAATGTTTTTATTTTGAAATGCAATAAAATTAACAAAATTGGACATTTTCCATGTATTATGGGTTTATTAGCAAGAGCAAACATTCCTATTAATTATAGAACACAACGTCGTTCAAGGGGCTGCCTCGGCTAGCTTCGCAGTAACGCATTCTGTCACTTCAATTTTCCAATAACATGTTGATGGTTTCGGGCTGTAGCTCACGGATTCCTTGGATGATATTGGCCTTAAGTGGTTGAATCGTTTCCGGATTGTTGGCATAACATCGGTCCTTCACGGTTTTCCACAAGAAAAAAAAAAATTCCAAAGGGGTCAAATCGCAGCTCAGTGGCGGCCAAGACGGCTGATAACATGATTTTGGAATTTGGTGCGTAAAAGATTGGTTGTGGCATGTGCTGTGTGGCATGGCGCACCATTCTGCATGAATCAGAGGTCGTCGAAATTCATGTCTCCAATTTCAGTAAAAAAAAAGTCGGTTGACATGGGTCTGGAACGCCCACCGTTGAACGAAACGTTGTTCCCATCCTCATTTTCGAAGAAAACTGGTCCAATAATGCCACCACTCCACAATCCGCATGCAAGGCTGACTTCATAAACGCAAGTTGCAATGCAACACTGCAAAGTCAAATGTTCATAAACATCCATACTTTATTTTTGACAATGTAGTGTGTTCACTAATGCATCGCAACCCTTTGCGATGCGCATCAGATGTCATTTCGGCGCATCATTTCATTTTATGATGCAACATGGATGTCTCACAAACAAAACAAGTATATTTATATATTATTAAATTGATTAAATTAGAAATTTATAAAATATTTGATTTTATTAATGCATGAATTATTTACCATTCTATTTAAAGTAATAATAAATGGACACACGAAAGGAAGCTCTTGCTAATAAGCACAAGATTGCGCTTTGAAAGTGACTTTACCGCCAACAAAAAGAAAAGGAACACAATCTGGGAAAAAATTTTGCTGGAGATAAAATAAATTGATGGCACGTTTCCTTTCACAAGGGACGAAATAAGTAGATGATTTTTGAATATAATGGTCACTTACAAACGCATCAAAGATGTACTTTCTGCCAGTTGCACAAAATTTAAAAGCTAAAATATAATATAAAATATAAAAATATAAAAAGCATCCATTTTATTTATTTATTTTATTTATACAAACAGTTGGCGCTAATGTACAAACATTGGATGGTGGTGTTCACAAACGCCTTCAAATGCACTGCATCATTTGACAAAGTAGTGATGTAAGGCAACATTGCTTTGCATTAGTTACGCAATGCTTTGTAATGTTGCATTGCAACTTGCGTTTATGAAGGCAGCCATACTGTCACTTTCTGTGGTTGCATTGGCTTTTCGACAACAACGTGCGGGTTTCCCCCAGATGCGGCAATTTTCTTAACGTAGCCGCCGAGATGAAAATGCGCCTCGTCAGAAAAGATGATTTTTTTTTGCCCAAAATCATTTGGCCAACACAACACTGACTTTAGAAAAAGTTTCCAATATTTCCCAACGTTGATCAAGCGTAAAGCGACTCATTTCTTTTCGCTGAGGTATGATACTGACTTTGTGTCAAGATTTTGAGCAGGATACAGCTGTCAATGTCAAAAAACCTATGATTTAAAAAGAAACCACTAGATGGCCCACCCTGTAGTTGGATTTTTTATTTTCCTATCGGAATCTAGAACGCCTGTTTATATCGTAATCAGAAATAATATCTTATTCCGATCCACTTCCGAGGTAAATTTCAGAACATGCCTGATTATTAATTATTATTAATCTTCATTCGGATTTGTAATCAAATTGATAAACTTTTTGACTCAAAACACTAATATCTTTTTCGTTTTTTGTGGAATCGACCTGAGATTTTGGCTCAATGGGTAAATCGTATATAAACTGTTTTTAAAAACTAACAGAGGTTCATAACTTTTGATGAATACAACCGTTAACATATTTTAATGCTCGTGGAAGTAGTGGAAACATTTTCTTTACTTACCTTTATCTTTACCAACCTCACTTTCAAATAAGAATAAGACACAGAAATAATTCAGTTTCAATTACAATTGTGTTTTATTTATTCCAAAAAAAGAATATGATGTTTATGAAATTAATACTAAACAATATATTGCTTAAAAAGTCGTTTTATAAATGTACAAAATTTTTGTTTCTTTTACAGTTGGCGCATTTTTGCAGAGTACTTTTTCATTCAATCTTGGACATTTTACAACTAAAGAAACATTTCAGTTAAATTATAGTGTTTTAGTTTTCCTTTTCATACATTTTCATTTCTTACATTAAATGCTAAATATAATAATTATAATACAAATATAAATGTTATAATTGTAAATATAATTACACAATTTTTCCTTCCTATGGAGTGTTTAAAACTCAAGAGACCAAAATTTTATTTATATCAATGTTAAGGATGAAGAATTTTTTGGACTTTGAAGTGCTATTCACAACTAATGCTTGTTGATTATTTGGGGTTATTAAACCTTTTTTCCCATGATTAAAGCAATAAATATTAATATTATTGAGATTGTATAGATTTTTTTTAAGTTTAAGTTCTAAACACTTGATATTCAACCTTATGTGGGTTTTTAAATTGTAAGGAAATAGAAATTTTTAATGATTTATATAAACTTGAAACTTCTATCTTATTTCTAAGAGAGCAATGAAAAAATTAAAAAAAAAAGAAATGATGTATTCTTCAATAACGGCTACTGCTCTTCAATCCTTTCTCTGCAACTTCCTTTAGATATTCGAAACATTATTTAAGAACCCCCACGAACTGCATCCCTTCGTAATATGTACAGAGCATTATTGTTGCTCGGTAAAATTTGAATCCGGAACAATGAATGACATAAATACTCCAGAATTAAGTAATTTTATTTTCTTAAAGTGAATGTGGAAACAACAAACAAGATTCTGTTGGTACGGCCTGGTTGCCAAAAAATGATCTCTCCTTTATTTAGTCACAAAATTTTAATCGATCTTTTCGAAAAATTTATGAAATCCGCTGCATCAAGATAGCTAATGCACGGCAGCATAGTTGCATAAATTCATCACAACAGAAATTACAATAGTGGAACTTATTTGAATCCAAGCTTTATGGTAATGGAAATATTGGTACTGGAACGATAGCATCTTCATGAAATTATTGTGATACTTGATTAAATTTCGGCACATCTGTCAGGATTACTATCTTCGAAGTCTTGGAAATCAATTGGGTTGGTAACAAGCACCTCCTCTGTTGCTCCTCTTCATTTGTTGATTTGTCTGGAAGATTACTCTAAAACTTCTTATGGTTAGCAGCCGCCAGGGTATCCAATTGATATTTTGTACGAATATTGTTTATATCAAGCATGCAAAAAAGGAGCGCATATAATCCACATAGACGTATAGACGTAAACTTAAAAGAATACACGTTAGATGTTGAGTATTTAGAGGGTTATGCATATCAATCCTTGACATGTCGCTCAGACTATGAATGTTTGCAATGGTTAGTTCCTTTGTTGGAACCTTGTTCTTCATTTGTTGATTTGTCTGAAAGATTGCTTTAAACCGTCCACTGGATGAAACGACAGTATCTTGCAAAGTCTTGGTAATCATTTGGATTGGTATCAAATACCTCCTCTGTTGAAACCTCTTCATTTGTGGATTTGTCTGAACGATTGTTTTAAAACCTTCAATAGATTAACCGCCAGGATATTCAATTGATATTTTGTAAAATTTGCTTAGCTCAAGGATGCAACAAAGAGTTCATTGACATAGACATTTACTCCAAAGGATTCACTTTGGAGGTTTATGCATATCTATCTTTAACATGTCGTTCCCGTTAGATGCGGATAATGTTAAACCTCATCAGTTTATTTCATGGCACAATCAAATCAGTTAAGAAAAGATAATTAATTCAAGAATGGCACGAACTGTCGTTCGATTACTGACTGGCTGACTTTTGTGCAGCAAAATCAAAACTGATTTACATCCGGAAAAAGTTGATTGTGAGAGATACGATAAGTTATGGATATGATGTCGGCGGAATGTTGTGGCAGAACTATTCAGTTCTTTATTGGAAACCATGTCATCAGTATCTGTAAAAATAAAAATGAAAGATTTTTATTACTAAGATCATTAGTAAATTTTCAAATTACTTAATTTAAATTTATTAAAAATCTAAAATTTTATTGTATGTTTGAATTACTTTGTAGCGTTTTGCAAGAGCTGACGTATATTAACATAATATTCCCCGTGAAACAGCTGTCATTAGACGGAATTTTCAGTGTTTGTCATTTGGTGGAAGCGCAAATAACAACATTATGTACATTATCGAATTTTTGCCGGTTAAATTGTTTTTCCGGGGAGTATTAATTCATAACGTTCAAATGGAGAAGGCGCTGTTATTTTATTTTTTTTTTTCTGAGCTTTGAACCGAGGACTTCAGATGTTATACCTATTCAGTCAAATCTGCCTCGGTTTGAAATGGGTTGATAGATTAGCGGGAAAGAAAGGGGGCAATCAAGTGAAACATATGTAGGACGTTCTAAGCGTGATAGAAAGCCGTAGAAACATGTAAATTTGAATCGGAGGCAAGTGTTATATCTTTACCTTGGTCATTTCTAGTTATGAGACAATCCCATTCACAAACTGCTCTACCACCAAGTTCAACATTTTAAGTCCTAAATATTGATTTTCAGAAATTTGCATTTCCAGTTGATTAGAGGAAATACATGCAGAAAGTTTAAAGCATACGATTATGGCTAGGTTGGGATTCGAACCCAGGACCCCTGGGGTGGCAGTCAAGCGTGTTACCTGGACAGAGGACGAAGGACAGACGACCTGGACAGCCGAAAAAGTTCAAAGCAGAAGAATTGGAGGTACTACTCAAGGAGGGCCTATGTCTTACAATTCTAAATTTGTCTAAATCATTGGAAGCTGAATTGTGATCGAAACGATCACTTCTTAAAGCCTTGTGAATGGTCCAAAAGCAAGAAAATTGGATTCTTTCAAATTTAGAACGAGAAAAATTTAAAGACATGTTTTTCTAAGAACTGCTGCCTTCAGCAGGAGAACGAAAAGGGATTTCTGCACCATTGGCTTTCATTGTCTCGGGTGAATCCCACAACATCCCAAACCCCGATAGTTATGGGTTCAGGCCGGCCAACTATAGCGGCTAAGCCAAATATCAATGAATCCTTAATGAGCTGTATTTCGTGAGATCAGAAGGGTTTTACATATATACTATGACACTCGACGATAGATCGAGATCGGGATTGACGATAGACACTAATCGATGCGCTTAATGCACGGTGCATTGAAGAAACAACAGTCGGAATACTTCGAAACTCACGGCCTCGATAGTCGAGTGGTAGCGCGCTTGACTGCCACCCCAGAGGACCTTAGCTTGAATCCCGGGCAGGTCATTATCCTAAGCTTTAATCTTATCTCATTTCTAATTAAGTGAAATTGTAAATTCATCAATATTTACGACTTGAAAGTTAAAGTTGGTGGTAGAAAATGGTCGGAACATACGTGGACATTCAACATACGTGGGCTGTTCTTATCTCAATGGCAGTTTCTCAAGATGTTACTCCGTCTGATTACCACTTGCTTCGATCGATAATTCATGGCTAGGCCTGAGCAGAAACTCACTTCTTATGAAGATTGCAAAAACTGGATCAATTTGTGCATTGCATTTAAAGACGAGGCAGCCTTCCGACGTTTTCTGCCCGAAAGATGGGGACAAGTAAAGACTAACGATGGACAATATTTTGAACGATTGGTTTTTTCAACTACAATTAATATACGAGTAAATCAACTTTTTTCGGGAAATAAACGCTACAAATCAATTCCAACACTCATTACTAATGATACGGAAGCAATAAAAAATGTTCTTACCTTTGAGTTGGAAATGCTGCTTGAAAGTTATAGTAATTCTTCATCGTAGAGGTTCATGTTAAGGCTATGCTGCTTGAACGGAAATGCTGAATTCAAAGTCTTGGACTTAGAAGCATTTAACAAATAGTCGTGTTGCAAATGCTTGGCTGCTATTCTGGAATTGGTTGGATGCATGTTCAGTCGGTGGATCTATAATTTGCTTACTCGTTGTTGTTGTTGCGATGTATTCGAACTTGAAGCATGTTCAAAAAAAGTGAGAATTAGACAGGTCTTTCTTCTGGTTTTGCTGTTTCTGCATTGAATCATCGAGAGGTGAAGAAATCGTTCTGCTTCTATGTTATTGCATGGGTAGAAACATGCACTTATTTATTAAAATAATTGAAAAATGTATGTACATCGACTTTAAACATATTTTTAATTTTAATTTTGTTATTAATGGTAAAGAGCAAATGTAATTAAAACTATTAAAAGATTTGAAATTTTTTGATTAGTTTGAAAATGTTACTCTTACTTCAATTTCAAGAATATTGTCGATTTGATCTCAATGAGTTTTACATTTAAATATACATACATATCGCGCACTAACTTAATAAGAGGTAAGGCACTTAACTAATAATTTTACAAGTATTAGTTTTCATAATTTGACTCAAATTCTATTTTTAAAATTTTTTTTTTTTTTAAATTAAATTTTTTTCTTTTTTAAGTTTTCATTCCTTGGATAGATTTGAACTTGAATTGTTTTTCAAATCGAATTTTTTATTGATTTTCAAAATTTTAGTTTAAATGAAATTTTTCATAAATATTGTTTTAGTAAAATTTGTGCATTTTTTAATTAAATTTATTGTAAATATTTTTTAAGTCAAATTTTCTATTCTTTGTAACGTAGGTCAAAAAAAATTTTCTCGTATTTTGACATGTTTAATCAGATTTTTTTATTTTTTTTTTTTTTTTTTTTTTTTTTAAATATTTTATTAGTAAAATTTTTTAATATTTTTTCTAAGGGGAAATTTTTTAATCGGAATTTTCATTGAAGTTTTATTTATTATTTTAATGAAATTTTTTTATAAATATTTTTAGTCAATTTTTTTTAAATTCTATTTTTTCATTTTTTTTTTTTCTAAATTTTTTTTTTTTTTTTTTTGTGGAGGCTAATAACTTTTTCATAATTTTTAAGCTTATTATTTGTCAATTATCTCTTAAAATAATTTAAAAGCTAGGTTTATAAGTAATTTAAGGCTTCTGTATAAAATTTAAATTATAAAATTGCTTTAAAATTAATTTTTCTCATTCCTTACAAATTCAATCATTCTTTTTTTTGTATAATTAAGTTTTTATTTTTAAAATAAATTATTATTTTTTATTTTAATACAAAATAAATTTTCTTTTTTTTTAATTTTTTAATCGTTTTTTTCGTTGAATTTCATTTTTTTTTTTTGTTATAATCAAATATTTTATAAAAATTTTCTCTCAAATTTTTTTTGGTGATTTTTAATCGGGTTATTTCATTGCATTTTTATTTTTTGTTAATATTAATATTTAGACAATATTTTTTTTCCTTTTTTTAATTTTGTTTTCCTTTTTTAATTTTTTTTTTTTATGTTCATAAGCTTTTCCATAATTTTTTAACATTTGAAAGCTTATTATTTGTAAATTAATTCTTAAAATAATTTAAAAGCAATGTGTATAAATTATTTAAGCTATATGTATAAAATAATTTAAAACTAATTTCTTCTCATTTTTTCAAAATCATTTCTTTTTTGTATAGTTAAATTTTTATTTTTAAATGAAGTACTTATAATTTCGTATTTTAATACAAAATTAATTTTTTTTTATTTAATTTTTAATCGATTTTTTCATTGGATTTCCTTTTTTTATGACATTTTTCATTGGATTTCCCTTTTATTTTAATGAAATTTTTTATTATTTTTTTTTAAGTATTTTATTTTAATGTAAGTGAGTATAAATATTTATTTTTAAATATTTTATTTTAATGTCAGTGAGTATAAAGATTTTTTTTTAATATTTTATTTTAATGTCAGTGAGTATAAATATTTTTCCTAATTTTTATAAAAAGCTATTAGCTAAATGGCAAATATTTAGTTAAGCCAATTACATATGTTAAAAATCATTTAAATAATTATAAATTAATTTTGAATGTTTAGGTTTCTTGACATTGAAATTTTATTCTAATGATTTAAAAGTGATTTATGATAAAGATTCAAATCTTAAATTTAAATTTATAGGTTTTTTAAATAATTTTTTTATACAAAAAATTAATAGTTAATAGTTGTCAAAAAATTATAATAAATACACAATTTGTAAATTTTTTTTTGTAAATATTGCAAATTTGTGTTTTGCTATCGATTTAACGAAGCAATGTCAAAGGAATAAAACGAGGTAAGAATTTTTACGTTTTGTGGTTAAATTTTAATATGACCTTTATTCATTCAATTATATATTGAAACAAATTGTTGAATTCGAGGCCATGTATGCTGTTTTTTTATTTTTTTTATTATTTTTAATTTTTTTTTATTTCGTTTTTATTTTTTTTTATATTTTTTTTAAATTTTTTTATTTTTAATGGTTTTATTTTTAATTTTTTTATTTTTAATTTGTTTTATTTTTAATTTTTTTATTTTTAATTTTTTTATTTTTAATTTTTTTATTTTTCTTCATTTTTTTTATTAAAAAAAAATTTTTTAAATTTTAATTTTTCCTTATTGATTTTTAAACTCATCAGTAATCGAAATTTTTTTTGTTTTTTGATTTCATACCAATAGAAAAAGCTGGGCGATGGCAGCTGTTTTACGACTTGTGCAAACACGGCTGTTGTGTGGCCATAAGCAAATATGAACAAATAAGATAATTAACACAGAACACTAACTCAATTATTATATGCTAAGCTATGGTCAAGGCCAAGTACACGATTAAAAGAATATAAACAAACAAGAAAATAAATGTCTGACTAATGTAAGAAAGCGATCCACTTATTGAGAATCACAATGCAAACTGCTGCATATACGTTGACTAACAATTAAAAACAAAAATAAAACAAAATTTGTGAAATTGCATTTCGTAAAACAAAACATAATTAAAACCAAATGTTGTGAAATGAATATAATTCGATAGAACGATTTAAAAAGAAAAGTTAAGACTTCCGTATAGAAAAATGCAATTCAACAATTTTTGCAGAACAATAAAATATGTGATTGGCTACCAATCTATTAGAATGTTACTGGAAAAGTAGGCGTGTACTAGATTTTAAGAAACAACTGTTAATTAGTATAAAAACAATTTGTTGAGGAAAATAAAGGCAGAGTTGATTTGAACTTATCATTCGTGCGCTAGTCGCTCTTTCATCTCCTATCTCACAAAGGGGTGAATTTTTATGCTCCAAAAAGCTGCCAAAGTCTTGCCACGTAAATAAAATAAGACCACCGTAGATAAAAAAAAACTTTACCCGGCACAAGCTAACTCGTAGAGGGACTGTACCGCAGCCATTTTGTATTAAAAAAAAATTGTTTTTATTTCGAGACACATGTCATTAAATTATGTGAAAAGTGTAAAATGATTTAATTATTTTATCACCCTCAAAATAATTCACGAAAAATTACTGATTTTCGAGCATTTACATGTATTACCACCCTTAACAATGCGCTCACTAGTTAGATAACCCAATTAACTTCCTAATTGCAAGCGCAGCATAATTCTCAATGTTGAATCAATGAGGGATTGAAAGAAAAGCAAACACCAATAGAATATTAACTTATCGAATTATGAAGTCGGAACAATATGAAAACAGAATAGCGGAGAGGAGTTTAAGAATTATTTGATAATTAATAGTGGTATTTTCCATTTAAATACGAGTACATTTTTTAAATAAAGACAACCGAAATCCTTCAAGAACGGCACTTTGGCCATTGATTGAGCCATTGTGGTTTGGCCACATAGTTCGACAAATACTTATAAAACTAGTAACTTACACAAATCTTCACATGACAATCGAGTTCTACCACATGGCAATCCTGCAGATTCGAATATGCGAATCCTACAGTCCTGCAGATTCAATACTGCTAACTTGATCCTGCTGATTCAAGCCTACTTATCTTGAAGTCTTGTTGAAACTCAAAACCAATTAAATGTTCTCCGAAGAGGATTTCCACACAACATTCTCACGTATAGTAAACGGCGCCAACAGTTAGAAGAATACATGCCACCACCAACAGCTCAACAAGGTGCAGGCCCGTAGACAATGGGGGCTTTTAAGGACTTTAAGCAAGCACTCTGTAAGGTTGCATTTTGGCAACGGGACAATCGGATGATCGAGCAAATAGAAAAACACAAGCAACAAAAACTTACAAGTAGTCACGTAGGCTACGCAGTGCTTGCTCATAACAAAGCAAATGGACAAAACACAAGTAACAACTTACAAGTAGTCACGTAGGCCACGCATTGCTTGCTGTAGCAACAAGAGAACGAACAATCGCAAGTACCGAGGGTATAAAAAGGAGAACATCGAAAGAATTTGGACAGTTGGTCAATATCAGAGAACGAGTCAACATCGAAAGTGTCGACAGCGCTGCCAACAGGGACATCAGCAGGGACGCCGACAGGAGCAAAGCAAAAACACCAACAGGAACGTCAGCAGAAACGCTGGCATCAACATAGCAGAGTCATCGAAAGCGCAGCCAGTAGGGACGTCAGCAGAGATGTCGGCAAAGCATGGAGCAGAAAACCGCCTTTTTTCCTTAAAGAAAGACACAGTGATGTGAGGTAATACGCATAGCAATCTCCTTGAAGAACCACATTAGTTTTCGCTTGTTTATTGGTGTTCGAAATTCCACTGCGCCCATAAAGAAGAATCATTGGTCTAACACAGACATATGTATGATCCTTGATATTTTTAAGTTTATATTTTTTTTTATTAGTTATTCGCTTATTTATCGGTGTTCGAGTTTCCACTACGCCGTTAAAGAAGAATCATTGGTCAACCCTTGATAGCATTAAGTTTATATTTTTTTTATTAGTTATTCGCTTGTTGATCGGTGTTCGATTTTCCACTACGCCGATAAAGAAGAATCCTCAATTTTTCACAGTCACATTAGCTGTAGCCCGGCTAACAATCCTGAAAGGAGTTAGGAGTATTGCATATTCGCAGTGTGACGGCATATCATTCTGCGGAACTAGGATTGACGGCATATCAACCCTAGAGCATTCTTTAAAGAGGACTTCAAGCACTTTGCTGGATCTCGATCCTTTGTAGCCGGAAGAACATCGTCTCAAATGGTCAAAATACTCCTCGTCTTGGGACTGATGTAAGTTAATGTTGTTTTCTTGTTCACAAAATATATCTATATATGTATGTTAAAAAAAAAAATAAATAATATATATATGGAGAATTATTATGAAACACACTCGGAACTATACTTGTTTATACCTAAACCCTAAGTAATAATATTATTCTACTTACTTAAGTTAAACAATATGTAACTACCTTTTTGTTAACTGCCTTACCGACCGATGTAATATCGCTTACCGCGATCAAATTGCTGGTCCTTCGGTTTATCCGAACGAAGAGATATTTTATGAGATTTCGCATCATCATTGGCAGCTTTCTACATTTTTTCCTCCGGAATATTATCAAACCTTGTAAAAAGTAAGGAATAATTAGTAATAAACCATAAATAAAGTCATTAAAAACATCCAACATATTGGAATTATACTTAATTGCTTTCTTTGTTTTTATTTCTTGTGTGCAATACGTGCTCACAGAATTTTATACACTTAGGCGTAACTTTGTGTCCGTCCAGCGCTCCAGCAAGTTATTATTATTATCGGATTATTTTTTTGATTACTTATTATCGGATTTATTATCGGATTATTTTTTTGATTACTTTTGATTCTTTTTGATTATTTTGTGTAATCTCAAGTAATCGTTATTATTTTTCGATTATTTGTAATCTTAATCATGGGATTACGATTACAAACAGAAAAGAATCGTACTTAATCAATTATTTTACCTTTTTGAAAAAAAGAATCGAATACGTAATGATTACGACGAGTAATCATTACTTAACAGCTATGGTATAAAATAAATTCAATCCTGAGATTCCGGATAAAACTGTGATATTAGTTATTCGCTTGTTGATCGGTGTTCGAGTTTCCACTACGCCGATAAAGAAGAATCCTCAGTTTTTCACAGACAAATTAGCTGTAACCTTTGGGCAAAGTCTACCTTGAGTCGTACGAGAAATCCGCACGTCACGGTGTCACGAAGGGATAGTGAAGGTATTGAAGACGGAGAGGAACTGAAGAAAAGGCGAATACTACGAACCAGGAATACAGGATCCAATAGTAACATATTTCAAGTTTATATTTAGGTGGCACCCTAAAGGTGAAGTAGTAGATTATTATCAAAACTACTTACTTACCGACTCGCTCGAGTACCGAGCTATGATAGCCGAACGAGGTACTCGATCGGCTTCTCCAACGAGTGCTCCTGGATGAAAAAAGCTTAATCACCTATTGATTAGTGTCAACCTAAGAAGTGCTGAAAAGTTCAAGCAAAAATTAAATGATAAATTATATTACCCGGTTTTTATTTGGCTTATTGCTCATCACCTGTTGAAGACACCCTATCAAGGTAGGAGTCGTTAAGAGATGGAATTGGGTTAAAAAATGATTAACTTACAGGTTTATCTGTCCTTCTATTTTCTCCATTTAATTTCTTATATGAACTTCGGAGCACCAATTGCGCCAAGCTCATATCTGCAAATTAATAGCTACACCAATTGCAGCTACCACCAGCGACCACCCACTAGTGCAATAATCACAAAGAGCAAAGATTGGATTTGTTCAGTTTATATAAGCTCATACAGAATATATATTTCATTACGATTTATAACGTTTGCAAGAGAGAAACAATAAACACAACATAAAACCAAATCAGTGTTTCAAATCTATAAATAATTGTACGATCCTGGACACTTGCTGATCTATCCCAGCTATAGATCCCGGGAAACAGGATGTCTTTACAACCTATTGTTTATTTTACTGTGCCAAAACTAGAAAAATGTGTCTACTTAATTGGCTGCAGCAACTACAATTGAAAAAGGCTGGGACGGTGGAAGTAAGTCTTTGATTTAATTTAAATTAATTTAATTTAATTAATTTAATTTAATTTAATTTAATTTAATTTGATTTAAAGTAAGTCTTTGATTTAAAATCCATTGAAAATGTGTTAAAAAGTTGCCGAATATTTCTGAATGTTTGAAAGCTGTATTTTTTGGTAGCGTTTTTGCATTGATTGAATATTGATTGATTAACTTTTTAGTTGTTGCGGAACCGACAAAATCCGAATATTATATTTCATCTGTATTGCAGAAAGCGTTCAGGAATCTCTGAAATCTGAAAAGTCTCCAGAACTGCCTTTGGAACCAGCAGTTGTATACTGCTATAATGTTGACAGCTGTATATATATCAAAAAGTATTTTATTTAAACATGTTACTTTTCCTTAAAAATATTTGAAATTTGACTAACACCCTGCACTTCAAAATTAAGCGCAACAACAAATCTTCTTACGCATGCTATGAAAATGAAAGAAAAAAAAACATAGTAAAACAAAACTAAACCGTTCGAATTGCGTCATAATGCAGTATTAGTTGTGCAGTTGGAGTCAAGCTTTTTTTTAGTGCAACAACAAAGTGTAGTGTACTCTTAAAGTCAGTTTAATCTTTGCTAATCCAGCATAAATTTTCCAGGTTTTGGTATTCTGGTTTTCACTGCTGCAACAAATCAGCCACTACTCAATTAACTTTGCAAAAACAACCAAGAATATTTGTTTTCCTCTTGGAAAGGGAGTTAGTAATTTTTTTTATCTTTTCAACAAAATAAATTTTGAGACCTTGCATTTTTCTCCTATAAATACCGAGGATATTCAGGCCTGTATCATTTCAGACGTTGTGTGATGTTTTGTGGAAATCTCGTGGTATTTTTTAATGATTGTGGGTACTAACCCCTTAATACATTTGTTTATTTTCAGACCGATACTATGAAATCACTTTTGAAAAATGGAGGCATCACCAAAAGCTTAAAAAATATTCTTGCAGCAGAGATCATTATGGCCTATAATTTATATGGCATTCATGGAAAAAGTTCATTGAAAGACATGAGTAATTTTTATGGTGCTCTCATAGGTAAGAAAATAAATTATATTGAAATGTACTTTTAAATACTTATAAAACGTTATTTTATACAGATTTTATTCCGCCATACCATCGTATGCAAAGTGGAACTATCATATCCACGACATGCCACAACAACATAACTTATTTTTGTTATCTTTGTTTCATTTATATCTTTCTTTCGTTCTCTACGTCGCGTCTATCAATGCATGTTGATCGAAAGCAAGGCAAATCCTTTGAATAGATGTCGCAACCACGGAAATATAAAATTTGCTTGCACGCTGACCTAGTGACTACAGCATGTGCATGTGCCAGCGCTGCACTATTTTTGATTGGTTTGTGGAACGAGAACAATACAAAAAGATCACTCAATTAAATGTTGTAAAATTGAGTGAAAATAAATAATGGAGAGGAGTTACTAAATTGTAAGAAAATTAATATTGGTTTTTTTAATATAAAAACCCAAAATATTTCAAATAAAATTGAGATTTTAGCGAGACACCAAAGTCTTTTTTTTTATTCTCTCACTGACGACTCAGAGCGGCATTATTGCCATAGTCACAACCCATAGAATATTTGGCAATTGGTGCATTCAGAAGCAGTTCTATAATCGCTTTTTTGCAACCATTTTACACTTCCTATAATCGCTTCTCTTGCATCGCTTCTGACACCACTTTTTGAATAAAAAAAAGAATGCAAGAGGAAATGTATCACACTTTTCGTCAATTGCAACGCATGCTTGTATAAAAAAAAATTCACGCGTTTGTTTGTGTAAAAAGCACTTAACGAAAACTGGACGCGCGAGTTACGACCCCCACTCAAACGACAACAACAACAACATATACTTCTCAGCCACCTCCCAAACCATCGAGGCTCAATACGCCGCTGCAACACTTCCAGTAATAATTACAACAAACACAACAACAATACCAAATCAACCAACAAGCCAAAGACATCGTTACTACATTTACAACAACAGCACAAACGGCAATTAAATCTCGGCACCTACAACAATAGCACCAGAAACAACAACATAATAAGCCGAACTGCACTACTTGAAGTGCAGCGTAATCAATAAGATATTTTAAGTGTTCCAAATTTTATTTACATTCTTTCCTTATTTTTTCCTCATAAGTCGCAACTATTAAAATAGGTTAAATTTTAAAATATAACATTAAAATGAAACTCTTGCATTTTTAATATTATGTTGCAACTATAAATTAGGCAACACTTTGCGACTATTAATTTTTACATATTAACCACATTATATACATTACATTTCTCCTATTTTACAATTGTATTTCTTTCATTTATATCTTTACATACTTTTACATATTTACATTTCGAAAACGAATTGGTTAACTTTTAAGAAAGAGTTGTAATAAAGTTCAGTTCTAAGTTTACAGCAGAAAAGAAAAGTGTGTTTTAGTTAAACTGCTCTAAGCAAGGAACGTAACTCGCGTTCAGTTCAAATTGCGCCACGTGTAATTTATTGTCGTCTGTCTATGCTTGCGCGCGGTCGTTTGTAAATTAATAATTGAAACTATTAAAAAAAAATTCTTAAATCTACAATATTAAAAATTAAAAAGGTAATTACAATGAATGTGAAAAGAGGAATAAGCAAAAGTGCAATATATAAAAAAGTGTCAAAAGAAAAACAGTGTATATTACAAAAACTAAAAAACTGCACAAATAAAAATAATATTGCTAGTTTTCTTTTGATTGCTGAGCAGCCATGTGCATGTACTGGAGACATATCAGAAAACGATAAAGAAATTTTCGATATAAATGATATTGGATCAAAAATGATTTCTTTACCATATGGCTATACACGCGTGCTGTTTCCTCTTTTGCACAACAGTTGTAATTGAAATGTACTTATTATTTTTTTCCAGCTTAATCATGTCCGAAAACGAAGTTTTGCGCCCAAAGTCAAAAGGATCATCCAAAACATATGATCCGATTAATAGTAAGTAGAAAATGGCATATACGTACATATTTGTTCATTTCATCTTTATTTTAACAAAAAATGTGCATGATAAATTTCCTCAAAATACGTTTGAAAGTCAGTCTAATCTTTGATGAGAACAACCACAAGTTTCAAACATTTTTATTTATTTATTAATTTTTAGATATCAATTTTCAAATCAAGACACTCAAGGAAGTGGTTCAACAACAAAACAAAACTATAGATGATCTTCAGAAATTTCTGCATTATTCCCAAGAAATAAAGCTGAATTACATCGTTTCGAAACAAGCGTTCAAAATTATGATGAAGAATTACTGGTATTAAATGCAACTAGCTAACTTATATATTTTCTAATACTAACTCAAACTGATATTTATAGGTATCAGTCATTCGGAGAATTATACAAAGAGGTGGAATTGGAAAAAATCTTCATAATTTAATGGGAAAAGACATTTTCTTCAATTATAATTATGATGGAATCCACAGTAAAGAAGCTTCCAAAACTTTTGAATCAATCAATAATGTATTTTTCAGTAAGTTTAATTTTTAAAACTTTATTAATCAACCTAACTTTATCTTTCTTAATTCCAGAAAGCTCAGCAGACACACTAATAACTAAAGAAAATTATATCGCTGAAATTAAAAAAGGCTTGAGAGCAGCAAAAAATAAAGTTCATAAATTTGATTTATTTATTTGGCCAAAAGAAAAGGAAGTTTTAATCTACTTATTTATTTACCTACTTAACTTAACTACTTAACTACCACTACTTAACTATCTACTTATACTTTAATTAACTTATTTATATACTTAAATCTACTAATTTATGCTTATTTCAATTTTTTTCTAATGTGATTTTGTTTCTTAATATTAGTCATTAAATAATAATTGAATTTATTAAATTTTCTATTTTCTAATTAATTTTAACGGAAATTAATTGTGATTTTTTTATATGAAACTTTTTTTAAGTTCCTTATTAGTTCCTTAAATAGTTTTAAACGAACATGAATAATGAAAAGACTGAATTATTTAATGAAACTAAAAGCAGTTGTTCTAAGATCTCTTCTGAATTACCTCTTCTATAAGCTGTTCTTTAGCAATCGATTATAGAAGAACATAAACTGAAAGCTGTTCTAGAAGATGTAACCACTTCTAGGTGCTGTTCTTGCGACTTCTTAGAAGTCGTTTTTGAATCAATAACATAAAACAACTTCTGTAAGTTTTTGCGGAAGAAGCGTAAGTGCCATGCATTGCTTTTTGTCTCGTTTCATACAAAAAAGAAGAAAGAAAAGAATCCAGTTGGTAAGGACTTCTGACACCCGGAGAAGTGGTTCTAGAATCGCTTTTTACTCCTTCTTTTTCCCAGCCGAATAAGGCATCAACTATGTATATTGTAAACAATCGCATGCATTGTATTTCAATGCATTCATTGTCCTTCCTAAAATAATCACAATAATCGTAACATATACAATCGTTATCGTTTTATTAGCAATAAGCAACCCCGAAATATATGTGAATGTATTATTACAGAATAAAACACGTTTTCGAATAAACTATAAAAGAATTACTTTTAATCGAATTAATCACAGGCGACTAAAATAGAACTATTTTTGTTTGTCCTTTAAACATCTTAACGAACAATTGTTTTGCGAAACGCTTTCCGCTTGGAAAAAAAAACGATTTTTCAAAAGGACATCCGTAGAAAATCAGAAGAATATCGCATAATGACCTGAAACGTTATGTAATCAAATATGTATGTATTTATGCAGTGAAATAAAATTAATTTTCTTTTACTTATATTTTACATACACTATTATTTTTTAAAGGACACTACACTAAAGGACGTAGTTACCTTTCTGAGTTTTGCACCCATTTAGGTAACTAGTGTATATGTCACCACACAGTGGCTTCTAAAGGAATAAAGGAAAAAGGAAAACTATTAGCACCGATTGAGGACAATCGATTTAAGAGGGGAAGAGTTAAAATACAGAATGTCAACAAACTCGGCAAAGTACACTACTAACCTACATTAAGCATACGATTCGAAAACTATGATCGTTCGAAAATAAAAAATTAATTTTTTTTAGTATTTTGCTCAAGCCGGAAAGGTGACAAAAAGTATACCGCACAAACGCCGGAAGGTGCACCAACATAAAAATCGTCATCAAAATCAGGTCCAGCTAAACTCTATATTAAGAGTACAGGCGCAGACAAGAGTGGACAAAATCGCAGAGAGTGGCAAAAAAGAGAGAGAGGAAAGTATACGGCTAAAGAAAGAGACCCATGCAGGGAAACAGGTAAAGCAGCAACGAGAACTGCGAGAGCTTTAACGACTAGTCCTCTGATATCTCTGAAGGAAGACAGCGCCAGGAATTTGTGAACAAATTGAGAGACTTAAAATTCATCATAAGGACTGAACGAGAAAAAAAAACGCAGGATGCACTGCTTCCCGTGCGAACAGCCCATTTATAACGTTGAGAATCACATCAAGATTCCCGCTTCAAGAAGTTGAAGAAACCGAAAAAATATAATAAAAAAAATTAAAAAATTTTTTAAGATAACAACAAAAACAAAATATGTGAGAGTATTTGTTGTGATTGGCTGTTGTTTTTGTCGTAGTCGTAGCAGAAATTTTTTATTAATTGGACTGCGCTTAATACTAAAATTGTATAAATACAGAAGTCTTTTCAGTTTGATAATCCAATGTTTAGTGAGTGTTTACATGGCCACTAAACACTTCCTCACGTCTATCCGCCGCTGTGGCAAACATGGCGCTGAAGTCGCTTAGGTCGGCTAGCCGCGGAACGAGTCACGCTCGTGAACATCGAAGATCTACAAATACGAAGAGTAAGCGGCTAATCGTTTTTAGAAGACATCGAAGGACGGACATCTTTAGAACCCTTAATAAACATTCAACAATTAACATTATACAAAGTACACATTTACAAACCAAATCACAAATTACAAACATTGTTCAATCAAATATTGAGAAAACAAAAAGGTATAAATAAAAAAAGGACACATGTTTAGGCCGCAACCCTAAAGATATAGTAGTAGATTTTATCTAAGCTACCTACTTACCGACTCGTTCGAGTATCGATCTACGATGGTCTCGATCGGTCTCTCCGACGAGCGCTCCTTGTTAAAAAGAATTATCAATCACTTATTGATGCGCTCAAGTACCAGTGTGCCTGCAATTAAAGTTTAAACAATAGTTAATAAATAAAACATATAAATTAAAAATAACCCGTTCTTTCTATCTTTTTGCGGAATTCCATCATCAACTGAGCAATCCTATCAAGGTAAGAATTGTTAACAGAAACTTAGCTTATAAAATTGGATTTACTTACCGGCTTCTATTTCGTTCTTTTCTCCATTCTGTTTCTTATACGAACCTTGGAGCACCAATTGCGCCAAGGCTCGTATCAGGTCGAATTAACAGCTCCACTTATTGCAGCTACCACCAGCGACCACCCATATTTGTGAAGTCATCACACGGAACATTGTCGTAAATGTTCAACACATTGTGGCGGACCCGTCGGTTACGCCATCCCACGCTCTGCAGCTCTTCAAGCTAACCAGCGTCACTCTGTCGCTATGTTATTTTATATGTATAACGCACACATGGTTACCCACACTTTGACTAGTTTTACTTGGCTTATCACACAAGTGGTAAGCCAAGTAAAATATTCGTCATATATTTAAGTCGCCACTGAATTATATTTCAGCAGGCACTTGAGCCGTTACTTTGTAGCTCAAATGGACTGACGTTCTCGCTCTCTGACGCTTTGTCATAAACGACAAACCGTCAAGCACAGTGATCGCACTAGCGTCACTGAGTAGCGGACTCAGTTGATGATCATATTGCTGGCTGCATTGCTGTTGTTGTTGTACAACAACAAAGCTTAGCTAGTGCATAGTTAGCGCTCACTGCCTGTGTGTTGGCTTAGCTACCCAACACCCAGGCGGTCGCGCTGCCAGTGAAGTTGGCTGGTTTAGGCGACGTCAGCATATCCCTTATCGCACTGTCCGTCTCGTCATTAGCGCTGATGACGAGTTGGAAGCATATAAATACCAGTGCCGTTAGCCGCTGAAAGATAATATATTGTTTACAGTTATACTAACAATGCCAAAAATAGTTTTTATTGTGTTGTCCATGTGTGGGTTTGCAACGCTATACGTAGCGTTGCAATACATTTTTAATGTATTGTGGTGGCATGGTCTCTGGGCCATGCTACCCTAAATTAATTAATCATAAATTCAGTTTAGTTTGTTAACCGCGCGCGACTAGAACCTGCAGCATTTCTGCTGCATATAAAATAAGAAATCGTTCACAACTAATTTGTAGAAAATATTTAAGTAAATAAATTAATCTAAGTTAAGAACGATCCTCAAGTGTTTAATTTTTGTGGAACTATTTGAACTCCATAACTGGTGACCCCGACGTGATCATCTAAGAAGACACGTAGTTAAACATTTATTGAACAATAATTAATAAAAATGTCGGAAACAAAGGAAGTGATTGTGAACGAAGACAACGCGTGTGAAACGGAGGAAAGCGCAGCAGGTGGTGCGGTCACCGCTCCGCTCCCAGCACCAGAGGTCCACGAGACCTCGTCTATAGCTACTCACAGAGTAGCGGTGCAGACACCAAATTTCTGGCACGATTCGCCAGATCTTTGGTTCCTCCAAATCGAGGCGCAATTCGCAAAACTGCGAATTAAAAGCGACAGCGAGCGGTTCTACACCGTTGTCGGCGCCCTTGAGAAAGGCGTCCTGCGCCAAGTGAGCGATATTGTGCGCGATCCGCCGGCCTCTGAACGCTACGACCGCATTAAAGAAAAGTTATTGCAGGTATTTAGCGCGAGCGAGCAGGAGAAGCTTCGCCAGCTTCTCTCGGAATGCGAATTGGGCGACCGCCGCCCATCGCAACTGCTAAACGAGATGCGTGATCTCGGCGGAAAAAACCTAAGTGAGAAAATGTTAGAGAACCTGTGGACCGCGCGTTTACCTCCACAGGTGCAAGGGCTGCTACAAACAGTGAACGTAGACTTGGCCCAACGCGCAGCGCTAGCCGACAAGATAATGGAGACTGGTGCCTACCGACCAAGGCAGGTCGCGACTACCGCGGCAGCCATGGCCCAGTCACCAATAGACGAGAATTTGCTCAAACGGTTGCATCGGCTCGAAGACGCGTTATACGAGCGCGATAACCCGCGTCAACGCCAGCCGACTCAGCAGACCCGTCGCGAACCGCGTAAACGCGAGCAGAACATTTTGCCCGCGGAGCTAGTCACCGATCACCCGCTGCAGGCATTCTTCGACCGAGATTTCGAGGACTTTTACATGCCTCCCGGCAGCGGCAGAGGTAAGCGCTACACTCAGTCGGCGGAACCACCAAGAGCACGCCCTCGCTCCACTGTTAATTTGCCAGACAGGATCGCGATGCAGCCGCACTTTGTGCGATACGGTCCAGCGGCACACGAAACGCAACTAATGCGACCGGGCACGACGTCATTCGCTGTCCAACCACGTCCGCCAACTCCTCCGACGCGAGCCAATCGCCATAGAGGCGGTAGAGGACAGCACCCGATGTGTTGGCATCATCGCAAATTCGGCGTAGACGCTTATACTTGTCGTCCGCCATGCTCTTTCAACCAAAAAAACTAAAGCGTAAGCCACCATTGCCAGACGACTCAGGTGGCGACATAAACATTAGTCGTCTGTATGTGACTGACGCTGCATCGAGCAGGCGGTTCCTCATCGATACGGGAGCCGATGTGTCAGTCATACCTCCGAGTGGGACCGAGCGCTACAACGCTCCTCACGAGTTTAAATTGTTTGCGGCCAATGGATCGCATATTTCAACTTACGGCACCAAGCGAATCACGCTGGACCTGGGCCTTCGTAAGAGTTTTACCTGGGACTTCATAATAGCGGATGTGAAATCCCCGCTTATCGGTGCCGATTTTTTGCAGACTCCATAACATTTTATGCACACACTCTAGCGCTTTTCTTTTTTTCCGCCATCACCTGTTCAACATCCGAACAGTGAGTGTGGATAATTAACATCATATAAAGTACACATTTACAAAGCAAATCACAAATCACAAACATTGTTCAATCAAATATTGAGAAAATAAAAAGGTATATAAAAAAACACACATTATAAAATGTGTCACACACATTTTATACACACACTCTAGCGCTTTTCTTTTTTTTTCGCCATCACTTGTTCAACACCCGAACAGTGAGTGTGAACTAAGCAGCAGTGACAGTAGTGATTATACAGAATATAAAAGTTCTCCAAATAATACCGTAAATCTATTCAGGTTAAGTGTTATTAATTTTATATTGATAATTAATAATAATAATTGTTAGCGAGCGCATGCTGTAGCGAGCCGAAGGAGAGCGCCACATAAACAATCGACACTAAGCTCAGCAGCGGCAAGACACTAGCAAAAAGAGTCAGTTGTTAATGTTCTTCCCGACGCAACAGACGAACTACAATTGTGAAACAACAGCCCAACAAACAAATATTTTAAAAGATATTATTCTTAATGTCATAGTAAAAAACAATAATAAATTTATAATAAATAAAAACTCAAGAATAATAAAAAAAACTAAAGAAAAATTTAATTTTTGTGGCAGTATTGTAGTTTAGTACTATTGTAGTGTAAGATTTCATGTGTTGGAATGCAACCGTGGTAAAATGCTTGTGAAGCTGCGTCATTTCCAACACATGAACAAAAAACAGAATGAGCTGTATTCAGTCTTCTTTCGGCTTTGATTGCGAACGCATTGAAAATAAATAAAGCATAATTAAAAACTGAAAACTTGGCCTACTAAATTTTTCTCAAATTAAAATTGAATTAATAAATTTGCTGTTTTCATTTAAAACTTGTTTGTGGCTTTCATAATTGATAAAACAATAATTTTTAAACAATGAACAAACTACATTTGGAACCTTCCAATCCTCCGATGATGGAATTGACCGATTCCGAGAGTATAAATTGTACAGACGAAGAAACTACACCGGGAGAGACACTGGATGTACTCTGATGAAAAAGAAAAACAACCAATAATTCCGGAGAATTTGGAGAACAAAAAGTAAATAAAAAAAGAAAATCGACGCCAATAAAAGTAGCTCGGAAAAAAAAATTCAGTAAAGCAACAAGCGACCGAAATAGAGGAAGATGGTCTAATAGCGCTGTTATCAGTTTTGATGATAATCTGGATGTTTAGGCTGCAACCCTAAAGTAGGATAAAAAACGTAGTTATCTACATGGTTGGAAATTAATATGTTATTCGTACTTATCGACACGTTCGAGTATCGATACTCCAGTACAGCTAAAAGGTCATCCGAACGCATATCGAACCATATGGTCATGGTTATGGATATGGATATCGATATTTCAGTTAAAATCAAATTTAACATATTCCCGTTATAAAGTTTTTATAATTCTATTGAAACCTTAAAAATCATCATCATGTCTATCATCAGTTCCAACCTTGCTAAAACCAAACAAGAATTAGTGGCAAGATTTGCTACCATGGAAGAAGTACCACTAACCGACTTCTCTCCAGTTGGTTGGGAAGAGAAAGTAACCAATTGTGAGTCGATTTTCCCTATTCCAACAGCATTACACTATTATGAGAGGGATGTTGAGGGGCAAATAGAACGCAAATTGACCCATCATAGTGCTCTGTTACTTTTTAAGGCAAACATCCGAACAACACAGCCTCTTGCTTACAAAACTAGGTGCACGGACAATTTAAGTCAGACACATACCTCGAAAGTATTATACAGTTATGATGACATACTACGGATAACGAGGTCAATATATATATTGAAATACTCTTTGTCCTTTACTGACTCCCAAGGAAGATTCGACATCAATTGCTTGTCTTATTATTTTTGTCGTTTAGAGGACTTCTATTCTTCATACAGTGATTATGTATTACATCATGACCCTCAAGTGACATTGACTCGCATGCCGGAGCATAGACCATTGACACAGGAAGAACTTCAGTTGCCCCAGCAAGAAAGAAAGCATTGATGCGTATTGTTAAATCCCAAGTGTATGCAAATCTTCTAGGACACCGAGGTCCTGTTGACCGAGCTGCCAATGATAAAGAGACACATATTATATGCATGTTCATTATACTTAGTAGCGCAAAAACATTTGCAAATGATAACCAAGTTAAATTGTACTTGAAAAACAGATTTAATGCATTCATCAGTCATATGGGGTACGAAGATATGGATTTTGAACCTTTCATTCAACGATTTCCGTTAACAGGTCTAAATAAACTCCAGCAGTACCTTTCGTTTTATCCGAACTATAGGAAAATGATGTACACCTGGGTGTTGTTTGCTGAATATCCATGGGCTACATATGTATATGAGATCAATCCTCCGAGAATCACAACTTACGTCATTCAATTTCACATAAGTATTTCTCACAGAGACTCGACCAACCAAGGCCCATTTCTTTCCTAACATCCAACGAGAAATCTCTGCGTTTAGGACAGTCTATTTGCATGCTGTCAGGACATATGGAGACCAACTTTTGCCGTATGCAAAATTAATCAATCCGGATGAATCATTACTGAATGCAGAAGCATGGAAAACACTAGCAGCAATGGCTATTTATTCTGCTTATGCTCGTACACAACTAGCATCACTGGCAAGATTGAGAACAAAAGAGAGATTGTCTGATACTCTTCTAGATGCATTAGCAACGCCAGTAGCCGATGATTTCTTAACAGACAATATTGCTGAGGTTACATTGTCAGAAGAGGAATGGATTTTCATGAAACTTGCACCTAATTGCTTGAGTGCCACAAATGCCACTAAATTTTTGGAAATATCTGCTGACCACAAATCTAAGTTTGCAGAGTTCCACAAAGAGAGCAAACGCAGAACGAGAGGTACAAAATGTATCTATGATAACTTGAATCAGGGCACTTCTGTTTGTACTAGCACGCATTTTAATTTGATTTAATAAAAAAACAAAAAAAAAGATATGGATATCGATATGGATATGGATATGAATATGGTCATGGATAGGAATAAAGATAAAGTCGCCAGCAAGTGCAAACAGAAATGGCTAGCGCAAATCCTTAGATGAGGCCAAAAACGATCCACGGTTGTAAGTGCCAGATAAGTAAGTAAGTATTGTATCATTTAATACAAAGTTATAATTTTAATTTATAATAGATTCAATACAATTTAACAAATTGTACAATACAATTTAACAATTGCGAGTTAACAAATTGCTTGTTTATAAAAATATACGCAATTTTTCCAATAGGCAAGTTTTCTGATATGTAGAAAACTCTTGCTCTATTGAAGTTCAATTTGAACACCGTGTGGACGGACACGCGAAATGTGTTTTTTTTTGTAGCACAAAATTTTAAGTGCTTTGAAAAACTTCAATGATTTATTATAAATAACCGGTCGTTAGTAACTCGGCGTTAATAAATCAATATTGTACCTATAACAAAAATATTTTATATAGAAATCAAGAAATAAAAGCTCAAGTACATAAAATTGATTATAATTAAAATATAAAACCAAAATATATTTTGTTCTCGCGTGTGCGTGTGTGTGTGTGTATGTGTTTTCCCTACAGAGAAAGCAGGGTCAATTGCTCTTAAGTGACTGGTCCCGTCACAGCTCTTATGTAACCTTTCACAGGATAGGTCTGATATAACTTGTCACGGAACAGGTTCTTTGTGCCTGTTCCGGGGCAGATTTCATTTAACTCAGCATGGGACCAATTTAATATGATACAAGTGCAGACAGATCGATTAGTTAAAAAGAAAAACATTTGGATGTGTCACAGAACAATTATTTAACAAAGTGATGGGCAATATCGAATAATTGTTAAGCGAACAAACGAAATTACTCGAAACTACTCGACAGTTTTTATTCGATATTTCCCATCACTGTAAAATAAGCGAATGTATAATTTAAGCTGCGAGGTGTCAAGTGAAAATAAAAATTTAAAACATATCATAAACAACGATAAATTTTAAACTGTGGAGTTAAAAAATAAGTGGGAAGTTATTAAATTGATTAAAAGAAGTGTTAGTATAGTAAAATATATAATTTATCATTTTAAAAAATAGTTATAAAAAATGAATTTAAAACAATATTTTGCTTTACTTAAAAATGTTTCTTCAAGTTGTAAAAATAATAATACATTAATATTTTGCTGAAGTGTAGATATGTGTTCTTTAATAAATATACGACAAGTTGTGAGTGGGATTTCAGTAGGAAAGGTCACAAATCTGTTCTTCGAGGTCGGTCACGGGACACGTTAAGGTGATGCACCAGGTGACAATTGACCCCTGTCAATGACAACGCCGCATAAAAGTGACTGGTTGATTTAATATATTGGTGGCAAAATGGGGACAGGTCGATATTTCTTGGGAACCCATCACGAGATAGGTTCTGAACCAGTTCCTTTTTCGTCAAAACAGGTCACCAATCTACTCTTCTCGGCCGGTCACGGGATAGGTCCAATGTGACGCAGCAGGTAAAAATTGACCCCTGTCAATGACAACGCCGTGTAAGAGGGACCGGTCGGTTTCATATGTTGGTGGCAGAATTGGGACTGATCCCTCTCCCTTGGGGATTAATCACGTGATAGGTTCAGAACCGGTTCTTTTCTCCGTAGGGTTGTTTTGCACAAAATGAATGAAACAAACAAAAAATAAAAATAGTGTCAAGATATCTAGTGTTTACTTTTGCGAATTTTAAAATTTTAAGATGAAATTGATTAATGAAATTCAACAGCGTTAATGAATAGTGAAAAAACCAATTAATCGCGTATTTTGATGAGCAATAAACCATTAATGTCGAACATTGAAAATATCCAAATGCCGACGGTAAAAAACACACTTTATTTTCTTTCACTTTGTGCCGGTTTTTGTTTATTGTTTGAGGTTTTGTTTTTATGCTGATCTTCAAACAAAATAGGTAATTTAATATGTATTAGTTTTATATTAGCAAATATAAACATAAACTAATTGCAACGACGGACGTTCTGCATGAAATTGCAGCATGTACGGACGGATAATTCGTACTATGTATATAGCTTGTGAGTATATTTATGCATGTGTGCAGAAAAATTTATAATCTTTAACATTCATTGCCATTTCAGTTTTTTTTTTTTTTTGTTTAATTTAATATTTATTTAAAACAAATTTAATTTTATTTTATTCAAATAATTGAAAAATAACCAAAGTGGTGAACGCTTTTCACTCAATCACTTCGTGCAATTTCGGCACGGATGTCACAAAAATGGCGCACTTTAAGTTTATTAAATTTTTCTTCACTTTTTTTATATGTTTTTATATTTTAATTTTTTTCTATTTTTTAGCACTATGTTTTTTATCTTTTTAACTTTGTTTTATTTAGCACTATTGTAAATAAGTACTTAAGTTAGTATTAAAAACTATTTGAGACACAATATATTGAATTAACCAACTTACTCTTTTAGCTGATGGTACTGCAAGAGATGATTTGATGGTATAATTTTCTTCTGGGCTGACTTCGACGACAAATTAGGGTGATTTGCTTTTGTGATTGTTTCACTGTGGCTGGCAATAGGTGCTGCAATATTTTATGTTTGAGGTCAGACCTAGATCAGAATCTTACTCAATAGGTGAATAAGAATTTGCTCGCAAATGCAGAAAGCAAAGAAATTACACATGTGAGTTTGAATGTTAAATACAATTTTGTTTTTATTAATAATATCTTACGCTTTAAATCCCAATATGTGGAGTATTTATTATGCAATTTGTGGAAGATAGAATAAGTTTTCTCAGCACCTTATCAATAATAAAAACAATAGGAGCACTTAAGAGAAACCAGAGGGTTCTCAACGAGTATCTTCTTTTTTCGCAGATGATGGAGAATGCGATAAATGGATTCCATACCATACATTTGCATACAACACAACTCCACATGTAGACACTGGTTATTCCCCATATGAATTAATTTTTGGAAAAGAGCGCCTTTTGAGCCATCAAGTAATAAGCGAGTGCCACTTAAACACCTGAGGTTGATCTCGAGCCAGTCATCGAGATAACCTCAACAAAGAAATAAAATAGAACAATAAAAATACAACAAGAAAACTTATTACAAAAGATTGCCCTCTTTTTTTTTTTGTACTGGCATGTGCATGAAAATTTTTTTTTGGTGGAAAGACTGAAGTCAGCACACAAAGCAGAATAATATCCAATCCGCTACTGAAATCTAGCCGACAAAACAACAAGCATGCACACCATTCTGCTCCTGTGTCACAACACTCCAATGACCAAGAAAAATAAAAAAAAACAAAATCCTTGTAGATTCGTGTAGTGTACTTACATATGTACATACATAGTTACCAAACCGACCACCCAAAAGACTTTCATGCGTAGCTATAATTGTCCAACATATGACAATAATAAAACCCAAAGATATCAACAAAAATATTGTGACAAATTCTAAACATTAAATCCCCAAAAATGTTAACTTAAACAAAACATTGCACTCAAATTCTTTTCGATGCACTTAGCACCTTTTACACTTCTGCCGCTAGATACCACAAAGCATAAGCGTGAGTTATATGACAACATAATGAATCTGTTGAGCTTGGACAGAACACCCAAGAAGAGCCCATCAGAGTTAATTTCGCGTCTTAAGGGGGTCCTCTGGTAATCCGAAAAATTTTTTTTCGATTTTTTTTTTTTCATATTTCTATTGCTCAGATACTCAAAAACATTTTCCCAAAAGGATTTTTCAAAATTAATCGATTAATATTCGTAAGTATTGTATTAAAAAAATATGTGTTAATGTCATTTGTGTGCCTCAAAATTGAAGTCAAAACTTTAAACGCGTTTTTCTCGAAACCATGTTTTTCAAAACTTTGCGCACGATAACTCAAACAGTTTTTGACCGATTTTGATATATGAGGCATGAAACGACGCAGAATTTACGCCGCTATAGCCCCTACCTCAAACTTGCCGAAAAAATAATGTTTACTATTTTTTTTCTACACTAGACTACAAAAAAAAAGGTCGAAATTCGATTTTTCATTTTCAAAGTGGCGGCTCCCCCCCTAAAAAAATTTCGATTTTTGTTTCCGAGGTAGGGGCTATAGGGACATTCATTCTAAGTAACTGAATATTTTTTTTTTTTTTTCAGACGATGTTTACTCTTGGAATCGTGCGCAATTTGGACCCACCTTTTTTCCGGAGAACCTCGTTACCAGGCCGAGAACTTTCTGAACGGTCCATAAATTCACTTTTTCAAAATTTTGTATTTTTTTCAATAAATTAAGCTACCCAAATCAAAAAACGGAACTAAAATATCTTTACTCGTTCTCTTTCCACAATATTTTGAAAAAAGGCTAAAATTTGGCATAGATTACCAGAGGACCCCCTTAATGTAAACATCAAGCTTAAACTTTATCAAATTTTAAAATAAACAAACAATCATCGCTTGATAGCTCGATTGTTTATGCAGCTGCAAGCATTGCCTTTGCTTCCATTCCATTTCCATTTTCTATTTCACAACGAATGGAAATGATGCATAAGCCAGATTATTGCTGATATTGCAATAATCTGCCTTCCAACTGGAACTCCATCTGAGTTCCTTCTTAGATATTTAAGTATGCATTGTTAGATTTTAAGATCAGTTTCAGATTTATTGAGCTCACTTGAACATCTAGTTCAAGTTAAATATATGTATTAAAATTAAAATAATGCTTTTTAATTCAAATACAAAACTGGCGACGAGGATGGGATCCTCGATTTAAAAGAAGGATCCTCAAAAGAACTCAGTGCATATGAAAAATAAATTTTCATTCATAAAGACAGTGCATATGAAAAATAAATTTTCATTCTATAGAACAGAAATGTTGTGCATATGAAAAATAAAATTTCATATTGAAGTAAAGTGTAATGTAATGCACATGTCGCTTAACTGACCAATGTCAATTGTCACATCGTAACATACAAAGCTAAAAACGATTTGTTTTGGTTTCACTGCATGCTTGTGGTAAAACCAATGCAAACGTAAACAGAACAAATTTAAGTGCTACCAGCGGCGTGATTCATGTTATACATTGTGTAAGCAGATCGCTGCCAAAAGTAGTACACTTGAGTTTGTGACCTGTTAGTGGGTTATGATGGGTACGATTACAGATGTGGCCCAAACAATTTCCCTGCCTGAACTTAGAACTAAATAAAATATAGAAATCATAACAGTAAAAAGAAAAAAAAAATATATAAATTTTCTATGTGAATCAAAAAGAACTTAGTGCAAAGAACTTTAGTGGAATCGAAAAAGAAAATTTACGATCTGAATTAAAAAGAACTTTAGTGCAAGAAAAAAAATATAGCAAAAAAAAATTCTGATAATTGAAACAGACGTTATAAATATATATATAAAAAAAAAAAAAAAAAAAAAAACAACATGAGTTTAACGTTAACGGAAAGCCTAAGGGAGGCACGGAGCCTACCCTCCTTTACTGGAGAAACGGATTACTCCCTGCAAAATTATTTGAGGGATGTCACAAACGTAATCGAGTTGACTGAGCCTACAAATGTCACAACTATTAGAAAGATACTAGCAAACAAACTTCAAGGGAAAGCATTGCGAGCTGTCGAGTCTCTGCAGAACCCATCTTGGGATAACATCATGACAAAGCTGCGTGAAGAATTTGGAGTAAGGAAATCTTTCTTCTCTTTAAGGAAGGACGCATTAGATGTAAGAGCAAAAAATATTGAAGAAATTCATTATAAATTAGAAAAAATTGTAAATCAAATGAACATGAAATATAATATAGATATAGAAAAAGATGAGTTTTATACACCAGAGTGCAACGAAAAATTAATTTTTGATATATATTTAAATTTTATACCTGTATACACTAAAGCCTTATTGCTACAAATTAATATCACCACATTAGCAAATGCACATAAGTATTACATTCAAAACGACTTAATTAACCCATATTCTTCTAATGTCGTCATATGACGACAGAAACATTGGCAGTTTCAACGAGCTAGTGTTCCGTTATCACTGCATAGAAAAAAATAAAATAACAACAGTTGTATTGTCTGTTGATTGTTTTTCATAATGTATTTAGTTTGGCATTGTCATTCAAAGAGTGCACGTGTTATAAATTCTTAATTGTGCTTGTTTTTTTTTTAAGTTCAGAATTATGAGTTCGGCTACAAAGTAAGTGTCAAAAACTAAATAAATTATAAAAATATGCCCTAAAAGTAACATAAAATTAAAATATATACTTGTTTTCAAGATTTGTGCTAAAAATCATTGTATAAGTTTTAGAAGAAACATATTTTTTTTTCGGATTATATTTGGTTGTCGTCATATGACGACACTATGATAAAACTAGTACTGATATAAACTTTTTTTATTGTTTTCGGTTTTTTATCAGCAAATTTCTTAGCGTAGCGGAGATTTTAGATATTTTAGAGGAAGATAATGAAAATGAGTTTTACATGGAACCTCCGGAAGTCAATATTTTGACTGATGAAGATTCAGATGAGGAGGTGGAAGGAAATATCAATTCTTTGTGTCGTAACCAACTTCTGGCACCTGCTGAAATTCGAACAACCAATAAAGAGTTTCCCACAAACACTGATCAGCAAGACATCAAAAGAAAAAAAGTGGATGTGAAAAAGCGAATTGAAATACATTGGAAATTAGGAGGAAAAACATCTCAAATCAAAGAATTCCAAGTACCTGTCAATAATTTTGAGGAAAGCCTGACTGCAGTCCAGTACTTTGAGCTTTTTTTCGATGAAGCATTGATTGAACTCATAATCGCTGAAAGTACTAAGTATTGTTTATCCAAAAATTGGCCAGACGTGAACTTGAGCGCAAAGGAGTTAAAAACTTTTTTTGGAATTTTGATCGTTTCGGGATATAATCCATTGTCTAGTAAAGCAATGTATTGGAATACAGGCGATGATTTGCGTAACAATGCGATATACAATTCAATGCGCAGAAACAGATTTGATACCATCATGAAGGCGCTGCATTTTCAGAGCAATGACAATTTAGACAAAACTGATAAGTTCTGCAAATTACGTCCACTTATATCGCACCTTCAAAAAGCTTTTATGAAGCACTTTCAACCAACGGAGTCAGTATCACATGACGAAGCGATGGTACAGTATTTTGGAAAACACGGTTGTAAGCAAGCCATCCGAAATAAGCCGATACGTTTTGGATACAAAATTTGGTGTCAAAACTCACCATCTGGCTACCTTATTGCGTTTGAGCCATATCAAGGGAAAACCTACCAGGGTGATGAAGAAATGGAAAGGCAATTTGGAAAATGTGCATCCACTTTGTTGCAATTAATTGACCATTATCCCTTATCGAAATCTGAGCTACCTTACCATTTCTTTTGCGATAATTTATTTACAACACTTCCTTTGCTCAAAGAGATGAGAAAAAGAGGCTTCAATTGCACCGGGACCATAAGAATCAATCGTTTAGGTAACAATTGTTGCTTGGAAGATGTAAGTACGTTCAAAAAGAAAGAAAGAGGTTTTATAGAGACGGCAATAGCAGAGTTTCAGAAAGAAGATTTCTATGTAACTAGGTGGAAAGACAATGCCGTGGTAACTGTAGCTTCAACTGTTTTTTCTGCAGATCCCGAGGGAAAAGCTAAAAGATGGAACAAGGCAGACCTAAAATATGTTGAAGTTTGTATTCCATACTCCATACAAAGTTATAATAAAAATATGGGCGGAACAGATCGAATGGATCAAAACGTAAATGCTGATCGCATATCTATTCGAAGTAAAAAATGGTGGTGGTCATTATTTACCTGGATGCTGGATGTTACAATACAAAATGCTTGGCTTTTAGCCAGACAGCATGATCCCAAACTCAAGCAAAAGTCTTTCCGTAGAGACGTAGCAATGTCATATCTTATGTCAAATAATAATTTTCCAAAAGCTGCGGGGAGAAAACCGAAATTCCAGCCTGGCGCTGATTCCATAAGATATGATCAATATATGCACTTTGTACAAAGAACAAAAAATAATAAGCAGAGACGCTGTGCTGGAGATAAATGTAAGTCAACTGTAAGAACAGAGTGCCAAAAATGTGATAAAGGATTGTGCATTGATTGCTTCGCCCCATATCATCAGAAATAAAAATATTTATTTTGTTATTTTTAATGAATTTATTTAAAAAGTTGAATGAAAACAGTGAAGACTAAAGAAGAAATAAAAGTTTTAAACCTAAAATCAATATCGCAATTTTGAACACTTATTGTAATAGCGTCGTCATATGACGACACCCATTTTCCGGAAACCTAGACCCGATATGCCAGATTTTTTTCCAAATATGTACTAAAGGTAGTCTATACATGTTGTGTATCAAATATTTTGATAATCGGATGGTAATTTCATAATTCGGGAGAATATGGGTTAAGGATATTTCTTTGCATCACAATTCAACCAAAGAAATAAATTTTAACAAAAATTATACAAATTGCAACGATAGGAAGAATCAAAATTTTCCCAATAATAAAAATTATAATTCAAATACTAATTTTTATCAAAATAAAAATTTTAATAACAGGAATAATTTTGACGCCACGAATACTGGTGTTCACCGATCAAATAGATTTCCGAACCACAATAATAATAATAATACTCAAAATTATTCTGGAACTAATAGAAACCAGAATTATAATAATAATAGTGCAAATTTTAGAAATTCTAACAATTTCAGAAGTTTTCCGAGAAACCAAAATAACACTAGAAATTTTAATCAACCACCAGTTGAACCAATGCAGGTGGATTTAATAGAAATGGAAAATTTTCAACAACGGCCTCGAATTATCGACTATCGATAGTACCATTAACAATAAACAATACTAAAATTAGATGTTTAATAGATACAGGAGCAGCAACTACATTAGGAGATTATAGAGTATTTGGACATTTAAAATCAGTGAAAAAATTAGAAAATCCAATTAAATTGAATACTTTGACTGGATTTACAGAAATATTAGAAGAAGCAGTAGTTTACGTTCCATTCGAATTTAACGCCCCTGGAAAAACTATGTCAGTAAAAATCACTAATTTTGAAGAAAAACCTTTTGATTGCATTATCTATACTATTATATAAAAGGGTTCTCTCGGATTTTTATCGTTCAATCACGAGGTAACCGCTGAACCGATTTTAATAATTCTTTCACTATTAAATTGCTTTAAGAACCAACCCTGCTACTAGGTACTACGGTTTTGGTTAAACTTTGTATTTATTGATTTAAGAATTCATGCATTTTAATCCATGCTGCCATTGTAAAGCAGCACAAAATAACATCAAACAATAGCTTAAGCTCTTTGTTGAGAGTGAGAGAGAGCTGAAAGTCTACAACTCACCGGGCTGCCATCTTGAGTGGATAGTTGCACTCAGTTAATTTCTGCTGCAACGTTGCCACAAGGTCAATATATCGTATTTATTTTGATTTTACTAAGATGGAACTTTTTTCATTTCAATAAGAAGCCACTCTTTTTATTTCAATAAGAAATATTCTCAAATATAATAAAATGAATTAAACATATTTGATTCTTGAGTCTTTTTTAAAATATGTTTTCATATCATATTTATACTCTCAAGCAACGCTGGGAACGGGTATGCTAGTTGGCAATAATTTATTAAGTCCATTAGGAGCTATTATCAATTATACTGACAACATATTAAAAGTAAATAATAAAGAGATTAGTTTGCATGAGGAAAGAACTTGTCCAGTAAAATATGAAAACATATTCTATTTAGAAAATCAAGATTTAAAAATTGCAAATCTATTGCATAAAGATTTAAATAAAGAAGAAACAGCTAAGCTTACAATATTTTTAAATAAAAATAAGAAAACATTCTTTCAAGAGGGACAAGAGGTAAC
This sequence comes from Pherbina coryleti, assembly GCA_943735915.1. Taxonomy (NCBI): domain Eukaryota; kingdom Metazoa; phylum Arthropoda; class Insecta; order Diptera; family Sciomyzidae; genus Pherbina; species Pherbina coryleti. Next base: position 185,741,207 of record OX030948.1, on the reverse strand, counting down.
AGCAACAACAAGCGTTAAACATACTATTATGACAACATTAAATAAACCAATTTATTCAAAAACTTACAGATATCCGCAAATTCATGAAGAAGAAATTGAAAGACAAGTTCAAGACATGTTACGTCAAAAAATTATTAGACCAAGTAAATCCCCATACAATTCACCGTTGTGGATTGTTCCAAAAAAATTAGATAACACAAATGAGAAAAAATGGCGAATAGTCATTGATTTCAGGAAACTTAATGAAATAACAGTGGATGACAAATTTCCACTACCAAATATAGATTCGATATTTGATAAATTAGGTCGATCCCAATACTTTTCGACTTTGGACCTAGCCAAAGGCTTTCATCAAATTTTGATGGACGAAAAGGATATAGCAAAAACTGCATTTTCCACACCTATGGGTCATTTTGAATATATCAGAATGCCATTTGGACTTAAAAATGCACCTGCTACGTTCCAACGAATGATGAACCAACTTTTAAATGAATATATCAATAAAATTTGCGTTATTTACATGGACGACATACTAATTTTTTCAACTTCTTTAGATGAACATTTTGAAAATTTAAATAAAATATTCGCAAGATTAAATGCACATAATTTGAAAGTTCAATTAGATAAATGTAAATTTTTAGCGAAACAAACGGAATTTTTAGGACATGTTATTACCGCTGAAGGTATTAAACCTAATCCAAAGAAAATTGAGTCGATAAATAAAGTTAAGTTACCTCGGACTACAAAAGAGATAAAATCTTTCCTTGGCTTAACTGGCTATTATAGGAAGTTTATTAAAAACTACTCAAGCTAATCCAATAATAAAATATTTAAAGAAAGATTCAAAGATAAAAATTGATGATACTAATTACATCGAAGCTTTTAATAAATTGAAGAAATTAATAACTTCACCACCCATATTAGCATTTCCAGATTTTAAAAAGAAATTCGTGCTAACTACCGATGCAAGTAATTTTGCTCTAGGTGCAGTCCTTAAGTCGTACACTAAATGGTCATGAAAAAAATTATCACACATTAGAAAAAGAATTTTTAGCCATAGTTTGGGCAATAAAATACTTTAGACCATATCTTTATGGTAGAAAATTCTTAGTACAGACTGATCATCAACCTCTCAAATGGTTACATTCATTAAAAGAGCCAAACTCAAGAATTATTCGATGGAGAATAATGTTAAGGGAATTTGAATTTTAAGTAGAGTATTTAACCGTTGTGTCAACAGCTGTTGGGTTTTATCCACATCGACCGAAGATGTACCCGGGTACTTCATACGTTTTGTATGGCAGATAGTTGCTTTTGATATACAAATATTAACTACTACCTGGATTCTTGTAATTTTCTGGTTTTTTTTTTTTTTATTTATTGGAAATATTGTCTAGTTAACAAAACTTTTATCATAATTTGCGAAAAAAAAAATTTGGTACCTAAATAATCCATTTTTACCAAAAATGGGAATTGCCAAAATCCATAAAAATTTAACAATTTCCAAATTCTTTTTTAATCCTTGTAATTTGATCTCTTTTTACCAAGAAAAATAATTAACATTGAATTTTCATTCGCAAAATTCCGTTATATTTGAACTGAAAATCAACCCCTCTTGCTCATAGTGCTATTTTTAGTACCTGCGCAGAATAATTATAACTCATAAAATATTTGTTCAATGTAAACATTTTTTTTTTGGAATGTGTAGGAAAACACGTCTACTAACAGGAACAAAAGGGTATTTGGGAATATCTTGCCTACCTACCCTTGCACAACCAGTTTTGCAGGCAGAAACATGATTTTTTGCGCAGGTTTCGTTTTGAGTAGTTTTGTATGCATAAGTCAGTTTATGTGCGATTTTTGAAGTGTAAAGACCTAAAAATTTATTTTGTGCGGCAAATATATAAAAAGTGAAAATAAAATGGCAGGTGGTGAGTGGCTAGCTCCGCGTCGATTGAATGCACTACCGTATGAGGAGCAGCGTGACTATATACGCACATTTGTTGAGGCTTCTGACTCTGAAGAGAGTGACCACGAACAAGCGGTAGATCAAGAAGACTTAGAAGGAAATATTGATGACATTGGTGGTGAATCATCTGACGCTGAACAAGTCCAGGAAATTGTGTATCACCTAGAGGACGAGAGGGATTCAGACGAGGAGTATGAAGAACCGCCACTTGAAACTGGTGATTATTATACGGCAAGAGATGGCAATGTATGGTCGTCAATACCACCAATACCTGGACGAATACGTGCGCACAACGTTCTAAGAAGTCGCAATCCTGGACCAGTGCCATCGACAAATGGCTTGACCATTTTTCAAATGGTCATTTTCTAGTAACTGGGTTATATTTTCCAAACGGTTGGTCCAATTCACCTGAAATTTCACACCAATATCAATTACATATTTCCAAGCTATGATACGAAGTTTCATCAAGATTGGACCAGCCGCTTGGAAGATATAGCAATATAAAGTGAACTTTGCCATTTATTTCTATATATTTGTATGAATTTTCATACAAGTACCCGGGTACATCAGCAGTCGACGCCATTCCACTAACTTGAATTTGGGCTGTATCGACTGAACTGCTGCTCCAATCTTGATGAAACTTTTCCACATGATGCAAAAGTGTATGGTTGAGGATATCATGAAATTTCAGGTCAATCGGACTAACCGTTTGGAAGATACAGGAAAATTAAAGTTGCAAATGTACCCGTGGGCTCTACGATCGACACAACGGTTAAAAGGAAAAGATAATAAGGTCGCAGACTTCTTAAGCAGAATAGAAAATAACAATGATAATGATAAAAATAATGAAAATACGGAAGAAAATTTAAATCTAAAGGAATTAATTGAAGTATCTAATGACGATGATAATATTACAATTCACACAGCTCAAGAAGATTTAAATGAACACTTCTTTATAACTGAAAGTATAGTTAACATATATAAGACAAGTTAACGAACATAAAGTTCATTTGTTATTCAATTTGTTATTCTGCATAATTTTTCCTTCTTTTTGTTTCATTTTATTTTACATAAAAATAATTCTACACTTCATAATTCTTAGAATCGGTTTGCTGCAATTTCGCAATCGCCGTTCCATTTTTATTCTTTGCAATTTCGCAATCGCCGTTTGTTGAACCAATAAGCTTTTTTATTGGTATACTTTTCAATAAAGTTAAGTTAAAAACGAATTGTTGTAAATTCTTTGAGAGCAGAAAAGCTACTGCCTTTATATTTTAGATTTATACAGAATCAGCAAAACTGGTTTAGATTAAGGTTTACATTGACTCAAAAAAGAAACAAATGAGAAGCAAAGCAAGAAGAGTGAGTACATTTAAGTAAGCTGATGAGTACATAATTAAATACTACAGTGGGTAGCATACTAAAATTATTGATTAATATTATGACGGTGGATTATATGTTTGAGGCTCCAAACATTCTCCCCCCGTTGGAAGAGTACAGCTTTCAACAGGATCATTTAAAGGCAGCAAGCAAAGCTTGCTGACAGCTCGCTTAGTTGTGCCACTGCTTGTCCGCAAAACTGCAACTCGTACATAACCATCATTACCGGGTATTACATCGGTTACTCTTGCCAATGGCCATTTGAGAGGTGGAAGATTCTCATCCTTAATTAAGACCATTGCACCGACTGTTAAATTTTCTGCTGGTGAACGCCATTTGAACCGTTGCTGTAGGAGTGTTAGATATTCTTCTTTCCATCTCTTCCAGAAGAGTTGCTGAATGTAAGTGACTCGTTGCCAACGATCAAGACGATTAATGTTTAGTGGTAGAACATCTGGTTCAATGACAGCAGTGAATGGAGCCCCAATTAGAAAATGAGCCGGAGTCAAAACGTCAAGGTCGTCAGGATTTTCTGAAAGAGGAAATAGAGGTCTTGAATTTATGATCGCCGAGATCTGATATATTAATGTGCGCAGCTCATCGAAATTTAATAGGGAACAACCAATCGAACGATAGAAATGAAATTTTGCTGTTTTAACAGCGGCCTCCCAGAGTCCCCCAAAATGCGGTGATCTTGGCGGTATGAACTGCCAGTTTATGCCATCATTGAGGCATTGTTGTTGAACGGCCCTTTGATGATCATCACTCAGAAAAAGACGCTTCAAATCCGCCAGCTCGTTCCGAGCGCCAACAAAATTAGTGGCATTATCAGACCAAATGGTGCTCGGCTTGCCACGTATTGAAATAAAGCGCTTTAACGCTGCGAGAAAGGCCTTCGTCGATAAATCCTTTACTAGCTCCAAGTGTACAGCCTTAGTTGAAAAACAAATAAATAAGCTGACATAACATTTTACGGGCTGTTTGTTGCGAACTTCAGGCTGATAATAAAATGGACCACAATAGTCAATACCAGTGACTGCGAAAGTGCGAGTGGCCTGAACTCTCTGCTTCGGTAAATCGCCCATAATATGCTCGAGTAGTTTTGGCCGGGCGCGGAAACATCTGATGCATTTGTTGATTACACGGGCAACACTTTTTCGGCCACCGAGCGGCCAATACTGGAGACGTATGTTTGCTAACAGTGACTGTGGGCCTGCATGAAAATATTTTTGATGAAAATGTGTTATTATGGCGTCAGTTAATGGATGTTGTCTAGGAAGAATTAATGGGTGACGTGATTCAAAATCTAAGGACGAGTTTCCTAATCGACCACCAACTCTAATTAGTCCAAATTTGTCGAGAAACGGCGACAGTGAAGAAATGCTGGAAGAGCAGATATTTTGGTTTGATTTGAGCGCCTTGTACTCTGTGGACATACTTGAAATTTGAACGACGCGAATTAGCAAATAAGTTCCATGTAGTAAATCTGTAATTGTGATAGTATCTGATCTTTTTCTTGATATAAATTTGTAAACGTAACTAAAAATACGTTGCATCTTTGGAAATGAATTAATATATTTGCATTGAATGGTTGGATCAATGTATTGTATGTTTGCGATGAGTGCTCTTTTTCGAATCTCCGGTATAGGAATTGTCGGCAAACATGATTTAGGCCAATTGTATCGATCGCCCCGTAGGAATGTCGGGCCATGCAGCCAAAGTGATGATTGAAGTAGCTCACTTGGTAAAGCTCCTTTTGATAAAATATCTGCAGGATTCATAGCTGTAGGAACGTAGTGCCAATCCATTTGCGCTGTCAGCTGTTGAATGTTGCTTACACGATTTGCTACAAAAATGTTGAATTTAGACGGTTCTTCTCTTATCCATGATAACACCACTGATGAGTCTGACCAACAATGAACTCTACAGTTAAATACATCGATTGCTACAATCGAACTGACAAGCTGAGCTAACAACGTAGCAGCGCACAATTCAAGCTTTGGTACCGTTAGTGACTTAAGTGGCGAAACACGAGACTTAGAGCAAAGTAAGTTGACTTGCACCTTGTTATCCTTGTAAGCACGAACATAAACACAAGCTCCATATGCGTCAAGACTAGCATCACAAAAGGCATGTATTTCCAACAATTCATGCGAAAATAAAACGAAGCGAGGAAAAACAGAGTGCTGCACGGCGTGGAAGTCATTGCACAAATCGGTCCAGGTTGATTGTAGCGGAAAAGGCAAACTTTCATCCCAATCCAGTTTTTCTCTCCATAAGTGCTGCAAAAAGATCTTAGCCTTTGCTATCACTGGACCAATTAGTCCTAGCGGATCATAAAATTTAGCAATTGTTGACAAAACTGAGCGTTTAGAACAATTTTTGGAATGATACTGCGGAACAAATGAAAATAAGAAATTATCAGTTGCAGGATCCCACGAAAGGCCAAGAGCCTTTGTAATGTCGCTACCATCATCAAATTTTATAAATTTCTCTCTATCATCAGATGGAATTTTGCTAAGGACAGTCATGTTGTTCGAACACCATTTCCTCAACTTGAAATGCGCCTTGCCAAGAAGTTCTGTTGTTTGATTCATGATTTCTAAAGCCTCTCGCTCAGACTCAGCACCTGTTATCATGTCATCTACATAAAAATCTCTCAACAAGATCTTAGAACCAAGAGGGTATGAAAGAGCTTCATCTAAAGCCAACTGATGCATGACACGTATAGCTAAAAAGGATGCTGACTTGGTACCATAAGTAACGGTATCCAATTTAAAAATCTGAATTTCTTCATCAGGCGAATCCCGCCACAAAATACACTGCAAAAAGTTGTCGGGAGGAGTTATGCGCACGCAGCGGTACATTTTGCATATGTCACCGGTAAGAGCTACAGGAAACGATCGAAAACGAAGCAATATGTTAAAAAGTTTAGGCTGAATCGTAGGTCCTGCCATAAGCAAATCATTCAGCGAAAAACCAGATGAAGAAGCTGCAGATCCATCAAACACCACTCTGAGTTTTGTTGTTGAACTTTCTTCCTTCAGAACACAGTGGTGTGGCAAAAAATATTTACAATCATTTGTTGCTTCATGGTATACTGGTGACATATGACTAAGGGTGGCGTACTCTTTAATAAACGCAGTGTATTGAGATTTGAGATCTTGATTCCGAATAAGCTTGCGTTCCAAATTTTTAAACCGACGAAGAGCTTGTTGGTATGAATCACCAAGTAAATCAGGACCTAGCTTCATCGGCAATCTAACAGAGTATTCGCCTGTGCTCAAACGTCTAACATTTTCCTTAAAATGGGCTTCACAATTGAGCTCCTCTTTACTTGACTTAATAATAGGATCAAAACAGTTTTCAACTTCCCAGAATTTCCGCACTAATTTGTCTAGGCGACAAAGGGATTCATTTGTACCTTGTAATTGGCTCTTGACGACTAAAGCCGAAGACCTTTGTGCTTTGTGCCCACCGCCGGATACGATCCATCCAAAACGAGATTTTTGGAGCAAAGGCAAACCAGAATTGAGTCGAATTTGACCCACGCAAAGTAAATCAAAAAATAAGCTTGCACCTATGAGCAAGTCAATTCTTTGCGATTTGAAAAACAGTGGATCGGCAAGTTTAATATTTGATGGTATATTCCAGTTCGCAATGTCAATTGTAGAGCTTGGTTGATGGCTAGTTATAGAGGAGGCAATTGCAGCAGTAATGCTTACAGAGTAATCTGATAATTGGGATTGCAAATAAATATGGACGACATGATCCTCAGTCGCAAAATCACTTTCCCCTATTCCCGATACAGCAGTTGGACATTTAATTTTTTTTAATTGAAGCTGATTGGTAAAACGAGATGTTATAAAATGAAGCTGTGAACCAGAATCTAAAAGCGCGCGACAAGGTACTAGAGAGCCAGCTCGATTTTTCACGAATATTACTGCCGTTGCTAGAATCACTTCATTTGGAAGAGATTGGGCATTATTTGTTGAAGGTATCAAATTGGTATTTGACATTGCAACCAAGGTGTGCTGTTGTACAGAAGTCGATGGATTTGCTGTTTCATCAGTGTGATCAACTGATAAACCCTGATCAGGCGGTGACTCAAAAGGTAGGGAAGGTGTGTTGGTAAAATGCAGTAAAGTGTGGTGCTTAGCATTACAATTTTTGCAGCCTCCCGATTTGCAAGCATGTGACAGATGTCCCCTTTTTAAGCAATTTATACAAATATTAAGCTTTTTAGCTTCCTTAAGACGCAACGTTGGGGAAAGATGTGCAAACCGAGGACAACTGTAAATCTGATGTTTATTACTATCGCAAAATACACAGAAGGATGTATGAGAGTTGTAGGCCACGAATGATTTTCTGCTAAAATTACTATTTTTGTTGTTTTTGCTCACCTGAGTGCTTGGTATTTTATTTACCAGAGCATACTCTACATTTTCCAAAGTTTGGCAGCGAGCTTCCAAAAATGACGAGAATGAATCCCACGATGGTATTGAGTGCAATGGAGTAATTTCCTCCCACCTTGTTTGCGATGCAGTGTCGAGCTTTTGCAGTACAATTTGAATTATAATTGAGTCAGCTATCTGTTCCTTTGAACCCATTGTTTGCAATGCGCGCATGTGCGAATTAACCTCATCGCTCAATTCTCGCAATTTGTTAGCCGAATTAGAATCCACCTTCAACAACCCAAACAATTTCCTGATGTGTGCCTGAAAAATAAGACGCTTATTGTCAAATCTTTTTTTCAACATTTCTAAAGCAATATTATAATTTTGTTCATTAATCTCTAGCGATCGAATTGTATCCAGTGCAGCACTTTTTAAGCATGACCGCAGATGTTGAAACTTTTCAATGTTGGTCAGCTCAGCCTCCTTGTCGACGATTGTTGTGAACATAGAAAAAAAATCTGTCCACTCGGTATAGGTTCCAGAAAATGTTGGTAGCTGCAAATCCGGTAAACGCGACCTTGGACGAGACATAACTACTATGGATGGCTCCTCCTGTGGACTTGGCTTCATCGTAGAACTACAAGGTGGTGCAGCAGCAAGTTGTTTTTTGAGCTCAAGTTGAATAGAAGCCTTAACAGCCATAAAATGTGAATCAAAATTTTCACGCAGCTCGCTGTCAATTTCATCAAAATCGAGCTCTTCAAGACTGCTATGAACTGCATCAAATGAGTTTAGTAGGCGTTCAATTTGTTCTATGCGTAGATTTAGCTCGATTTCATTAAATTCTTGTAGCCTTTGAGCAGATGAATTATGTTCAAGCTTTATTAACTGGGAAAAAAGTGCGTCGGCTTTGCGTTTAAGAAACTCAACACGATTTTCAGGCTGAACCTTTCCAAGTTTAACTTGATCTCGCGGCATATTGTTCAATAAAGTTATTCAAGACTGTACTTTAAGTTAAGCGAAGATGAAGTACCGCAACACTTTAACATTCGATAATACGAAGTATATAGGTATAACTCAAAGCAATTAAGTAAACGGTTTATGCTTATGTGCTAGCAATATTTTATTGTTTTGAGTTAATATTTTATTGCTTTGAGTTAATATTTTATTGCTTTGAGTTAATATTGTACCGAAATTAAATGTTTTTCATTATTAATATATTTCACGAAAACGTTTCTGAAATTAATTAACAATTTAATATTGACAGTGATTAAAAATAAATCACGTCGGGGTCACCAAATGTTGAACCAATAAGCTTTTTTATTGGTATACTTTTCAATAAAGTTAAGTTAAAAACGAATTGTTGTAAATTCTTTGAGAGCAGAAAAGCTACTGCCTTTATATTTTAGATTTATACAGAATCAGCAAAACTGGTTTAGATTAAGGTTTACATTGACTCAAAAAAGAAACAAATGAGAAGCAAAGCAAGAAGAGTGAGTACATTTAAGTAAGCTGATGAGTACATAATTAAATACTACAGTGGGTAGCATACTAAAATTATTGATTAATATTATGACGGTGGATTATATGTTTGAGGCTCCAAACACCGTTGTTGTTTTAATTTTATTTGTTAAAACAATAATATAAAATGCTGACATAACACTGTCGCAATTAATTATTCTTTTTGCCTAAATAATAACTAAACACACCAAACCATAAGCGTGTGCCAGAAGCGCTGACAACGCGTTTAGCGCAATGGTTCGCTAAGCTTTACATGTGTTAGTGACACACGTAAGGCTCAGCTCAGCTCAGCCAAGCTCAGCTCAGGTAGATAAAATTTAGTCTTCATCAGTGTGCAGAGTGGTTTGGTTGATTTCCCAACCCAAATTAAATTATAATTAAATTATAAATTATAAATTAAATAATCATAATATCAACTCACCTATAATAAAAAAACCAAATAAAACCATAATAAAAAAACCAAATAAAACCATAATAAAAAAACAATTTTTTGACTTTTAATTTTAAAAAAACATAACAGTAAAAAAAAACGTAACTAAGGTTTTGGTTTTAACTAATAAAAACCATAATTGACACAAATAAGGATTGTGAAAACAAAAGAAAAAGAAATACAAAATTTTATACAATAAAAATAAAATAATATATGTTTAAGAAAAAGACTTAGTTAATGAGCACTACTAAAATGACTTATTTAGAATGAATTTAAAAAAAGGAAAAGTAGGAATTTATTCCGAACTCGAAGACATTAAATATAATATTATTCAGCAAAAATTAATTCAACTTTTTAGCAATGACAGTAATCTTAAATTTATGAAATGCGTAAAATTAGCACAAGATTTAACAGACATAAGTCAAGTTTTCGAAATTATTGAAAAGGTTCACCATGATTCAAATCACAGAGGAATTTTAGAAAATTTTGAGGAAATAAAAGATAATTACTTTTATCCAAATTTAATTAAATACATTAATAAATTTATTAACAATTGCCAAATTTGTGCAGAGAATAAGTACGATAGGAAACCGTTTAAAAATTATTTTAATCACACGGAAACTCCTACTAAACAACATGATAGTTTACATGGATATATTTCAGGCACCTAAAACATATTTCTTGACAACCATAGATAGATTTACGAAACTAGGATCTGTACATAAGTTAAGCGATAAAAATATGATTACAATTAAAACAAAATTAAAAGAACGAATATCATTATTAGGGAAACCTGAATTACTTATCATGGATAATGAGTTTAATAATTCATTAATAAAACTTTTTTGTAATGAAAATAGTATAAAACCACATTTTACAACACCACATTCTCATACAGGAAATTCAGACATTGAACGACTACATTTAACTCTATTAGAGCATATGAGAATTTTGAAACGAAAAGATGAAGAAATAAATATCGAAGAATTAGTAATTAGGGCAGTTGGTTTTTATAATAATTCGATTCATTCAACTACTAAAGTAAAGCCCTTAGATTTTATAAATCATCAAAATATTGACTTACATAAAGTCAAAGAAATAATGCAGGAAGCAAAAACCAAGGCGATCAATAGAATAAACTCTAAACGGGAAGGTGTTCCTGACTTAAATAGGTCTAATTTATATGTAAAAAACCCAACAGCAGCTAGGCAGAAAACTAATAAGAAATTTTATAAATATAACAAGAATAACCCAAATAAAATAGATTTAGCAAATTTTAAACGACCACTAAAAATATTTACAGATAATGATACTAATATGGATATTACTGGTGCCAGCAGTACAAGGACTGCTGGAAATCAACAAAATTGAAACAGAAGGAGGTTATTGTGTTATCAAAAGTGAACCAATTTTTATTATACAAAATTATTCAAACCTTTTACATGTCTTTGATATTGAGGAGATTAACAATACAATAAAAACAATTAAAGTAGGCATTGGAAGAGATTTTAGTCTAAAACATGGATGGATTTTATTAAATCTACAAAACAAGGTTGAGGATTTGGAACATGCTTTAGCAACATTAAAAGTGCATAGTCGAGAGAAAAGGGCTTTGTTTAATTTAGGAGGAAGAACTATAAAATGGATTTTTGGAAATATGGACGATGAAGATAAAGAGGTCATAGATAACCATTTAAAAGCTATTGATGTAAATCAGGGTGAAATTATTAAAAATATGAATAAACAAATAAAAATTAATGGTGAAATGCAGAAGTACTTGCAGAATATTAATTTGGTAATAGAATCACATAAAGCTATATTTAATAAAACCTTTACCAAGGAAATACACAATAGTATAGAAGTAACGAAATATAATAATTATTTGTTAATAATAAATCAGGTTAAAGAAAAAATTGAAAAAATTCAGGAATATATACTCATATCTAAATATAATATAATGAACAGATTCATGTTAACAAATGCGGAAATTGACTTCTATCAGATTGATAGTTTAAAGCTAAAGAATATAAAATGTAATATCGGACTTGTATCTAATAATCTTATAATTTTTGCAATGTTAATTCCAAATTATTTTGATACTCAATTTAAAACAAACATAATTTTGCCAATTCCAAACAAAAATTTTATTCAAATTAATTGTGAAACAACTAAGATAGTCACTGTTAACGACAGCACGTACATTGTAAATGCAGAAAATTATATTTTAAAAATGAAAAAAATCTTATTTTGAAGTATATACAATCATATGTAAAGATTCGAAGGGACTCGAATCTTCTCAAGGGGGGGCGAGTTATATGTCAACATAATGAATCTGTTGAGCTTGGACAGAACACCCAAGAAGAGCCCATCAGAGTTAATTTTGCGTCTTAATGTAAACATCAAGCTTAAACTTTATCAAATTTTAAAATAAACAAACAATCATCGCTTTGCCTTTGCTTCCATTCCATTTCCATTTTCTATTTCACAACGAATGGAATGATGCATAAGCCAGCTGATATTGCTGATATTGCAATAATCTGCCTTCCAACTGGAACTCCATCTGAGTTCCTTCTTAGATATTTAAGTATGCATTGTTAGATTTTAAGATCAGTTTCAGATTTATTGAGCTCACTTGAACATCTAGTTCAAGTTAAATATATGTATTAAAATTAAAATATTGCTTTTTAATTCAAATACAAAACTCGCGACAGCGGGTGTTGTGTTTCAAATGCATGTGCATGAGAAACTCTACGCAACAACAACAAGCTAATGAACTAAACAAGTGCCTATGTATAAGTGTAGAGAATATCAATTTGAGGGGAAATATGATGAATTTTACCAAACCAAGAGTGATTGTTCAATTGTCTATTTTTAAATTAAAATTATGAAATATTGGAATTCAAGGAGGAGTCTTGGAAATAGTGGTAAAAATAATGTTAAAATAGTAGTGTTAAAAATTGTATAAATATCTGTAATTTTATAAAATAAAGACAGAATATATCTGATGGTAGTTCTGAGCTCTACGAGCTTAAAAACTATCTATTATTTTCTCAATAAGCGCGGCTCTTAAGCCATCATATCCTGAGCGTTGGTGCGCTCTAAAAACACCATAAGTTATTTTTGAACAGGGTCAAAAATAACTTGTACAAATAATAGAAACGAACAAAAGACTTGAAGAATTTAAAACATCCTTACAACCTACCCAACATGGCGATCCTGCTACAATCGATCCTGCGATCTCAACTAAACCTAAAAAACTGAAGTTTTTCTGTTTCCTTGCATCAAAAACAATACTTATTAAAAATCCAAATGCCAACATTAGAAGAAATAAACAATATCTTTTCAAAGTGGGAGAAAATACTGACACAAACGGAACAAGATCAAACGAATTGCAACAAAATAGAAGAAACTATCTATGTTCGGGTGGTGAACGTGGGGTTGGAAAAATGAAGAAATAACACAATAAGTTGGATTACATTGGGTGGGTGAGTGTGTTTATTTTTTACCTTTTTTCTGTGTGATTTTGTTTACAGTGTTTCTGGTGATTTGTTTAGTTAATGTATGTTTTATATAATGTTGTATTGTTGATTGTTTGTTGGGTTTTCCTTGTTGTTCTTCCTTCTTGCTTGGGTGGGTGCTAGATCAAAGATTTCAGTACTATTTACTGAAGTGATGTGGGTGGATGCTTCTATTTGGTTGACTTTTCTATCTGTTGCTGAAAGAAAAGAAAAGAGAGATGTTTTTTGTGGTAGTGCTGCCGTTCCATCGAATCTATATTCTAGATAAATGTATAAAAGGCCTTGGTCGTTTGCACTAACTTGAACGATTAGTACTTCAATCTGAGTTTCTAAATCGTCGGATCGTAATACCTGATTACGATGGGAAGCGGGTAATTTATAACCTGCTTTGGGTAGTAAACCAGGGGCTCCTGTGTCTACTATGCCAGCTAGTTGGTCTCTGCCGCCTCTAGCTGATTGGATATCAGTAAAATCTTGTACTGACATTGAGATGAGGTGACCTGTTAAGTTCCATGCTTGGAAGGAACTTATTTTAAAAGAGGGGACGAAACGTCTGTCACCTGTGGTTGTTTGGTTGAATCCTCTACCTGTGGGATCGCACTGTTTCTTTAAAGAAGCGCGAAGGGTAGCAACTGTGATGGTCAAGGATCCAGTGAAAGGAATAACTAATGTTAATCTATTCCATGGAATAAATACAACATCATTCGGATTCTGGGCTGGAGAAAACTTTCCTCCGAATACCTGTTCCTTTGTAGCGTATCTACTGGGTTGGGTTCTTTGTTTAGTGGTTGGACGGCTGTAATTCTTGGACTTGCGCGTAGCTAAACTTTGGCTTGAGCCAGTGTGTGTAGACATGATGGGCAACAAAGTATGTTAAAATTAATAAAATTAAAATACAAACTGCTAATACAGAATTAGAGTTGGTTTGTTGCGGTTGTTGTTGATGGGTGGTGCAATTTAGAAATCTATTAATTAAGGTTTCAATAAATTTGCAGGTAATATACATATAGAAGTTTTGTTTCGTATATATATATTAAGTTAATTATATAAAATAATTAAGGGATACAAATTATAAATAAATTGTAAAGTGGTTGGTTTTGTTGTGGGTAGCTGGTTGAGAACTTCTCGACAACATTTATCAAATAAATGGGTTTATTATCAAGTTGAATTATATTACTTAAAAAAATGGGGTAAGGTTGTGTAATCCCACAAAAATCCCACAAATTTGCCGATATTGTATCACAATTTTGCTTTGCTCAATCTGGCAGCACTGCTGAGAGAGTGTTTATATATTTACTTTATATTTTTGTATGTGTGTGGTGATGGCAAAGCAACAAGTGTCACAATATATCAGCAAGTGCTATTGTTGTGGAGTTTTAATTTATAAATGTTTAATGTAATTTTTTAATTTATTCAAATAAAATTTGTGCACAAAAATATTGTTTTATGTTCTTTATGATTTTCGTGTACAGCAGCAGTAGACTCGCAGTCGTTTTTTGCTTGTTTAAGCCGAGCTTATGGTATTAACTTATGTATGTTAATACAAATAATTTGTGCACAATTATTTTAAAGTGTTTGAGTGAAAAATGTGTAAATTTTAATGTGTATGTTTTTATTAATCACTGAATAATAAAATGAACTAAATGCAAACTCACTTTGATTTATTTCCTGGGTAGTGGGTGGGTGGGTGATTGTGTTGTTTGAAACTTGTGTTTGTTTTTCGCTGATTTAGTGGTGTTCTGCTCCAGCTTTGTGTTAGCCGAATAGTGTAGTTCAACTTGTGTTGTTTATTGTTGCAATTTTGTATTAACTTTTTTTTAAAGCTTTTAATTTGTGCTCTCTATCTTGTTATTTCCAAATCCTGGTGGTTCTTTTTTCCAGGCTCGAGTGAACATACGTTCGGGTGGTGAACGTGGGGTTGAAAATAAAGAGATAACACAATTGTTAGTTGGTTTAATTGGGTGGGTGAGTGTTTATTTACTTTATACCTTTTTTCTGTGTGTTTTTGTTTTACAGTGTTTCTTGTGATTTATGTGGTTAATATCTACTGTATATAATGTTGTATTGTTGATTGTTTGTTGGGGTTTCCTTAGTGTTTAAAATTCTTCCTTCTTGCTTGGGTGGGTGCTAGATAAAGATATCCGTCCTCGAACAAGATCGCTTCGTGTCCCTTGATCTTGCGTGAATCGTGCAGCGGCGCGCCGATCACCTTGGCGACTGTAGCGCCCTTCTTGCCACAACGGCGAGTAGTCGTGAGGGAGTGTTCAGTGACCACAGGGTTACGTGGCCACGTAAACAACCAGCCTGAAACCAAAACATTTGACGCACCTAAATATATTCCATCATCTTTGAAAAACGCTGGACCAAAAACGTTGACTTTAGAAGAATACCGAGCGAGACAAAAGAAAATACCAAAGGTACAACAGGAAAAACCAGACGAAAATTCCAAAAAGATTCGACGACCAAGAGCTGGAAGAATTGTCAAAGCCAGACAACGTGTGGCAGAACTAAACCGGATAGCTAGGATAGCAACAGATAAAGAATTGAGAAATGAAATTTTAAAAAAAATAAATAATAAATGTTAACGTAAACAAAACATTGCACTCAAATTCTTTTCGATGCACTTAGCACCTTTTACACTTCTGCCGCTAGATACCGCACAAGCATAAGCGCGACAGCGGGTGTTGTGTTTCAAATGCATGTGCATGAGAAACTCTACGCAACAACAACAAGCTAATGAACGAAACAAGTGCCTATGACACTTTAGAATCAAGGCCGTTAATTTAGTGAACCAATTATTATTGGTAGAGAATATCAATTTGAGGCGAAATAAATTAAAATTATGAAATATTGGAATTCAAGGAGGAGTCTTGGAAATAGTGGTAAAAATAATGTAAAAGTAATAGTGTTAAAAATTGTATAAATATCTGTAATTTTATAAAATAAAGACAGAATATATCTGATGGTAATTCTGAGCTCTACAAGTTTAAAAACTATCTATTATTTTCTCAATAAGCGCGGTTCTTAAGCCATCATATCCTGAGCGTTGGTGCGCTCTAAAAACACCACAAGTTATTTTTGACCCTGTTCAAAATAATAGAAACGAACAAAAGACTTGAAGAATTTAAAACATCCTTACAACCTACCCAACATTCGTTACAACAGCCAAAAGGTCCTCCGAACGCATATCGAACCATATGGTTATGGGTATGGATATCGATATGGATATGGATATCGATATAGATATAGATATGGATATGGATATGAATATGGTTATGGATAGGAAAAAAGATACGGATATCAATAATATACCATATATTAATATGTTGTATCACTCAATTGTTAAAACTTCGGTTTATAGGATTCATATTTATCAATCAGATGTTGTGTCACCGTTGACAAAACATCGACATAGTTAAACGCAATAAAATCGGGCGGCTCCGCTGGCTAAATCATATTGAGAGAATGGAAAACGAAGTTTCAGTGAAAAAAATATTCGATTCGATTTGGTGCTTGGTGGCGGCAAACGCAGACACCCACATCTTCATTGGAAGGATCAAGTGTTGGACAATCTGACGACGCTGGGTGTTTCCAACTGGCGCCAGCAAGTGAAAAGCAGAAATGGCTCGCGCAAGTCCTTAGACGAGGACAAAAACGACCCACGGTTGTAAGTGCTAGATAAGCAAGTAAGTATTGTATCATGTACTATAAAGTAATATTGCAAAGATGCAGGCGAATGCGATTATGCACAAATACAAATAAGCTAACGCTGCATTTTTTCCTGCAGCTGCAATCGTCTCTAATGTCGACGATTGCAAACATATATATATGCAAATATACAAAGAAACAAACATACAAATATACAAAGGACATACAAGCAGTTTATTATATCATGTTAGAAATAAAGTTTAGTCTTAAGATTCAATTAAATAAAGTAAGTCACGAAACTTAAGTTTTGCGCATTTTTACTATCGGAAACATAATTCACGCAGTGCATTAGGGGTATTCTCTATGCCTAGGATATGCCATTGCACGGTGCAAGAAAAGGAAATGTACAATCCGTGCAATGGCGCAACAACAAAGTACAAATAAAAAAAACCGTACAATATTTGCAATGTATGCTATAATAAAACCCATGTATACGGCCATGCATTAAAGTGTAGTATAAGAAATGCAACCCTGTGTCGAATGTGTTATTTGATAGTTTGACATAATTATTTGGATTTTCTAGCAACAGGTAATTGATTTGTTGATTTATTTTTAATTAATGCAATTACTATTCTAAACTCTTACAGATTACAAAAATGGACGAAGAAGGTAGTCGACTAGCAAAAAGAAAGAGGCAACAGCCTAATAGAAAATGGAGCGAACGTGAAGTTCAGGTTATCCTGGAGTTCCTGCTCCAGGAAGAAGATTTTGAGGTTAGATTTTTGCTCTCTTATAATTAAAGTTTTTAATCAATTCTTCTTTTTACCAAATACGTAAGGCACCAACTGCACAGTTATTTTATAAAAAATTTCTGAACAAGACTAATATGAATGTGACGTGGGATTTGGTACGGTGGAAGGTGAGGCACCTTAAGCAGCAATTTAAGAAGGCAAACGACTGGATGGCTTCGACTGGCGCTGGAGTACTAGACGAAGCTGATGGCGCGAGCATTAATGGTAAGCAAGATTCAGAATGATTTGAAAAAGTTCTTAATAAAATCGATTAATACTTTCAGAAAAAGTGCTTAAAATTTGCCCTTTCTATAATATTTTAAAAGATATTTTTTGCAAGCGATCCAGTGCACATATTGAGCCGCTAATAATAGAAACGGATTGCGTTTCAAATAATCCTGCCTTGTGTCCAGATCTCTCATTATTGTCTCAGCCAGATACAGATTTTTTTGGCACACCTTCCACTGTGCCAGACCAAACTGCTTCATCACCTACGATTGACCATGCAGATATGCTCACAGCTCCATCAATCGCCAACACACCACGGGCAACTCGAGTAGCGCCTACAAAATCTTCTGTCAGTCAGCTTGCAATAGTACAAAAAGATCGGATTGCACTTGAAAAACTTAAAATAGAATTTGATAAAAAAAAATTTGATAGAGAAAAGGAAATAGAAGAAAGAAAAATTAAGTTAGAAGAATTAAAATTTGAGTTAGAAATAAAAAAACAGGAAAGTCATGAAAAGTGGAAAGAACGGGAATTAGAGTTAAAGAAAATGGAACTAGAATTAAAAGAGCGCATTGGAAAATACGAAATTGACAAAAAGTATGCTCTGTAAAAAATGTTTATATAATGCACACTAAATACAAAACAGGCACAACTCGAAATTTTTCGATTTTGACTTTTTCATCTGATTCTCCTGAAAATTTTCAAATTTTGAGTTGTGTCTGTTTTGTATTTAGTGTGCGATATCGTCGTTGCGCATACAAAAAAGGTTGGTGTAAAATTTGAATTTTTATTTGACCATTTAATAGATTTTTTGATACTTTCATTGGTCCAGAGGTTAGCAAAAATCAGCTATGTGAAAACAGTATCGAAATTAAATAATTAATTAAATTATAAATTAAGTGAAAACATCTTAACCTTTTTTGTATGCGCAACGACTTTATATAGATATCGTTACCAAAAAGCCGTAACAACAATATGCTCGATTTTGATTTGTTTTTTTTTTTCCAATCTTTTGTATTTTGGATGACGATATACTGAATAGTACGAATCTTTTATTTTATCTAAATATATATTTTTATTAATATTTTAATGAACTGTATGTAACACGAATGAACTTAAAATGAGAAAATTAAAAATAATTGAACAAAGGTCAAATGTTAGTTTTTTATTCAGGCTTTTATTGATCACCAAACATTAATCTATACAAATTTTGGCGCTTAATATCTGCTTCATTAGTCCTGTGAATAATACCTGCGTTAAGGTTTTCATCGGCTTCTTCTTCCTCAGGCAAGCTGCTAGCATAGTCCAAGTCGTCAGAAGGGGCATGCAATATATTATGTAATATGCAGCATACTAAGAACCATTCTGAACAAAGGGTGTGGTTTTTACTGTCATGAATCCGAAACCTCAACTCTTTTAAGCTACCGAAACGTTCCTTCAGTAGGCCAAAACAATTTTCAATTCTGACACGAAATCTGCTATGACGTAAGTTAAAAGCTTTGCGTTTGGAATAAGTAAGTTGTTGGGAGTTTGATCTAAACGGAGTTATAAGGTAAGTGAGCAGAGGATAAGCAGAGTCTCCTGCTAACCATTGATCAGATGAAAAAAATTGTTCTTTATGAGTGAAAAGAGCACTTGTGCGAAACATTCGGGCATCATGTACACTAGGCTGTTCCAAAATTTTGCAAATTTTGGAAATGTCAAAAAACACACTCGGATTTCGATTTTTGGGACTCTTCTGACCTTAGAACCTATTTTTTCCGATTTTTTGGATTTAAAAAAAACTGTCGCCGGAGCCAATTTCGATTTCATGTCTGTTTCGTGGAGTTTTGAATTTAGACTTTCACTTAAAAAATCATAACTTTTAAGAGGCTCAATATTTTTCAATTCCGTAAAAAAACTTTTACTCAAAATTAACGCTGAAATAATCTTTAAGAATGGCTTTGACAAGGGCTTAACAGAAATCGAGAAAATGGACCTCAAAGTCCAAAAAGTAAATAAAAAATTCTGAAATTCTGACTTTCAAGAGCACGAGTTAGCACATACCGGCGCAAATTAACTAGTTGATATTTTTCCCGAATAGAACTATCCATTTTTAACATTTTTGCCCTTTACACTACCCAAAAATTCGCTACATAGAGTTTTCTATGATTTTTCAAGCAAAAATCGAATATTCAAAAATATTTAAAAAACTTTCTATTAAGTTTGTCAATAACACTTTAGATTGTTAAGCTTTGTGGCACCTGTCAAATTGACAATTGCAATTATTTATTTGTAAGTACCGATTAACACGTTGAGTTCTCTTCTCATTTGCTTTGGAGAGGTTTCGTACATAGGCAAGAGGTGTAGAAAAGCAAACGGGTTAGACAGACACTCAATCAAAACGTGAACATGCCTCGAGTATCAGTTAAAATAAGTAATATCATTCCAAACTTTGAAAACGTAAAAGTACTAAAGAACTTTCATGTGTTACATAATTTCTTGTTTTTTTCGAATAAAAAACAGAAATATTCTGTTTGTGTCATAAATGTTTTGAAAACCATCAAAGATTTTTGTGAAAAGAAACAATTAAAGATAACGCATGACGAAAGTATTAAACGGAAAATTAATAAACTGTTCACGGAATATAAAAAAAACTTAAAAAATGACAAGAAAGATTCTAATACCGCAAAAACCCAAAAGAGATTATTTCGAAAGCAGCTTGAGGAAAAATTCGCTGATATGTATTTTACCAAGAACAGCCCAGAATTTGAAATATCATCAGAAAGCCGAAGCGATGACGACCCTCCTGCAGCTGAAACAGTCTCGAAAGGTGATTGTAGTGACTGCGAAACAGTAACCGAAACTGAGAGCGAGCTGGAGGATGGAGAACAAGCAACTACTGCAAAGATCAAGAAAAACCTGAATGCAATGGTTCGTTATCAAATTTCTTTGACTGGAGGATGTGCACTGCTAGACGTTCCAAGAAGCAATTTATTTAGAAATATCAACAACAATTTGAATCAGTTAGTTGTTGAAGCCAAAGCCAGCGTTGACAAGAACAGCAGATACTTACTCCACTTTGATGGTAAGAGTTTTTTAGACAGAAATACTAGGAAGTACCGTGAGAGAAATTGCTATGTGCTAACCAAGACAAACGAAAAATATGAGCTTGTTCTCGGAGTTCCCTTCCTACAAAACAAAACTGCATTATCAATTGTCAAAGAAGGGGTAAGAATTTGTACCGAATGGGACGTAATCGCTTGTATTAAGGGCTTAGGAATGGATACAACTTCTACAAATACCGGACGTTACAATGGCGCATGCGTTCAGTTTGAGCAATACTTCAACAAGAAACTGATATGGTTTGCTTGCCGCCATCACATCGCGGAATTGGTGCTTGGATCAATTTTAACTCTCTGGGAAGGGAATTCAAAGAGCCCTGAGATTCAGGTATTGAAAAGGCTTTAATTATTTATTATAAATTACTAACATTTTGGTTAAAGGTGTTTGTTTATTTCAAGGACAAATGGCTAAATAATGAATTTAACAAAGATAATTTCCAACAATATTTTGATAAGAGCTTGTTAGCTACAGACAATAAGCGAAAAATTCAAAAACATTTTAATATCAAAAACACTATATTCTTCATAAAAAACCAGTTGAAAACCAAACAAGTTAGAAGTGATTATGAAGAACTTTTGAACCTAGCTTTAGTTTTCCTCGGTGAAGACTCTGGAAAAAAGATTAAAACGCCAGGATGCACGTCAAGATCGCGTTGGATGCAAAAAGCAGTGTACGCTTTAAAAATGTATTTATATCGCAAGGAAGAGAATGTTGTTGATATAGAAAAGGTGCATCTTTTAGGTGATATTTGTTTATTTATTGTGTTTGTGTACATTCCTTATTGGTATGATTGTACCGCAGCTAATCATTGCCTTTTGAATGATATAAATTTTATCAATGATATTAAAAAAATTAAACAAATTAATTCCACAATTTCGGAAGCTGCTCTTACAAAATTTACTAAAGATCACTTGTGGTACATGGGCTACCATTTAAGCGCCCTTTCATTTTTTGACGAAAGAATTAGTCTGCACGAGAAGAGGAGAATGGTAGCGAACTTGCATATTGAAAAGAGCACTGATGAAATATCGATTCGAAAGATGAACTACATCGAAAAAAGCATAAAACCTAATGATTGCATCAGTACAAGAACGCGGGAATTTTTTAAAATCATGGATTTGAATACTTCGTTTTTGGAAATAGATCCGGCAGTATGGGATAATGACGAGACTTACAATAAAGCTAAAAAAGAGATATCATATATTAAAGTCATAAACGACTCTGCCGAACGAGCATTATGTCGCATTAAAGATATAAATTTTAAAGATGAGGGAAAGATGCAAAATGCTATTGTATCAACATCATACCAGAAATTATTTTAAACTTTTCTTTTTTCAACATTTATATTGTTTTTTGATTATTATTAACCTTATTATTTGATAAATAAATATCAACTTGTGAATTCTTAATTTTTTAATATTTTTGAAAATTCGATTTTTGTTTGAAAAATCATAGAAAACTCTATGTAGCGAATTTTTGGGTAGTGTAAAGGGCAAAAATGTTAAAAATGGATAGTTCTATTCGGGAAAAATATCAACTAGTTAATTTGCGCCGGTATGTGCTAACTCGTGCTCTTGAAAGTCAGAATTTCAGAATTTTTTATTTACTTTTTGGACTTTGAGGTCCATTTTCTCGATTTCTGTTAAGCCCTTGTCAAAGCCATTCTTAAAGATTATTTCAGCGTTAATTTTGAGTAAAAGTTTTTTTACGGAATTGAAAAATATTGAGCCTCTTAAAAGTTATGATTTTTTAAGTGAAAGTCTAAATTCAAAACTCCACGAAACAGACATGAAATCGAAATTGGCTCCGGCGACAGTTTTTTTTAAATCCAAAAAATCGGAAAAAATAGGTTCTAAGGTCAGAAGAGTCCCAAAAATCGAAATCCGAGTGTGTTTTTGGAATTCGCGAAAATGTGAAACAGCCTAATGTACACTTCCGAAATGGCCTACGGCAACATGTCGAATTTGCAGTTGATGGTCACAAACTACTTGTGCTTTGATAGAATATATTCTACTCTTTGAGAAGTAGGCTGTATGATTAACTATTGGCGCTTCGGCAAGTTTAAGTTCAGTGCCGTCAATATAACCTATACACTGCGGTAGCTCATGGTACGTACTTTTGACGATATTTTGCCTTTCATTTGAATTAGGCCATGATATATATTTGGATTGAAGCTCCAAAAAAGACCGAAATATTCTCTTTGTAATTTTATAAATAGTTTCACCGTCCCCAATACCAAAAACTGAAGATACTTTGCGAATGGCCGCATTTTCTCCAGATGAACCCAAACGGTATAGAACTCTAGTTGGGTATCTAGAGGGTATTGCCTCAATGAATGGGAATTATTGAACTCTTTACTATTGCCGATCAGTGACAAAAGCAGTGTAAACTGATATCTAGACACTCGAAGCATTTGTCGAAAGCGGGCTTCGTCAAACGTTGCGAGTACAGTTGATCTCCATTCTAAGCTTTTTGGCACGTTCTGGTAGCTTCCGCGATAGTAGGAGAAAGTAACAAGAAGGTCTTCAATCAATTCGTCGAATTCTTTCCAATTATTATCGTTGTCTAAAATTTGAGTGCATACGTTTATAAATAAAAATAACAATAGTGAATGCAAACTACCATCTTCAAGGAGAATATTCAGTGTAGCATTTTCAATCAAAAAATCTGCAATTTGTTTTCTATCAGTGATTCTCGGCATCTTTTTTTCTGTTTCGAAAGAGTTTCTTTTAATATTCAAAACACTGTTTAAAATTTTCTTTATTGACATCGAAGTGCCTTGCGTTGCCAATACCTTGCCTTGCCAACACCTTGCAATTTGCCTGTTTATCATCATGCCACAATTGTACAATAGAGCGCTCTCGACCCATTGCATTTTTTCGCGTAGGATTTTTACAATGCGTGCTTTTTTGCAATTGTACTAGACATAGAGAATACCCCTATTGTAATACAATGTATGATAATGCTATTTCCGCTACTAAGGTTAGAACTGACAAATCAGCTCAATCGTCTAAAAAGCCCACTAGAGCTGAGTCTAAAAGGAGGAATTGTCAAATATATTGAAGAAAAGGTGAAAGATCAAGCAACTAAAATACTAATTACAAACTTGGATGGGAATTTAAAGGAAGGTAAGTTTTTTAACCTTTTTTTTTTTAATTATATAAAACTAATTATACTTTCAATATAGATTCAAGCGACTGTTTGATATTATTGGCATTAAATGCAGTTTTAAGGCTGACAGTAATTTCGAAAACAAAAAATAAAGAGCAGTCTCTATGGAAGCCCACCATTAGTGATGCTCAAGATGCAGTAATTCTTCATTGTAGACTTAAATGTAAGATTCTTCATTGTAAGATTATACAAGGAAATACGAAGAATTGAAGTCAAAAGCCTTTACGAACCGAAATTGTATCCAACCCATGCTTCTTATCGTTGGTGCCGAAATTTGGAAAGCCGACGAGGTTTTTGTTTTGTATGAAAATATTTTATATAAACTTCCTTCCGTATTGAACGCCTTCGATATTCTTTTTAAATTATATTTTGTCTAAAATTTTCATTATCCAACAGAATGTAAAAATCTTTACCAGTTTATTCAGTCATACTTCTTTGAAAAATACTGCCCCAACATTTACGAAGTCATGCTGCACCATCATTTTTTTTTTTTATAGTAGACATTTTTCTAAAAATAAGTGGTCAAATGCACTGTTTCATATGTAGTTTTGCTGCATCCAATAGCAAATGTTTAATTTCTCATATAAAATCAAGCCACGTCTTAAAAAATATTAAAAAATTCAAAAGCAGTGTTAAAAACTGCTTATAATGTTTTTCGAATTTTTATGCTTTTAAAAAACAAAGAAAGAGTCCATAGTAATATTTTTCCCCAACCACGAAACGAAAATATTTTAGGTAACAATGTTAATAATGCTATAGAAATATCTTCGTTAGACTATAATAACGACAATACGTGTGCTAGTAGCAGTTCAGAGCTGGCATAAATTAAACACCAAAACTTGCAACCTTCAAATTTAATACCCGATCAAATTTAAAACTCAGATCATGTAATTCAATGATACTATAGCAAAGACACGGAGAAAACCAGTACAGTACGTTCCTCCAAAGGATCTGCGAACAGATAATGTTGGACATTGGCCCCAAAGTTGCCCTCGTGGAAGCTAAAAATGCCTATGTACAGGATATACACAAACAAGCTGTGAAAAGTGAAACAACTGCTTTAAAAAATTTCACGCAAATGCATGGTGTTGCAGATATGCAACAGCATACTTTTTTGTAATAAAGTCTTAAAAAAAAATTTGTTGTTTCTGTTTCTATTTTCTGAAATTATGCGGGTATAGATTTTTACTAATCGAAAAAAAAGTCATGCATTTCAGGGTTAATTTTTATTTAAATCCTAAAATAAAAATTCAATGCTTAAAAGACCAATGAACACAGTGCAATTAGTCGGTGTTATTTACATTAAGCAAATAACATATAAACACACAACCGACCGTTAATTTCATCTGTTTTGTTTTTTTTTTTTTCTTTTTTTGTAAAGCAATCCAACACGCGTGCTAAATGTGCATCGCAGACAACAGAATGAACAACAAGATCAGTCTGATGACGAAAGTTTATTTAATTTTGTGGAGCCAGTGCAGGTTCCTGAAGTGGATGAAGGGCCCGGTGATGAGGGGGAGCCTCCAAATGAGGTAGTAGAAATATCAGACGACGAAGAAGTAATAGAGGAGTTTATCGTCCCTATGGGACTTGATGAATCTTACGGCAACTCGAGTGTAGCGTCGTCTGCTAACATTGAGGCGTTAGAACATGACGAAAAAAAGAAAACCAATATTCCATGTCCTAAAATTGTCCAAGATCACAATGCACATATGGGTGGAGTGGATCTTATGGACAGCTTCATAGGTAGATATCGCATTTGTATGAAAAACAGGAACCATATTATTGATATGTGCGTACACGGAAAAATAAAATTCATTAACTTTCAATGAACAGCGTTCATAAAACTTTTTTTATCGGTTTTATGAATTAAATTATTATTTTTAATGAAATATTCATAAATTTAACGAATATATTCATAAAACTTTATGAACGATTTCATTATTTTTAATGAAACCCCTTTCATAAATATTTCTCCTTAGTAACTTACAAATTTGTTAAGTATTAATGATTTATGCATAAATTATGAATAAGTTGATGAACGCTGATCATTAAAATCTCTGAACAATCTCTTCGTGCAAAGGGAATTATTCGTTTGCAGCACGTGATTGCAGCACGTTTTGCCATATAGCCGTGATTGTAGCCTCGCAAAAAAATCTAGTACGCGGTTGTTTGTTGTTTAAATAACAGTGAATAAACAACAAAAGGTGTTGTGCTCATTTAAATATAAAATTTTATTGGTTTGAAAATGATTTGTTCTTTGGGCAAAAAAGAATATGAAAATATGAAATTGTTTATAGAACATTTAAAAAACTGCATTTTTTTTTTCTAATAAGGAAACATTGTCGCGGTCTAAAACTTTAGTTGCGCCAAAGTGACGTACGGACAAAACTACACGGCGACCATTTTATGTGTAGTCATAAAATGACGATTTTGTTTTGTCCGGACGTAATCACTGTGCGTTTGGAGTGGCGCCCAACACACACATGCACTCCAGTGGTCATTAAACCACTTTGTTTATTATTACTTCTAAAACTCGGTTTGGCTAAGGTTTCTCCTTGTGCTCCATGCTCGACGAAACTGAAATCCCACGAGTGACTGAACGCACGGAATTGCGCGACAAATAAAACGAACAGGACTAGGACTGTTATTGTGAAAAAAAGTAAAAATCACTTGGCCAAGTCACAATGAGGGTAGCCATTGTGGGCTGTGGAAGGTGTGGAGTGTTGCCACACCAATACTAGCATAGATGCCGCCAAGATGTAGAAAAACACTTGGTGGGTAGAAGGTTTTATTTAAATTTGCTCAAGATGCACCTCAAAAAATCCGTAAAACGATTTTGAAAATAGGTGTGAGCAAAGCCTTCAGGTGTGAATACCGGTTTCTGCGAAAACCGCATCTATGCTAGAAAAGAGATGGCTGTGTTTAGGTTTCCATCTTGTGGAACCTAAGCATCGTCAGTCTGCACCGCTGGTTGGCAGTTCAGTTCATTCTGAACAGCGAAAGGAAGTGGAAGTGTGCCAACAAAAAAAAGTGTGCCAAGCGGTTTTTTTTTTCGACTTATCGTCGAAAAGTGAAAAAAAATTGTCAAAAAGAAAAAGTGAGGTGGTTCCAGAGACGCTATGGAGCCACCGGGACCGACTGAAAAACTGGTGGGATTTTTGGATCCGGAGCCGCTGGAGCGAGGAGAAGGATCTAACGGCCAGGACCCGAAAAAAGCAGGGAGTACCCCTTTGTATATATATATATCTATATATTATATTTAAATATTTGCGTGTGTGTGTGTTGGTGCGCTCACCACACACAGTGTTTTACTGTTTATTGCCGGGTTTTTTGAGTGCGACCCAAAAATTGGGTTATTTTTTTTTCCTATCGCGATAACTTCTTATTACAACTTTTTTCCGAAATACTTTAATATATTTATATTATACTTTTGTCGATCAATTCATCTTTCCGTCCCACTGTGCATAAGTTTGGTAAGACTTTGATTAAAAAGTCTTATCAAACACACCTGCATCGTTGTCCTTCGCGTCAATACGTTCGTTGTGTTATAAATACCCACACCCGTCTGCGCTGAGCAGGTGGCAACCCTTGTCGTCGGTACTATTGTGCACTTGGGTTCCACATCAAATAAGTGAATCAGCTGTTCGCGCAAAATAAGTGTTAAAATCGCGATCGTGCCGGTAAACGTTTTTAATAATAAATTAATAAATAAATAAGTGTGCGCGATTAAAATACGGTTGATAATAAAGAAAAAGAAACCTAAGTGCCGAAAGTGTCGCGATAACATTGTGTTTATTCTGGAAGCAACTACTAAAATCATGTCTACCTACATCTTTCATACTACTACACGGCAACACTATTGAAGCTTCACACTGAGATAAAGAACGTCATGGAATAGAGAGCGGAGTTGACAAGTCTGTCATATTTTTTTGCTGATTCATTAACAACCTCGTGGCAGCGTGAAAACACATTTTTTTGCTTAAGAATTCATTTTGAATTAATACCATCATAACCAGATGTCTATATAAGCTTCAATCTTATAAATTACAATTTAATTAATAAAACCTATTTTAAAAACTATTGCGAGCTTGTACTTATAAGTTAGTCAGAAATCCATTTGCAATATTTTGGAGAAGCCACCTGCGCTTCATCAACAACTTAACACATTGCGATGTCAATTTTGTGCGCAGTTGTGTGTTGGCATAAACATATATAAAAGACATCTTAATAAAAAGCACACTTATTGTTCATCGCTTGATAAAACTAAAATTAATGGAGAAGATTCGCATAACCAAGAAAGTGTAAGGAGCGCTAGCGCTCCAAACTGCGCAGCAGACGGTTGCATTGCCGACAACAAAGCCGAATCATTGCCCAGGCAAATTCTCAACACAGAGGAAGATGAAAGTATGCAAGAAAGAGAATGCAATATAGACGAAGAAATAAAAAAATAATTATTCACAATTATTTTATTAGTAAAAGTCATGTACTAAAGCATAGAAAATATGAACATTAAGCTTTTTGTATTGCAATATTTTTGTTTTTTTGTCTTATTATTAAAAACGTTACTTATCACTCATTTAATTTATTGTATTGTAATAAGTACAAAATAAGTGAATAAGTAAATGATACAAAATATAGTTTTGAAATAAGCATCACACAATATTCACAAGGGTATAATCAAACATTCACGGGACCACAAAAATATTCACAAGGATTCAATCAGACATTTTTTAAACCACAACAAATCCAGCAACTAAACCCATATAATAATTTCCCCCAAAGACCAATAGCACCAAAGCCGCAACCAAAACCAGAGCCCATGGACATAGATCCCAGCATCAGAACCAATGCTGTAAATTATACAAATAGGCCGAATTTTAAATACGCAGGGAAAATACTCGAAAAGGGAAATCTTACAAACCCACCAGCTATACCATGTACATGAGGTTGTATAAAAACAACCACATGATCCTAAAGAACTCGGTTGGCAGCCATATCCTTCCAATGCAGATGATTTTGATCTATTAAACACATCATGCCTTGTCTTGACACCACATCCCTCAGGATCACACTCACCAGCACCAAGACATCTAGAATAGTCCTCAGCATCAATAGTGAAACTAGAAGTAAAGTATTGTTTGTACTACCTATCTATTAAATAAGTGTTTGTGGTCCTTAGTTTTAACAGATTACCATCGAAATCAAGAAAACAGGTGACTGAACCAGATGTCAAGCTGATATCATACATCGGCATCTCATCACAGTTTTTGTCAATGCAGATAATCCCAGTAGACTTAATAAATAATGTGTTGTCACAAGCAACAGCTGAATTAGCTGCTAACAATGTGCTGGCTAGGGTTACCATTACTGCTGTAGTTGCAAGTTATATGTCAACATAATGAATCTGTTGAGCTTGGACAGAACACCCAAGAAGAGCCCATCAGAGTTAATTTCGCGTCTTAATGTAAACATCAAGCTTAAACTTTATCAAATTTTAAAATAAACAAACAATCATCGCTAGATAGCTCGATTGTTTATGCAGCTGCAAGCATTTTCTTTGCTTCCATTCCATTTCCATTTTCTATTTCACAACGAATGGAAATGATGCATAAGCCAGATTATTGCTGATATTGCAATAATCTGCCTTCCAACTGGAACTCCATCTGAGTTCCTTCTTAGATATTTAAGTATGCATTGTTAGATTTTAAGATCAGTTTCAGATTTATTGAGCTCACTTGAACATCTAGTTCAAGTTAAATATATGTATTAAAAAAAAAATAATGCTTTTTAATTCAAATACAAAACTTGCATTGTTGTAAATATTATTCCTATTGGTGAATCTAGCAGGCTTAGGCGGTAATGGTGGCTTAACTGACTCTTTATTGTTATGAACTTATGAATCGGGTTGCTGCAATTTCGCAATCGTTGTTTTTATTTTATTTGATCAAACAATAATATAAAATGCTGACATAACACTGTCGCAATTAATTACATATTTTTCTTTTTGCCTAAATAATAACTAAACACACCAAACCATAAGCGTGTGCCAGAAGCGCTGACAACGCGTTTGGCGCAATGGTTCGCTAAGCTTTACATGTGTTAGTGACACACGTAAGGCTCAGCTCAGCTCAGCACAGGTAGATAAAATGCAGTCTTCATCTTCGTGTAACGTTGTTTGGTTGTCTCCCTTATAATAATAACTTACCTTTTAAGTTTAGTTATTAAAGTTATTATTATTAAGTTATAACTTTAGCTTTTTTTAACCAATAAATAAAACTCATTCTTCTTGATAATAAAACGGTGTTTTTATTAATAAAAAAAATAAAAATAAAAACAAAGGGTTTGCTTAAGACATGTTTGCATGGGATTTGTTGTTTCATCAAAATATTTTGTATTGAATGTAATTTAATTTTGACTTTTTAACAAGATAAATCATTCATAACATCAGTGGCTGCTATTGTTACGGTTGTTGCTTTGTCTGAAGCGAGTATTTTTCAGTACCTGCTTGTGTTGTTGTTGATGCTGTTGTTTATATGTGTGTAAATTTTTACGTGTGCTGTTGATGCTGCTGTTGTTTATATGTATGTAAATTTCTACGTATATAAATAGATATCAGCTGCTTTAGTTTTTTTTGTTTGTTATTGTTTTTGTTAATCTTCGGCAATGTAATGTAACATATAACACATGTTTATTTATTATATATTTATTATAATAAATATATATTATAATATAATATTTATTATTATATAAATAATATAACTAATACGCTGGTTGGATATGCAGAAACATTTATTTATTAAACATAATAAATTGTAATTATTTTCTTTATTATATAAATAATAAGGCATATAATACCATAAAATGTATTTATTAATAGCGACAGCTATTAAAATATGAATAGCTAAAATGAATAAAGAAATACAGCCATCATGTACTTCCACCATATACATTGTGATTTGGGGATTTCAGACTTTGTGGTATTTTTTTGGTTTGACTGCGTACAGTTGCATCATGTAAGTGACAAACGCACGACATGCTAACGCGACATTATGATTTCAAAATAATAAGGTCGGGCGTTTTGACAGTTCATCCCGTAAAGTTGACCAAAGTACGGTCAAAGTACGGTCAAAGCGCGACCGACCTAACGCGCCTTTGCGACCTGCTTTCACCTTGTGTGAAATTAGCAGCAACCTTGGTTTTGTCTTTTGACAAAACCAGCAAGGATAATAGCGCAAGCCAACGGCAAACTCTACCGGCTAGCTTTCTTAAAAGTTACGCATTAAGCATATATAAAATATAGATAGCATAACATGTATGTAAGTTAACGACGAACATTATATTGTCTTATTAACAACATTAACTGTCGGTCAATAACCGACCCCAATAAAATATCAATTAAACATATTGCACAATTATACTGCGCTGTCACTTTTCGAAGTTATCGACCGCTCCAATTAATTTCGCAATAATATTGCGCTGGAAAATATTCGTGCCGACGCAGGCGAATTTGGAAGAAAGTAACCAACAATGGAAACAGCAACAGCGGCAGCAGAACGACAGTGCAGCTTTAGGTGATAAGTTAAGTTAAGAATATTTTGTATTTGAGTTTTAGGTGGATAATTAATAAAGAAAGCAAAGCCATCAGAGTTCGCTCTGATGCTTTTTTAAAAACAAATATAATAACTAATTTATTTAACTGGCGCCCGAGCAAATTTAATTTCGGTTTAATACGCGTATCCTTTTTTGCAAAAGCCCTTAAGTAGTGCAGCAATAAAGGAAAAAGTGACGTAAAAAGCGGCGCGTAGATAAAAAAAAAAAAAAAAAAAAAAAAGCCCTCAAGTAGTGCAAAAAGCAGAAAGCCCTCAAGTAGTGCAAAAACTTTAAAAATTCAAACTGCAAAGCCCTCAAGTAGTGCAAAAAAAAAGCAGAAAAAAAACAGAAAGCCCTCAAGTAGTGCAAAAACTTTAAGAATACAAAATGCAAAGCCCTCAAGTAGTGCGGAAAACAAGTACAGATAAAGGCCCCCGAGTAACTGCGGTAAAACGGAAGCATTACGTGCTAGCCTGTCTGCCAACGCAAAAACTGAGATTAATTGTTATAATCAAGCCCTTAAACATAATATAAATATTCACATCTACCTATATACACTTTTAATAATCTAAACTTTTGTATTTCCGTTCTCACAAACTATAGACAATTTGGCAAAATTAAAAATAAATAAATATCAATATTTGCATTTCCGTTCTCACAGACAAAATTCAAGTGAAACGAAAATGCAATAATCTAAATTCAATAAACAATTCTAACGAATTGTTTTCGACATAAGTTAAACTGCACTTCCGTTCTCACCAAAAAGTTCAATGAAAGCGAAAATGCAATTTGACAAAAAAATTATTAAATCCAAAAATTAATAATTGGTAAACAATTCTTAAGAATTCTTTACCAATACATATTTATCCATACACACCGATTACCGATGAAAATTGCAACGTCAACATTAAAGTTGATATAAATATATGTTAAGTTAGTTAAGAAAGACAGTTACTAGTTACTGAGTGCCTTCGAAAGATCGAAGCACTATTTAAATAAAGTAATTCATTCAATAAAGGTTTTTAAGTAAAAATAAAAAATTTGTTTTTTTTTATTTTTTTCAAAATCAAAACTAAAACTGGCGCAGTCGGTAGGATATGTGCGTATATCCTTTTAAAGATAAAAAGATATTTTTGTATTAACAAATTAAACGCGCGAATCCTTTTTACATGAAAGATTATGTAAAATTTCTCTTAAAAAAAAAAAACTTATAAAAAATAAATGTGGACAAATTTAAAGAAAAAAAAAATATGGACAAATTTAAAGAAATGTGGACAAACTTAAAGAACAGTTGTGAAAAAATTAAAGAATAGTAATAAACTTAAAACAAAAAAAAAAAAAAAAAAAAAAAAAAAAAAAAAACTTTAAATGTGAAATTTTTTAACAATAAATTTTTAAAAAAGAAAAACTCAAAGTGTGAAAAAAAAAATCTTTTTTTAATTGTGGACAAATTTTTTTTTTTTTTCGACAATAATTGTGAAAAAAAAATTTTTAACATTAAGTGCGAAAACAAGCAACACTAAAATAAAGAAGTTCTTTAATTAAAATTTTCGGGTCATGCCAAGATCAAAAAAATCCCATAAAATCATACGAAGAACTCGAGCTGGAAGATAAAGAACCTAGTACAGCTGCTAAAATAAAGTGTATACAGATAGTTTGGAAAACTATCGGAAAAATCGGAACACCAACTATAGAAGACTACTACAACGAGTGGACACTCGAAAAAGAAACAATAGCACTCATTCAAAAGTTCGAATCCAATGCTACCGGAAGATACCACCAAGCACCATAAAAGCTTCTTACCCATATCATCATTCGCAGCACTACCATTAAAAGACGGAGCAAAACCTCTAGCACTACACGTCACCGTAGACACAGTAAAGGACATCGACTTCGAGGGATACCAAAAGGAGTTAGAATATAGAGACTACTTCCACAAGTATTTACTTAAGGTGAAAAATAATAATTAATTTATACATATACAAAGTATTTTAAGAATAAGAATAAAAAAAAAACAAAAAATGGCAGTAAACCAAGTATCTTTTAACCCGATTAAGTACCTTGGAAGTTGTTCTAGCGATCTAGCAACCCGGACAGAGACGAAGTGAAGAGAACAAGCGAGCGACGTATTTTTTATTATTTTAGTATTCAGCATTTTTTCGTTACTGTTGGTTGTCATTTGAATTTACGTAAAAAATAAAATTATATATAATTTGAAATATCAAGAAACATTTTGGTCCATTCGAGCCAGATACAGTCCATTTAAATGCAAAAATTTAAAGAATAATCGTGCATTCTCTGACGCATTTTGTGCATGGATTGGTTAATTTGCTGTGTGTGCGTGTGTGTGGGACATTTTGTGCATATCAGTGCCTTTGCGTGCAAAACCGTTTCTCAGTTAAGTTAAAATGTTTAGAAAGGTGTAATTTGCAATAAAAAGGTGCGTATAAGCAGAAAATATGCTGCAGTGAAAAAAAAATATGTCTACACATGATCGAAGTTTCCAGTTGGTGGAGAGTTCTCAATCTATCGGATGTTGTTTTTCGTTGTTATGACAACGCTGCTCTGATTGTTTAGTTTTATACTTTGTTGTATAATAGAAGCACGTTGTGAAATGTATGAGCACACACACACACATGTACACACAGGCATGAATAGAGTGTCTAGCCGTTTGAAAATATATTGTTTTGTTAAAAAAGCAATGAGTGCTATATCATGGATTGCGTTGAAATGATATTTTATTTTCTTTGTTTCCAGCATTTTAAATTTACTTTTATAATTTATATTGCAAATGCTTATATTTATTTTCAGCGTACAAAATGCCAAGAGCCAAGCGTGCAATGGTTGATAAAATAACCACACCAAAGGTAGCAAAAGGTGCAGTGACCAAAAAAATAAGAGCAAATGATAATCATAAAGCAAGCGCCGCAAATTCGGACGGTAATAAAAAGTTTGCAAAACAATTAATTTTATGATATTGAAATTAAAAAAGGTATGTTTCATAAAACGCTATGATGGTTTGAGTACATACATAAAGCACTAAACATATATATAATGAGCAATGTGCGAAATTATAGTTATGAGAAATTTTATAAAAAAAAGTGCATTTTAAGTAAGTTTTTAGATGTGAATTTTATATAAAAAATAAAGAGCGAATGCGTATCACATCTATTGTTTTAAGTGCGAAATTAAAAGAAATGAAAAAAATGTGCGAATTGTAAATCGAAAGCTAGAGCAAAGAAGTTAAAGAAATTTCAGTGCGAAATGAAATGATATCAGTTTAAAAAAAGAGCCTTAATAAAAATTAAAGAAGCGCAATGTAAAAACTGATAAGCGAATTTAAAAAAAAAAAAAATAAGAGCGAAATTGTAAATTTTTAAAAAAAAAGAGCGAACTGTAAAAACTAATGAGCGAACCTTAAAAATAAGAGCGAATTAAGATTATAAAAATCTTTGAGCGACTTAAATCGAAAAAAAGAGCGATATTTTGTATTTTACAAGTATTTGAGCGAATTTAATTGAGCAAAATTATTGGCAAATTTTATACACTAAAGTTTACTAAGCAATACTTTTATTTTTAATAGGTTTTATTCAAAATAACCAAGGCAGCGCAGATATTGAAATGGCCGAAGAAGTGGCTTTGAACGAAATGACTTCAGACGGTGAGCAATCCGATGCAACAGGGTTCGGTAGCGATGAGGTAGCAGCCGGAATACAAAGCGACGTTAATCTAGCAGCCAATCAGATTCAGCGTCAATCCGAATGGCTAAAATCAATTAGAGCTGAGAATAATAGCGTGGAGATTATGCAAACGCGGCTTGAGATTCTTGAATCGGCTTGGCAAAAATTCGAGATAAATTTTGTCTTACTGCAGAGGCAATCGCGTGATCAGTCTTCACAAGAGACTCACAATGGCCTCTATGAACGCATCGAGGATACATATGTAGAAATTCGAGCAACGTTGCGTCAAAAAATAGCTGCTTCGCAGCCAAGCTCTTCGGGGGTAGTGGGTCGTGATTGCCATGAAGCAAGTTTTATGCAAATGCCATATGCTGATTTGCCACTGGCAGACCGATTGCCAACTTTTCGGGGTGATCATAACGATTGGATTCAATTCAGAGATGTTTTTAATGCGGAGGTGATTCAGAATCCCTATTTCACGAACTTGCAAAAACTACGACGATTACAAGGCTGTGTGAAAGATAGCGCTGCAAGAGTGTTAGGGTTTTGGCCTCAGCGAGAAGACAGCTTTATAAAGGCGTGGGAAATTTTGTGTTCATCATTTGACAATGAGTATCTCTGCCATGCAACACACTGCTCAGCAATTTTTGATTTACCAATTTGGCCAAAGGCAAATTACACTTTGGTTCGTAATATGCTTGATACTACTCGAAACAGCATGAGAATGTTAGCGCAGCAGCTCACTCCCGATGAGCAACGTGATTTAATGATTCTTAAGTTTTTGGAATCTAGGCTTGACAGTGCTTCTCGCAGTCAGTGGGAGATGGTGCGGCCAACAGAGCGCATACCATGTCTCAAAAATGATTTTTTCACTTGGCTCGAACGCAGAGCCAGTGGGCTTTTAAGTCAGGGCGGTATGCAAGGAATGCACCCCATAGATGGCAACACTGAAAATCGAATGGTAAAGTCTTTGCGTGAGCGAACAAAGCTCAACATGCCACAGGCCAGTAACTTCTTTTCATGTCTTAGCTGCGGTGGTGACCACAATATTCACAAATGTCCAAATATGTTACGTAAGTCTCGCGATGATAGAATTCAACGAATTATAGAACTGGGATTATGTCAAAACTGTCTTCTTCGAGGTCATATGGCTAAAAACTGCTTTAAAGGCAAATGTCCCCGCTGCTCACAGGCCCACAATAGTATTATATGTCCCAAGGTGTTTTTAGATAACGGATTTAGAGGTGCTAAGCCTGGTGCCAATAGAGCTGTGATGGCGGCTACAAGCAACGATACCCTTATAGAGAATCAATAGCAATCAGAGAATATACGTAAAACCAGCCTCAGGGTTAGCACAGAAAAGAGTTATTTTTCTCCAAAAAGGCGTTTAAAATATTCAATATATCCTCGAAAAGAATCAACTGATCTACATTTTAATTTACTTCCAACTGCACAAATTAGACTTTGGACGAACAGCGGAATACCGATAACCATAAGGGCAATGTGCGATACTGGAGCCCAAATAAACTTAATCAATGAAGACTTCGTTGCGCAATATCGAATCCCTACATATCGTACAACTACGCGCCTCTTTCCTGCAGCTGGAGCAGAAGTTAAAATATTCGATAAATCTATTTCAACTTACCTGATGTCCATTTATAGCAAAGATCTCCTGATGGAGATCACCTGTTTAGTTGTACCAGAGGTTTTAGGTGGAATTTCGTTGCCTCAAAGGCCATTATATAATCAAATACTACCGAGCGACATTTCTGTGCGTCTAGCTGACCGCACGTTTAATCAACCAGGACCAGTTCAAATTTTGTTAGGAGTGGGTGTATGGGCGCAAATAATACAAGATAATATACGTCAATTGACATCTGGCCTTTTAGCGCAAGAAAGTCGCATAGGATGGCTTCTATTTGGAACAATTTTAACCGACTCACAAGTGATAGCTGTCGCATCTACAGTTGAAAACTATAAAGCTGAAGAAGATCCTCACCTCGACCAAATAGTTCAAAAATTCTTTGAATCAGAGTCATTCCCAGACGATAATTCACAGTGGACAGCAGAACAACAAAGATGCGAAACACACTTTTTAGAAACACATCGTTACGACCAAGGTTTGGGACGTTATGTTTTAGAGATTCCTCTTCGTCAAGATTGGTGTCGTATAGGTTCTAACCGAGGAATTGCACTACAGCGTTTTTTGCGTCTGGAGGCTCGATTGAAGCATGATCCTGAACTAAGTCAAAAATATCATGCGTTTATTAACGATTACATTGATAAAGGTTGGTTAAAGCTTGCAAGTAACGCACCAGTTGGTCAGGCTTATTATATTCCTCATCACGCGGTGCTGAAAAAATTTCGTGTGGTCTTCGACGCCTCATGTTCAACTGATACAGGACTATCTTTAAATGACGTCCAGATGATTGGACCTAAGCTGCAGAGGAATTTAATAGATCTAATTTGGAGTTTTCGACTAAATGCTTATGGCATCTCGGCAGACATCAAGCAAATGTTTCCACAGGTCAAGATAGCACGAGCACACTGGGACTTACAGAGAATATTTTGGCGTGACGAGTCAGGAAACGTCTCGGAATTTTGGGTAACTGGCGTAACATTTGGAATGGCTTCAGCACCATTCTGTGCTGTGAGAGCAATGCAACAGTGTGCCAAAGATAACGCTTTTGAATGGCCTCTTGGTTCCCGGGCAGTATTAAACAACTTTTACATGGACGATTGTTTGGCCGGAGCTGATACTGAGGCAGATTTACTGCGTCTATGTGAAGAAATGCGAAAACTTTTGTCAGTGGGGGGCTTTGAGCTGACAAAATGGCGATCAAACTCTAATGCTACTCAAATTGCACTGGACCCAAAGTCCGTGCATGAAGACGTAGATCTCAGTGCTAGTACAGAGGCATCAGTTTTGGGACTGAAATGGGATACAAAAACAGATGAGCTTACATTTAAGGTTCATTCAATGCCACTTATTCCGGCTTCTGGTTGGACTAAACGTTTGATTCTGAGTGTCACAGCACGACTTTATGATCCAAATGGACTAGTATCACCATTTGTGATTAAGGCCAAAATCCTAATGCAACGAATTTGGAGCGCTAAAATTTCTTGGGATTCTGTTCTTCCAGAATACTTAAGTCTTGCATGGGAAGAGATATTTCTTCAAATTGTTGACTTTGAGCGTATAAGAATTCCGCGCTGGTTAGGCCATGAACCAGGTTTTGATCTGTTACTACATGGGTTTTCCGATGCATCTTCGCAAGCTTATGGAGCAGCAGTATACTTAGTAATTGAAAAGGATGGAGAATTTATATCGAATTTAATGTTATCGAAATCCAGGGTCGCACCGCTGAACAGGGAATCTATTCCACGCCTCGAATTACGTGCTGCCACCCTACTCGGCGATTTAATGAAGCGAGTTTTATCCGAGTTCAATGCTCAAAATAATATCAAAATAGTCTCTTCCACCTGCTGGTCCGACTCAATGGTTGTCTTATGTTGGCTGAAACGTGAAACTGGTACTCTCAAACAATTTGTAGCAAATCGAGCTGGAAAAATTAGGGACAGCACATTGAATTGCAAGTGGCGATACGTTCCAACCGGCGAAAATCCAGCTGATCTGATTTCTAGGGGTGTTGTTATAAGAGAACTTATTTCATCCAATCTATGGTGGCATGGCCCTGTATTTCTTCGTCAACCAAAGGCTT
Source organism: Pherbina coryleti (assembly GCA_943735915.1). NCBI lineage: Eukaryota > Metazoa > Arthropoda > Insecta > Diptera > Sciomyzidae > Pherbina > Pherbina coryleti. The sequence continues at coordinate 185,702,054 of OX030948.1, read as the reverse complement.
CTTGGCCGTCTCCACCGGAAATCTTCTCTGCACATTTGGAAGAAGAAGTGCGTAAAGAATGTCGTCAAGGCTTGAAAGACAATTCGCTTTCAAGCTCATTAGAAACTGTTATTGAACCCGGAGTGCGGCTCTTCCCTTATCAGAAGTCTAATCAAATTCAGTTAATTGCCAGCGTAAATGCAATAACCATCAATCAACAATCACTTCTGTATCGCTATTCAACAATAAGTCGCTTAATTCGGGTAACAGCATGGGTACTTAGATTTGTTTATAATTGTCGAGCACCACTAGCAGAAAGAAGGAAAACTGCGCTGAGTGTTAACGAGTTGGATGAATCATTGAAGCATTGGATTCAGCAGGAGCAACATGACCATTTTAAAGAAGATATACGATTATTGGAGCGTAAACACATGCAAAATCAGTCAGAAAATAATGTACGGCTATCTAATTCAATTGGCATGTTGACGCCTTTTATCGAAGACGATGTTTTGCGTATGCGTGGTCGATTACAGAATGCAGACCTACCCAGAGATCAGCGAAATCCAATTATATTACCGAAAAGGAGTCGCTTGACTTGGTTACTAGCGCGAACGACGCACCTTCGGTTGTTGCATTGCGGCACACAGCAGCTTATCAGCGTATTAAGGCAAAATTATTGGATAATAGGTGTTCGATCGCTAGCGCGAACACTAATTAAGGATTGTATAACCTGTGAACGGCTTAAGGCGAAAATGAGTGAGCAAATGATGGCTGACTTGCCATCATGTCGTGTGCGTCCCGCACGTCCTTTTCTTCATGCGGGAGTTGACTACGCTGGTCCAATACACGTAAGGCCAGATCGACGACGAGGCAATGTTGTGTTAAACGGCTACATAGCTGTATTTGTTTGCATTGTATCAAAGGCGGTGCATTTGGAATTTGTGTCAGATTTAACAACTCAGGCGTTTTTGATGGCATTCATCCGTTTTACTTCGCGCTACGGGCATTGTCAGCATCTTTGGAGTGACAACGGGACGAATTTTGTTGGGGCGGAGCGAGAGTTAAGTCGCATGCTACAGTCTTGGCAGACATCGGATCTCTTCGATAAACTTTCACAACCACAAACGCAATGGCACTTCATCACACCATCGGCTCCACATCAAGGGGGCCTGTGGGAAGCTGCAGTAAAGTCTGTCAAACATCATCTGCGCCGCGTTATGGGAAAACGTTTATTGACAATTCAGACACTACTAGCAGAAATCGGAGCGATCCTTAATTCACGCCCTTTATGTGCACAGAGCGCTGATCCACAAGATTTAAATCCATTGACACCCGGACATCTTCTGATTGGCGAGGCTCTGGTGCCATCATTAGGCGAGCAAGTACCGATGGAACAACCGGAAAATCGTTTAAGTTATTGGCAGGCGCGACAGCAAATTACGCAAAGGTTTTGGAAGCTCTGGAGTGAAAGTTATCTTCACGAACTTCAGCATCGTCCCAAATGGCGTGAGGCGCAGCAAAACCTGAAGGTTGGCGATTTAGTTGTCATCAAAAACGAAACAACTCCACCTAGCCTTTGGAAAATGGCTCGCATTACGGACTTGCATCCAGGTCCTGACTGCCTAGTGCGTAATGTCACACTTTGGACGGGAAGCGGTTCTACAACTAGACCTATCCAAAAGCTGTGTGTTCTACCTGTTGAACCTGTTGAGCCTCGAGAAGCATCGAGTCTCAAGGCCGGAGGATGTTCTAGCGATCTAGCAACCCGGACAGAGACGAAGTGAAGAGAACAAGCGAGCGACGTATTTTTTATTATTTTAGTATTCAGCATTTTTTCGTTACTGTTGGTTGTCATTTGAATTTACGTAAAAAATAAAATTATATATAATTTGAAATATCAAGAAACAGAAGTCTACCAGAATTTCATGGAGACCCAAAGGACCTCCAAAATTTCATAAACCTCATTGACAGAGTTCACCCATTACTAACGACTTTCGACGAACTCGGACAAGGGATCTTCTCTGATTTAATTAAAAGCAGACTTAAGGGAAAGGCTAGGGAAATAATCGAAATAAATTGCCATGCAAATTCGTGGAAAGAACTGAAAGAAATTCTTCAAAACGATTTCGGAGACCGATTAAGTTGTGACGACCTCTTCGATTCCCTTAGGGCTACCACATTCAAAACTACAAGCTTAGAATTTTTTGAAGACATAAAACGCAAACTAAGACGACTAAATAATAAAACATTATTCGTTATCGGACAAGGACAAGAAGCGACTAACGCTATTACGCAAAACAATTCACGTACAGCTCTTAATGTATTTAAGGCCAAAATTCCAGAACCAATGAAGACGATATTAGTCTGTAGAAATCCAACCACACTTGAAGGAGCCATGAATATCCTTTTTGAAGCCGGATATGCTCATCTCAGGGTAGACAATTTACAACATTTTGGTCGAAACAATTTTGAACCAAAAGCACCGAGACAAAATGGACAGAACTTCAACTCACAAAACCGACAAAATTTTATTCACTCACAAAATCGACAAAATTTTACTCAACAAAACAAACAAAATTTTAATCGACACAATCAACAAAATTTCAGTCATCAGAACAGACAGAACTTTAACCCACATAATCAACATAATTCTAATCAACAAATCAGACAAAATTTTTATCCACACAATCGACAAAATTTCAACTCGCAAAGTAGACCGAATAACATACAGAATTCGCAGCCATATAGCAAGTATCAAAGACAAAACTTTGAACCCCAAAACAGAAGTCAACAAACTCACCAGCAATCAAATGATTATAACCAATACCCAATACCAGAACCCATGGACATTAATAACCATGAAATAACACATAACTCTAATAAACAAAGTACGAACGAAAATTTTCAACATTCTGCCTCGGAAGAATACCATATATAAAGGTAAAAACCAAGTTAGGATTCATAAAATTAATAATAGACACAGGTGCAACTAATTCATTACTAAACCCAGGTATATGTCATCCAAAATGGACACATAAAATTAATCCTATCCCCATAAAAACTCTTCAGCACAAAATCTATGCCAATAAAAAAGCTAAAATACCAACTTTCACAGAATTCGGAACAACATTAGACGTGATCGAATTCTACATTATTCATTTCCACGATTTTTACGATGGTCTAATCGGGAACGACCTATTACGACCTTTAAACGCCTGTATCAACTATCAAGACAATACAATTCAATTAAATGAACAAAAATTACCCATCTTCTTCAAAGGCGAGGTAGGCCATAGTTATAAAATACAAGTAGCCCCTAATACTAAATTAATATATTTTAAGGAACAAGAAGAAGGAGAAAGAACAGTGAATGAAGGAATTTTAAACGTAGAAAACAATGAAATTGAACTCAATATGATATCCAACTCTAATCGCATATTCACGCAGAAGGTGGATAGCGAAAACTTTAACATTATCGATTTAAACGAAAATAAACCACTTAGAGAACAAATTCGAACCGAACATCTCAATTTAGAAGAAAGAAAACAACTAATTGCTATAATTAATAAATATTCAGAGATTTTCTATCAAGAAAACACAGATTTAACTTTTACTTCAGCTATTAAGCATCAAATTAGAACTACTAACAACATTCCAATAAATACTAAAACATATAGGTACCCTTATATCCATAAAGATGAGGTACAGATGCAAATTCAAGAAATGCTTGAAAGCAAAATAATCAGGCATAGTAATTCTCCATATTCTGCACCCATTTGGATTGTGCCTAAGAAGGCCGATGCCAGCGGAAAACCCAAATGGAGACTTGTCATTGACTACCGAAAACTCAATGAGGTGACGGTAGATGACAAATTCCCGATCCCCAACATCGATGAAATCTTAGATAAACTGGGAAGATGCCAGTATTTTACCACACTCGATCTGGCAAAGGGATTTCATCAAATTGAGATTGAGGAAGACGATATTCATAAAACTGCCTTTAGCGTCGAAGGAGGCCATTATGAATTTGTACGAATGCCGTTTGGACTGAAGACAGCTCCAGCGACATTCCAAAGATTGATGAACTACATCCTTAGAGATTACATAAATAAAATTTGCCTCGTCTACTTGGACGACATAATTATTTTTTCTACCTCTCTTCAAGAGCATATTAATTCAATAAAACTAATTTTTAACTGCTTAAAGCAAGCCAACCTCAAGATCCAATTAGATAAGTCCGAATTCCTAAAGAAAGAAACGGAATTCCTAGGACACATAGTAACACCAACGGGAATAAAAGCAAATCCCAAAAAGATAGAATGCGTCAAGAATTTCCCAATCCCAAAAACTCCCAAACAAATCAAACAATTTTTAGGACTTACTGGCTACTATAGGAAGTTCATAAAAGATTACTCCCTTATAGCTAAACCAATGACCATTTATTTAAAGAAAAACGCTAAAATTAATATTTTCGATCCTAAATATCAAGAAAGCTTTAACACTCTCAAAAGACTTTTAATTCACGACCCCATCCTACATTACCCAGACTTCACAAAAAAATTCACTCTCACCACTGACGCTAGCAATTACGCTTTAGGCGCAGTTCTCTCCCAGGACGACCACCCAATATGTTACGCCAGCCGTACTCTTAATGAACACGAAGTCAACTATAGCACGATTGAAAAAGAGTTATTAGGAATCGTTTGGGCTACTAAATATTTTAGGCCCTACCTCTTCGGACGCAAATTCTTGATCGAAACCGACCATAAGCCCCTTACATGGCTTTTCTCTATAAAGGAACCAAATTCCAAATTGGTAAGATGGAGACTGAAGTTATCCGAATTCGATTACGAAATAAAATACAAGAAAGGAACAAAAAACAGTAATGCAGACGCACTATCCAGAATCGAACCCGAACCTATCAATATAAATGCACTAGAATCCAGTCCTGCAACAATAAGAGAAACTTTGTCCCCAATAAACATATTTAAATATCAAATAGTTATAAATAAATCTCAATAAGGATCATTAAGGATAAGAAACATAAATATATTTAGCAATAAGAGAAAAACTATTTCAACAAAAGATTTAGACAGGGAAACAACAATAACCCTTCTGAAAAACCACTTTAACCCAAAAAACCTAAATGCTATATTAATAAACGACGAATTTTACCCCATTTTCCAAACAATCCACAATGAAATATTTCCAACACTTAGGATAATTAGATGTACGAAAATAGTTAAGGACACGGAAGATGAGGAGGAACTAGCTAGAATAATAGAAGAAGAACATAAAAGAAACAACCACAGAGGAATAGATCAAGTTTACAAAGAACTAATAAATGAAATTTACCATCCTAATCTAAAGACACGAATCACTGTATTCATAAATAATTGCGAAATATGTAATATTGAAAAATACAATAGAAGACCACTAAAAGTACCCTTTAAAATTACTGAAACCCCTAACAAACCAAACGAAATAATCCATGTAGATGTTTTTTATACTCTCGAAAAACAACTATTCCTTACATTTATTGACAAATTTTCAAAACACGCCCAAGCTTATAGAATTATGCACAGATCCTGGACAGAGTTCAAGTCAAAAATACTACAATTCATTAGTACTCAAGGTAAAATGACTAAAATAATAACAGATAATGAATTAGGATTTAAAGCCATTCCAATGAGAGAATTTTTAGACAACGAAGGGATTCAAATACATTTTACATCTAACAGTAACCATACATCTAACGCGGACATAGAAAGATTACATAACACCATTAACGAACATATTCGATTACTGAAACACGACGACAGGAATAGTACAGATACAGTAGAAGAAAAAATTCTTCGTATAATAAGCTTCTATAATAATTCTATTCACAGTACAACCAATTTAAGACCAATCGATTTTGTTAACGGGAAAATTACAATTGACAAATATCCCGAAATTGAAAGTAAAATTCAACAAAAGAAAGAAAATATAATAGGAAAACTTAATAAAGACAGAGTGGATCAAGTTATAGAAACTGGCCCTAATTTCATAAAGGAAATAAGAGGAGGGAAAAATCACTCAAGGTACAGGAAAATTGTTGGGAATAAGATAGATAATGACCATGTAGTAGATAACAGAACAGGACTTAAATATTATAAAACGCATATAAAACCCAACAAAAAATTCCAAGATAACGCGAACCCCACAATAAAAGCCAAAACCTAATAATTTTCTTTCAGATCCAAAATGACAGCATATAAGACGACATTGGTAATACTCACTGTAATAACTCTCGTAGAAGGACAACAAATAGAGATACAAGATTTAACAAACAATAATGGTTACCTAACTATAAAGACTGGAGAACAAAAGTTAATAGAACAATATAAAAAAATTTTACACTTAGTAAACATTACAAAATACGAAGAAACAACCGACATAATACATAGAAATTTAGAAACACTTAGATCATCTTCACTAAACGCACGGACAACATTAGAGACAATTAAGAAAAAGTTTTTACTACTAAAAGAAAAAATACGTGGACTGATACCACATTCGAAACAAAAAAGAGGATTGATAAACTTCGTCGGAAAAGGACTAAAATACATAACTGGAACAATGGACTCGGACGATGAAATAAAAATTAACAAGTTATTGACCGAACTTAAAGAATATGGTGAAAATCTCAATTTAAGAATAGATAAAAACGTCCTTATTGATAATTCATTAGCCTCACAGATTCAAAATATTACAAATCACATAAACTCACAACAAAAGGTCATAGAAAACTCTTTAAATAGCATGAGAAATTTCATTCCTAAAAAGATAGCTAGTATCGAAGACGAAATTGAGTTTTTACAATTCATATACCGAATAGATAACGATATATCATTGTTACAAGACCATATCGAAGACATTGGACATATAATATTCTCTGGAAAACTAGACGTGATACCTTCAAACATTTTTACCGAAACCGAACTAGACCTAATAGATGACATCGACAGTTACATGAATACAAAAATAACTATTGCATTCCAAGACAACATAATTGTTATCATACTTAAATTTCCAATATTTGCAAGAGAGATCTATTCAGAAATAATATTTGAACCAATTCCTAATCCCAAAAATAGATCCCTTTACCTTACAAACAGAAAAATTTTGTTAGATGAAAATAATAAACCATTTAAGGTAAACCCAGAAGAAAATTTAAAGAAAAATCTAGTTAAGTTAAACGATAAATGTACTGAAGATATAATTAATCTTCAAGAAGCAAATTGTAAATTAGAATATTTTAACGAAACTGAAGTCAGAGAAATAACAACAGGTATATTAATTTTCAAAAACTTCAATTTAGAAATCAAACAAAATTGTAATAATATACCATTAAAACCAAAAGAAAATTTTATCATTAAATTTGAAAATTGTGAAATTAATACGCAAAACGAAACATTTTTTAATTTTAATATCAAAACTTATGATAAGTTTGTATTGCCCCACTACGTCACAAAAATAAAAGAAAAAAATCTAACTTTTGAAAACATAAAATTAGAAACTTTGTTTTTAAAACAAATAAATTATGAAGACAATCTAAAGAAAATATCAATGACTAATCAAAAACACACAATTGTTAACCTAAGTACCAATGTATTTGTATTTTTATTAATTATTATATTCATTATTATAGTACTCAAATATTCTAAAAATACATCAACTTTGCAAATTTCGTCGGAGCCTCAATCTAACGGTGGGGGTGTTATAATCAAGCCCTTAAACATAATATAAATATTCACATCTACCTATATACACTTTTAATAATCTAAACTTTTGTATTTCCGTTCTCACAAACTATAGACAATTTGGCAAAATTAAAAATAAATAAATATCAATATTTGCATTTCCGTTCTCACAGACAAAATTCAAGTGAAACGAAAATGCAATAATCTAAATTCAATAAACAATTCTAACGAATTGTTTTCGACATAAGTTAAACTGCACTTCCGTTCTCACCAAAAAGTTCAATGAAAGCGAAAATGCAATTTGACAAAAAAATTATTAAATCCAAAAATTAATAATTGGTAAACAATTCTTAAGAATTCTTTACCAATACATATTTATCCATACACACCGATTACCGATGAAAATTGCAACGTCAACATTAAAGTTGATATAAATATATGTTAAGTTAGTTAAGAAAGACAGTTACTAGTTACTGAGTGCCTTCGAAAGATCGAAGCACTATTTAAATAAAGTAATTCATTCAATAAAGGTTTTTAAGTAAAAATAAAAAATTTGTTTTTTTTTATTTTTTTCAAAATCAAAACTAAAACTATTAATCAGGAAAGAACAAGTTAAAATCACCAATAGCCTGCAAGAAGGAAACGTTACTGAAACAGAAACAACAGCCACAACTATGCAGCTCGTCGACATTATTATATTATCCCTCATTTTCCATCAATCCTGTTCCTTCGCAGAAATCCAAATCCTTAACTATACTCTTTCCCATCTGGTAACATTGTCGAATGGAATCGCCAAAATACAGGATGGCACATTAAAAATCGTGCAAATAATCAAGCTTAATGAATATCATAACTTCCTTAACGAAACACAGACATTTCTTAACAATAGTATCCATTCCGAAAATATGTTTATACCTTCAGTAAAACATGAAATGATTCAAGCTGCAGAAATGTTAGAGTCACTGCACATACCAAATGAAACCAGAAAAAAGAGAGCAATCAATGTGTTAGGCACCGCGTGGAAATACGTCGCTGGATCGCCAGATCATGATGATTTCGAACTTTTGAAAACCGACCTTAATCAACTAAACGCTAACAATAACAAGCAAGTAGTTATTAACGAAGGTTTCACTAAGAGAATTAATGAGTTAACCAAAGCCACTAACGAAATTAACAGAGCTATTAAAAGTCACGATTCTATCGGCAATGCCGCTATAATAAGTCTTCAAACTAGATTAAGATTAGCTAAAGAAGAACTACAGAACATAAAATACGCCATGCAATGGGCAAAAAATAATGTAATAAATTCAGTCATTTTGAACAAAAAAGAAATAAATCTAGTTATTCAAACATTGCAAGAAGAAAAATTTCCATTTATGTCAATAGAAGAAGCGTTAGAATTTGCTAACGTAAAAGTATTATACAAAAATTCAACTTTACTTTATATAATTTACATTCCCCTCACCACGGAAGAAATTTATAATCGAATACTTATTAAGCCTATAAAGAAAGATAATAAAATTGTCAATTTAGAATTTAAGGAAATTTTAAGAAATAATGAAGAAATATTAGCCATTAAGAAAAATTGTACTCTAATTAATAATATTACTCTTTGTAAAAGAAGCGATTTGAGCAACATTGTTAACTCCACCTGTATTTCACCACTTTTGGATGGGTCCCACCCATCATGTAATATTTCTGATGCTTTTCATATACCATCAATAGAACAATTAGAATCAGGTATAATCCTATTAAACGACTTTAATGGGCTTCTAAATAATCAGTCAATTAAAGGAACATATTTAGTTATCTTTCGTAACGAGTCGATTAAAATTGATAATAGACTTTATCGAAATTTTGAAGCTCCCGATATGGTAGCCTCAGCTCAAATCGTTCAGCAAACTCCTCTAGAAAAGCAATATATTAAGCTGCTTTCATTGGAAATGTTAAATCAATTACATCTAAATAATACAAATAAAATAGAATACTTAGAGACCGCTGCAACTGTAAATAAATTTTCAACCATTATTCTGATTATTATCTTTATATTATTCATATCTATCTTTAAATTTATTTTTAAAACTAAAGAAAAAGTTATAATTTATAACACTACACAAGAGAGTAAAATCGATAATAGCCCAAATACTGAACCAATTTTCACTAATATTGTTATACCAAAATTAAATGATCTCCCTTACTATTAATGTTTGGGGACAAACATTCTTAAGAGGGGAAGAGTTAACGACGAACATTATATTGTCTTATTAACAACATTAACTGTCGGTCAATAACCGACCCCAATAAAATATCAATTAAACATATTGCACAATTATACTGCGCTGTCACTTTTCGAAGTTATCGACCGCTCCAATTAATTTCGCAATAATATTGCGCTGGAAAATATTCGTGCCAACGCAGGCGAATTTGGAAGAAAGTAACCAACAATGGAAACAGCAACAGCGGCAGCGGCAGCGGAACGACAGTGCAGCTTTAGGAGATAAGTTAAGTTAAGAATATTTTGTATTTGAGTTTTAGGTGGATAATTAATAAAGAAAGCAAAGCCATCAGAGTTCGCTCTGATGCTTTTTTAAAAACAAATATAATAACTAATTTATTTAACTTGTATCTGTATCCTGTTCGGAAGAAGGTGGTGGTGGTGTCAAGTCAGTTTTCTGCTTGCTTCGAAGGGTCATGTGTTTCTTTTTTCGCTTGGGTGACGAATTTGTATTTATTAAATTTAGCAGAAAGTGAGGAAAATTCCCTACTTATTTCAGAGAAACCTTGCTTCGTCTGCTTAAATTATTTGTAAGAATTTATGTCGGCCAACCTACATTTCTCACAAGACCAACGTAAACCTTTACCTTCATCAATGTGGTCTACTACTCGACCTGACACGTCTGCACACTTGATATGAACAACGTTGTCACATAACCAACATGACAAAAACCGCTCGGTATCACCCTAAGGGCCAGTTTTTCAGTGCGGGTTTAAACTCTAGTCAAGTTAAACCGAGGTTAACTCACCAAAATTGGACGTTTAAACTCGGTTTAGGCAAAAAATAAACACATAATATGATAATTTAAGTCAATTTAACTTCAACGAATGCTAAAATATCTAGTTCAACCGAGTTTAAACGTCCAATTTTGCTGCGTTAACCTCGGTTTAACTTGACTAGAGTTTAAACTCGCACTGAAAAACTGGCCCTAAGTAAAGCAGCCAGGTTTGGTACAAATCCTTTTTAAATGAAAATATGAAAATTTATTTAAAATTAAAAATTTTTTCAGAGATAAAAAACGCACAACTTTGACAAATGAGGCCAGGGTTGCCAAAGGACCATGTATCTGTATCACCACATAACAATAAACAAAATGTAGAGAAACTTGTTCAGCCACTTTAAAGAAATATTAATAATAGAACACTTATGTTAACAATAATAAAAATATGAGCAAAACTTATCCGTTGTAGATAATATAATCCACATAAGCAGAAAAATTTATTATTTATCTTTAAAAAAACACTGAATTTAAATATAAACTGCACAAATTAATGAACCATTATAAGCAAATTTTAACGCATTTTTTTAAATTGACATATTTTATTTTTATCAAAATGTAACACATTTTCTGCTCAAAATGGACAGCTCTGAGGAAACTCCAGTAAGTATACTAACAAATTCTTCTCTGTATTATACAGGTCTCGAGGACTCTTCCTTTTGATGCTTCTAGCAGCAGCGGATGTAGAAGGCATCTCAGGCTCCAGTTCTGGTGACTCTGGCACATTGATTGGCTCAAAGAGGTACTCCACTTCCAAGTCAGTGTCCACATTGATTTTCTTTTTCGTTTGAACTGTATACGTTGCCAATATATACTCAAGGACCTAAGAAAATAACTTTAGAAGAGTATACACGAAAGAAGGAAGAAAACAAGGAGAAAAGACTAACAAAAATACCGGAAGTGGATGGATATAAGTATAAAAAAATCTAAATAAGGAGGAAAACTGGTGAAAGAAAAAAAACGACTGGCACATCTGTTGGAAGTACCGAAATCGGAAGAAAATAACCAAACTTGGACACAAGCCATCACGAGATATATGAAACAAAACAAAGATTCAAGAACTAAGAAAGAACAAAAAATAATGGGACAACCAAACAGCAAGTCAGAAAATATAAATATCACAAATAACTTGCGTGTTACTGTCAAATATTGAACATACAGAATTATTAATAAGCACAAATTGACAAATTTTATTTTTATCAAAATGTAACACATTTTCTGCTCAAAATGGACAGCTCTGAGGAAACTCAAGTAATTATACTAACAAATTCTTCTCTGCATTATACAGGTCTCGAGGACTCTTCCTTTTGATGCTTCTAGCAGCAGCGGATGTAGAAGGCATCTTAGGCTCAAGTTCTGGTGACTCTGGCACATTGATTGGCTCAAAGAGGTAATCCACTTCCAAGTCAGTGTCCACATTGATTTTCATTCTGGCATGCTTGAATTCGTCCTTTCTGGCCATGTAGTATTTAAGGAATCCTAACGTCTCCTCACGGCTCCACTTCTAGCGTTTACTGCTAGAATATATAAAAATTGAATTCTTTTGTACTATCAACATGGCCGTATAAGTTTAATGATATCTCATTAAACCACTCATTTTGCTATTCTGTGCAAATAGAATATAATTTATTATTTGGTGCTTTGTTTACTTTTGATGTGATTTTTTTTTTATTTTATGTGACATAAACATGGTTGTTTTTCAAAAAGTGATGCCAATAAATTACGTGGACTATAATTTTCTTGATCTGGCAATAGTGCTCCTATCGGCGACTATGAGCTAAGCGGCTATAATTATCCTGTCTTAGCTAAGCAATTTTTTGTATAAAAAATATTGTTAAGCGCATATAGCGATGCCAAAAAAAAGCACTTTACAATATAATAAACGGATCAACAGTCACCATAGTTATTATAAGGATATTATTGTATGTAGCATATAGGATTAATAAAAGCATATAGGATTATTTCAAAAGATATGTTCATAAAAGAACAAAAAACATTCAATTCATAAGTGATGTATAATAAATAAAAATAAACGTATATAATATTTTCCTAATGGACAAGATAGAATATGGAATAGTTATGAAATATCAAGTCATCCTCTGAAAACATAAAAATACAAATAACAAGAAACAAACAAAAACAAAAAGAATAAAACCAAACAAAACATAATCAACAGAAGACAAGACAAGAACAAAGCAAAGTAAAGGAAGGTAGGACTGAGCAAAGCAGAGCAGGATAGCGCCAACAGTAACAGCAAAACCGCAACAAACCAGAAAACAAAAACAACAAGCAAGATTAAGGGATCAAGGCTGTATGCGAACTGGAAAAAGATGTAGCGTGCTAACAAGGTAGATCTTACAGGAAAGGATATAACAGGAAAGGGGGCAATACCAAAAATTGTAACATTAAGTAAAGAAGAGGACAGTAGAGACAATATAAATGCACATACAGAAAATCAATCACCAGAGACAAGTTCCACAAAGAAGAGTCAGTACATCAAAAAAACAAGTCAGATTATTCTCCCGCATTGGGATACATGAACAACGGTGTTGCAAATGTAGTAGAAAAAGGTGCAAAGAGAAACAATGGGAGATGTATGTTTTACAATGGATACAGCGTATGCCTAAACGGATCTAAATGTGAATTTATTCATGATTAAAGATTTTCGTATAATCCTGCAATCAGTATGGACTACTTAATATCTGCTGTAAACGAGCTAAAATTCACGACAGAAATAATAATGGAAAACCAGATACGATTATCTGCAGCCTTCTCAGATCTGTATGAACGAAATGGTCAAGAGAACCCACACATGATTAATAAAAACAATACAAGACAATCTCGACAACGGTCTAAATCAAAGACCAAAGATGATGAGAAGGATATAAGGAGAAAATCACAAGAAAACTTGAGAATGCACACACAAAATACCAACTGTCACAGTAGACAAGACATTGCTGATAGAGGGGAGAAATCATCCAATATAAAAAATAGTCTCCGAAACAATAACACGGTGAGACAAAAAAAAATTCCCGGGAAGTGATACTATTTTTCTGATAGGTATTGTTGAGTACAACAAGAATCTGTATTTGAAATTTGCCGGTCACATCAGAATTTTGAGTTACGGGTAAAAAACCGGTTTTTCGTACCTCTATGCACTTATAAGCCAGTAACTTACTTGTTTATTAACTGATTTTCAGTTTCTCAACGGATTTGGAAAGAAGAAACTAGTACCTTTGAAATGGTATATATATTGTTATGGTTGGCTTAAAAGCTCTTTGTGTATTTCTCCACTAAACACATTATTTCCCCACTTTTTTCGACATTTTTCAACTTTATCGATATTTTTACGCATTATTTTATAAAGGAACCGTAATTTTTTTCAATTTATTCAAAAAGCATATTTATTTGTGATGAAAACGCAACTTTGTTTTAAAAAATCCGTTAAAAATTGACTGAGTTATTCAACTATTTATCAAACCTACATTTTTGCATATTACTTTTGTTTTTTTTTTTCGCTTTCTGTTTAGTGAAGCTGTACTCAAATTAGAATTACAACAACAATTCGCAATGAGAGCTTAACTCATGTAAAAGTATTGTTTGTTTTTTAATTTGTTTTGTTTATCACTTCTTTATCACTGTATATTTACATAAAAAAGTTAACAATTTGATAAAAATCGAGTGCAATTGAAATAAAAATGTGCGACAGACGTGATAAATTTTGCTATATTTGTGGTTTATTTACGGATATCGGTCATAGGCGTGATTTTAAAAACAATATTGGAGTGGTGGAAGTGTATAACAAAATCTTCAATCGCTCTTACAAATCCAGTCGCTGGTATGAACCAGAATTTGTTTGTGAAAGTTGCTGTGCAACATTAAGAAAATGCAAAGTTGTACCGTCAGTTACTTTGCCCTTTTCTACGCCTATGACTTGGCATCATCAGCTTTTTCATAAACCAGATGATTGTTACTTTTGTCAAACCAATACTTCAGGCTACACTTTTAAAACGCGCAAAAGTGTACAATATGCAAATGTTGTAACTATTACAAAACCTATATATGCAAATGATGAAGTTCCGACAACTAGCACATCTGCTGTTGAAACTGAAAAAGATTTGGAAGAAGCAGAGTACCTTCCATCCAAATCCACTACAACGGAACGGCATTTCATTTCGAACGCAGATTTCGCCGATCTCATTCGCGATTTGAATTTGTCAAAACGACAATCTGAAATACTCGGTTCACGAGTAAAGCAGTGGAATTTGGTGGAAAACGATTTTCGTGTAACATCTTGTAGAAGGAGTGACCGTACTTTGTTCCTTGAAGAAAGTTTTAAGACTGATCACAATGACAGTAATCTTGTGTATTGCGTTGATGTACCCAAACTATTTTCGGCACTGAATCACAACTATAAGGCAGACGAATGGCGACTTTTCATTGATGGTTCATGTAAAAGTATGTTTTCTTATATAAAAATAGTTTTTATTTAATTTTTTTAAATCTGTATTGTTATACCTAGGCTTGAAAGCTGTTTTATTACATAACCAAAATCAGTTGCCATCAGTTCCAATCGCATATGCGACAAGCACGAAAGAAACTTACGAAGTTATGAAAAAAATACTTGGATTCGTCAACTATACCACTCATAAATGGAAAGTCATCGCTGATTTAAAAGTTTTAACAATTTTATTTGGTATGCAAGCGGGTTACACAAAGCATCCATGTTATCTTTGCGAATGGGATAGTCGTGCACCGAATCGGTATGACCGTAAAGTATGGCCATCTCGTGAGGCGCATCAAATAGGCAGGAGAAATATTTTAAACGTCCCATTAGTTTCATCTGAGGATATTATTCTGCCACCACTGCATCTGAAGCTGGGATATATGAAGCAATTCGTTAAAAAACTTGATGTAAACAGCGCCGCTTTTTGCTATCTTAAAGAAGTGTTCCCAAAATTAAGTGAAGCCAAAATAAAAGGAGGTATTAAAGTATTTGTTTCGAATTCTAGTACTTTTTTTTAACGTTTTTATCTTTTTCGATCAATTTTAGGTATTTTCATTGGACCTCAAATTCGTAAAATTATGAGAGATGAAAATTTTATTAACAAGTTAAATTCAGTCGAAAAACGTGCATGGAATAGTTTTGTTGCGCTATGCGATAATTTCCTTGGAAATCACAGAAGCGATGACTATGTCACAGTTGTCAATGAGTTTTTAAGTGCGTATGGTGAAATGGGCTGCAATATGTCCATAAAAATTCATTTCCTGCATTCCCACTTAGATTTCTTCCCAGACAATCTGGGTCAGTTCAGCGATGAACAAGGTGAACATTTTCACCAAGAGATGATTACAATGGAAAAACGATTTGAAGGAAAAAATAAAATAAAAATGCTTTCAGAATATTGCTGGTCACTTCAGAGAGAAACCGATGATGCTGAATTAAAAAGAAGACGGTCAAGAAAACATTTTTGACTGAAACAGCTAAAAGTTTTATTTTTGCAAAAATGTAGGTTTGATAAATAGTTGAATAACTCAGTCAATTTTTAACGGATTTTTTAAAACAAAGTTGCGTTTTCATCACAAATAAATATGCTTTTTGAATAAATTGAAAAAAATTACGGTTCCTTTATAAAATAATGCGTAAAAATATCGATAAAGTTGAAAAATGTCGAAAAAAGTGGGGAAATAATGTGTTTAGTGGAGAAATACACAAAGAGCTTTTAAGCCAACCATAACAATATATATACCATTTCAAAGGTACTAGTTTCTTCTTTCCAAATCCGTTGAGAAACTGAAAATCAGTTAATAAACAAGTAAGTTACTGGCTTATAAGTGCATAGAGGTACGAAAAACCGGTTTTTTACCCGTAACTCAAAATTCTGATGTGACTGGCAAATTTGAAATACAAATTTTTCTTGTACTCAATAATACCTATCAGAAAAATAATATCACTTCCCAGGAATTTCTACTTCATTCTTTTTTGTCTCACTGTGTAATCTATTAACAGAGCCCAAAAAATATCAGAAGAGAGAAAGCCTCTATACCTCATCTACAGAGAGGACCATGCCACGATGGGCAAGACAAAACCAATAATAAATTATATAAGACATAAGTTTCATCTCCGTTGGTTTTCTAGAAATCACAATACAACGGCAACTTTCATTTCCGAGAACAATATATTTGATTCATCATGCATGGATTGGAAAGTGGAACACAGTCTATATGCCCCATATTATATCAGGCCTATTTTTACTTTATAGTCACATGTTACTATACCCTATAATAATAAGCTATATTGCAATAACCAACCGTATTATAATAATAAACTACATTATAATAATAATAAGCTATATTATATTATATTATATTATACTATACTATCGTTCGGTATTAAGAAAAAAAAAAAAAAAATATATCAAGGAACATGGAGCCCTCTATTTTCATAATCTCGGCGTTTTTCTTTTGCTTTCACTAAGGGTGAAAATAGCAGAAACCTTGCTTTTGTCTTTGGACGAAACTAGCAAGGATATTAGCTTGCATTTTTGCCCTTTTTTAATTTTTTGATCCTGCTAATTCAAAATGTTATCATCATCATCACGCCGTCCAAAGACATCGATAAGAGGATCAGTCAGAGCTATCCTAACATAAATCTCTGGCTGATCCTCATTTCTACAAGAGGTCGCCGGTCCGGATCGTGTTAGGTATCGACTTGTACTCCCGTGTCATACAGCCTGGCATTCTGCCAGCTGGTTTTATCATGCCGTTGGCTGAAAACTCTATATTTGGTTGGGTCTTATCAGGACAGGGTGCCTGGTAACGTCTTGCATTCTTGCAAGGCGGGAGGCATGTTAACGTCACTGGTGGTTGCTCGGTGCTGGCACGGTAGTGTGCGTTAAGATGCTCTTGAGCCTGTTTTTCTCTTCTTATTTTATTTAGTTATTTAGGATAGTTTTAAATTTTACTAATAAAGTGACACCGGTCGTATAAAGTTTAAAGTCGCCGCGTTTTCTTTGTGTTTTAGAAGTTTTAATTTCACTTTCAAAAGTGCTTTCTAGTTTAATAGTTTTAAATTGTGTTTTGCAGGGACGGAAAATTGCGAAGAAGTAACAGAAATGTTCGTAAGAGACTGGCTTCTATTGTTAGGCAACCGCAGGAGTGTGCATTTAGATGTTCCCAAATCCAGTGTGTGGACACAAACGGTATTGCCAAGTTTTGATGAAGACAGATACCACCAAATGCTACGTGCGACTAGAATGGAGTTCAAGCATATTTTATCTATAATCAAAAATGACGAAGTTTTTGAAAATAAAGAGCTGCCCCGCAATTATCTCTTGCTCTTCAACTGCAAATTCTTTATTCCGAGTTGGAACTTATGGAGACGGTGCTTCGATTCGGAAAATCGCTACAATTTGTGGAGTGGGTGATGGTGGGACCATCCCAGAAGGAAATGAGAAAGGCATGTTTTTTTTTCATTGAAGATTTCTTAATTGAAAATAATATAGAAGAAAGCATACATACCAAGGTAAGTGAAAAGGTAATATATACGCTAATCATTCTACTCTTCTTGTGTTACTATTCTGTTGAATTTTGAAGTTTTGTGCATATTCGTAGCCTTGAATTTCTAACTCTTTAACGCGAAGAACAAGTGTTCTAATTTCTTAAGAAGTTGAACAATATTGGTAGCGATTTTCAATATTACATTTATGTTCAGTCTAACAAATGCGTACGTTATTAAAGTTGTTATCGGTTATAAGAAATAATATACATAAAAGAAAAAGGTAAGCAATGTTTTCCAATAGGCATTTAAAGCGTTTAGTGGGAATAGAAAAAAATAAAGTTATTAAAAGTGTCACTTCTACGACTAAAATTACTTTCTTCGGGGAAGACAATTATGAAAGTGAAAATGTAAGTGAAAATGTTAACGGTAGAAAAGACCGCATTAAATTGCAAAGACCTCATTAAATCGCTTTTATCAGCACAAGCTAAAAATAATGTGTTACTTGAAGGATTTCCTGTTGAGACAATCGAAGAATTATACAAAATTGAGGAACAAATGAGAGACAAGAAGGAAGAATACGTAAGTAATTCATTCCTAGTATATGTTCATCATGTGCCATATCCCGTTTGCCACAAAGTCCAATCTCTTCGACGCCATATTTTTATCATTTCCTATTTCAATTGCTTTTCATATCTGATTTTGTAGTTTTGTGTATTTCTTTTCGGAATATCCTATTATATACAGTGCTGTGCATATGCTAAGCAACTCGCACCAAGTTTCAATAAACTGATTATTTACTCTGAAAAAAATAGTCAAACGGCAAGTATTATAATTTTTATTTATTACTTATATGAGTACAAAAAAATATATAATGACCAAAATAACAACAACTTCTTTCTCAATTAAATACAACAACAAAACAAAATTAACTCAATTTAAGCTGTGCATAACTTAAGCAACTGTAAAGAGAACATAGAAGCATATTCTTTTTCTCAAGTAGATAACGGTTCTTTTCAATTCATTTTGCATTGCTTGTTCGCACTTCAATTATATCAATGCAATTTAGTCGTCTAAAGGTTACAATTGTGACAAAACTGTGAAATTAAATCATGCAGCGTGTTAAATACGATAATAGCTTTAAATCTAATGTTATTTCGTTGTACCAGGCTGGCAAAAGTCAATCTGATATTTCAAAATCATTGAAAATTAATAAATCCATGGTTTCTAGATGGATTCATAAATTTAACAATACTGGTAATGTTGCAACATTAAGAAGTGGCGGGCCTCCACGCAAACTATCTTATCGTGACGATATTCAAATTGAAAAATTGATTAAAAAAAACCCATTTATTTCTTCAAAAGAAATACTTAAAACTCTTAATTTGAATGTTGATTCAAGTACAATACGAAGACATGCAATCAAACTTGGATTAAAAAGTTATAAAGCCTGTAGTAAACCAATGTTGACAAAGAAGCATATGAAGAAACGGTTTGTTATTTTTAAGTTTCTAATAAAACAACAACAACATTGTTTTTCTAATTTTTAGTCTTGAATTCGCAAAAAAATATATTGATTGGAGTGTTGAGAAATGGAATACGGTTCTATTCAGCGATGAGGTTAAAGTCAACCTTTTTAATTCGGACGGTATGTGCACAGTAAGACATCAGAAGGGTAACAGACTAAATCCACGTTATTGTAAGCAGACTGTGAAACATGGTGGAGGTAATGTCATGGTGTGGACATGCTTCTCCGGAAACCGGCTTGGTCCTGTTCATCAAATTGTGGATAAAATGGACCGTTTTATGTATAAGGACATTTTAGAAACAAAAATGCTTCCTTATGCAGGATGGCATATGCCACTTCTTTGGGTGTTTCAGCAGGATAATGATCCGAAACACACATCGAAGTTGGTTAAAGATTGGTTCAATGCGCATAGGATTCAAGTGCTTGATTGGCCGGCACAATCACCCGACTTGAATCCGATCGAGAACTTGTTTGCTATTGTAAAACGGCGAATGGGGTCTTATCGATATACGAACAAAAAGGCCTTGTTCAAAGGATTTAAAAAGGAGTGGAAAAGCATTCCAAAAGTTATTTTAAGAAATTGAATTGCCTCAATGCCAAAAAGATGTGCTGCAGTCATAAAAAATGCAGGGTCATATACAAAATATTGAAAAGTTGCTTAAGTTATGCACAGCTTAAAATTGAGTTAATTTTGTTTTGTTGTTTTATTTAATTGAGAAAGAAGTTGTTGTTATTTTGGTCATTATATATTTTTTTGTACTCATATAAGTAATAAATAAAAATTATAATACTTGCCGTTTGACTATTTTTTTCAGAGTAAATAATCAGTTTATTGAACTTGGTGCGAGTTGCTTAGCATATGCACAGCACTGTATATATATCTTTCCTATTTCTTTACAGATTGCTATATTAAAGGATTGGTCCCTTCGCAAGGTCTTTTAAAATGCTTTGGGAAAATTATATCTGTAAATATTTTAATTGATTTCAACTTCTATGGGGTTAAGGAAAAAAAGTGCTTCAAGGACTTAAGAAATTTTAATTCCGTTCTTTATGGTACGAAAACTTTTCATAACTTATCTATTATATTTTATACAATTTTAAATATATTAACAGAATGCATTCAGAAAGAAGGCTTTACTGAAGCAGAATACGCAAAAGAAATTCAGAGAGCATTCAAAGTTACGAAGTTTTAAAAATGAAAGTGTTAAAAAAAAAAAATTTCATAAGAATAAATAAAACCAAATATATTAAATTTAATAACTTTCAAAATATTTTTTAATAACATGCAAAAAATACAAATGAAAGATTAAATACAAACTGTTGTCTTTTTTATCTTTAAAGCAATATAAGAGCTTGCATACAGTGTGTGACTCGGAAAATTATCTACAGGAAACAATTTTATACCTGGTATAACGAGACACAACGACAAATTGTCTAAAAAATCATCCAGCAATTAAAAACGTTTTTATAAAATACAATACCCCATTACCCTAATCTGCACCTGTAGAACGGTTGTTTTCATTATCTGGGATTGTGAATCGTTCCAGAAGGCAAAAACTCAGCGAAGTAAATTTTGAAATCCTTGTTTTAAGAAAAGCTAACAACGTATACAATACATGTTTAAAAAAAATTAAAAAATTAAGAGCTTTTTTTAAATGATTTATTGAATGTATTTATGGGGTATGCATTGATTTTTAACTACCAGTAGCTATTTTCAGTAATCAGTAAAAATTTTACGGGTGATAAAATACAGTTAGAATTTATTTTTACTGAAAGTTTTGCCGGGAATCAGTAAACATTTATTTTTACTGCAATTTTACTGGTACTGCCCATCTATGAGTAGAAGCAATTTCTATTATACAAACAATTTTTTGTTCATTTTATAGATATGTACAAATAAATAAAATGCAATAATAAAATTTATGTGGGACTTTTGGACGAAGTGGCAACGCCAGAGCGTTGTACTAGAAGTGGACGAAACTACTGACACTGATCCTAAAAACTATTGACACTGAACATTAAACCACTGAACATAAGAACCTCAACTAGACGCCGACATTCAAAAAAGGAAAAAAGTACAAAGAACAGACGAGTAACGACTGCCGACTGGATCGGTGCTTAAAATAAAAAAAAACACAGGTGCGTCACTGGACACACGACAGAAGCGAAGCATATTCACAATTTCATAGATTTGATAATTTAATGGCTTTTTTTCGATTCGAATAATTTTTAAATTCAAAACTTGAAAATAACAAAGTAAACTAAAAAAACACACGTTTATCTTCACACCAGTAAGTTTTATTATATATCATTATTATTTTTTTTTCTGTCACTTAGAAAAGCACTTGCCAACGCACTTTTGGTCAATTGTTAATTTTTCCTTCGCGCTATGCAAAAATAAAAAAAAAAAATAAAAAAAAAATGCCCAAACAATGACCCAAACTACTGAACGCTGTTGATGACAGTGTGGAATAGAAGAAGCAACAGTTCTGTTTTTTGCTACTTTTGTTGTTTGGCTAGCCAAGACACAATCCTTTGAACAAAAGTCAACACACAATCCTTTCTTAAAGTAATATATTATAGTGATCTGCTGAAACATAGCTTTAGCTAATGTTTATTACTGAATCAACAAAATTATAAAAGAAAGGGTTTTAGCGTAATGGTTAGAGGAAAGTACCAACAAACGTTAGAACTGTAAGTTGTGGGTTCAATTCCTGCAGCGGGCAAGAAATTATTTTTAATTTAACATTTTCTGGTTCAATTGATGCAAGCAGAAAACAATATCAATTCTAAGAAAAAAGGTCTAGCAAATCGCAGAACGAGGCGTAAAAAGCTTCGCTTCAAAATGTTAAAATAATCGAAGTTAATTTTGTTAATTTGAAAGAAAGAATCAAAATGTGTGTAAAATAAAGAACATTTGACTTGTCTAATAAATAAATAAAAACCCCTAGACATTTGAGCCTACAAATGGGGACTCGTCCGGGATTAAACGCGCGGCGAAAGTGAAAGTGATGAACTGTGGCACATTTAAATGTTTCAATAAAATTTTCTATGTTTCACTTTTTTAACTCATTTCCGTAGAAAAAAAAGTTCCTTTCTAGGTGGCATTTTCGTCCGGCGATTCATTCAAGAAGGATTCATTTCCGAGTGCTGAAAATAATTTTTCTGTGGTTATTTTTTGAATTCATTTCCGTACAAAAAAAGTACAATTTATGGTTCTTTTTTAACTTATTTCCGAAAAAAATAAGGTTAATTGTTAAGAGGCATTTTAGTCCGATGAATGATACAAAAATTGTTAATTTATGAGTGCCGAAATTGAACGTTTCTTGCCGAAAAGGTTCATAAATGAATTTGAAAATGGTAGTTTTGGTTCACTGGGTTTTAATCGCTCAAAATCTTTTAAATTATTGTTTGTGAAAATAAAAATGCGTTGTATAGCGGAAAATTGCAGCAATAGCCATCGTTTAAAAAATAAGCCGATTTCCTTTCATAAGTAAGTATTACACTATTATCAATGTTTTTTAAAAACAAATTCGCTTTTTTTTATATAAATTAAGTGTTAAAAGTGTAAAAAGTGAATTCAAATATTTTTCTATATTTTCCTATACTATGAATCTTCGATTTAAACCATAAAACAAAAAATTTTCGTCGGGCATAGTTGCTAAATTACAATCATGCAAGCATGTTAAGTAGACTATTCTAAATTTTAATTAACAGAACTTATTTAGACTTGAATTCAACGTTAATACAATCGTACTATAAATTTTGAAAGTAATGATTTAAATTTATTTTTAAATCAACTTAAAATACTTAAATATGAAAAAAAAAAAAATTATAAATGAAAAACTCAAGATTGATCATGTAATTAATCAAGTAGATGAGGAAATCAAGAAATATATCATATACGAAGAAAGTGCTGAAGAGGATATTTTCAACGAATATAATTGTTTTCAAATTTATAACTATACCTATTTATATACCTATAACTATTTATAACTATAACAATATTAAAAGTTAAAAATATTGTAACTTTTCACTCAAATATTTTGTTATAAAAACCAGAGTTGATTGTAAATAAAAGGAATCTTAGAATCACAGCTAAAACACAAGTTCTATTATTCAAACCAAGCCTTGTGGCTTGATCAATAAAACATTTTGAAATAGTGCCTTGTGTCAGATCAATGAGTCAAAGCCTTGCGGCTGATTTTAACAGGCCTTGTGGCCAATTCCCTTAAGTCACTAGAAGTAGGACTTCTTCCTCTTAAACAACAACATTATAAAATATTATCTAGTACAATAGACCTCCTTAGCTTATGTTCAATGAATTTCGTCTTACATATTAAAAAATTATATATTTTTTTAGAAAACTTAAAACTTCATAAAACTATTAACATTTTATTAATTAGTCGTGTAAATTCCAGACACGAAAAATACTTTTTAGAAAAAAGCATTAAAAAAAAATTATTAAAACAAAAATAAAAAAATGCTTATATATATGGGGCTTAAGAAAATCGTCCTAAATACCTGGTTTTTAGCAAAACTATAAAGTTTATAACAAATCTGAGCTCATTTTTGAGCTCAGCGACCCCATATTACTTATAGTACCAAATTTCGATATCCAACCCTTCCTTCTATCCTCCCATTGTATGGGCTGAACGCACTGTGCGACGCTTCAAACCTTTTCTTTCTTAGGGTTACTTCTTTTTTGTACTTCAATATATATTCTATGTACTTCTTTTGTTGACACACGGCTTTTAATAATAATCAAGCAACAATTCTGAATTTTTTAATAATAAGTGATGAAAATAGAAAGAAATACGATAAGTAAGGTATTTCTTTTAATAATTGAAGGCAAATTTTCAAAATGTGTTCGTATAAGTGCTGCTGAAGGCACAAGGTTGTGCTACATGGACTTTTTCAATGCAAAGTAGAAGCAGAAAAACAGTTGCTAAGTAACGAGATTGCTTTCTATGCTAAGCAATTTCCGGCATTGATAAGCGAGAATTTAGCCATTTTGCAAATACTCAGAGAGTGGAAATACCAGAAGACGTTTTTATCGAGTACGTTTAACAGTATTCTGCCAATCCATCTTTTAATTTGCAAGTTGTCACCAGAACTACTCCTGTTAGAAATGCACTTACTTTTCCCATCGTTTGTGACACCGCGGCTTCTGCAATAACTTCGACGGTAAGAAATAACAAGGCGTTTATTAATTACGTGACATAGTCAGGAGAGTCATCATTATTCGAATCATCCCAATTCAATAAAAATGAAAGGGAGGGTTAGGAAATATAAAAAAGGCATCTCACGTAATCAATCAACCCCCAATTATTATATTTTACAAAACTAATTAAAAAATAAAAATGTTCGATTCAATTAAAATAAGTTATATGTTAAGTCATTAAAAACATATGAAATTGTAACCTCTCATAAAAATAACTTAGGATACCTGTTAATAAAGCCCATTTAAATTGTTGTATATTGGTAAAAATACTAAAGTATAAAAAATGTAAAAAGACCAAATATTCCTAGCTAATGCCTTTCAATGTAACTATATATTTACTTATTTTATGTACAGTGCCTCAAACGCATAATCGAAGAGTGGAACTTTTTAATTTGAATGGCATGTTACGCACACAAATTCAAATCGAATACCCGTTCGATATGTACATCGATGCTTAGTTTATTTTATTCTCTTTGAAAACCTATTCTTAAATAGGATCTTCATGCAGGAGAAGGATGTGGACGTAGCCCTAATCTAGGAACCCTGGCTAATAGCCAATAGGGTACAAGGACTAGGGGCGAAGCAGTTTAACCCGTTTCACTCCACTGAAGGTAACAAGATAAGAAGTTGCATTCTTGTGAAAAATCTCTAAATTTTCTTTTTCTTCACAGATTCAGCGACGGAGACACGGTGGCTATAAGGGCAGAGTCAAATGATCACCCAATCATTTTGGCCTCGTCCTATATGCCATATGAAGCAGCAGACCCACCACCGAAGGCAGTCCGAGATCTAGCGACATACGCTAGCACCAGGAACATCTATATGGTGCTGGGCTGCGACGCCAACGCACACCACATTCAATGGGGCAGCGTTGGCGTCGTGAGTCCATTTTTGAATACCTCCTTACATCAGACTTGACATTATGTAATAAGGGAGACCATCCCACTTTCCATAATATAGTCAGGGAAGAGATTCTTGACCTCACTTTTGCACTAAGAAAAAATAGGGAATTAGTTAGAAACTGGAGGGTATCTCCTATCGATTCTTTTTCAGATCACTTTAGGATACTCTTTAATATTGACTTTGAGAACACTACTCGCACAGAACCATTTAGAAACCCAAAAAGAACGAACTGGATTGAATACACTAGATGGCTAGAAACTCAGATCTCTCACCCATGTAAGGATGCCCTTTCTGACAGTATAGCCATTGACAGTGCAGTCGGTTTCATCTCAGGGAAAATGAATAAGGCTTTCTGCAAGTTCTGCCCCATCTCCAGGAGTCGCAAACCCAAACAAAAATGGTGGAACAGCGATCTCAAAGCAAGGAGAACTGAGGTTAGAAGTCTGCATAACAGGGCCAGGTTAAGCAAGGAAGAGGCAGACTGGGACTCTTACAGATCTGCTCTCAATTCCTACACTAGAGACCTAAGAAGAGCTAAAAGAAAATCGTGGCCATCTTTCTGTGAATCCATTGAGAACACTAGCGAGGCGGACCGACTACGCAAAATCCTATCAAAGGATCCGGTAGCCCCGGGCTACCTTAACGCTCAGACAACTCCTGGACGGAAACTTGCCAGGAGACAGTGACACTACTCATGGAAGCCCACTTCCCTGGCTGTACCGATCCCGCAATACATGCGAACCCGTACAGATCCAGAAGCATCTTCCCAGAAACCCACATTGATATACCCAATTCAATAACAGAGCACAAAATAGAGTGGGCGATTAAATCTTTCAAGCCGTATAAATCGGCTGGACCCGATGGTATCACCCCCACTATGCTCCAGCACGCTCTACCGGCTATCTCAACCTGGCTTTTAAAAATTTTTAATAGTTGCCTAAGGCTGGGTTATGTGCCCGTAAATTGGAGAGAGGTGAAAGTAGTTTTCATACCCAAAGCTGGGAAAGCTACTCACTCCACCGCAAAAGATTATAGACCCATTAGTCTTTCTTCTTTCTTACTGAAAACATTAGAGAGAATTCTGGATCAACACATAAGATCGCTCCTTGATGACCGAAACCTGTGTAGCAAACAACACGCCTACCTTAAAGGTAAGTCTGTGGAAACAGCGCTACACGAGGTAGTCTCGGTAATTGAGAGAAACCTCCACTTCAAAGATTACACCCTAGCTGCTTTTCTTGATATCGAAGGGGCTTTCAACAATGTAAGCACAGATTCAATAAGGGCAGCTCTTGAAAATCTACAAGTGGAAGAAAAGATAACCAAGTGGATTGTTGAAATGCTGAAAAGCAGAATCATCAACACACAAATCGGAAACAGTAAAGCAAGGAAAACAACTTCAAGAGGAATACCTCAAGGGGGAGTCATATCTCCCTTGCTTTGGATCCTAGTTGTAAACGAACTGCTGACTACTCTCAGCGAAAAAGGCTTTAAAGTGACAGCATATGCTGACGATGTCGTACTGCTGGTGGGAGGGAAGCATCTCTCAACCATCAGCAACATGATAGAAACAGCACTTAAAGAAACTGTCTCGTGGTCAGTACCAAACGGACTAGGGGTCAATCCCGCTAAAACCGAACTGGTGCTATTCACAAAAAGAAACAAGATTGAGA
This sequence comes from Pherbina coryleti, assembly GCA_943735915.1. Lineage (NCBI taxonomy): Eukaryota > Metazoa > Arthropoda > Insecta > Diptera > Sciomyzidae > Pherbina > Pherbina coryleti. The sequence goes on along the minus strand of OX030948.1, from coordinate 185,674,451 downwards.
ATTTCTGCCTCCCAAAAATAAATGGCACAACCCTGCAGCTATCCAATAAAGCAAAATATCTCGGAGTAATCCTTGACTCAAAGCTCACTTGGAAAAGCAACACTGATGAAAGAATAAAGAAAGCAAACAGTGCCTTCTACGCCTGCAAGAAAACCGTTGGTTCCAATTGGGGGATGAAACCCAATGGCATCCATTGGATGTACACGGCTATCGTCAGGCCCATACTAACCTACGGCTCGATTGTATGGTGGAAGGCCACTGAGAAGACAAGCTACCTCAACTCTCTCTCTAGAGTACAGAGTGCACAACGATCAACGCCTCAGGCAGGCCTGGAGGTCATATTGAACCTTCTCCCCCTGGACGAGTACATGAAATCCACTGCAACCAAAGCGGCGTTTCGACTTAAGGAGGCTAAGCTTTGAGGCACAAAATATAGTCCTGAGGATTTCGCCACCACCTCGGATTACTTCACCCCGAAAACAGAGTTTCGGCAGAACATGTCATTCTCCTTTCTAAAAAGAGAAGAATGGGATTCGAACCACCCTTTCAGTGAACACGACATCCAGATCTTCACTGATGGATCCAAAATGGAGAATGGCACGGGGGCCGGAGTCTACTGCAGTGCACTACAATTATCCTTATCATACAGACTACCAGATTACTGTAGTGTCTTTCAAGCAGAAATTTTTGCGATCGAAAAAGCGGCTACGACAATCCTAACAAAGAACATCAATCCATCAAGGATAACAATCTTTGTGGACAGTCAAGCTGCGATAAAAGCACTCCGCAGCGAAACAACCAATTCGAAATCTGTACTGAGCTGCCGACAAGCTCTCATCAGAATGAGTCCTCCCCACAAGATTAATATCTGCTGGGTCCCCGGTCATCGTGACATAGAGGGAAACAAAATAGCGGACAGATTGGCAAGAGAGGGCTCAGAACTGGAAATAAGTTCTGCGATCGGGTCGATTATGGCTCCAATCGGAGAATTCAAGAAGAGAATAAATGACAAAGCCAGAAATAACACAAACAACTCCTGGTCAAACAGGGACGACTGTGTTATCTCTCGCCACCTATGGGGTAAACTCTGCGAAAGAAGGACCCAATCCCTACTTTCAATGAGTAAAAATGAAACTCGCATCCTAGTAGGAGTTCTCACGGGGCACTGTTGTATAGGCACAATGGCCTCGAGACTGGGAATTCCGCACCCAGACTTCTGCAGAAGCTGTGGAGATGTCGAGGAAACAGAAACCATCAAACATCTGCTTTGCGAGTGTCCTAACCTCCAACAACGCCGACTTCTCCACATGGGAAGCAGAGTGTACGGAGAACTGGAGGAGCTCGTGGATGTACCACTGATGGATCTTTTCAGATTTATACGGAGCACCGGTTGGTTCAACCAACCTCGATCCAGTGACTAGCAAGACTTTGCCATTTGCCATATTAGGACCACAGAAGTAGTGAGGCTATGGGAGTTCTAACACACTTTTTTGGTTGTTGCCTTGGCTAAATGAGGTTGTTGTCTTGGCTAAATACTTTTAAATGATTTGTGGGTCACCCTGTTCTGGAAAAATGCGCCGCGCCTCTGGTGGGGGTAAATAAGTCAAGGCACAAACCAGATTGCTCAGGCGCAAGGTTGATTCGGAGGTTTTATAAAGCATATCTTCAGGCGCAAGGTTGATTCGGATGTTTTATAAAGCATATCTGGCCCCAGTAAGCCGAGCCCCTAAGCTAAATAATTGCTGTTGTTGTTGTTGATGTTGTTGTAAATTAAAGATAAGCGTAGCAATAGCAGCAGTAGCTTGCTAAATACTTTTAAATGATTTGTGGGTCACCCTGTTCTGGAAAAATGCGCCGCGCGTCTTGTGGGGGTAAATAAGTCAAGGCACAAACCAGATTGCTCAGGCGCGAGGTTGATTCGGATGTTTTATAAAGCATATCTGGCCCCAGTAAGCCGAGTCCCAGTAAGCCGAGACACATGTTTCTGATTAAAGTAAGCTGAGGCATAAGACAAATTGCTCAAGCGCAAGGTTGATTCGGATGTTTTATAAAGCAAAGATTAGCAAAAATTTTAAACACAAATGACCGCAATTGATTGTATTTAAAATTTTGATATCTTGACATAATTATAAATAATCTTTTCCCTAAAAATTTTATTAATTGTTTTGGCGGTTGCATGTTCGCAAAATGTTTTGTTATAAATGCTTGGTTTATTTTTCAAGTTATTCAGTTCATTTTAAAACGTGCAACTAAAAATAGCAAAAAAAAAAACAAAACAAAAAAAAAATGGAAGGACTAGTAAACACACTCGTAAAGACTGCGAAGTCAGCATTTGTGAGAGGAAAAAATGATGTTGAGCTGATTCCGGAGGGGGTGAAAGAGTGCTCCAAAGCATTGGGTGTTCTACGCGATTGCTTTTTGAAGAAAGCGAGAAACATTGGCGAGAAACAAAAGATAACATATGCCATCGGTCTGGTGCAGGGATATCGGATGCAATTAAAGCATCGCAGTAACTGGTCGCCGATTAGCGTCAAATGGGAAGATGTTGAATCAGCTTTCTGTGGAAGGTAAATTAGATTTAAATATTCTTTAAGTTTACACAATACTTACTGTCAATTAAATCTTTAAAATATGTTTTTTCTTTTTAGATTAAGAACTGGAGCAATAGTAAATCTATCGCATAAGGACCCTATAAATTTCCTTAAAGATTGTGAAGACACGTTCAAGCAGAAAATAAGCAGCATTTTGACACAGCACATATTTGTAAAGGTGAACACAGTCTTTTTTGCAAATTTTGTAAAATTTTCCGCGGAGGAAGAAATAGAGGAAATAAAAAATTTGCATACAAAAAATGCTGTAATATCATTGGACACCAATCTAAGTGATTGGTTTGAAGAAAACGTCAAAAACAAAATTCTAAAAAACTTGATGATTTCCAAGAAAGGGATAGTGGCTGGGCGCTAAAAGAAATTGTTAATCTTACAATTAACATAAATAAATATACACCTATGAATGGTAAATCATTTTTATAATTGCCTCAATATATTGCAAAGAAGAGAGCTTGCGTCAACGTTAAAAATAATGATAATGCTTGCTTTGCATGGCCTATTGTTTCTGCATTATTCCCTGCTTATACAAATCCTGGTCGCGTTTCAAAATATCCACATTATTCTACCATTTTGAGCTTTAAAGGCATTACGTTTCCAGTTAACAGGTTAGACATAAAAAAGTTTGAAATTTTAAATGACATAAGCATCAACGTGTACAAACTTAGCAAGGAAAACAAAGACACATACAAGATTCTACCAACTAGGTTAACTGAAAATAAACGTGAAAAACATGTAAATTTATTGTTGATACATGTTTTGTGTTTTCCTACTTATGTCTACTTATGTCTACTTCCTGTACTAATGACATCGAGTGTCTCCAGCATATAGCACAACTGCTAAATAAACAAGACAGTGCATCAACACCTGCTATTATCATTCTTGCTGTGATTGTTATCCTTTTACTTCTTCCTTCTTTTATCATCTCATTACAACACCTCTATCGTCATGCCACGCCGCGCCCATATGAAGTTGAAAAAGACCAAGTAATACTATATCATTACGTCTGGATCAAACATATTTCGCGACTCGTATCAAGTCAGTTATCATTGCGGCATGGAGTCAAATACCTTTGCGATCGATGCCTTCATTACTTTTATTCAGATGAGAAATTGCAAATTCATATTAAGGAATGCGGGAAACGCAACGAGTATAAAGTAACTTTTCCACCTCAAAAAAATGTGAAATTTGGAAATTTCAAAAATAAAGAGCGAGTTCCATTTGTTATTTATACAGATTTTGAATGCATTTTGAAGCCTGTATCTATAAAAAAAGGAAATGGAGAGCACTATATGCAGCATGAGGCTCACAGCGTGGGATATTTTCTGAAATGCTCGTATGATGATAGCTTCACATATTATAAGAGCTATAGAGGTTTAAGTTGTCCGCAATGGTTTGCTAAGGAACTTCAAACCATAGCAAGTACAGTGGAATGTATTTTAAAAGATATAAAACCTATGGAAAAACTCACAGTAGAGCAAATGAGGAGCTTTATATCTGCGCCCAATTGTTATATCTGTAACATACAGTTTAACGAATCAGATGTTAAAGTTAAAGATCATTGTCATCTAACGGGCAAATACAGAGGACCTGCACATCAGGGATGTAATATTAATTACAAAGACAGTAAAACAGTCCCTATCGTCATACACAATCTCAGTGGATATGATGCTCATTTGTTGATAAAAGATATATCAAATAGCATCCCCGGACATTTAAAAATAATACCTTATAACACAGAAAGTTATATTTCTATGATCAAATACATACAAGACTGCGATATAAAATTCAAGTTTATTGACTCATTCCGTTTCATGGCCGCATCACTTGATAAATTAGCATCCTATCTAACTGAAAAAAAAACTATAGATTCACAGTTTCTAAACATAAGCGATGAAAAGTTGAAGTTACTTAAGAGGAAAGGAGTGTTCCCATACGAATATATATCAAATTGGTCAAATTTAGAAGAAACCCAATTGCCAGGAATAGAAAAGTTTTATAGTTCCTTAGGAAAATGCCATATTAGTTCTGAAGACTACGAACATGCTCAAACAGTTTGGTTAAAATTTGATATAAAAACTCTTGGTGAATACAGCGATCTTTATTTGAAAACTGATGTGTTGCTACTTGCAGATGTGTTTGAAAATTTCAGAGAAGGCTGTATTACTAATTACAATCTCGATCCAGCACATTATTACACTGCACCTGGACTTGCTTGGGATGCGATACTGAAATATACGGGGGTAGAAATTGAACTCGTGCAAGATGTTGATGTGCTCATGTTTATAGAAAATGGAATTCGTGGAGGCCTCACACAGTGTTCCAAAAGATATGCAAAGGCAAATAACAAATACATGCCAGATTACGATCCTAACCAGGCTTCGACATATCTTATGTATTACGACATTAATGCAATGTATTCATGGGCTATGACTCAGTACTTTCCATACAGTAATCTTCAGTGGGTCGAAGATACCAATAATTTAAACTTTGATATTCCTGATGATTCTCAGTTTGGATACATTTTGGAGGTTGATATGGAATATCCTACTTCTTTACACGATAAGCATAAAGAATTACCTTTCGCTCCAGAAAAAACAACTCCACCAGGTTGCAAAGAGGCAAGACTGCTGGCAACTTTGTATAATAAAAGCAAATATGTTGTTCATTATCGTAATTTAAAGGATTATTTAAATGAAGGGGTAAAAGTGACAAAAATTTATCGTGCTTTGAAATTCTCTCAAACTGATTGGATGAAACCGTATATTGAATTAAATACCAGTTTAAGACAAAAGGCTAAAAATGAATTGAAAAAAATTTGTTCAAACTAATGTGTAATGCGGTTTTTGGAAAAACAATGGAGAATGTTCGACTTCGACGCGATATCAAACTTTTAACACGCTGGCAAGGACGTTTTGGAGCTGAAGACTTAATATCCAAACCAAATTTTCACAGCCGCTCAATATTTGACTATAATTTGGCTGCTATTGAACTTCTGAAAACAGAAGAAATATTCGACAAACCTATTTATATTGGAATGGCCATATTAGATATCTCCAAAACATTGCTATATGAATTTCATTATAAATACATGAAACACAAATATGCTGATAATTGTGCGCTTTGTTATACCGATACTGATTCACTCATATACGAAATAAAAACCAATGATGTTTACAACGATATGAGTCAACATTTACACCGATTCGACACACCTGGTTATTCTGCAAGCAATCCATATAATTTAATGCAAGTCAACAAGAAAAAACTAGGACTTATGAAAGACGAAAATAATGGCCAAATTATGTTGGAGTTTGTTGCATTACGCGCTAAAATGTATGCTTTACGCGTACTAAAAGATGACAATCAACATCAAATAACCAAAAAAGCAAAAGGAGTCAAGTCGGCTGTGCTAAGTAGAGAAATAATATTCGAGGACTACAAAAATTGTCTTGAAAAAAATGTGGAGTGCTCTCATACACAAAACACAATAAGGTCCGAGAAACATATATTGTTCAACACATCCCAAAAAAAAAGCACGCTAAGCCCATTTGACAATAAAAGATACTTGATGTCTAATAGTTTTTCAACACTGCCTTGGGGTCATTACGATGCTCCATCAGAGAAAAACGTAATAATCACTCCTATTTTACTATGAGATAATTTTTGTATCAAAGATTTAGATAAAATATAAAGATAAAATATATATGTTTTTTGTTTATTTTTTATTAAATATTGAAAAAAATTAAAAAAAAAACAAAACAGAGTTTATATTTAGTAAAAAACTTTGTAGTGCAAATCCTACTAGTATATTGGTGTTATTTATATTCCTCCAAATTCATCCAATAATGCTTACAATGAATTATGTGATCTTATAACATCAATAGTAGCCGCATTAAACGAAGAAGATAAAATTATCATTTTTGGAGACTTCAACCGTCCCAATACATCTTTTGTCACCGATGAAAACGACAACCATCTCCTTCCAATCAATCTCACTAATGCGATCGACTTTGACTTATTTAGTACTTTTTATAGCAATGATTGTCAACAAGTCGCTCCTATTCCAAACCAGAATGGGCGGTGGCTAGATTTAATTTTTACTAACTGCTATGATGAAGTAAACGTTAGCCCAACTTGTGATGCCGAACACTTATTCTCCAATACCTTTCATCACACTGCCTTTACTCTAGAGTTATGCTCAGACAATATAACTAACGCACAATCCTTCAATAGCTCTATTGTGTACGATTTCCTCAATGCCGATTACGATAGTATAAAAAATGAGTTGAATTGCTTGGATTGGAACTGCCTATCTGTCTTGGCATTGGATACTTCTGTCTCGTTTTTCTACCAAAAATTGTTCTCTATATTTGAAAGCCATGTCCCAAAATTGAAGAAGAAAAATAAGCTATCAGAACCGTGGCTTGATTCAAACCTAAGAAATTTGAGAAACCGGAGAAATAAACTGTACAATGTCATTAAAAACACCGTCACGGTTAGTGGCGAGGTAAAGACAAGATATGCAGAACTGTCCAAAGAGTTCTCTAACAAGTCTCAAGAAGCCTACAAGCAGTACACTAATGTAATCGGTGAAAGGATTATTGAAGACCCGAAAAAATTTTTCGAGTTTGTTAATGTTAAGCAGAAATCGACCGGGTACCCTAATTCCATGTTTAAAGGTAATGTTTCTTCTTCTAATCCGCAGGAGATTTGTAATCTCTTTGCAGATTACTTTAAAGAAGTATTTTGTTCACATTCATCGCAAAATCAAACTCCAGTGGCCAGTACGATCAATCTACCACCATTGCTTTGTACAATTAATATAACACGGAGTGACATAGCCAATTCCATTAAAGAATTAGATTCCAACAAGACCCCTGGGGTAACAAACTAACAAACGTAATTAACCCACGTTTAAATGAACAGCAACATGAATTCCGTAGAGGACGATCAACGGCAACAAATCTTGCCATCTTAGCATCAGATGTTCTAATAAAAATGGAAAAAGGACATAAGATAGATGCAATCTATACAGATTTTAGTAAGGCTTTTGATCGTGTTGACCACGAAATCTTAGCTAAGAAGCTAGAAAAATTTGGTATTTCAGGCTCTTTGTTGAATTGGATCAAATCTTATCTTTGTGAAAGGTCCCAATTTGTTAAATTTCAAGGTACACTGTCTAAAAAGATTGTTGTCTCATCGGGTGTACCTCAAGGTAGCCACCTTGGCCCCCTTCTCTTCAACATATTTATTGCAGACATATCTGAAATTTTGCATGAAGTCCCCCATCTCTTATATGCAGATGATATAAAATTGTACTATGTCATAAGATCAGAAGAAGACTCATTATTTTTACAGAACAAGCTTTTATGTCTAGAGAAATGGTGCAGTCAAAATAGGCTTTCTTTAAATGTAAATAAGTGCGTTGTAATAAGTTTCTCCCGTAAAAATGAAATAGCTTGTAGCAATTATATGCTTAATGGGGTGGAACTTAAAAGGGTCAACCACATTACAGATCTCGGAATAGTTCTAGATAGCAAGTTGCGCTTTAACCTTCACTATGATCATATCACATCAAGGGCAAACAAATTGCTTGGATTCATAAAAAGACGAGCAAGAGAATTCAGGAATTTATGGGTAACTAAAGCCTTATACTGCACCCTAGTGCGTCCAATTCGTGAATACTGTTGCACTGTTTGGAACCCAAGTTTTGAAGTGCATAGTGAAAGACTAGAATCTATTCAAAAACAATTCTTACTTTTTGCCTTGAGAGACATGTACGACCCTCAGGACTATAGAAACCTGCCACCATATGAGCACAGACTGAGGGCTATTAATATAATGCCGTTGTCATCAAGAAGGGTGCTACTCTGTTCATGTTTTATATTCGATGTCATTGCCAGAAACATTGACAGCGAATATATTTCCAGCAAAGTAACAATTAATGACCCTATAAGGAGAACTAGGCATACAAGATTTTTGAGTGAATCACAGCACCACACCACTTACGCTAATAACGAACCCATAAATAGATGTTGTAAGATATTTAATACCATCAGCGAGCACTACCAACCACCTATGTCTAAGCCAGGCCTGTCCAACATACGGCCCCCGGGCCACCATCCGGCCCGCATAGGCCCTTCATCCGGCCCGCCATCTCTTAGAATCTTTGTTTTCTATAGTTTAGCGCTCGACGAAAGTACTGATATGTCAGATACAGCCCAATTGGCAGTTTTCGTGAGAGGAGTATCCGAAGACTATACCGTTATCGAGGAATTGTTAGATTTGCGTTCAATGAAAGATACAACCACTGGACAAGACATCTACGAAGAAGTTAAAAGTTGTATAGAAAAATATGAACTTCAAACAGAAAATCTTTGCGGCTTAACAACAGATGGTGCGCCTGCAATGACAGGGAAGAGAAACGGTTTTGTGGCTTTGATGCGTAATAGCATCACACATACAATCATACAGCATCATTGTATTATTCACCAAGAACAGCTATGTGCAAAAGTTCTAGACCTGAAACACGTGATAGATAAAGTAGTGCAGACAGTTAATTTTATACGCGCAAGAGGGCTTAACCCCAGACAGTTCCAGGCTTTTCTAGCTGATGTCGGTTCAGATCACGAAGACATTGTATACTTCAGTCGCGTTCACTGGCTCAGCAGAGCAACTACACTAAAACGATTCTATTCCCTGCTGGACGACTTAAAGATTTTTCTTGACAACAAAGACCAATAAATTACTTTCCTTACTGATGAGCAGTGGTTGGCTGATCTGGCTTTCCTGGTTGATATAACTAAATATCTTTCTGATCTTAACTTGAAACTGCAAGGGAAAGACCAACTATAAAATAAAAATAAATAACTGGCCATTTCAGCCCTTGAAAGGACTTTGACCTAGCTTCTTATGATCAATTGTGTTGTGCGTGTTATTAAGTTTGTACACAATTGACCGAGAAATGGACCTACAGGCTTAACGCCGACTCCGAACGGCGATGAACGGAATGTTCTTATTCTCAAGAAGCTTTACATGGCATTTTGAATACTCTCTGAGGTTTGCCATTGTCTGCAGAGAGGTGGCGGCCGTACAGAAAAATTATTTTAATTCAAATAATTTTCTGTCGCTGCTGGGGTTCGAACCTGGGTCTCCAAGTGCTTTGATATAGCGGCCACGCACTTTAACCAACTACACCACGGACGCCACCTGCTTTTATTCCCTGCTGGACGACTTAAAGATTTTTCTTGATAACAAAGACCAAGAAATTACTTTCCTTACTGATGAGCAGTGGTTGGCTGATCTGGCTTTCCTGGTTGATATAACTTAATATCTTTCTGATCTTAACTTGAAACTGTAAGGGAAAGACCAACTATGCACACAGTTATACGAACACGTTCTAGCTTTCACAAAAAAGCTTTTGTTGTTGGAAAAGCAGCTGGAACAAAAGCAGTTGATTCATTGGGAGACCTTATCTACAAGAAAGCAAGATACCTTGGATTTTGACAAGTACGTGTTGATGTTACAAAGATTAAGGAACGAGTTTGACGACAGATTCGCAGACTTCAAATCACAAACTCCCTGCATGAAAGTGTTTCAAAATCCATTTGATGTTGAAATTGAAGGCGCTGCGCTGATTTTACAGCTGGAGTTAATAGAATTGCAAAGCAGCTCTCATCTAAAAACAGCATATAATAATTGTCTTCCAAACTTAATTGAATTTTACAAAAAGTATAATACACCCAGTCAATACCCAAACGTTACTAAGCTGGCTATTCAACAAATTTCTTTATTTGGTAGTACATATGTTTGCGAGCAGCTGTTTTCTCGCATGAAATTTAACAAATCAAAAACCAGATCATCTTTATTAGATAGCCATCTTAAAGGCATTTTGCGCATAGCCACTTCTAAAACTCCAGCTGACATAGATGCGCTGTGCAAACAGAAAAAATGTCAGACATCTCATTAATTAGATTTTAAGAATAAGAATATCTTTATATGCTAAGACCATAGTTACATTAATAATAATATATTAAGATTTATGTGATGTTGGTTTTTATAAATAAATAAATATACCAAAACTGAAGGTCATTTTATATTTTTTTTGGCCCGCTACGGTTATGAAAATGCTAAACCTGGCCCTTCACAAAATTATGTTGGACGGGCCTGGTCTAAGCCTTTGTTCAAGAATTCCCTATCCAAATACCTCTTTCCACCCTAATCATCTAGCCTTATCATGTTCACCATTCACCATCTTTGCTTCTATAATTTTTCCATCTTTATAAGCTAACATAATAATGATAATGAATATCTTTCTACCATTATGTATATTACTTATGTACCTAAGTTCCTTTTATTTATTTTTCTCCTTGTCTTTTCCTTTTGACGTGTTCTTGATAACATTTCATCCAGGTGGGCGGTTACGCCCACTTTAAATTACATGTTTTAAAACACCAAAACAAGGAGAGGGGAGAGAAAAAATAAATAAAAAAAATAAGCCTGTTAGAATAAGTTAATTGCCTTGTTTGGCTAATAAATAAATAAATAAATAAATAAAATTAATTTATACTATCTTCCACAAAAACCACGGAAATCATCTTCTGATCGGTTTTGTGAAGAACATTTGGTCCATCCCGAGCCGGATTTCCACCCCGATGCCTTACGTGAGTAGGAGGATTCCTAATCTCAATCCATCAACAACTTCCATTACAAACAACTACATCAACATCCTCATATCTCACCACATCACCACAGACTAGTCAAGAATTCATCAAACAGGTACGTTTGCATTTTCTTCTCAGTCTTATTCTTCTATTAAACTTTAATTAAACTTAAAAAAGGGTTAATAATTTCATAATTTCAATTAAAACTTCAGCTAACATAAAAATAAGCATTTGGTCCTTTCGACTCGAAGGACCAAATGTTAACTGTATGTATTTTTCCACGCTGAACAGTTAGCGCACTCGAGCGATGAACAGAAAAGAAGGAAATTATAAAAAAAAGATGGTGGATTACAGATAATATACATAGGGTTTGTTCGAAAAGAGCGAGAAGCGTCATCTGGACAAGTGAGTAAGTAAGTATATTATTAGTTTGTGTTTACACGTAAGCATACTATAAAAAATATGTTAGGAAGCACGCCATTAGAGCTAGTGTTTAAATAATAAAAGAATTTAAAAACAAAATAGAATCATTAAAACCGCAACACTTTGCTTATACCAAGGATGATATGGTATATTATTTAAGAAACATTGCATAGTACGCAAAGAAAAAATTGTATTAATAGGAAAAGTTATATACTTAGAATACAAAGGAAATAGTTGGCATCAAAAATGTTTTCAATGTAATAAATGTAAAATTAGACAAAGTACATTTGATTTCTTTGAACACAACTCACAATTATTTTGTAGAGATTATTATTAATAAAAAAAATAAACCTTAAAAGAATAAAAACATAGGAAATTAATGGAAACGTTACATAAACTTTTCAATGAAGTCAAAGAGATTAAACTAAACAGCAGTTACGGTGAATGGATTGCGCTATCGAGAGATGATTAATGATTTTTTATGGTCGGAATTGGATGGTATTGATCTGGACAACGTTTACTTTCAACAAGACAGCGCTACGAGCCACACAAGCAACGAAACACCTCTTAATAACATGGGTGTATAAGCCCTGTATAAAAAAATTTTCGTATAGAAAATACACAAAAGAAACAATCTATATAAAATTAAATCACTTTAATCATTTTAAGACAGGTTTTCAAAGTACTGATAAGAATTTAAATAAAATCGAGATTTTTTTAAAAAAATTTCATAAATTTTTTTTTGCTAAACTTATTATTTATGAATTATTTTTTTTTCTATGTGGTGCCAAACTTAGTTATTATGGTAACCATCATCTTTTTCCCATATCGACACGGTCAACTTCAAATCCAGAAAAAACTTGCGTTTTTACGATTTTTTTCGTAAAACTGCCAAACTTTAGTTATTATGGTAATCATCAGCTTTTTCCGATATCGACACGCCAACTTCAAATGCAGAAAAAAATTGCGTTTTTACGTTTTTTTTTTTTTCAAATTTCATACATTTTTTTTGCTAAACTTACAAATTTTAGTTTACACGATAACCATGCCAAATTATTTATGAATTTGTTTTGCTATCTGCTGCCAAACTAAGTTATTATGGTAACCATCATCTTTTTCGATATCGACACGCCTACTTCAAATACAGAAAAAAAATTGCGTTTTTACGATTTTTCTTTAACATTTCATAAATTATTTTTGCTAAATTAAAAATTTTAGTTCCCACGATAATCATGAATTTTTTTTCTAGGTGCTGCTAAACTTTAGTTATTATGGTAATCATTATCTCTTTTCGATATCGACACGTCAACTTCAAGTTTAGTTTACACGATAACAATGCCCATATTATTTATGAATTCTTTTTATTTTTTAGTTGCTGCCAAACTTTAGTTATTATGGTAGCCATCAACTCTTTCCGATATCGACACGTTTGACGTTGGCGAAAAAACTTGCGTTTTTACGATTTTTTTTTTCGAATTTCATAAAGTTGTTTTTTTTTTTTAAATTTAAGTTCATACCATTAGCATACCCATATTATTTATGAATTTTTTTTTCTATGTGGTGCCAAACTTAGTTATTATGGAAACCATCAGCTTTTTCCCATATCGACACGGTCAACTTCAAATTCAGAAAAAACTTGCGTTTTTACGATTTTTATTTTTTCTAATTTCATAAAGTTGGTTTTTTTGTTTTGCTGAACTTAAAAATTTAAGTTAACACCATAACCCTACCCATATTATTTATGAATTTTTGTTTTTTCTATGTGATGCCAAACTTAGTTATTATGGTAACCATCAGCTTTTTCCCATATTGACACGGTCAACTTCAAACCAAGAAAAAACTTGCGTTTTAACGATTTTTTTCGTAAAACTGCCAAAGTTTAGTTATTATGGTAATCATCAGCTTTTTCCGATAATGACACGCCAACATCAAATCCAGAAAAAACTTGAGTTTTTACGATTTTTTTTTTTTGGAATTTTATAAAGTTGTTTTTTTTTTGCTAACTTAAAAATTTAAGTTTACACCATTAGCGTACCCATATTATTTATGAATTTTTTTTTCTATGTGGTGCCAAACTTGTTATTATGGTAACCATCAACTCTTTCCCTTTAAAAATGAATTTATTCACTATTCACTCATAAGTAGAAACATGCCTTAACCCTTTTCGATCGTATTCATTTTATATATGGGCGTTGTTTACGTAGCCACGTAACCCTGTGGCCACTGAACACTCCCCCATATCTACCCGCCGTTGAGGGAAAAATGGCGCTGTAGTCGCCTAGGTGGTCGGCTCGACGGTCGTGAAGAGCAAAGGTCTGCTTGACGAAGAATTTGCTGTTTAGAAAAACAGACGGAAATCTTGAACAACGACATCCAGATTTTCAACCCACCCAAAGAAGATTTGAAGGAAACCAACAATCCACATTCAACGTAGACATCGGTAGACCGATTAACCCATCTAACAAGAAATCATACAACAATCAACATAAAATAGCAGCTGCTATTACGACAGAAGTACATATACAACAAAATTCCATAAACACAATTACACACTTATTGTACTCAAAATCCACAACACTATAACATAAAAGAAAAAAGGTAAAAAAACCAATGAATAAATATTCACCCACCCAATCCACCCATGAACTAATTTGTGTTCTTTATTTCCACCAACCCACCGTTCACGACCCGAACAGGTGTCATGCTGTAACAGTAATGCACAATATGCAAGATTATGAAGGAAAAAAAAATTTATTAATTCTTTTAAAAAATTTAGAAAAATGTGACATAATAATATGTTTAATTTTATGTAAAAATTATATTTTTTGGTTCTACCATAATCTTTCAAAGCAATCTCCAATTAGAAGGATATGACTGGAATGGTAAAAAAAGCTTTGGTGGCTGAGAGCAGACATACGACTGGAACGGTCGAAACTGTTTGGTGCCTGAGAGCAAACATACGGCCCAAACAGTTAAATGTTTAATGTTTATGCTTTTGATGTTTTTAATGTAAGTTCATCGTTTTTAGATATAGCAGCGAAATAGCTTGCTACTAATCCATTACTAATTTAATTTACTATTCATATACTATTGTACAGTTCATTAACTCCAAACTACTTTTAAATGCAACTTTGCATTATAACTTACAATTATTTGCAGTTCTCTTGTAAACGTTATTCTGTCCACATTAAATATCAGCTATACTTAATAAAAGACCCAGCGTTGTCATATGGAAGTAAAATACTTCATATTGAGGTATTTTCAACCCAAAACAAGATTGAAGTATTTCATTGCTAAGTAGTTTACGCCAGCCTAAAATCATTTTTGCTAACTCATGCAGCGGCAGCAATGCTGTAAAGGAAAAAAAGCAATTGGTAGGTAAAAGTTGTTTTTAACTGGAGATCCTACAAGTCCTAATTGTTTAAAATAAATCGTTTCAGAAACATGTGTCTAGGGTTGGGGCTAACGACGTACCAACATTTTTAAGATCTGCAATTTTTCCCTAAATGTGGTTAATTTCCACGTAAAAGGTTGTCACCAATAATAACCAATTTGATTTTTTTGTTTCAGATTAGCCGTTCCTGACATTAAGTTGCAGCAGCAGGACAAGTCATTTTTTTTAGTGCTTGATTTCATCGCCCTCTACCGGTTGAAGAAGTGTAAAAAAAAATTTTTTTTTTTGTTATCTTTAAACATTTATTAATATGTCACAAAAAGTTTAAAATTGATATTTAATAAATATGATTGATTGAAAAAAAAATATTAAAAACATATGTTTTTTCTACCAAAAGATTGGTACTACTCCCTTAAGTACATTTCAGATACGTCCTCCGTGAAACACCCAAATGCAACTGACATATTTATTGACAAAATTTGCCAGCAACACTTCTTGCATGCCAGAGATAGAGTTGCCCGAAAGCAAAAGCCGACGAATGATGCATCTGATTGTTTTTAAATGTGTGCCAGCCCAATATGAATATAATAAAAGAAACCGTAAATCTTAGATATAAGTAACATATTCTTCTTCAAAATGCCAAAAATTCAATAAAAAAATATGAATAATTATATATATTGAAGCATACTTTTAGACTTGGGCTTACTTGGGACATCGTTTTCCACTTCTTGGCGTTACTTTTGCCGCCAACCAATTTTGTCGAAGAAAATCGAAGTCTCCTCTGGAGTACCGCAAGGTAGCCACCTTGGTCCTCTTCTCTTCAATATCTTCATATCCGATTTGTCCATAGTGTTGAAGGATATTCCACATCTTATGTATGCGGACGACCTAAAAATGTACCACGTAATTAAATCGCAGGAAGATGTCAACTTCTTACAGTTTAGCCTCTTAACTCTTGAGACCTGGTGTACCCAAAACAAACTTTACCTCAATGAAAATAAGTGTAACGTGATAAGTTTTTTCCCGTAGAAACCAAGTTACGAATTAAAACTATCGCCTCAACAATATCGAACTTAACAGAGTCAATTATATAGTTGAACTTGGAGTGGTCTTGGACAACAAACTGTACTGTGCACTAGTGCGCCCAATACTCGAATATGGCTACATTATTTGGAATCCAGCTTTTAAATCCGATTGTGATAGAATCGAATCAACACAAAAGCAATTTTGAACACACACACACTGAGAACACAGGCCAGCCTATTAAATTTGATGCCGCTATCAATAAGAAGAGCGGTATTGGATTCATGCTTTACTTTCGATTTTCTGAACGGTGTAACTAATTGCGAATACATCTCCAACAAGATTACTCTCAATGACACTATAAGACGTATAAGACATACTCAGCTGTTAACTGATTATCCGCATCATACTGCATATGCAAGTAATGAGCCCATCAGCCGTTGCTGTAGAGAATTTAATAGTATATCCGACCACTACTCACTACTTAGTTGTTCTCTTCTTCTTGCTTTTTCTTTTTGACGGGTTCGTAAAATCATGTCATTTAGGTGGGCGGATTACGCCCACATCGAATTGCATATCTTCAAACACCAAAAGAAGGAAAGGGGATTGAAAAAAAAATTACAAAATAAAAACCTGTTAGAACAAGTAAATTGCCTTGCTTGGCCAATGAATAAATAAATAAAATTAAATGAAGAATTTTCATTTAAAAAGGCATAGCCTTGTCAATTAAGAACTTAAAAATTAACTCGCGCTTCTCAAAAATTCAAAGTTTAAAAATATGTAAGTGCCACCTGTTTAAATGTAAAGATAACCTTGACAATGCAGTGCATTGACTTATTAACCAACTCATTGTGACACTATCTTCTTTTATTTACAGGTAGTCGGAGTGATCCCAGTCACTCGAAATTACATGTTAGAAAAATGGATCTGATTTTAGTTCTACAAAATGAAAACTTTTATAAATTATCGTCGTCTAAGTGTGTGGAACGATTAACTAGTTATATATTGGACAATCATAGTGTTTATAAACAATCAAAAGACAGTGCTTTACAAATTAAATGTGTTCTGAAAGTGTTTGTTTCGAAACTGTTGAAAAAGTGGAAGGACTCGAATTGGAAGATTGAAAGATTCACCCAGTGTAATGCAGCATGGTTAAAAAACGACTTAGTGTTGCCAGCAGTGAAACCTGTGAGCAACATTTCAAAATTAAGTGTTAAAAGCAGACCATCAAAATCTTTTGAAGAGGTCTCTGTACGAACAAAAAGAAGACGACTTCAACCAATTGTTGCCAAAACAAGTACAGAGGTATTGTGTGCTGCTGCTCAAGCTAGTCTAACAAAATGTGGAAAAAGGACAGCTGCACAAATGGTGAAATTGGCAATGACCACCAGTCCACGCAGATACAAACGCATACAAAAAATTCATGGTGAACCCAAGACTTCTGGTTTCACACCTTACTCCCCTGAGGGGGCTTTAGCCTTCATCATTGACTCTGACATGGGTAAAGAAGACTACATTGACATGCAAAGAGGGGCGAAATCTTGGGGCGTCAATTTATATCCTCCATACAATGTTATAGCGCAGACAAAGATGCTGTACTACCCTAACAATATAAAAATATCAGAAACGGAAGTTCAAATAACTGTCCAAGAACTTCTTGACCACACGATACACAGACTTGCAGATGTACTGCAGGAAGTACTTCTTATACACCACGACCACGAAGAGAACATACCGATTAAAGTAGTGTACAGATGGGGTCTTGACGGAATTGCTAAACAAAGGAAGCACGGCTTGAGTGTACCTACAAAAAAGCGTAAACAATTACTTTCGAACCCAGAAGGAGAAGGTGATATTAATGAACGAATTAAATTTTTATAGTTTACTTATACTTTTGTTCGAAGGTTTTTATCCGCTTAGTAATCCAAGTGAGGATCAGAAGTGGCTAAAAAATCACGTGACACCTTTTGCAACAGTGGAATTGAAGTGGCATAATACAGCAGTGGAGCGCCACAAACAAATATCGAAATCATCTGACATCAATATTTCAAATATAATCCAAACTTGGCCATGCTACATCATTCTTGAAGGACCTCGTTTGGTATTTTTAAATTTCTGCTTGCATAGAATTTATCAATATAATTTACGGTGTTTTAGATTGACATTGATTTTGAATTTCGTTTTCCTAATAAAGATTTGATGTTGTTGGAGAAATGGAGTGATTTTACTAAGAAAATCGTTCCGTTGATGAGCGAAAGAATAAAGGACAAGTTCAGCATCGAAAAGCTAAAGAATTTAAAGTTTTGCGCTTTTGAAAATAAATATGAGATCAACATTGCGTTACTGTTACATGCTCTTCTCCCACAAGGTAGTCATGTGAAGGAAAAATCTACTAAACAGACAACATGCAGACAGAAACATGCAACAGACAACAGATTGCTGACAGTCAAAAAGCTTTCTTAACAAGGATTGATAGTTGTTTAAATGTAAACATAACCTTGGCAATGCAGTGCATTGACTTCGCTTTGAACTTATTTTTGCTTAACTTGGCAATGCAGTGCATTGACTTCGCTTTAAACTTCTTTTTGCTTAACTTTGGAAATGCAGTGCATTGACGTCGCTTCAAACGGTAATATGATATTTATGTTTGGACGACGTCATTACACTTGCACAACAAAATATTAAAAGTCTTACGCTGCAAAAATATGCTGAAACAGCGGACATTGCCGCGGTTATGATATTCTAAAACATATATAAGGAAAATTATTCAAAATAAAAAGTCAGTTGTGATCAGTGTGATCAACTATAATCAAGCTAAGGTGTTTTAATTAACATAAATCAAGCTTCGGTGGTTCAAGTGCCAGCCGAAGCAAACAATCCCAAGTAGTAGTACAAGGTTTATGTGCCTGTACTACAACCAAGCGCAAGGGATTTAATACCACCCTACTGTAGATGATGAGTGATAATTATTAAAAATGTAAGTATTTTGTGATTGTTTTTGGTTTTTGACGTCTGCATTGCCTCCGTCAGAAGGAAACCGTGCACCCGAAAGAGACTCTGTGAATGTGGAGTTTGAAATAATGCGGTTGGTTACAGCCACTCCATTTCTAAGCACGCGCAGAATTGCGACCCAACTGCAAACATCGTAGGCAAAAGTGCTTAGAGTACCGCATCAGGAGAGACACCACCCGTACCATCTGAGTCCTGTGCAGGATCTTCTTCCTGGGGATGCAGATCAACGCATGATTTTCTGTCTTTGGTTGCTTCGAAGAGGGGATTTGGAGTCGAACTTTATTAAAAAAATTTTGTGGACAGATGAGGCCCAGTTTACGAGGGATGGCGTACCAAATTTCCATAACCAGCACGTCTGGTCACGGGAAAATCCAAGAGTTACGCGAAGAACTTCTTTCCAAAGGTAAGAAACAATTTTTCTTTGAAACTGAGCTTACAAGAAATCTTTTCATAGGAGGTTCAGTTTATAGGGCCCCATATTCTGCCACATCGTCTTAACTCCGAGGAGTACCTAAAATGTTTGCAGGAAGAATTGACACACATGCTACACCGAGAAAAAAATCACTGCATTTACTTTCACATTTAATGCATTTTACCGTTTACAGCAATTTGAAAGGAATCTTCTCCGCTGTAAAAGAAAACTAAAAGTAATGTTCTTTTAATTTTCTTTTTGCCGCCACAAACCGAGTTCGTTGCTAGCCGATGATATACGAATGTATGCAATAACACTCGTTGCGATTAGATTTCTCCCATTTTGTTTTTTTTAGCTGTCAAAAGCCTTGGTGTCAATTGAGATTAATTAGTCTTTGTTATATTGTGGTAGAGTGAGTGCGCAAAAAAGCTTTATCTACATGAAGGATGAAAGTCGCTTAAAAAACCTGCTTTTGCAGTTCGGAATGCCGAGAATATTGGAAGATTTGAAAAGTAAGTGCAATAAAAAATATAACCAAAAGAAAAACAGTAAGAATATTAACAAAAGTGAAAAAGTTTGAAGTGCAAAAATTACAATAAAAAAGTGTGTGGTTGCGTAAAAGTAGTCTATTATAGTATAGTATAGTAGTATACGTATTTACGGGTAAGCTAAAAATTCTATATCGCGCTGTGATGAAGCTAAAATATTGGATGTTTATTTAATCATTAACTGTTTTGTGGTGCAAAAAAAAAAAACAGCAAATAACTAAAAAAATCTCGCACAAAGCCTTACGCGACATTAAAAGTGTCTTTGTCAATCATGCATGCTTTTCTTTATAACTCATACCAACAAACTCTCCACGCAAGTCATCCCGTTAGACTGCGTAGCGCAGTCTGCGTTTATATTCTGTTTTTTGTTTGCGAAACTGCTACTGCAATGGTTTATTACAATTGCACAAAGATACATACATATTTATATGCGGCCACACATTAATGACTTTCGGAAAGAGCAACTTTGCGTAAAAATCTTAACTTTTTGATGGTTTTTAAAATTTCAGCAAATGGCATAACATACAACAACATTATATATATTTTTTAAGTCATGGCAAAATAACCATAAACCAAAGCTTTTATATCGTTGCAGTAAGCGAACGAATTGTCATCATTTAGAGTGTAGAGCATCTGAAATTCAGCTTGTCGTTTGCGGTGGTTCTGTTTCAAGCTTGAAAGCAGTGTTGTTGCATGTGTCGAACCGAAAACCTTCCATTCCGCTAGCAATGGGTATCAACATGAAAGAAAGCTATGAAACATTGAAAGATATAATGGAAAAAATCAAATATTACGAAAATAAATGGAAGATTTGCTGTGATTTGAAGGTCATCAACATTTTGTAAGGGATCATCGATAAGGGCGGCTTCCCAAAATTCTTTTGTTTTCTTTGTAATTGGGATTCACGCTCACCTCTGAATCAATTCCAATGTAATTCGTGGAGGCCAAGAGGAAGTATGGATGAACAAATACAACAACATAAACTGAAGAATGCACCTTTAATTGACAATACTCAAGACATCTTGCTGCCACCGCTCCACATAAAATTGGGAATTGTTAAAAAAATACATCGAAGTGGCCGTTGTAAATTGTCCAAACGCATTCGACTATTTGAAAAGCGTTTTCCCAAAGCGTAGCGATGACAAAATTAAAAAAGGTATTGTAGTAAATTTAAAACGAATTTTTGTTCACCTAATTGTACTATTTACACTATGTTAATTCATTATTTTTTGTTTTCATTTAACAGGCGTACTTAATGGCCCTGACATTAGAAAGCTATGTCACCGCGTCACTTTTTTCACTTTTGCGTGCTACCTAAACAGTGTTAAGAATCATCTCTAGGAAGTTTATATGTTCTAGAAATTTGTTTATTGAGATCTTAGGTAAATTTTTGTAGTTGATTGTTTCCTTGAATTTTGAACGGTTTGCTACCTATGGACCAGAACAGGAGAAAAAAGGTAAAAAAAAATCAAATTAAAAAATTTTCGGCAAATTTTTCACTTTTGCGTGCTACCTAAACAGTGTTAAGAATCATCTCTAGGAAGTTTATATGTTCTAGAAATTTGTTTATTGAGATCTTAGGTAAATTTTTGTAGCTGATTGTTTCCTTGAATTTTGAACGGTTTGCTACCTATGGGCCTGAACACGGGAAAAAAGGTAAAAAAAAAATCGAATTTTTTTAAGTTTTTTGCGATTTTGATATGGAAGGTGAAGTTTTTTTGGTTTTATATGTTCGCAATTTTTGTTCTTTATGACAAGAGCTACAACTTTGCCTCAGAGAGTAAATCGAAATTCTGAACGGTTTGCAAGATATGAGCCCGAGAAAATGATCACTTTTTTGCGAAAATGATACCGAGGCCCCAAATCTTTGGCGGCCCATAAACAAAAAAGTGCATGACTTTGGGAAAAATTGGTGGACACGGGTCTTTTTTTTTAGTCTTTTATCACGTAGTGGTGTCCGTATATGGTTATTTTTTTTCGTGTTGCACTGTGTATTTGAATGAAAGAGATATTGCCGATACATTGTCAAACGTTGGGAAAAGAGCGGAGTTTCGGGAGAAGCTTTTTTTGTGGCAAAAAGAACAGGTAATAAATTTTATATTTTACATATTTTACAATTTTACCCCACGAGAAACTTGTTTTGATGAATATTTACCAATTTAAGAAATCTATATTTATATTAATAACTATTTAATTTTATTCATAGGACTATAACTAATTACGATAACCGCAAACCAAAGAGCTGCAGGAAAATTGTTTAACAAATATACCAATCTGCAGCACAAGAGGAAAAGACCGAACACTCCGGATGTCTAATGCAAATTTACACACTTAACAATGGTAAAACTTTTGTTAGACTTAAGTACATTTAAAAAATATATTTATCTTCATATCACGAAATAAATGGCGTTTTTATTTAACTGGAATTTTTTATTCAAAGCATTTTTTTTTTCAGAAATAAGTTAGAAGACATGATTTTAAAATAAACTGTACTTACTTTTAACATAAAATTGAAAGCAATTACTTTTCATTTAAAATAATTTTCCTTCTCGTTTAAATTGAAAGGCATGACATTAAAATGAATATAACTTACTTTAAAACTGGGATTTAAAGAATGTCCTTTTGATTTAAAAGAATTTTTTATCAAAAGATATAATTATAATACATGTCATTAAAATAAATGTTACTTTTTGTACAAATTTGACTTATGTTAAAACATTTGCGTTTAATTGTAAAGAATTTTTTGCCGGCTGATTATTGTGCACATTCACTTTAAGTTTGAAAGTCTTTTCTTTAAATTTTAATGTAATTTTGTCTCAGTGTAGAAGATGTTCCGTTAGCACAAAGGCGTGGTATTTTTTACCAACACAACGGAGCACCATGTCACTGTAATGGCAAGTTATCTCCTTCGTCAATGAAAGATTTGGTGAGAGATGGATTGGTCGAAATGGTCCGAATCCTTGGCCTGCTGGATCCCCGGATCTGACACCTTTAGATTTCTGTGTGTGGGGAACGATGAAAGGTATGGTATACTCCAAAGAAATTCAATCTGCAGACGAGTTACGAGAAAGAATTAATGAAGCATCGCAACAAATGCGTACAACTTTATCGCATACATATGTGGATGGATGCAGAATTAGTGTAAAGGGCTCGGGCATGCATTGATGCACATGGTCAGCATTTTGAGCAACTTTTAAAATAATAAATAAAAACATTTACTCTTCATGTGATTTTTTATTGGTTACACCATTTGGCTGTGAGTTTTTTAGCTTTACATAGGTATTTTGAGCACAATTTAAAACTCTAAAAACATGATGATCTGTTGATCGGAGGTAAATAATTTGTATGACGTTATTTGAGAAAATATTTGAGAGTATAAAACGAAAAAGAAAAGCTAAGCGAATTGCGGAAAATAAGAGAACTGTTCCAAAGCATTTGTCAAAGTCGTTCAAATAACAATTAAATTCCATGTTTAACAAGATTTACTTTTGTCATTAACTTTTGTGCCTTAAAAAGTTTCAAAACTTATATCTATAATAATGAAGCTCTTTCTGTAATTTATTTCTTTTTTTTTGCTTGTTTATTTGACCGGATATATCAGTCAGTATTTCATAAAATCGAAAAAGTTTTTAAAAATGATTTTAAGCTGACAGCAAAGTTGCAATAGCATCTCTTTTGGCCTTAGCTTCTTGTCTCTGTTTTGATTTCCTTGAATTTTCTTGAAAATCATTGTCATTAGGGTCGTAATCATTTGCAATGTAGTCATCAATGTTGTTTTCATGTTCATCATACCTAATTATAATGTTATGTATTGTCATGCATGCCATCACAATAAGCCTTGGCAAATTTGGGCGCTGAACTTCAATGCATTTCAAAATCTGAAATTTATTTTTCAATATGCCAAAAGCTTGTTCAACAAAGACTCTGGTTGAGCTCAATATTGTTTTTCGAGTTTTATTTTCTTCGGTCCCACTGTGCATAAGTTTGATAAGACTTTAATGAAAAAGTCTTATCAAACGCACCCGCATCATTGTCTTCTTTTTTTGTTAACGTCGGAATATAAATACCCACACCCCATCATACCCACAAATACCCACATAATATAAATACCCACCCATAAATACCCACACCCATCTCCACTGAGCAGGTGGCAACCCTTACCGTCGGCACTATTGTGTACTTAAGATCCACACAAAAACAACAGAATCAGCTGTTGTTAACAATTAATTAATTCAATAAATTCGCGATTGCGGTGTAAATTAGCCGTCGGTTTTAATTAAAGTTTGAAAAATAAAGTGCGAAAGTGCCGCGATAATCTATACAATCTTGTTTCATTTGCTGCATATAATTGACCGACAATGATGCCCCATCATTGAATGGAGTACAGAAAATTCCTAAGAAAAATCGTCTTAAGCTATTTATTAACGACTGTATTGTCCACTCATTAGGCAACTATTCGATTTTTAAGCCTAATTTGAATGTCTTCTTTAAAAAAAATGTACTTTGTTACGTGTGGCAACCTGAAAGTACGAAAAAAATATTAGAATGCAGCCCTGTGGGTAGTCTGGGAAGTTGGCAACGCGGTGGAAAATATAATGGATTGTAAAATGGAAAAAGCGAAGAGAAGCAGAATAAAACTGTTTTTATCTTTAATTTTTGATGAAAGGAATTTAAAGTGTTTTATTTATTTTGATGGAGTTTGTTTAAGAAGAATAACTCTTTTATTACTATTAATCAACTAATAATTTCATTATTACTAATCAAATAATCCTTTCATTACTATTTATTCAACCTTGTGTATTGAATCATTGTAATACTGAATTTTTTTTGCTACTTAATTAATAAGGAGTGAATAACTCGGCATTAGTTATTGAAACGTAAAGGAACTAACACGTCTTTTTATTTTGTGAATTTTTTAAAGCGTATAAATTCATACGCAAACATTTTGGCGATCCTGCCAGGAGCCTTCAAGAAAATTGTAGTGTACTTATTGCACACACTTTAATTTACACACTAACCTACCACAATGTAGTTTAGTCATTAATAAACATTGTATACATTTGTATACGTTTGTAAAATACCCAATGACCCACTGCAGCGTTTAGTCACGCTCAGCCAGAAACTTTAGACTTTTGTAAACAAAGTCATGAGTAAGCGAAGCATTGACACATTGTAAATGCTCGCAAACTCAAAGTCCAAGCAGAAGCTTGTAACAAAGGAATTATGCTGCGTTTGCATAATTCTTTCATTATTCCAATAGGAATGGGGATTCATGTATTGGTGAGAACTTAGAATTAAGATATTTACATGTTACAATTAGAATGTAAGAAATATTTGTAAGAGAGTTTCTGGAAAGAGAATTCCAGAAATATGTATTGGAATGTGATCGATTTGCCAATAAAAAGGCAGAGTCGATCCCAAAATAAAGGCATTCGATAATTCTGATTCTTAAAGAGACAAACAGAAAAACTTAAAAATCTTTCTTTTTTTTTTTAAAAAGTAGCTTGGTTAGCTGCAAAATAAACTAAACCAAAACCAATGTAAGAGCGGCTTTTTAGCCAACACTACAGAGCTTAGTAAGCTTTTGAAACTATACTAATTATTTTTTTTCTCCAAACAAATAACATTACATGGCGATCCTGCGGACGACCCCACAAAAAAAAAAATAAATATAGATGAATACTGACAGTCAAGAAAATATAAACAAAATATTCAAAAAGTGGGAGGATCTGGTAAAGGAACAACAGCAAGAGGAGTACGTACCAGAGCCAACAGCAGTAAATGCAGCTCAATACAAGCCAACTCCTAAGGATGCTGGTCCGAAACCTATAAATATCGAAGAATACCGGAGAAGACACCAGAACACAATAGGTAAAATTTCAGAAGAACCAAAACCAGCAAAAAGGAAGCGAGCTGGACGACGAGTGCGAAGTAGACAGAAGATAGCCGAGCTACATCGCATAGCAAACATCACATACGATAAAGAAAAGAAACAATATTTTAAAAATCAAATAAAATTAGAGAAATTAAAAGAACGACAATTTAGGCAAGAAAAATATTAATGATAAAAATTTCATAAGTTAAATTTATAATGGGAAATACGGAAAGCAAGAAATCCGAAAATTCAAATTTATTAAATAATGTTACTAGCAGCAGCATCGTGGTGACCGACCACAATCTTTTATATGTAGTAGTAATAATTTTAACAATATTAATGATTTTTAAAATAAATAGCTATTATAAGAAATATGTACAGAAGCAGTTGCATAAAAATGTATCAACTCAAGTTTAAAAACAGTATAAATGTATAAATAAAAATTACGAATATTAAGAATAAAATCATAAATGTAAATAAGCCATTTTTAAATTTTATGAACACAATGAATTTTCAAAAAAGAAAGCAAGAACAAATAGAAAAAAAAAATCCACTAGATTCTTTAAAAACTAATGAAGTATTACAAATACCAAAACCACGCGACCTAATTAAGGAACTACAATTTCTTACTAGATTTTGGGAATATATAGGTATGACTAGGGCACCAACTATTAACGATTTAACTAACCCTGACACTACAGAAGAAACATTAAGAATGATAGACAAATTTGCAAATTAATAAACAGATAATTAAATGGAGACGGTAATAGAAAAGTTATTAGCTATACTTACAAATCTAAAGAAAAGTTCGGTACGGGGATACTCTTATGAGACCATCCTACAAAAATTACAGTCAATAGAAAAATATAAAGAAGAATTTGCATCACTTGCTATTGTCACTACCGACGAATCACATACTAATGCATTGAAAATAGAATTCAATAAAACATATACAGAAATTAAACAACAACTGCTAGAACAGTTGCAAAATAAAGCAGAAAATCCAAAAGAAAACAAACAAGAAGTAAATATGACTACTTTTAATTTAGAATTGGCCCTTAAGGCAATACCTTTATTTAATGGGCAATATAGAGAACTATCTTCATTTTTAAAAATATCGGAATTAATCCATAATGGATTAAATACAGAAGGTAAAAAGTCATTAATCGAGTTCATTTGCAATGTCAAACTGTCAAATAGTGTAAAAACATCGATTTGCGCGGTATCTGAACCAAAAACTTTCATTGAACTAACAGAAAAATTGGAAGGAAGGTATAAAAGTCACAAAAGTATTCCTACTATCCACACAACATTGTCAAATTTGACACAAAAAGGTTCAATACAAAATTTTAATGAAATCATATTAACACTCATTAGCGATTTAAGCAATATGCAAATCAAAGAGTTATCTACAACAGCGACTGAGACAGAAAAACAAGTTATAATGAAAATGAATGACAAATATGCACTCACAGTCTTTAAGAATGGTTTGAATGAAAAGTATAAATCGACTGTATATGCAGCACAACCACAGACACTTACAGATGCAGTAAATATAGCATCAGAACTAGAAAACGACTCAAATCAAAACAACGCTTCACAACTTTTAAACATAAACAGAGTTTTTCCAAGGAATAATAATTTTAGAGGAAATTCCAACAGACAATTTAATTATAATAGATTTAACAATAGAAACACTAATTTCAATTCAAATAGGTACCAAAATAATCGAAATTTTAGGCAAAATTACAACCAAACTAACAACAATCGATCTTTCGAAAACAATTACAATAGAACATCATACAACAATCAAAGAGGAGGTTCAAACTATCAAAATTTCAATAGAAATAAAAGAAATAATAACAACAACAGAAACACTTAAGGAAGTTACAGACGAGTTAATATAGTAAATGCTTCGGAAAACGCACAAGCCCCGGAGGACACACGGAATGCACCTCCGGGAAACCATTAAAAATATTCAATATTACAAACAAACTAACTAATTATATAACGGTAGAATGTAATAATTCAAAAAACAAATTAACATTTCTCATAGATACAGGAGCAGATATTTCAATATGCAAAATACAAGTTTTACCTGAACAACAGAAAATTTTAACATACGACACATGCAAATTAATAGGGATTACAAAAGAAGAAGTTAAATCATTAGGAGGAACAGAAATAGTATTAAAAATAGAAAACAATATAACGAAACATTATTTTCAAGTTGTAGACACAGATTTTCCAATTGCCACAGATGGAATAATTGGAACAGATTTTCTTAAACAACATATGTGCGTTATCGATTACGAAACTCACACAATTAAAATGACAATAGATGAAGAAGAAGTAATTATACCAATAAACATACAACAATCAAAACTAGGAACATTTTATATACCACCAAGATCAGAGTTAATATGTGCTATAGATCTAAAGCTAAACCAAGATAGTGTAATTTTAAGTGAAGAAATACAGGAAGGCATTTTTATAGGAAATTCAATTGCACCTGCAATAGGTCACTGTCACTGTCAAGAAATATTTGTAAGAGAGTTTCTGGAAAGAGAATTCCAGAAATATGTATTGGAATGTGATCGATTTGCCAATAAAAAGGCAGAGTCGATCCCAAAATAAAGGCATTCGATAATTCTGATTCTTAAAGAGACAAACAGAAAAACTTAAAAATCTTTCTTTTTTTTTTTAAAAAGTAGCTTGGTTAGCTGCAAAATAAACTAAACCAAAACCAATGTAAGAGCGGCTTTTTAGCCAACACTACAGAGCTTAGTAAGCTTTTGAAACTATACTAATTATTTTTTTTCTCCAAACAAATAACATTACAAAATTAATACACAATTTTGTTGATCAAGTATGTTGTTGAAGGCGGTTGCTGCCACGGTTGTGTAAGTGGTGGCTGCTTCAAGTTTGGTGCTGGTCGTGGATTTGGTGAAGGAGGATTTGAGCGAAGAATTGGACAGCGCTCAGGAGCTTATTAAAGGGCTTACACATCGGCGACTCTGTTCGTCACACGGCGGCCATGTTCACACAAGTTCGCTAGTTAAGAAGCGATGTTCGACAGTTTGCCACACGGTTGGCCGTGTTTGCAAAAATTTTTGATTTTCTCTGTCGAACAAGGGATGCTGTCGAACAAGGGATGCTGTCGAACATGTTCTATAATTTGAACATAAGCTTCATACCGAGTGACATTCAGTAGAGGCAACATAGCAAGCATAAATGAAAAACAAAAAGAAAGCAAGTGAATGTAAATGTGACGACAATAATTTTGTGTGCTTCGTATAATTTTGTGTATTTAAAATTAAATTTGTTTTGCAAAATTAGCGCAACCAAAATAAAAATTAAATTTATAAAAGTTTAATTAAGAAAAAGTGTATGTGACAGGTTTTGTTTTGCCGACATTAATCGAAGAAACAAAGCGAAGGGAAAAGTGGCTGCACAAACTTTGGATTTAAGGTAATTGTAATTAAAAAAAATTATTAAGCATTTATAGGAGTTAATTAAATTGTATGTAGAAAATGGATGCCGAAAAAGATTTCATGGAAGCATTTCTTTGCTGTTACGAAAGCCATCGTGCGTTATGGGACATCACGTGCAAAGAATACCTGCAAAGGGAAAATAAAAGAAGCCAGCTACCAGGAGTGTTTGGAAATTTTGCAAAAAGTTAAGAGTAATGCCACCAAGGACGAAGTGAAAAGAAAAATCAACAGTTTGCGAAGCAGCTACCGCCGAGAACTCAAAAAGACTAAAGAGTCTGAGGCATCGGGTACAGGAACTGACCATATATATGAGTCAAACTTATGGTGGTTTCCGTTAATGAATTTCCTGCACCATTTAGAGAAGCCGGTCAACAGTTTGAGTTCGATGGAAAATAAATGATAAAGCCAGAAATAACACAAGTAACTCTTGGTCAAATAGAGACGACTGTGTTATCTCTCGCCATCTCTGGCCTAAACTCTTCGAAAAAAGGACCCAATCCCTACTTTCAATGAGTAAAAATCAAACTCGCA
This sequence comes from Pherbina coryleti, assembly GCA_943735915.1. Classification (NCBI taxonomy): domain Eukaryota; kingdom Metazoa; phylum Arthropoda; class Insecta; order Diptera; family Sciomyzidae; genus Pherbina; species Pherbina coryleti. The sequence continues at coordinate 185,644,467 of OX030948.1, read as the reverse complement.
TCTTAATAGGGGTCCTCACGGGGCATTGTTGTATAGGCACAATGGCCTCGCGACTAGGAATCCCGCACCCAGATCAAGCATCTACTTTGCGAGTGTCCCAATCTCCAACAACGCCGGCTTTGCCACATGGGAAGTAGAGTGTACGGAGAACTGCAAGAGCTCGTGGACGTACCACTGATGATTCTTTTCAGATTCATACGGAGCACCGGTTGGTTCGACCCACCTTGGAAATTGATAGGAATTGATAATTATCAAAACATCCGATAATTCAACTATCAAACAACTGCAGAGCTAAAAATTGGATCGATTATTATAAAAGCTGAAGAACCTAGATAAAAATCTCGACTATGGATATAGACTATGAAGATGAATTCCAAGGAGTTACGAAATCCATCTACTCCGATATCGAATATGAAGACGAGTACACCAATTCTATTTTTAACGAACCATCTATGGACTACTTGAATAATGTTGATTATTCTTTAAACTCTCCTTTAGTCAAGGATGAACTAGTTGCGTTTTTAGATTATATGAGGTATACAAGAACATCTAAGAGATGGAGCATGGAGAATTGGAGGATAAGGAAAGAGAGATTCGAACCTATAATGAATTTAAACAAAATTTATCCGATTGATAATATACACCGATGGATTGGACAATTGAACCTACGACCAGATATCAACCTATGTGACATCAAATCGTTCATGAGAACAGTTGGAGAGGACGCAAGAGAAACATCTCAGGTGGTTGATGCATTTCTAAACTCCTGGATCAAGAATGTTCCGGAATTTCAGGATAAATCCATAATTCATGATGAAATATTAAAATGGGGAGCATTGTTTCTCGACTTTCACAAGTTAACACTCGTTTTGAACGCTAGCAATGCAGAAGAATGTAGATCACTAGAAAAGTCGTGCCAAGCCATTTGGTACACTGATCAGGACAAAGGAACAGACATGGTTGTCTGACATAGACATAAGAATAAAGACATAAAGACATAAAATCGGCGATATACTTCTATTTCAAGTAGGAGATGAGGCATTTCAGTTAATTAAACTATTGGAACCTGCTTGTAATCTTCGATTAACCGAGTTGGCGAGGCGTTTCAGACCAAAGATTCCTGAATTTCCAGCTTTTAAGACACATGTATTGAATTCTGTTTCCGAAGTTTGCAAAACCCTTCAAATCCCTGACACCATCATTGGAAATGTGCTAGAGGAAAATCATGTGGAAACCCTTCTGTCTTTCTATGGTTCTTTTCGCCATTGGGGCCATCCTCTCATAGACACATTAGAGGGGTTAAACAAACTGTACAGCCAGGTTACATGCCCCAAGATTATAGATACAATTTACGCACAAACACTTGCGAGTGATTTATCATACATAGTATTGAAAGACCAATATAAAAAGAAGAAGAAATGGATGGTAAATTCATCAGAAGTTGACAAAGGTCATCCGTTATACTCATGTATTCAAAATAACGCTTGGCCAACCCCAGTGGTCATAGAAAACTTTGGAAACAGATGGCATGAACTCCCCTTGACTGCTGCTTCGATATCCCTGAGATGATAGACCCCTCAATTATTTACTCTGACAAGAGCCACTCAATGAATAGAGATGAAATAAGAGATCATATTTCCCTGCATCCAGGTACCCCGATACCAACAAGAAAAGTTTTGACAACATTATTGAATAAGGAGACAACAGATTGGAAAACTTTCCTACAAAGAATTGATCAATTCGGTCTAGATTTGAATGTTTTAGTAATCGGTCTTAAAGAAAAGGAGAGAGAGATAAAGAAAGCCGGTCGATTTTTCTCACTAATGTCATGGGAGCTGCGAGATTACTTCGTTGTTACCGAATATCTGATAAAGAAATATTTTGTGCCTCTGTTTTATGGGCTTACGATGGCAAACGACCTAACTACAGTGATGAGGAAGATGATGGAAAATTCTAATGGGCAGGGATTAGACGACTACAGTTACATATCGATTGCAAACCACATCGATTATGAGAAATGGAATAACCATCAGAGACTAGAATCAACTGGTCCAGTTTTCAGGGTAATGGGTCAATTTCTGGGTTATCCTAATCTCATATACAGTACCCATGACTTCTTTGAACAGTCTCTGATTTATCATGGACGACGTGGAGATTTAATGACTGTGAAAGATGGAGAAATCCAGAATTCTACGAGAGATCGCGTTTGTTGGAATGGTCAGGCGGGTGGTTTAGAAGGACTAAGACAGAAAGGTTGGAGTATACTGAATCTTCTTGTAATACGCAGAGAGGGAAGCCACAGAAACACCAAAATTAAGTGTTTAGCACAAGGAGATAATCAGGTGATATGTACGCAGTATGAACTGCAAAAGTTCAGATCTGATGAAGAGTTAGACTCTAGCATTCAGCAGGTGGTTCAAAACAACAACGTAATATTGGCCAAGATTGAAGATGGAACAAAAAAACTCGGCTAAATAATAAATAAAGATGAGACAATGCAGAGCGCAGATTATCTAAATTATGGAAAGGTAAATGGATAAATTGATAGGAATTGATAGGAAAAATGACAGAACAACCATTATAAGAACTGTAGCACCAGGTAATTACTATCATTTGGGATTAGCGAAACAGTTGCGTAAAATACCTTGTTCAATGCTGCCTAGTGAGAATACTATTGTTCCTGATATTGGGGTTGATAGATTACCTCTTTATAAGAGTTGCTCGTCAAGTTTGTGGCCTATAATGGGTAGAGCAATAAATATTGAAGGTATTAACGTTTTTCTTATTGGAACTTATCTTGGTATAAGAAAACCATATAGTGTTGACTCTTTCCTTCAGGATTTTTTATATGCATTAAGAATTATTTCAGAAAATAACTTAGTTCTTCATAATAGGAAATTTAATATTAATTTAATGGCATTCATATGCGACACACTCGCTAGGATGTAATAGGATGTAATAGGATGTAGTAAATGCTACCAAATAGAGAAAAAATTGATAATGTGACAACTTTTAGTACCACATCATCGCAGCTAAGAACAGATCAGGATTTCTTAGATAGGAAGCAAAAAGGCTTTCATAACGGTTTACACAGAAGTACTGCAAGTGAGTTAGAATTAATAGGAATAAGGATGATAACGCAATTCCCTTTAGAGCCAATGCACTTAGTAGATTTAGGAGTCACTCGTTAAATTTTACTCTCTCTTGTCAATAGGAAAAATGCAGAAAAAATTACTGAAAAATTAATTACGGATAGGAAAAACTTTATATCATTAAAATTAATGACTTTCTGGGTACATTCCTATGGAATTTCAAAGAAAGCCTAGATCCTTAGATGAAATTTCAAGGTGGAAAGCAACGGAATTTCGTCAATTCCTTCTTTATACTGGCATAGTTGCTTTGAAAAATATTGTGGGTGATAATTTTTACTACCAGTTTTTGCTGCTTTACACTGCATATAGATTGCTTTCTGCTCCCCAAAATTTTGCAGTAAATCTAAATACTGCAAATGAATTATTAACATTTTTTGTAGAAAATTTTTCTATAGTTTTTGGTGCAAATAGTGTTACGTTTAACGTTCAAGGCCTACTTCATTTATGTGATTCTGTTCATAACATGGGCATTATATCAAGTTTCAGCGCATATGATTTTGAAAACTATATGCAGCAGTTAAAGAAAAATATTAGAAAGCCTTCCAAAATTCTTCAGCAGGTTAAAAATAAATTTTCTGAGGCAGATATTACTTTAAGAGAATCTATATATGGTTTTAAAAAAAATAGACATGGTAAGATTGTTAGTTATAGAACCAAAAATTTGTTTTTAAGTACACTTACGCCAGATAATTTTTGTTGTATAACGCCTTTTATACCAATTAGAGTTACAGGATTTTTAGATCAAGACCAGGGATTTATTGAAGGTGTTAGATTGACAAATTTAAATAGTTTTTTTGATGAACCTGTAAATTCAATGGATACACTAGGAATATGTACTATAGATATTAATTTTGACATTCACAATAACAATGAAAAGGAAGTTTTCAAGGTTCAGGAAATTCTATTTAAGATGACATGTTTGCCAGACGAAGACAAATTTGTACTTATACCTCTTTTGTACAGTTATGATAAAACACTTTACCAGCAATAAACAATTTTTTTACTGTTTTAACAGTAAAAAATTAACAAATAAATGAACTTTTTCAACATAACTAACCATTTCTTATTTTTTGAGTTTTTTCTAAAATATGGATTAAAAAAAATGAAACGGTTCGACAACAAACAAAATAAGCCTGTTTTAATGGACAGCAGCATTCCAATAAAATTAGAACCTGCTTCAAATATACAGTTGGGTGATAAAATCACCAGTAAGTATTATTTAGATTATAACGATAGTTCGATATGGATCATTTCTAAAATATGGATTAAAAAAAAATGAAACGGTTCGACAACAAACAAAATAAGCCTGTTTTAATGGACAGCAGCATTCCAATAAAATTAGAACCTGCTTCAAATATACAGTTGGGCGATAAAATCACCAGTAAGTATTATTTAGATTATAACGATATTTCGATATGGATCATTTATAAAATATGGATTAAAAAAAAAATGAAACGGTTCGACAACAAACAAAATAAGCCTGTTTTAATGGACAGCAGCATTCCAATAAAATTAGAACCTGCTTCAAATATACAGTTGGGCGATAAAATCACCAGTAAGTATTCTTTAGATCATTAAGATAGTTCGATACCTAACATTTTGTTAACAGATTTAGAAAAAAGGGTGCAACAGCTAGAAAACACACTTAAGGACCAGAATAGGCTTATCATTTCCGAGCTAGCTTCTAAAAAAGTGCATCTTCGCACGCTTTCAGAAGCAAAGAAACAGCAGAAGACGTTCTAAAAACCTTTACAATAAGCAATATAGAAAAACTTACTAAATTTGAAAGTGACGTGGAAGCAATGAACGAAGATTCTGTAGTAAGTTATTAATAGTTTTGTATTACCTAAGATTTCCTAATTTTTTCTTTCATTCTTATTTTATTCATTTTTGTCATTTTTTTAATATACATACTTCATTCCAGATAAAGTGCGTTCAAAAAATAGCCAAAAATGGAAAAGCAAAAAATCTTCATAATCTTTTGGGATCATCAATTTTATGCGATTATAATTATGATGGTCTTCAAAATAAGAAGGCGTTCAGAGATTTTCGAAAAATTAACCATATATTTTTTGGTAAGATTTTCAAAAGAATTTTTGTAATCAATTTTTAATTTCATTTTTTTTTTACAGAAGCCGTTAAAACTGATGTAGTGGCAAAAGAGAACTACATCAAAGAATTAAAAGCTGGGTTCAGACGGGCAAAAAATAAAATGTATAAAAAGACATGTCTCAAAAATAAGAACAGCAAGGAATGAAATGAAAAGTTGTTATCAATATATGGATACTTTTAAGAACAATAGTGCCATATCTATAATTTTAGTAATTTAAAAAGAACAAATTTGAAACAAATTAAAAAAACAACAAATCAAAAGAAGACATGACAAGGCACAAAAGTTGCTTTAAGGTATCAATATATTGTTAACCAGTTTTCATTTCATTCGATGAAATGTTATGTTTGTAAGCCTAGTTACGTATTTATGGCATAGTGTGAAACCCTTTAAGCTCATGTAAACCACATGTAAGGTTTTGGCACTACTTATTGGCAGCACTTGACCATCGAACAGAGCTGCTTTCTATCTCTTATTCCGACAACCGACAAGCCAAGGTGTGCAAAAAAACAAAATCACATAAAGAAAAGAATAATTGTAATAAAAAATTAAATAAAAACATTTAAGCTAAAAACTCAGATGTGGGGTTAAGATAACCAACTAAAAATAACAAGAAATTTTTTTAAAATAAGACGTGATTCCTTTTGATTTGCCGGATCATGACGACACGGTCAAAACAGACGCTGGCAAGTGCCAAAGAGGAGCTTTCATTACCCGCAACAACAACAAGGCAACGAAAAAATCCTGCTGCGGCATGTGTTTATGATGCTGATTTCACTAAAGGCGCTTTTGGTGGAGCGCCTTATGCCGCAAAAAGTGCCGCTAACGCACTGAGTGCCGAGGAACACATTGCCGACTTGCCGAAAATCGCTGCAGGTGGGGCGCCGAATTCCGAAAATGAAAGCAACGCGGAATCCACAACAGGCCCCGTGGACGATGACGAACTTGATATTGAGCTTGAGAGGCTTAGGAAGCAGTTCGAAATTCTGTAGCTACGCCGCAAAATAGCTGCGGCTCAACTAGATACTGTGCCGCACGTAGACGCTGGTTTTAATAACACCAAGCGAGCCGATTTCAGCGAAATAACAGTCGATGCACAGATATGTACTCACAATGCAGGCTATAGCGAAGCAATCAGACATTGAAGAAACCGAAGTTGTCGATTTCATCATCGACGGTATTGGAAATAGTGCCGTTAATATGAATCTACTGGCCAGTGCTCGTACTATTGTCGAACTGAAGCACCTCATTAAACGATACCAATGCCGTTATCTGACTCCAAGTGCCGACCCCAATGTCGCGTGCACAGCCAAACGTGATGCCGCTGCCGTACCTAGTGCCGTCGTCATGGCCTTTGGAATGCTGAAATTGCGTACTGGGGAACGTCGCTACAATATACAATATTTACAATATCTATACAACATCATGCAGCCACAATGTTACAACAACATCACAAAGTCACAATATTACAACAACATTACAAACGCCACTTAAGCCATTAATCAATATTCGTCACAAACTCCCACAACAACAAAAACGCAATTTAAGCAATAAGTTATTTTAGTGTTCTATTTATTTTATTCTTTCTCTACTACAGATTTTATGTCGCCACTATTAAATTGGATTGCATTCCAATTGCGACACTTTAAACAAAACTTGCATTTTCGGAAACTATGCTGCAACTCATAAATTAGGCAGCATTTTATGACCCTATTTTAATTGCACCACACCCAGAGAAAAGTGACGAACAATATGCCAACACGACTCCTGTTGATTTAACATTTTAATAAATATATGCTTTACAACAACACTTTCGAAAATTTTACATGACATTGGTCATTGGCGAAACCTACAGGTGAGGAATAATGTAGATCTCTGATACAACTTTAGTATTAAATGTTAATTATTTCGATTTAAGGTGAACAATCCTGCTTCACCAGCACTGTCTTCACTAACGAGCTCATTTAGCTTACCTTCAACTGAAGGAGTTTGTATGAGTCTAGCCGAGTTACTAGAAAAAACACCTAGAGGGCAGAGTATACTCACTAACTATAAAATCAAATGCTCCTTGGATGATGTGGACCGAAAAACTATAATAAACATTATAGTTAACCATTTTTCAGATAACTCGGCTTGCATGAAAATTAATAACATTGCACATTTCAGTCAGCAAATAGTGCTTTGCTTTCCTACTGAAGATAAGGTAAATTAAAATATACTAATAAATCAGGGACCGTTATAACAGAAATCGAAAAAGTTGAAAATTAACTATTATTTTTCGAGTTTTATTTTTCCTAAAATTAAAAATTTTGTAATTTTTGATTTGGCTTTTTTACAGCGATTTTACTATCACATCAGAGGGAAAGGGCAAAATCCTACCGGTAAGCTGTACGATAGGGCCACAAATGTACGACGGAAACGAAAAACATCAGAAATTCTTGTTGCTTCAGATAATACTTCTCCTTTAAAAATTCATTGTTCAGACGACTCAGCTGTTTCTTCAAATTGCTTAGGTACTAATGTTTTCTCATTTTAATGATTGATGATGTGGCTAATCTGTATCGTTTGCAGCTAGTAAACTATGGCTTCTACATAATAATGAGCCATGGGAAGAGGTAACAGAGAAGTGGGCAGATACTTTCGGTGAGCGTAGGAAGTAGGGTTGCCAGGTGGTCGGGATTCGTCGGGATTGTACCGTTATTGAATGGCTTGTCCCGTGTCCCGTTATCGGACAATTTGTCCCGGAATTTTGAAAAAATTAAAAAAATTAATGATTCAAAAGCAATTGTATAGTTCGCTCCCATTTCATTACACAATTCGCCACAATTTACAAACAAACTCTTTAAATTGCTTTTAAGTTTGACTAGTGTAAAAGCGATCTTTGAAGTTGTCAAACATATCTTATGGCTACAGCTTTGCATTTTTCACGGCGTTAGTTATTCCATCGGCTACGTCTTCTTAAAAATGTTTGACAGTTGCTGGAAATTACCTGCTTTAGCTTTATAGTTGTATGCAAGTTAAAATAAAATTAAAACAGCTCTCAAGCATGTAAGAATAAACTTTAATCAGTCTTGTTATATATTAACTAATTTATTACTTTAATAACTCCTAGATGTGTGATTTTCTATGGAAGCACTTGAGGATAAAGATGAAGGAAGTTCTCAAGAAGTCTTTACGGCAGGTGCCAATAAAAAGCGAATGACTGCATTTTCATTAATGTGGATGAAGCGCCCTGATTTTGTAGACTGGCTGAAGAAAAAAGACGATTTCACCGGAATATGCAAGATATGTGGAGTAGAGCTACAGGTTAAGTACGAAGGAGTTCGAGTTCTAGAAAGGCATATGAGCATGAAAAGACACAAAAAAATTAAATCGTCTCAAAAAATTTCGGCAAGTCTAGACAATTTTGTTATTCAAAAGAACACTTCTGAGGAGTTGAATATAGCAAAGGCTGAGTTGTTATATGTTTTTCATAACGTAGCACATGGTCTTAGCTACAGTAGTTTTGATTGCCAAATGAAACTTGCTCCAGTTGCTTACAGTGACAGCAAAATTGCCAATAAAGTCGCTCGTGGGCGCACTAAGGCTGCAGCAATTACTCGATATGTTTTATCACCGTATGCTAAACAAAAAGTCGTGACTGGTGTACAAAATGCTTGCTATTTTTCTGTTAGTATTGATGGTACTAGTGTGGGAAATATGAAGTTATACGCATATACAGTTCAGTATTTTGACTCAGAGGTTGGAATTTGTAGAAAGCTTCTGGATTTTTACGAAAATCCTCTAGGAGCTTCTAAAGATATTTTCGCAAGCATAAAACAAATAACAGAAGACAACAATTTGCTTATGCAGAATATTTGTGCCTTTAGCGCCGACAATGCATCGGTAAACTATGGCGAACGCAACTCGATTTTTCAAAAACTGCAAAATATTAACAATCAAATTCGAAAAGCAAACTGTAACTGCCATGTTATAAACAACTCTCTCAAGCATGCACTTAATTTTTTATCCGTAGATATTGAAAACATTGTCATCAAAACTTATAATGAATTCAGCTCTTCTGCGTTAAAAAATTAAAAATTGAAAGACTGTTTTGAATTTGCGATCTTGGAGTACAAAAAACTGCTTCGTCATGTACCAACTCGGTGGCTTTCCCTTCTTCCAGCTTTAGATAGGTTGGTTCTAAGCTGGCCTGCCGTGAAGAGATATTTTCTACAAAAAGGTGAAGCATTTTGTAGGCATGAGTTATGGGCATTTGTTTGAAATGGTTTGAATCAATCAGAGTTATCAAATGAAGATGATGAATGCATGCATGAAGGCATTTCAGAAGCTTACTTATTTTTTTTAAGCAATGTTTTGCCAGATTTTCATTATGCTGTCTTAGCACTGGAAAGTGATGCCTGCACAATTGTAGAATTAGACACTATCATGAAAAAACTATTAAACAGTCTTAAAAGTCGGCTTCAAGACAAATTTTTTGGACATAAAGCACAAGCCATTCTAACAATGAGCCATGTTTCCCACAATGAAAAAAAAAAATTTAAAAAAGAAGCTAAACAGTTTTTACGAAAAGCCATTGAATATTTAGAAAATCGGTATGACTTCAACGATAATTCTTTTTATAAAAAAATTTCTATTATAAATATTAAAACAAAACTATTTTCATGGGAACAACTGCAAGATCTTTCAAATATTTTGAATTTATCAAACGTTAATTATGACGAATTGTATTCAGATTTTTACGCATTACGAAGCGTATATGAATATTTGTCGAAAGAGGAACATGTTTCAAAAGTTTGGTTTGATTTCTTTTTTAAATTGAAGAACCAAGAACTCAAAGAATTAAAAAAAATAATAAATTTTGTTTTCTCCATTCCAATTAGCAACGCATATTGTGAAAAAACTTTCAGTCACTTAACGAGTTTGTATACTAAAGAAAGAAATAAAATGGATGTTGATCTCATTAAAAGTGAACTTTTAATAAGACTAAATATAAATGAATCTTGTCTTAGTTTTAGGAACTTATTAAACACACCAGACGGTGAAAAAATGCTTAAAGCTACTCGTGCTAATCAAAAATATTTAAAATAAATATATTATTAATTAAGAAGCAGTAGAACAAAAGCGGATGAATCGATTTTGAACCAAAGTGACTTTGCATCGGCATTTTCAATCATCACCGGATCGACTAACCAAAAAATCACAGATTAATTATTGCTAAAAATCTTTTCAATATGCTTATAAAAACAAACAAAAAAAAATGCAAGCAAAAACAGTTTTGACCTCTCCTATAAAATTTGAAAGAATTTATTTGTCCGGTTTTCTTCTGCTACTCCTTAAGTTTTAAGTTAATGTGATTTTATGAAATATTAATGTTTCATTGCTGTGAATTATTTTGTTTTATTATTTAGATTTAATTTATAATCGTATTGTTTTCAATATTGTTTTATGTTTATGTTTTTCAAATACAAATACTCCTACAAATATGTTATGTGGTTTTTTTGTCCCGACGACTTATGAAAAATCCCGGAATTTTTGTGATTTGTCCCGACAACAGCCTCTCAGGACCTGGCAACCCTAGTAGGAAGGATATATTAACAAGCTCAGAAAATATTTTGGTTAACTGGCCATTATACAAAAATTCCCTTGGCTACATACTGGTAAGTATGCATTAGACCAGTTCACATTTCAAAAATGTTAAAATACTTCTTATTAAGATTTAACTTTTTCGATTTCGCTTATGCCGTGGTTATGCTTACCAAACATGATTGCCAAAAATTTTTTGTTGTTATTGTTTCACGTATAAACTGAGAAATGAACTTTTTCTCAAATTCATTCTCTCGCATAAATACGTGAAACAATAACAACAAAAAATGTTCGGCAATCATGTTTGGTAAGCATAACCACGGCATTACAATTGCTGTCCCTATTTTATAATCTAACTTATACCATACTTTTCAGGTAGAAATAGATTTCGAAAAACTTTTTCCCGGCAAAGCAAACGGTTTGCTAACTGATTGGCCAAATTTTCGAACCGCTATAATTCCATATTTTAAAAACAATATTAAAGATATAGCTTCTATCAATCTTTTGGCAAAGATTGAAGATAAACCATCAACTGGTAATAATGTAACAAACAGCAACATAATGTTATGATATAAACATTTTTTTTGTCCATAGATTCCTTAGATTCCATTATTGTTTTGCTTCTTCACGCAGTATTGAAACCAAGTCTGATTTCAAGCAAACAAAACAACAAAAAGTGGAAGCCTTCGATCTTGGACGCACAAGATGCAACAATTCTTTTCTGCCCATGCGTTAACGACTACCAACGGCGATACGATCAGCTTAAGACCACTTGCTCTGGTAATTGGAAATGCAATAAACCAATAAGAGCATTATTACACATTGTACGATAACATTTTGTACAAGTTGCCTACTTTTTTAAAAGCGTTAGACATTTTGCTAAAGTTACATCAGGTAATGAATTTTAAATACGCACCTGAAGCAGCAACTTTATTTGAATTCGTCGAAAGTTTCTTTTTTGATATAAATTGTGCAGAAAAGCCAAATGTAATTCAGTTAATTCGATTTCTAAGTCGTAAGTCACTGTAAGGGCTAGTTTTTTAGTGCGAGTTTAAACACTAGGAAAGTTAAACCGAGGTTAACTCACCAAAATTGGGCGTTTAATCTAGATATTTTAGCGTTCGTTAAAGTTAAAATTACTTAAATTATCATATAATGTGTTTCTGTTTTACCTAAACCGAGCTTAAACATCTAATTTTGGTGAGTAAAGCTCGGTTTAACTTGACTAGTGTTTAAATTCGCACTGAAAAACTGGCCCTAAGTCTAACAATTATGTATACTTGTTTTCTCTGCAATTTCAATTCATGTTTAATTCAGGGTTTAGTTCAACATATCACATCGTATCATGTTGATCAATCAAAATTTTATTGTTCTTTTTTTGCTTGTGGTCAGTCTTTCTCAAATATATTTGCTTTCAAAAACCATTTAAGTAGAGCTCATAAAAGTGAGAACTATTTAATATATGAACATGAAAACGTAGTTGAACCTGAACCAGCTGCTTCAATAGAACAAAGTTCTTCTAATGAAGAGCAGACAATGTCAACACTGAACAAAAATATGACCAGTGTGTATCAGCCTTTACTTTCAGAAACAAATATTCATGAGTTTATATCAACATTACATAACAAAAACAATTTTAATAGGAAAGATGTTTTCCACATTGCTCAGCTAATTTATGAATTAATTTTTCAACCCCTTTCAGACAATTTCATTAAATTACTAACACCACTTTTAGGTGATTCAAACCAAACAAATATTATTAAAACACAGTTTACAGACAATTTATCTCTTTTAAAAATAAATCAGTCTGATTATCTATTCCACAAATCAATTTAAAATGCTGACATTTTTAAACCGCCAATTGCATATGTAATCAATAGTGAAATTTCCGAAATTATTGTTAATAGCGCACCAACCTTGGATTTAAACAACGTTACCGGAGTGTTGATGTCCTTACCTTTTCAATTTCGAAAGTTCTTTGAAACGAAACATAATTTACGTCTAACTTTAGATAATATGCAAAATTTACAAAACAATGCCGATAAATATAAGAATTTAATTCATGGAGATGTGTGGAAAGCAAAGTCTTCCAAATTTGCGGAAAGTATTACTATCCCTTTCATTTTGTATTTTGATGAATTTGGAATTGATAATCCATTAGGATCGCATGCAACGGAGCATATAATTTGTGGAATATATTACACATTCCCTACAATTCCGCAACACCATCTCTCAAAATTAGAAAACATTTTTTTGGCCGGCTTTTTTAAGTCAAAAGATAGAAAAGAGTGCGGTAATAAATACGCGCTTGAACCTTTAATACAAGCACTTCGAAAGTTGGAGTTAGAAGAAATGGTTTTGACGACCTCCGATAGTAAATTTCATGTCCGTTTTGTTTTGGCCTTTATTGTTGGTGACAACTTGGGCCTAAATTCCCTTCTCGGTTTTTTGCCTAGCTTTAATGCGAATTTTTATTGCCGAAATTGCAGAAGGCATAAGAAAGATATCCAAAACGATGTAATAGAGTACCAACAGTTTTTAAGAACAGAAGAAAATTATAATTTAGATTGCACTATAAATGATGAAAAAATAACTGGCGTGAGGGAATATTGTGTTTTTAACGATATTGAAAGTTTTCATGTAGCTAACAATTTTTATTTCGATTTAATGCATGACCTTTTGGAAGGTGTGTGCAGGTACGATATACCAGAAATATTGTTGGATTTTATAAAAAACAAATTTTTTTCGATCGAAACACTTAACTATTGTAAGCAAATGTTTAATTTTGGCAAACAGAAATAGGAAACGTATCGCCTATAATAAGCTTAGATAACTTAAACAATTTTAATTTGCGTATGACTGCAAGCGAGATGATGACGTTTGTTCATCATCTTCCTCTAATGGTTGGTGATTTAATTCCTGAAGGTAACGCTGTATGGGGCTTTTTCAAAAAATTATTGCAAATCGTTGACATTTTAATGCTAGTGGATTCACTCAATAGATTAGAATCATTAATCAAAGACCATAATCAGTTGTATATTTCTTTATTTAACAAGCAGCTTAAGCCTTAATACCACTTCCTAGTACACTACCCATCGGCCATAAGAAAATGTGGACCACTTAAATTATTATGGTGCATGCGATTTGAAGCATTTCATAAAATTTTCAAGGGATACTCACGTTCTAACAATTCTCGTATCAATATTTGCTGGAGTTTAGCAATGAAGGCTGCCTTAAAATTTTCTTATAACTAAATATCATAAAACTTTTTCAATGAAGATGTGAGTGCGAATTCAAGGAATATAATTAGCAAAAACAATATCAATAAATATGATTCGCGTTTCGTAAAAGACCACAAATAAGAAGAGTTGGTTTTTTATTCGAAAGTAATTTTCAAAGACTGCAGGTACCCCTAATTAAAGAATTGATTTTAAAATTGCCTTCAATATTGCTATATAAATGCACCTGATGAACATACCCAAATTCATAAAATCAGATGGTGCAGGAGCACAATATAAAAATAAATATAACTTCATTAATTGATGCCATCACAAATCTGATTTTGGTATTGACGCTGAATGGCACTTTTATGCTACCAGTCACGGAAAATCTGCATGTGATGGAATCGGAGGAACATTGAAGAGAGGTGCTCGAAATTATAGTATTGCAAATAAAAATGAAATCCTGACAACGAGGCAACTCTATCACTGGGCATCAGAAACATATAAGACCACCGTACAAGTTGCTTACGCAGATGCTGACGAATACAACAACGTTAAAGAAAAGCTATTTTCAAGATATAAAGAAGCTCAAGCTATAACAAGAACTCAAGGCTTTCATTCATTCATTCCGATAAATGAAACGTCTGTACATGTGCGCAGATATTCTGACTGTGCCAAATTTGAGCAGCGCAAAATTTCTTACAAATAATTAACTTAAAAAAAATGTAAATAAAATAAAACACAAATTAATAAAAACATAGCAAATAATATAAACAATTGTTGATGGTGTTTTATTTGTAAACATTTAAAAATTGTTAGAATTGTTGAACTATTTTGTAAATGTGTAAGAATGTGACCTGATATTTTCGCTGTTATTCGAATTATTTCGAAAACTTTCGGTACGTTCATCAGGTGCATTTATATAGCAATTTTTAAGGCAATTTTAAAATCAATTCTTTAATTAGGGGTACCTGCAGTGTGTTTATTTTGCTAATCCTAGAAACACAGTTACAGTAAGCATTTTATGCGCTTACCTGTATACTTATTGGTTTGGGCTGGTACGGCCGCAAGAACTTTTTGGGGTTAAAACATATTCATAATTTTTCTGGGACAATGTTTATTTTTTTTACCTGTATACATACATAATTTTCTTTTATGCATATTATATCAATAATCTTTGCACATTATAAGTATATTTTGAATATAACTGAAATTTGAACACTTCTCAGTAATATAACAGATGTTTGGCTATTTTTCGTGGCTTCAGTATAAAAATATATGGGCAATTACTAGAAGTGCCACTACTTAAAAAATTATAAAAAAAAAACTAAAAAAGAACCCATTTTTATTTTTTGATATGTTATAGGTGAAGGATACACCTTTCTAAAAAAGTAATACACTGTAAAAAAACCCTTGATCTTTTTGGTTTTTTCGTTAGGTAAAATTTTCTTTTTGTTATAAAATTTTTTACAGTGTAATTTAAACGTGTCATAAAGCCTGTTAAAATATCTTTTTAATGATACCAAGATCATGGAAATCGGTTCAGCCGATTCTGAGTTATTGCAGTTTAAATGGAGCTCTTTTCGACCATTTTCGCGTTTTTTCGAAAACTTTCCCACTGTGCCACGCCCAATAAATCGCAAAACAGTCATTTCTAAAAATGAGGGTTTTTTTGTATTGATCAAATTTAGCTATGAACAAAATTTCATCGATATCTGAGGTGGTCGGGTTCAATGCATCTCGATTTTTACATGAAATTCATCAGGTGTGGAATATTTTGGAGGCTATTTTATTATTGTAAGGAAGGAACATTTATTTTTATTCGAGATAGAAGATATTGTACTCAGTACTGATAATGAATTATTTTTTATATGTTTTGAACATAAATTAAATTATTTTGATATACATTTACAGGCGTACATTGTTGGTCAAAAAATCAATAATTTTAATTTAGTAAATATTAACGACTGTTCACTTCCGTTGCATATTCATATTTTACCTGATGGCCGAAAGGCCTTACGTTTGAAAGCAATTTGAAAAAGCAATCAGAAAATTTTTTGTTTTAGTTGAAATGGTGATTGAAACCTTAAAACTTTTTTCACAAGAACAGAAATAACCAATATCTGTATTTGTATTTAACTTTTTATAATATATAAGTATTTATATGTATAAGAAATAAATAGCAATTTAAAAAACTAAAATTACTTACATTTATTTTGACTGTTTAGTACACGGTTAGTTAACAATTTTTCATATGCGAGGTATATTAAAAAAGGTGCATTTCTAAATTAATTTTCACATTATAAACCTGTTTAGTTAACAAACAATCCTGTTAATTTAATGTGATACAAAGTGTAGATTTTACATTGTAGGTCTGTTTAATTAACATGCAATCCAGTTATTTTAATATGACACAAAGTGTAGATTTTACATTGTGGGCCTGTTTAATCAACATGCAATCCTGTTAATTTAATGTGACACAAATTGTATATTTTACATTGTAGGTCTGTTTAATTAACATGCAATCCAGT
This sequence comes from Pherbina coryleti, assembly GCA_943735915.1. NCBI lineage: Eukaryota > Metazoa > Arthropoda > Insecta > Diptera > Sciomyzidae > Pherbina > Pherbina coryleti. Next base: position 185,627,867 of record OX030948.1, on the reverse strand, counting down.
TATTTTAATATGACACAAAGTGTAGATTTTACATTGTAAGCCTGTTAAATTCACAATATATCCTGTGATTTTAATAAGATTCAAAATGTAACTTTAACAGGTTCAACTGTTAAATAATGCATTCTATAGTGTTTTTTCAACATTATAGTCATGTTGACTGGAAACCTCATCATGTAAATTTAACACGGTATAAATATCATGTAAACTGTTAAAACTTAACAGGATATGTAGTGTTGAAAAATTTTAACCGGAGAAACTGTTAAAAAAGTGTTAAATTAACAGGAGTTTTTCTCTGGGTGCACAGTTCTTATTTACTTTCCATTTCTTTTATTTACATCTACACTTACATTCACGTTTTGTTCACATTGCATATTTCTATTTACATATTTACTTTACTTTAGATTTTTAGAATAGTTATATTCAGTAAGAAAAAAATATAATAAAGTCAGTGCAAAGTTGAAAACAAAGAGAAGAAGTTGTCGTTTTTTTAACTCTTAATTGGAAAACATCCTTGAATCCTTTGGAGCATGTAACTCGCGTCTGTCTTGTGATCGTTCATCGAAAACATAAAGAACAAAGGAACGACGATAACAGTCAAAACACGTGTTGAAAGGGAAAAAAAACAAAACAAGTCTTGTTGTCGTTGCTGAAAATTCTTGCACGAGTTATATCACCTAGAGTAACATAATTAAAGCACATCGCCCAACACGGGAAACACAGCAGACGCCAGATCAGCACTTTAACTTTAAGTTAACATTTTTGCTTATTTTGCTTTTTATTATTTCATAATTCACACACCTCTTCATTTTGCTTATTTTGTTTGTTTAACACTTCATAAAACTTTTGCAACATAATCATTTATACCTTACCTGTAATATAAAATTAATTGTAAAGTCAGTCTTAAGTTGGTTCTCGAAAAATAAAGTTGATTTTTTTTAATTAACTCTACGTTCGTAACGTTATTTGGCGCAGTCGGCAGGATTGGCAGCGGTTAATTCTTTAAAATAGTTATTAATTTACGGCGTTTCACCGGAAATAAATAAAACATTTAACAAAATAATTGTGTAGTGAAAAAAAAAAAATTTTTTTTTTCCAATATCGAGTGAACATCGATATAGAAGTTAACGACAAACATACTCAATGTAGTTAACGACGCAAACTGTGGGTCAATAACCGCCCTCATTAAATTAAGCTTATTTACACATATTTCATAATCCATTTTCAATCATACTGCGCTTTCGCAATTCAAAGTTATCGACCGCTCCACTTAATTTCGCAATCATGTTGCGTTGGAAAATATTTATGCTGACGCAGGAGAACCTATAAGAAAGCAACCAATAGTTACAACAACAACAGCAGCAGCAGCAGCGGAATAGCAGTGCAGCTTTAGGTAATAAGTTAACTTAAGAATATTTTGTAAGTCAGTCTAAATTGAGAATTAAATAAATAAAGAAAGCCATCAGAGTTCGCTCTGATGCTTTTTAAAAAAACAATTTAACAAACAATTTATTTAACTGGCGCCCGAGCAAACTTAAAACTTTCTTAAAAAAACGCGTATCCTTATTTGCAAAAGCCCTGAAGTAGTGCAGCAATAAGGAAAAAAGTGCCGAAAAAGCCACGCGAAATTTAAAAAAGAAAAATAACGAATACGCGTATCCTTTTTTGCAAAAGCCCTTAAGTAGCGCAGCAAAAAGGAAAAAAGTGCCGAAAAAGCCGCGCGTAATTTTAAATAAAAAAAGCCCTCAAGTAGTGCAAAAAGCAGAAAGCCCTCAAGTAGTGCAAAAACTTTAAAAATTCAAACTGCAAAGCCCTCAAGTAGTGCAAAAAAAAGCAGAAAAAAACAGAAAGCCCTCAAGTAGTGCAAAAACTTTAAAAATACAAACTGCAAAGCCCTCAAGTAGTGCGGAAAACAAGTACATATAAAGGCCCCCGAGTAACTGCGGTAAAACGGAAGCATTACGTGCTAGCCTGTCTGCCAACGCTAAAACTGAGATTAATCAAGAAAGAACAAGTTAAAATCACCAATAGCCTGCAAGAAGGAAACGTTACTGAATCAGAAACAACAGCCACAACTATGCAGCTCGTCGACATCATTATATTGTAAGTCAAATAAATATAAATTTATAAAATTTAGTGACAAATGTAAAAACAAATTGTTATTAGCTACTCTAAATACTAGATAAAGTTAAATACAATCAAAAGAAATAGTGCAATTATTGTTGTAAGAAAAATAAATTTATTTTAAGAAAGTAGAAAAATTCCTAACTGAATATTTACAAAAAAAAAATACAGAAATATACGAATATAGAACCAAATATAAATTCAAAACAAAAAAAAAAAAACTTTAAAACCAACTCTGTACAAAAGGCAAACTCTTTAATTCATTTAGTAAAACTTACTTCCAATCAAGAAAAAATGGCAAATCCGAATAATTTAATTCGTCCTCCAGTTCTTAACAACGCTAGTAGTGCCGAACCTCAGCAAAGAATGATATCAATGGGTGAACTAGCACCAATAATTTCTGAAATCACTTCGCAAATGTTAAGGCAGCATGTACCGGCTCTGGTACAGGCAGCTCTAAATCCCAATGCTAGTCCTAGCGCAGTTAGTGACCAGGTTATCAATGAAGAATATAGAAACGATCTTAGGGACCTCGATAAAATTCCCGATATTGTGAAATGTCTACGAGAATTCTCAGGGACGCAAGGTGAGTTCAACTCATGGAGAAAAAGCGTGGAGCGTGTTTTACAAATTTATGAAAGTACTAAAGGTACACCTAGATATTATGGAATTTTGAATACAATTAGAAACAAGATAGTAGGAGAGGCCGACATTGCTCTTGAATCATATAATACGCCTCTAGATTGGACGGCTATTGCTAGATGCTTATCCTTACATTATGCAGATAAGAGAGATCTTTCAACTCTCGAATACCAAATGACTTCGCTTGTACAAGGTAAATTACCAGTGCAAGAATTTTATCAACGCGTCTACAAACATTTATCTCTAATTCTCAATAAACTCGGATGCTTAAACGCATCAAACGAATCTTTATGCCTCTTAACACAAACTTATAGGGATAAGGCCCTTGATACATTTATCAGAGGTCTGAATGGTGACCTCCCCAAGCTTCTTGGAATGAGAGAGCCAGCGGACCTTCCGCAAGCCCTACACTTATGTTTGAAACTGGAAAATCAAACATACCGAGCAAACTATGCTCAGAGTAATAACTTTCTCGAGAGAAGGAATAACCAAAAAAACCAACCCCCACTATTACCACCACGCAACTATCCCCGTTACCAACAACCGAAATTCACACCTAATCCTCACTTTTTATCCTACCAACGTCCGACAATGTTATCCTCACAACCCGTTAACGTACCACAAAGATCATACTTCCAACCCCAATTCAACGATTCTCAACAAATGCGCACGATCGAACAGGCTCGTGGTTACCAAACACAACCACCTCCTAGACCCCAAGGTGCAAAACCTCAACCCAGGCCAGAACCGATGGAAATAGACGAAAGTATGCGTAGCAGAAAAATTGATTATATGAATAGACCAAAAACTAATTATGTCACGGATAGACCACCACCATCAGTAAACCAACCCCAGCGTAAAATTTCACGAAACTTTTATATTGACTCAGAATACCCTGAGTATGAGACAACTTTAGAACAAGCAAACGAGCAAGCGGACCAAACTTTGGACGACTATTTAGCATCCACAGAAGAACCTGCAATCCTTGAAAACGAACCTTTGGAGTTTAGCGATATTCATTTTTTAGGATGATAAGCTCTTCGTTACCCTATATAGAATGTAAAACGAAGAGCGGCGAACTTTTAAAAATCCTAATTGATACAGGCTCAACAAAAAATTATATTCAGCCACATTTCATTAAAAAACCATTAGTTAACGAAGAAATTTTTTACGCAAAATCGGTAGCAGGTAATGTAGAAATCAAAGAACATGCCTTTATTAGCTTATTCAATTCTAAAGAGAGAATAAAATTTTATTTAATGCCAACATTAAAATCTTTCAACGGCATTCTCGGCAATGACACACTAAAGGAACTTGAAGCCGTCATTGATATTAACCAAAATATTTTACAAATAAAAAATGACCTGAAAATAAAAATTAAGCAGCTTACATCCCGTTCTCCAGTCAACTTAATGGAAATACATGACAACCACTTGACTCTGCCACAAAAAGAAAAACTACACAACATAGTAAGAAAATATCCAAATCTCTTTGTAGAACCCGACGAAAGCCTTACCTGTACAACAAAAGTTGTAGGCGAAATACGTACGACATCTGGTTCTCCAGTATACACTAAATTCTATCCATATCCAGTATCATTAAAATCTGAAATTGAAAAACAAATTGCTAAACTATTACAGGATGGCATCATCAAACCTTCACGTTCCCCTTATAATTCACCAGTTTGGGTTGTTAGCAAAAAACCAGACTCAGAAGGTAATAAGCAATATAGGATGGTTATAGATTATAGGAAACTAAATTCTGTAACTATTTCAGATCGGTACCCTATACCAGAAATTAATAACGTAACGTCTCAATTAGGCGAAAACTCTTTTTTCTCAGTACTAGATTTAAAAACAGCCTTTCACCAAATCCCATTAAAACCAAAAGATTTTGAGAAAACAGCGTTTTCTGTTTGCAACGGTAAATACGAATTTACACGTCTGCCCTTCGGCCTTAAAAATGCGCCATCAATATTTCAGCGGGCCCTCGACGATATATTGCATGAGCATATCAGCAAGATTTGTTATGTTTATATAGATGATATCATCATCTTTAGCAAAACGGAGCACGAGCATTTAGACAATATACAAAAAATTTTTAAAACATTGGAAGATGCGAACTTAAAAGTGCAATTAGACAAGTGTAAATTTCTCCAGAGGCAAGTCGAATTCTTAGGGTACATTGTTTCAGCTAATGGAATCAGAACAAATCCTGCCAAAGTCAAAGCAATAGCTGATTTTCCACAGCCTAATACTCTTAAAGAATTACGATCATTCTTAGGGTTGTCAGGCTACTACCGAAGATTTGTTAGGGATTACGCTAAACTAGCTAAACCCTTGACAACAATCTTAAGAGGGGAAGACGGACGCATCTCAAAAAAGAAATCATCCTCTGTTACAATAACCCTTAATACAGAAGCTGTGGAAGCATTTAATAAAATAAAAAACTCATTAGTGTCGGAAGATATAATACTGGCATACCCTGATTTCACAAAAGACTTAGAACTAACAACTGACGCCTCTAAATTCGCATTAGGTGCAGTTCTGTCACAAAATGACAAACCTATTGCATTCATTTCAAGAACGCTTAATAAGGCAGAAGAACATTACGCTGCTAATGAAAAAGAACTCCTCGCGATTATTTGGGCACTGAACTCATTCCGGAATTACTTGTATGGCTCAGTGAAAGTAAAAATCTATACTGACCACCAGCCTCTCATTTATGCTTTAAGCAACAAAAACAACAATAGCAAAATGAAACGCTGGAAGGCAATCCTTGAAGAATACGATTATGAGCTTCTTTATAAGCCAGGCAAAGCAAATTTAGTCGCTGACGCACTCTCAAGAATACCTCCAGAAAATAACGTTCATACATTGTCTATCGCTACAAATAGCGATGACAGCTCTTCGCACAATCTAATATCGCACGTAGATGTCCCTATAAATGCATTTAAGAACCAAATTTTTCTCGAGATAAACTCAACACCAGATTACAAATTCGAAATTGTTTTTCCTACCTATCACAGGCATACAATATATCAACCACACTACGATAGACACACCCTAGTAGCTATTCTTAAAAAACACCTATATCCATCAATAATAAACTGCATAAAAACTTCTGAACCAGTTATGGGCATAATACAGGAAATATTTCCGGAACACTTTCGAAATTACAAGGTTAGGTTTACAAATAAACAGGTCGAAGACATAAAAAACGAACAAGAACAAACTGAAATAATATTAAAGGTCCATAAGCGCGCTCATAGAAACGCAAGAGAAAACAAATTACAAATACTTGAAAATTTTTATTTTCCCGCAATGGCTAGCAAAATTAAAAAACTTATAAAAGAATGCGTAATCTGCAAAGAAAGTAAGTACGAGCGTCATCCGAACAATCCTAAATTGCTACCAACTCCGATCCCTCAATATCCCGGTCATATACTTCACGTCGATATCTACCAAACAGAAAATAAGAACATTTTAACAGCCTTAGACAAATTTTCTAAGTATGCATGCGTTAAAAGCATTAAAAGCAAAGCAATAGTAGACGTTAAGGAACCTTTAAGAGAACTACTTTTCTCATTCGGTGTTCCTAAAATTCTTGTAATAGACAATGAGAAAACTTTTAATTCAGCCACAATAACTTCAATGCTAAAAGACCAACTGAACATAGAAATTTACCAAACTCCTCCATATAAAAGCTCAATCAATGGACAAGTGGAACGCTTTCACTCCACGTTAACAGAAATAATGAGATGTATGAAGCAAGAACACCCTCATAGAACTTTCGAAGAAATATTAGACACTTCCGTTTACGAATACAACTATTCTATCCATTCGACAACAATGAAAAAACCGATTGAAGTATTTTTTGGTAGAACAGTAAGCACCAGCCCAGAACAAGTTGAACAAGCCAGATTAGAAAATATTACAAAAATTAAAGAAAAACAAATAAAAGATCTGCAGTTCCATAATAAAACAAGACAGCCGTTAAAAGAGTACAGACAAGGTGATACTATTTTCGTAAAAATTAACCAAAGACTCGGAACTAAAACAAGTGCTAGATTTAAAAAAGAAATAGTTAAACAAAATAATTCGACAACAGTTCTCACAGAAACAGGAAGATTAGTCCATAAGAGCCATATAAGAAATTAACTAAATAGAAAACCGATAATAATAGACAGTTTTCAGAAAATAAATCTATATGAAAACTTTTTTTTTAGGTAAAGTATAATAAATAATGGTATTATAAAATCGAAACATAATTATCTTTCCAGATCCCTCATTTTCCATCAATCCTGTTCCTTCGCAGAAATCCAAATCCTTAACTATACTCTTTCCCATCTGGTAACATTGTCGAATGGAATCGCCAAAATACAGGATGGCACATTAAAAATCGTGCACATAATCAAGCTTAATGAATATCATAACTTCCTTAACGAAACACAGACATTTCTTAACAATAGTATCCATTCCGAAAATATGTTTATACCTTCAGTAAAACATGAAATGATTCAAGCTGCAGAAATGTTAGAGTCACTGCATATACCAAATGAAACCAGAAAAAAGAGAGCAATCAATGTGTTAGGCACCGCGTGGAAATACGTCGCTGGATCGCCAGATCATGATGATTTCGAACTTTTGAAAACCGACCTTAATCAACTAAACGCTAACAATAACAAGCAAGTAGTTATTAACGAAGGTTTCACTAAGAGAATTAATGAGTTAACCAAAGCCACTAACGAAATTAACAGAGCTATTAAAAGTCACGATTTTATCGGCAATGCCGCTATAATAAGTCTTCAAACTAGATTAAGATTAGCTAAAGAAGAACTACAGAACATAAAATACGCCATGCAATGGGCAAAAAATAATGTAATAAATTCAGTCATTTTGAACAAAAAAGAAATAAATCTAGTTATTCAAACATTGCAAGAAGAAAAATTTCCATTTATGTCAATAGAAGAAGCGTTAGAATTTGCTAACCTAAAAGTATTATACAAAAATTCAACTTTACTTTATATAATTTACATTCCCCTCACCACGGAAGAAATTTATAATCGAATATTTATTAAGCCTATAAAGAAAGATAATAAAATTGTCAATTTAGAATTTAAGGAAATTTTAAGAAATAATGAAGAAATATTAGCCATTAAGAAAAATTGTACTCTAATTAATAATATTACTCTTTGTAAAAGAAGCGATTTGAGCAACATTGTTAACTCCACCTGTATTTCACCACTTTTGGATGGGTCCCACCCATCATGTAATATTTCTGATGCTTTTCATATACCATCAATAGAACAATTAGAATCAGGTATAATCCTATTAAACGACTTTAATGGGCTTCTAAATAATCAGTCAATTAAAGGAACATATTTAGTTATCTTTCGTAACGAGTCGATTAAAATTGATAATAGACTTTATCGAAATTTTGAAGCTCCCGATATGGTAGCCTCAGCTCAAATCGTTCAGCAAACTCCTCTAGAAAAGCAATATATTAAGCTGCTTTCATTGGAAATGTTAAATCAATTACATCTAAATAATACAAATAAAATAGAATACTTAGAGACCGCTGCAACTGTAAATAAATGTTCAACCATTATTCTGATTATTATCTTTATATTATTCATATCTATCTTTAAATTTATTTTTAAAACTAAAGAAAAAGTTATTGTTTATAACACTACACAAGAGAGTAAAATCGATAATAGCCCAAATACTGAACCAATTTTCACTAATATTGTTATACCAAAATTAAACGATCTCCCTTACTATTAATGTTTGGGGACAAACATTCTTAAGAGGGGAAGAGTTAACGACAAACATACTCAATGTAGTTAACGACGCAAACTGTGGGTCAATAACCGCCCTCATTAAATTAAGCTTATTTACACATATTTCATAATCCATTTTCAATCATACTGCGCTTTCGCAATTCAAAGTTATCGACCGCTCCACTTAATTTCGCAATCATGTTGCGTTGGAAAATATTTATGCTGACGCAGGAGAACCTATAAGAAAGCAACCAATAGTTACAACAACAACAGCAGCAGCAGCAGCGGAATAGCAGTGCAGCTTTAGGTAATAAGTTAACTTAAGAATATTTTGTAAGTCAGTCTAAATTGAGAATTAAATAAATAAAGAAAGCCATCAGAGTTCGCTCTGATGCTTTTTAAAAAAACAATTTAACAAACAATTTATTTAACTTAGACACTAATAAGCCGCTGAAGTTCAACTTCATTAAAGCCAATCCGAACATCAACAACAAACGAGAACATCGTGGGAACATCGACATGCAGGACTCAATAAAGGAAATAATTTACACATCGAGGGAACATCGACGTGCAGGACTCAATGAAGGAAGTAATTTACTTAATTCTCGTGCAGATGTACATAAGTGAACATTGTTACGGTTTTATATCGCATCAAATTCCTAATTCCTTTCCTAATCCCAATAAATTTATAATAAACATTTTAATTGTGTGTTCGTGTGACTTAATTACAAAAATTGCTTATATATCAGTGAAAAAATTCAAATGCGAAAAACTTACTTAAGACTTAGATCAGGTGCACCTTATACAAAGAATACTACTTCAAAACCATTGAATACTATTCAAGAAACTAACGAGCTAGACAATCTATCGGTTAGCCTACCTAACTTATTTGACCAATCTTCAACAACCATGTCAGAAAGTGAAATTTTTAATTCGTTGCGAATTCCAGACGCAATAAAGGATCTCCCTAAGTTTGATGGAAATCCTAGATTGCTTTATTAATTCATTAGCAATGTGGAAGAAATTCTTTCTTATATCGTCACAATTCTTAATACACCATATGCCAAAATTCTATTACGAGCAATACGTAATAAAATAGAAGGACCGGCTAATGAAGTCCTTAATATGTATGGAACTTCTTTAGATTGGACTGAGATCAAATCAAATCTAATACTTCACTATTCAGATAAACGTTGTGAAACGTCACTAATACGTGACTTACACACTCTACGACAGGGAACTAAATCTTTGGAAGCATTTTTAAGCGAAATCATTGAGATTCAGGCAACAATAAACAATCATGTACTGATACATGAAAGAGCTGCCAATGTTATAGAGTCCAAGAGAAATTTATATGCAGAAATGTGCCTCAATACATTTCTTAGCGGTTTGAAGGAACCCTTAGGTTCTTCTATCAGGGCGATGAAACCCGAAACCCTAGACACCGCCTACTCATACTGTATCAAAGAACAAAATATGTTCTACTTAAAAAACGATGCTGTGAACCACCAAGTCCGAAAGCCAAACTTAGAAAGTCGCTCTCTCATGAATATCCCTGACAGAAACCCACAACATATAAGTAATATGAATAGATTCCAATTTCCACAAAGACCCAATATACAAATGCCAAGACCCACCTTTTACCCTCAACAGAGATTCTCACAAACATTTAGACCCAATAACAATACCCTTCAAATCTACAGACCAAATAATAACTTCCAAAACTTTAGACCGAATAATAACTTCCAAAATTTTAGAGCCAATAATAACTTCCGACCCAACAATAATTTCTTTAAACCACCACAAAACAATGCAGTGCCACAAACAACTCCCACTCCAATGGACATTGGCTCTGGTATGTCTAAATACAGACAGCCAACACAAGCACAGCCTAACAATAATTCAAACTTCCAACAAAAACCATTACCAAGATTTTTAGTAGAGGAAGTCTACAATGTCAATTCAGACGGAACTAATCCTTATAATAACCCAAGTTATCCTTGCGATAGTTCTTACACATACTACGACAGTCCATATGAAAATTATAGCTACACCAGAGCCATACCATAGAGCAACCAGTAAGGGTTCATCCCTATTCCTCTTCTAATTTCATTGAAATTAATAACTTCAGTTTCGACTATGATGTAACAAATGCAAAAGCTAAAATTATAGATCTAATTAGACATAATCACCTCAATCCAGAAGAAAAACAATCACTTATTAAACTCTGCACAAACTATGAGGACATTTTCTTTAAAGAAGGCCAAGCCCTTACTTTTACCAACCAAATCAAACACAAGATTTCCACAACGGATGAAATACCAATATACACTATATCTTACCGTTATCCTTACATCCATAAGGATGAAGTTAGGAAACAAATCAATGATATGTTGGAGCAAGGAATTATACGTCCTAGCTACTCACCATGGAGTTCTCCAGTTTGGGTAGTGCCGAAGAAAAAGGACGCAAGCGGCAAACAAAAATGGAGACTGGTTATAGATTATAGAAAACTTAATGAAAAAACCACTCAGATCGCTATCCTTTGCCAAATACTAGATAAGCTTGGTAAATGCATGTACTTTTCTACCCTTGATTTGGCGAGTGGATTTCAACAGATTGAAATGCACTCAAAGGATGTATCCAAAACGGCATTTACTGTGGAAGGCGGACATTTTAAATATATCAGAATGCCGTTTGGACTTAAAAATGCACCGTCTACATTCCAGAGAGTCATGGATAACGTTTTAAAGGAATTGCAAGGAAATATATGCCTTGTCTATCTGGACGACATTATAATATTTTCGACATCCTTTCAGGAGCACATCGAAAACCTGAAAAAGGTGTTTGACAAACTTCGTGAGCTAATCTCAAAATTCAACTTGACAAATCCGAATTCCTCCATAAAGAAATAGCTTTCTTAGGTCATTTAGTTACAACCGAGGGCGTTAAGCCTTATCCTGAAAAAATAAAAGCCATTAATAACTTTCCATTACCCCGAACGCAAAAGGAAATTAAATCCTTTTTAGGTTTATTCGGCTATTACAGAAAATTCGTTAAGGATTTTGCCAAATTAGTCAAACCATTAACCGAATACTTAAATAAAGGAAAAACGGTACAATTAACAGAAAAATATATAAATGCATTCGAGCTTTGTAAAACTATTTTAACAAACGATCCAATTTTGCAGTACCCTGACTTCTCGAAACCATTTGTTTTAACTACGGACGCCAGTAACTTTGCTATTGGTGCTATCCTTTCACAAGGACCTGTAGGAAGCGATCTCCCAATTTGTTACGCCAGTAGAACGTTGACTGAAACAGAAATTAACTATTCTACAATAGAAAAGGAATTGCTTGCAATCGTGTGGGCAACCAAATATTTTAGACCGAATTTGTTTGGACACAAATTTAAAATCGTTACCGACCACAAACCACTCACCTGGCTCATGAGTCTGAAGGAACCTAATTCCAAATTAGTTCGTTGGCGCCTCAAACTCGAAGAGTACGACTATGAAATAGTGTACAAAAAAGGAACTCAAAACACAAATGCAGATGCGCTAAGTAGAATAAAATTAGAAAACAGCAATCTATCCAATCAGGTAGAAATTCATATTAATGATTCAAGTAACAACACAGTATTAGGCACAAGCGGTACAACTATTCATTCAGCGAGCGAAGACCTTAATGAGGGAATTCCTATTTCAGAGAGACCTCTCAATGAATTCAATATACAAATCATCTTACAAAAATCAAACGTTGGAACATCCATGACAGTTGAAACTATTTTTAAAAACAGAAAACGTAGAATAATAAGAAGAGACAATTTTACTGAAACAAACCTAGTAGAAATTCTTAAAAATTTCACGCCACCTAATAGATTATCCGCAATATATACAGATGACGAAACATTTAGAACCTTACAAAATACATTTTCAAAACATTTTTCACGAAATAAACTATTTAAATTAATCAGATGCACCGAAATCTTAAGACATTAGACAAAATGACAATCAGGATAAACTTATTAATGACTACCATGAAAAATCAAACCATAGACGTATCGAAGAAACATTTTTACATCTAAAAAGACAATTTTATTTTCCATACATGAAACCAAAAATCACTTATATTATAAATAACTGTGAGAAATGTCAATTATTAAAATATGACAGACACCCAGCCAAAGTAAAATATCTATCTCCAGAATCCCCATCAAAGCCTCTTGACATATTACGCATTGACATTTACACTATTAATAATAAACGCATATTAACAATAATAGACAAATTCTCCAGATTTGCTGCTGGATACACTCTTACGTCTAGAAATAGTATATCAATTTTAAAATCACTAAAACATTATATAAGTCTTCACGGCCCTCCATTAAAAATAGTTTGTGACCAAGGGACCGAATTTACCTCAAATATCTTCAAGGAGTTCTGTCGACAACATGAAATTAGTTTACACTATACAGCTTTTCAACAAAGTAGTAGCAACGCACCAGTTGAGCGGCTACACTCTACCCTAACCGAGATTTACAGAATTATTCAGGAGAAACAAAAGGAGAAAAATTTAGATTTAGACCACGAAGAAATACTATTAGACACTCTTATAACTTACAACAAAGCTATACATTCAGCAACAAAATTAACACCCTACGAACGCTTTTATGGAAGAACATTTCAATTCAATAAAACCCTTTCATTTAATACAGAACATGAATACCTAGAAAAGCTTAATGCATTCCAATCAAAGTTATACCCCACAATTAAAGATAAAGTTCAAAATGTAGTTAATAAGCGAATTGACTCTCTAAACGAGAAGCGAGAAAATCCCGAAAATTGGGAACCAAATGATTTAATATATAGGAAAGAATGTAGAAGAAATAAGTTAACACTTAGATTTAGCAAACATAAGGTTAAAGAAAATAGGAAAGTAACACTAATAACAACCAATAACCAAAAACTACATAAAGCAAAGAAAAAGAAATACGATATTAAAACTGAACCACCGAATCCTTTATATATACTTACAGGCTAATTCTCACCACAGCGCAAATCATGGAAGTGCATGATCTAAACAATAGACTCGGAAACAATAGACTCGAAACAAATCCTACCTTTAAACTTAGGAAAATCACGTACAATCCTCAACTACAATAATCTGATCCACATAGTTAATCTCGACACATACCAAAACGATATCGACAGAATTACTAAATCCTTAACTATTTTTAAAACAATGCCTATATTCAAACAAAACACAGATTTGATTCAGTTCAAGCTAAAAGAATTACAGTCTAAACTTAATTTGCTTTCAACAAAGCCACGTAATAAAAGAGGTTTGGCAGATGGGTTGTGTACCGTTATCAAATTTATAACCGGTAATATGGATGCGTCTGATGCCCAAGAGTTAAATAAAAAAATAAATAGTCTAACCTTAAATCAAGACAAAATTAATTCTGAAGTTAATAAGCAAACAGCTCTTGATTCACAAATGATGGAAAGATTCGGAAATATCAGCAGACACATTAATACACAACAGAATATAATAGAAAAATTTCTTAATCAATTTCAAGAAAGATAAAAATCAAGAACAAGAGAAGAAAACGATTTATTCTTCCGTTTCCAGTATCTCAACCAAATAGTATATAACATCTACATACTCACAGATCACCTAAACGACATAGCTGAAGCAATTATAATAGCTAAATTAAATATCATCCCTAAGCTCATATTAAGCCCTGAAGAAATTTCCGAAATCCATGATATCTTACAAAATCAAAATATCGAAATTAAGTCAAGCGAACATATCTGGTTAAAGCTTCAAGCCTATTACAATAACTCGAATATAATTTTCAATGTACAAATCCCGCTCCTATCCCAGAGTGAATTCTCCTTATACCACATAATTCCACTTCCCATAAATAAAACCAAACAAATATCCACCAAACCCTATATTCTTTATGATGGTAAAGACGTTCAATGTTTAAATGCACCCTGCCTAGCGATAGAGGGTATTTATTACTGTCCACAAGAAGACATTCAAGAACTAAAAGAAGACAACAAATGCATTAAGAACTTAATGGACAACAGGCAAGCTTCCTGCACCATTAACGATGTTGGATATCTACAATCCATCCAACAACCTCAACCCAACTACATCCTGCTCATAAATGTACCATCAACGACTATCCACTCAACCTGTAACAAAAATAATACCATACTAAGAGGAACAGCATTGTTACATTATGAAAACTGCCAGATACAAATAAATGGAATCATCTACAAGGAAGATAGGAAAATATTTTGGGACAAAGTACATATTTTCCCACCATTTCTCAACAAAATCCATGCAGAAGAAACTATAGAGGCACTAAATTTCGAGAAATTAAAAGAATACCACTTTGAAAACCAGAAAGAAATAACAATATTGAAATCAGAAGGGACTAAAAGTAACCACATCACTATAGTCATAGTAACCAGTATATTGTGACGACCCAAAACCCTGGAATCTTTTGGGTGCACACGGTCTCCATCGGCAGAGCTGGAAAACGAAGATTTAATCTTATTTTTGAAATTATTTCATTACTAATACAAGTAATAACATATCATTTTTAAACTTGTAAAGAAAAGCAATCATGACAGAACAAATGGACATAGAAGAACAAACCGGATCCAAAGATTCAAAAAGATACAATCCTGAGGAAAGAAACAATGAACTTGAGAAAATTTTCCATTTAGTTGAATACTTGGTAAAACGGAGCGAAAAGTTGCGAGATGTTTCTGTGTTAGTTGGGGGCAAATCCACTGGGGTTAAATGGGAGAACCACATAGACATTGACTTGAGCAATCAAATAGGAGGTGCAGTGTCTACAATTTACAATTACATGAGGAAAATGGCCAATTCAAATACTGCCCAAAGAGGAAACACATATGGAGATATGACTACAACAGTTGGTGGTGCCACATTTACTATTGCTGCAGAGGTTGCAATCTATCAAAAGACCAAAGGCTTTAAAACTTTTGATTTCAAAATTGCTACACCTTTGATTGATATGTTGACAGCATTCAAGATGGTTTATGACGAAATTAGGGTTGGTTGCTCAAAGTTTCGTATAAAGATAAATGGGGTGAATGTTGAGCGTAAATTGTCCGATTTCAATTTAACGAGCGAACACATGGGCTATTTAACGGGCATAACTTACAAACCAGAACGGCGAAGTGGTCTAATGAGGACTTTAGGACCAATGGCATTGGCTATTCTTTTAGCAACAGAAGTGTAGCTGACGGACCACCGAGCAACAAGGATCAAGCAGCCAAGCAGTAGCTGACGGACCATCGAAGCAGCAAGCGGACCACCAAGAGAGCAAAGCGGACGGACCAAATTCGAGGAGGATTTACAGCGGAGGCTGAGGACAAGGAAAAAACTGAAGGTACATAATTTTTGTTGTGGGAAGGGGAGATAGATTATTTGCTAAGGCGCACCGTCAGGTCGCACGGGTGGGTATGAGAATAGGAAGCGCACCGTCAGGTCGCTTGATAGAAGTCTAGAGTGATTAGAGTATTTGCTAAGGCGCACCGTCAGGTCGCACGGGTGGGAAACGTTCAGGCCAGGAAGCGCACCGTCAGGTCGCAGTGTCGAAGCTAAAGAGCTATAGGTTATTCGCTAAGGCGCACCGGGTGGGAAAGTTAAGGTTAAGGAGCGCACCGTCAGGTCGCTTTATCGTAGACGTGACTTAAATGAGAATATTTGCTAAGGCGCACCGTCAGGTCGCACGGGTGGGAAAAGACGCATAGAAGGCGCATCGTCAGATCGCCCCGACAAACTCAAGGTTGACGGTCAGGGCATAAGTGGGTAGTCAGGGAAAGAAGATAGAAAACCGGACGAGCACCACAGACATCAGCCAACGCGACAACTCCTGGTTCGCGGAACGCACAGGCGATCTCTACCAACCGGACGTCACTCACCGCACCAACACCACACCGCTCGCCACACCAACTTACTACCGTATTTGATGTAAGAAATCGTAACCTAAAAAGTTATTAAATAAAATATATTTTCGAAAACAAACATCCCGCATTACAAATTTTGTGACGAATCCTGGACAGCGGCTGAGCATACCTCAGCTATAGAGCCGGAAGACCGGCAGCTTCGTTACAATATGTATCTCCTCTATCTTGATCCTCATTGTTATCCATAAAAAAGCTCAACGGAAAATAATACTAAATCCAGGACACATAGACGCCGCTCCTGCCACTTCATCTTCGAAGATTTCGTGGCCATCGCTTCACTCTAAGGAGGGAGGAGTTATATCACCTAGAGTAACATAATTAAAGCACATCGCCCAACACAGGAAACACAGCAGACGCCAGATCAGCACTTTAACTTTAAGTTAACATTTTTGCTTATTTTGCTTTTTATTATTTCATAATTCACACACTTCTTCATTTTGCTTATTTTGTTTGTTTAACACTTCATAAAACTTTTGCAACATAATCATTTATACCTTACCTGTAATATAAAATTAATTGTAAAGTCAGTCTTAAGTTGGTTCTCGAAAAATAAAGTTGATTTTTTTTTAATTAACTCTAAGTTCGTAACGTTATTTCACGCGTCCGCCAATCAATATGAAGACTGGCCTGCAGACTAGGATGGCAAGGCCGAGAAAATCAGAGGCGGCACAACAGGTAGTGGCCCTCTCCTGCAGTGACACTAAGCATAAAAAAAAAATTTAAATGCAGCGAAAAAGCCAAAAGTTGACGTTGACGCTGATATGGATGACAACATTCATCTAGCTGATGTCATGCATAAAGAGTGGCAAGAAGTGACGGGGAAGGTGTGGGCAAGGCGCCCTTCTGACAGCAGCGTGCATTCTGATGATGCGATGTCAAGTGACAGAGCAGGTTTGGAATTTTAAATGACGTGGCTTTTTCAGCCAAACTCAGGAGACAGAAAGTGGTCAACCAAAACCAACTAAATCCACGGATGGTGAGCGAAAGGGCAACTGACACCGGTGGAGACGCAAGCGGTGCTGACAAAGGCTAAAATGGCCACTTTACCACTACCAGGACTTTAAGAGATAAAATTAAAGTTGACATTTTCTTCGTTAGGCTTCCTGCTGAAAGGCCAGTAAAGGATATTCTTAAAATAAGATTTTTGTTTAATACGCGAGTTTATTGGGAAAAACGACTTTAGGTTTAGAACAAGGGCCCTCTTCAATGTAGAAGATGCCAGAGATTTGGTCACATGGCTTAGAATTGTGCTTGTGAATATAATTGCGTGAAATGTAGTAATGTTCATAAGCCAGGTGAATGTTTACTGACCAAAGAATCAGGTCAACGAGCCTGTTGTGTGAACTGTAAGGGGGATCATCCTGCCAGCTATCGTGGCTGCGGGGCTTATAAGGAATATGCACTTCAGAGAAAGAGAAATCTGCAAAAATTAAAAGAAAAAATTAACTCAAAAATGAGAAAATGTTTATTGACCCAAAAACTCCATCTGCACTTACTGTGTCATACGCTAGCCAACTAACCAGCGTATGACAACCAGCGGCAGGATGATCCTCCTACAGTTTTCGCAAATTATCCGAAACCAAATGTCTTGAGCCAATTCTTTAGTATTTCCAATGATTTATTTGGGGTTAACGTACATGACCTTCTGGTAAAGATCAAAAACTTTATGAAAAATATTAACATCTGTTCAATAATACAAGAGAAGAGATGCAAGAAGAGATTTTCGTTCATCGAAAACATAAAGAACAAAGCAACGACGATAACAGTCAAAACAAGTGTTGAAAGATAAAAAAACAAGCAACAAAACGGTAAATTAAAAGAGATAATAAAGAGAATGAAGCAGTTTGATGCGTCTTTCGGTAAAAATAGTCTATAACTTGCTGCAAATATTTTAATTGTATATTAAATAAAAGAATTAGTTGAATGATTTAAAAGTTGCAAATACATTAAAAAGAATGAAGCATATAAAGCATTTGAAGAAAAATATTAAAAAACAAAAAAAAAAAAAAAAGCAAAAAATGTGTTTTTTAAGTAGGCTCAAATATGTTTGCAAAAATAAAAGTGAAAGTGCAAAGAATAAAGCTGAAGAAACAGTTCCAATAGGAATAGAAATAGATTCAGAAATAGATAAAGAGCAAAACGAATTATATGAAGGGTAAATATTCGTGATCTACTTCCGGATATACAGTATTTTTAATTGTTTTGACATTACTTATTATTTGTTAGAAGAGTTGTTTGACACTTAAAATATTAAGTGGTTTTTGTTTTTGATGTATATTTTGTTTCTTTGGCGTTAAATTTGCACTTTCTTTTACAAAATCTATTTTTAATATTAGTTAAAAAATGCTTTATGAGAGGTTTATAGCACGTTTCAGCCATTTTTTTAAAAAAAAATCTCTAGTTTGTTAATAAACATTTTATTGATATTTTGTTTGTTTTTGATATATTTTGAAATAATTTAATATATCATTGACAATACTTGCGATTCAGTCAAATTGTTTTTTATAAAGAAACAGGTGAAATGTGGCTCTACAGAAGAAATCTTTCAATTGCAAGAATAAATCTGGTATGTTCTACTATTGAATTTAAAATGTACACTCAATTATTTAACCATTATTACAGATCTTTATCGTTCAATATAGAAAATTGAAAAAAAGATGATTACTTTAGAAGAAAACGTTATAATAATATTAAAGCGACAGGAAGAACTCGCCGAAATTCTTGGAGAGCACAACGTTCTGATGCGGAGGAGCTTAGGCCTATTTTCCAACAAAAGAAGATTTCCATTAAAAAACTAAGATGAATTGAAAAATCTTCATGAAGAATTAGAAGGGGAAAATAAAGCTGAAATAGTAAATATTAAAATCACAAAATGTTTAACACTAGAATGCCCAAAAAATTTAAAAATCTCGTATTATTTAAAATTACATAATATGCTTTCGGTAAATGAATTTATATAATGTGTGAAAATTCTCAAAAAATTAAAGAAATTGTATATTTTGTAATTAATGAAATTGAAAAGCAGTTATATTGACTTCTTTGGGCAATCTAGTGTAGAATGAAGAAAACGATATTCGGAAATTCCTGGAAACGAATCAAGTAAAAGAGGAGAAAAATCAGGAGACTGGATTGCTTGCTTGTCAATTTCTTATGATATCTAATGAATTCCGTTTTCTTCTCCTTTTCTATAGCTTCTCATCTGCACGGCCTCTGCTACTGAATTCAGTTCACAATAGTAAGAGTTGCTTGATTAATTTGAACAACAATTATTTAAAAAACTAAACTAGTGGTAAAGAAATTATTTCCTACTGGTTAGTACATGTATTTATAATTTTCCAGATTTCGAATATGACACAAATAATGGCTGGTACACTTTCCAACATTTGAAGAGAGTTGGTGCAGACTTTCAATTACGATGGCACCAAAGGAAAAAATCCTTGAAAAATTTTCCATATTTTCTGTCAGCTCTATTTGGTATTTTCAAATTACAATTTTTTTTTATTTATAATATTACATCTGTTATATCAAATTCAATAGAGGCAACTTGTAAAGATAGCAAAACGTATGATGATTTCACATCAGAACTACGAAAAATCTTCAGAAAATTAAAAAACAAGTTCCAAAAGCGCGACCAATCCAAGCGGAACAAAGAAGCAGAGCAGAAGGAGAACAATTGATTTTCTGTTATCTTTTTATTTTGTCGGTTTCTTTATTAAATATAATACAAAGTATATTATATATAATTATATTTATTGCCCTATTCTGGCATAATAACAATAGTTTCCTAGTATTGTTATTTAAAAACAAAGTTTGAAACTCGAAAAACAAAATTTTTTAAATTAATGAATACCTGTTTTTTTTTAAATGTTAATCAATGCCTATTTTTTTAATGAACATGAATACCTTAATTTATTATTCCTTATTTTGTAGGTATATATACCTTTATTTATGTACATTATAATCTACTTATAACTTTTATATAATTCTATTCTCTTATCTAATTCATAACTAATATCCAAGTTTTTTCTAAAAAAATTTAATACGAAATAAGTAATATGTAAGGAATAAATACAAATGAACGTTTATTTAAGTTTTTTCCATTAATGAATGGAACTTGATTATCACTATTTTATTGTTCTTTAGTAATGATAACATAATGTAGTAAAATGAATAGCTGATATCTTGAATTCCATCCCTAAGAATCCCTAAGAAAAATTTCTTTCATATTTCGGTCTGCAACGAAACTTCCTCAACAAATCGGAATTATGTTCGTTCACGAAATATCTGCAACATTTCTATCAATCCTTCCTAACCGAAATATTTTTTACGCTTTTTCAATTTTTTGTGTATTATTCGTTCACGAAAATTCTTTAACATTTTTATCAATTCTTTCTAGACGAAATATCTTTTACGTTTCGGTGTTCTGTTCGTTGACGAAATTTTTTCAATTTTTTGTGTAGTATTCGTTCACGAAAAATTTTATTCTTCTTATTCTTTTAGTATTCGTTAACGTTTCTAAATTGCGTTCGTGCATGAATGTAGGAATTTTATATGAGATTTTTGTCGATGAAGGCCGAATCAGCACATTTCTTTAACGAAGAAGAAAAATCGTTCATGATTCCTTTTCTGAATTCTGTAGGGCAGAGGGGGGAGGATTCGCCACTGGGGCACATTTGCCACCCCACCTTATCTCAGAACTGAAAGAAACTTTCAAATTGAAACAATCGATAATTTGTGTATCTATCGACGATCTTTTATCCACTCAACTTTGACAGTTGTACTTTGCGTGCATTCACGAGCAGACGTGTTTTTGTTTTTTGCTTGACTGAAAAAATATGTACCCCGTGCAGTGGATAAATTACCGGAATAATAGCTAAAAATTTACATTTTTTGTATCATTTACACACTTACATGGCTTAAACAAGCATGGTTCGAAAATACCAAAGAAGAACTAACCGAAGCGATTTGGACGAGGAAAAAATTAAACTTGCTATAAAAGATGTTTTATCTAAAAAATATAATATAAGTGAATCCGCTCGAACCCATGGGTTATGTCGTACCACGTTGCGCGATCGAATTAAGAAGCTAAGTGATAGGACACTTAATACTTATGATGATTCTGACAAAACTTCGGATAGTGAAACATTTCAGTATCCATCAAAATACTGTTCAAAACAAATTTTTACAAAAAAACAAGAAAATGAGATATCGCAATATTTTAAGATATGCTCTAACCTCCAGCACGGATTTACATATGCCATGGGACGTAAGTTTGTCTTCGATTATGCCACAACAAACAGAATCAATATGCCTGCTTCATGGATTAATAATCAAACTGCTGGAATCGATTGGATTCAAGGCTTTATGAAGCGGAATATAGATTTAAGTTTAAGAAACACAAGCCTCGCACGATTGACCGCTTTTACGAAACCTGCAATAATGGAATTTTTTGGAAATGGACAGAAATTGTATTGATAATTCTCATTTAATCCTGGCGATATTTATAATTTAAACGAAACTAGTATAACTACTGTGCTGTCTTCCCCTAAAGTAAATCCAAGTTTTTTTAAATTTAATATTTTTATATCTTTCTATACATTTTAATTACCTAGGTGATTTCAACAAAAGGGAAACGTGCTGTATCTCAGGTTGCATCTGCAGAAAGAGGATCGTTAGTAACAATGGTAGGCATCGTAAATGCTGCTGATAACGCACTTGCACCTGTTTATATTTTTCCGCGAATAAAATATAAGGAACACTTCGTGAACGGTGGTCCTAATAGGTGTATAGGTATGGCAATTAAAAGCGGATGGATGTCTACTGATGGATTTATTCAAGTTCTTAATTACATTATATAAAATACACGTTGTTCTACAGACCGGCCGATTTACCTGTTCTTGGATAATCATGTTTCACATTGCAGTCTTGCAGTAATTATATTTTGTAGAGATAATTCAATCCATATGACAAGTTTTCCATCTCATTCATCGCATAAGTTGCAGCCATTAGCTATATCTGTATTTGGTCCATTTAAAAAATATTTGGCCACTTCATTTAATGATTTTCTTGTAAAGAACCCTGGAAGAGTTATAAAAATTTATGACATACCATCTCTTTCAAAGATTCCCTTTTAAAAGGCATTTTTTTCCGAAAACATATGGAAAGGTTTTGCGAAGGCCGGAATAAGCCCATTCGATTCTAAAATTTTTCTGGAATCAGACTTCATAAATATTATTAATGAACATGTAACATGCGACACGGAAAATGAATCAACTGTTACAAACATGGATAACCAGCACTTTGAAATCGATTTCGAGCCTTCACTTCTACCTAAAACTCCACAGCAAGCTCGTCCATTTCCCAAAATACATGACCGTAACCAATCTTCTAATAAAAAAAAAGGGTAAATCAACAATTCTTACATCGACACCGTCGAAGAATGAAACGGAGCAATACCAATTGGAGAAAATCCATATTTCCAAAACTAGACGTAAAATTCCTATATTCTCTGGGAAATCATCGCATGAATTATTTGCTATGAATTTAACGGATAGTAAGCAAACAAAAAAAAAAAAAAAAGAAGCAAGCAAAATCCAAAAAAACCCATAAAATTTACAAAAGAAAACGTAAAATTTCTATCTCCTCTGGGGAATCATCGGATGAATTCCCTGAAATAAGTTTCGCTGATACGGAGAATTCAACAGGATATTTCCCAAACAATATTCGAGGAAGGAAACATACTAAAAATTGATTTTCTAAGAAAAAACCGTATCATGGGTTTTTTATGAACCGGATGTTAAAGATACCGCATATATTCTTAAAAGATATTGTTTTAAAGCTGCCGGAACCAACCCATCTACCAGGAACTTCTCGATCGGCTGCTACATATATATTTAAAATAAATTTAGGAAAGTTAAATGTTAAATAGAGTTATATTTCAAATTAATTTTGTTAAAATTAATAAGATTACCAAATCACTTTCATAAATATTTTTATAAATGTTTTTACAAAACATGTCTTTGTTTCAAAGTCGTTTTAAAAGTATTTTATTTTAGAAATGAATTACCTAATTATATTTATGTTTTTTTATACAGTATACAGTATACAGTATAAATAAAAATACGATAACAAAACTTTTAAAAAATGTTCATTCCTCCATAACCGTAAATATTCTTTCTTGGCGATAGGTGGGGTACTTTCACCACTTCAGAGAACTTTTTTTTTCAGAGAATTATTAAGATTAAACAAACTTCAACCTTTGATGGTGGTTCCATTTCCCGATAGTAGCCAACCTCCCCCAAACCAATCGGAGATATTCCCGGTTGAATAATTTTCGGATATACGTCTACCCCTAGCACCATACCGACCGGAGACGAAATGAGAAAGCCGATCGAGGGACTCGTATCGAAAATCGATAATCGAACGAGTCGGTAAATAAGTATGTAATCTTTTACATCGGTGGGCATTAATCTTCTACTTCTCTTTCTTTAGGGTTGCCGCTAGTTAAGATATAAGAATGAGAAATTAAAAATAATAGATACAACTTTCTATATTTGAGGAAATTTTTAAATAACAGCACTATGGTTTGTTTTGAACAGCATTTAATACTTGGACTACCCTAATACTTGGGCGGATACTACTGGCAATAGCAAATCTATTTTCACTAAATCACAAATTGCCAACGGTGTAGCTTTAAGCAAAAGTTTACACAGCAAACTGTGATAACGAAACAGGTTGCTATTGCTGAGTTGCAACTAAGTGCTTTCATAGCTGAAAGCAATTTACAATTTTTAAGCACAGATCGTTTAACAAAATGTATAAAAAGCTCATTTTCTGATTCAGAAATTGCATTAACCCATCTTTTACCGCTGTTCGTTTCATCGAACAGTAATGTTGCCTTTTTTCAATAATTTTTTAGACCGTTATTTTAAATGATGTGGGGAAAATATTTGGCAACATTATTAACTTCGATCTTTTCGTTATTAAAAACAAAAATGTCCACCCCGCACCTCCCCCTTCATGCATTGCGGGGGTGGGTTGAAAAAAACCTTCCTGATAGAGGTTTTTTGTAAATTTTATTTAAAATATATAGTTATAAAAAAAAGAAAAACTAATGATGAGGTTTTGTGTCCGATGTGCCAAGCAATGTGCATAAAAACAAAAAAATCAACATCTAGCACATCTGACTTCCATAGGGAAGTGTCAAAGTTAATGTTCGTTTCATCGAACACTGGCTTTCAGCCTATATATAAATACTTATGTAGCTTATTCACGAACCTTTTGGGTGACAATCAGCTGTACATTTTCCCGCGCAATTGACAATATATCTTTAATTTAGTTTTTCCTTTGACAAGAATTAAACGTGTTCTGCTTTTAACAAGTTTTTTTGAGGTTTTTGTAAAAAATAGAGGTAAAAATTAGTTTGTTGCATACAGAAAATTGTGTTTTTCAGTAAAGCTAATTGTGTTGTGTTGTGTTGTGTTAGAAAATGCCGCGCTTTGAAAAAGTGACCATGAAAGAGATAGAGGAGATTCTTTCAAATTGGAGTGATGATGAGGATATTCAATGTGTAAATATTATCCCACCGAATGTGGACGTGCAATCCGACCAAGAGGATATTGATGATGACCTTATCGTAATAAATGAACTTCCAAGTGCTCTAAACGAAGTGGCCGGTTCTATCGAAATTGAAACTGAGCGTAGTACTGACGTTGATTCTGGCCTACCGGAATTTTTGGATGAAGATGTTGTGGCTGGAGCATCTGAGGCAATCGAGCCGCCAGCGAAGAAAGCGAAAACAGATTACAAACCCCTAAGCGCCTTTGCGAAGCCCAAATGGTCCCGAAAAGCTTCACAGAAATTCAAGTATGACATAGCTCCAAATTCAGCACCATTGGATTACAAGCAGCGTGAGCTGTGCGAGCAATTAAAAACTTTTTCACCGTCTCAATTGTTTCATAAATATTATGATGATGAAGTCTTGAATCATATTATAATGGAAACCAACAGATACGCAGGACAGAAAAACAGTGAATTTACTTTAAACTCTGTGTATTTGAAGCGGTTCTTGGGAATTTTGCTCCTTTCTGGGATTCAAACATTGCCATCAGTTGCTGATTATTGGACTTCAAAACTGCAAATGGGCAATCCAATGGTCAAACAAGCAATGTCAAGAACTACTTTCTACAATATCAAGAAGCATATTCACTTTGCTGATAACAATAATTTGGACAAGAACGATAAAATGGCAAAGGTACATTCATAATATGATTAATTTTTGCTTTTATTGTGAAATAATACCAGTCTTTTTTTTCTTTCAGCTTCGTCCTTTCTTTGAATTGATGAACAGGAAATTCATGCAGTTTGACATTTGGGCAAAATACTTGTCGATAGATGAACAGATGGTGCCATATTTCGGTCGAAATTCCTGTAAGATGTTCATTATGGGCAAACCCATTCGGTTTGGCTACAAGTTCTGGTGTCTATGTTCATCTACCGGATACTTGTTCTCTTTTTTTCCATACTGTGGAAAGAGTGACCAATACAATACGGAAGTTGGCTTGGGGGCAGATGTGGTTCTTCGGTTGCTTAGCAGTTGTACAAACCCGATGCAACACGAAGTTTACTTCGATAATTTTTTTACTTCATACCATTTGCTATGTTTGCTGGCAGAGAAAGGATTCTGTGCATCTGGTACAGTTCGGTGTAATAGAGTAGCTGGAGGAGCAAACAATTTAAAATCTGGTAAAAATTTACCACGCGGTGAACACGATCACATGCATGACAGGGTAAATCAGATTACTTTATGCCGTTGGCAGGACAACAAAGAGGTCACAATTGCGACTAATTACGACCAAATTCTTCCACTCCATCCCGTACGCCGATGGAAGAAAGGTTCCAAGCAAAATTTAGGAGAAGATGGAAAGTATGTCCACTATGGACAGCCCAAAGTGCTTGATAGTTACAACAAAGGGATGGGTGGGGTTGATTTGCATGATAACGGCATTCAAAATTATCGTGTAAACATTCGGGGCAAGAAGTGGTATTGGCCCTTATGGGTTCAAACCTTGAATATTGCTGTTGTGAATGCATGGAAAATACATTCCATGGTCGCAAACTATAAAAAAGAGAAGCCATTGAGGCAAAAGGACTTTAAAATATCTGTAATAGAAAGCCTACTGCTAACTAATGTCCAGATTGAAAGTGATCAGGAGTTCGAAAGACCAAAGAACTTGCCAAATATTTCCGGAGAACACATCATCGTCCGCCAAGGTCAAAATAAACCTAGACGTTGCCAATTGAAGGGGTGTGGCAAGCCAACCATTTATATGTGTGAAAAATGCAATAAGCACATGCATGCGGATTGTTTTGCTCAATTTCATACTAAATAATAAAATAAGTAAAAGGGACAACTGACACTTCTTTATAAAAAATATTGTCTTAAATTACTTCTAACTACAACTTTTTAAAATAATAATAAATAAAAATAACAAATATTTGTTTTTTTTTACAAAAATCAAATTTGCATGAAGCCTACAATATAGGTTGCGAGCCAGCGTTCGTTTCATCGAACACTTTCAAAAGGCACAGAAAAGGATAATAGTAAGACATAATTTTTTTTTTTTTTACAGAATTGGATTCAAAGCACACTATTTAAACTAGAAGTGTACCTTTCTATAAAAAAAAAAAAAAAAAAAAATGCTCGGTAAAAGATGGGTTAAATATAAATTGTAATAGGACGAAAACAATGTGTATAGTTAAAAATGTTTTGGGAGCGTTTCAATTCAAAAAATATCTGTAATTTATTGAAATCGCATAAATTTTCACTCTGCATAGACAAATCTACGGACATATATAACAAAAAAATTTTAAGTCTTGTTGTGAGAATATGCAATAATTTTAAAGTTCATGATTTATTCTTTGGCTTAATTGATGTTGCTGCTTGTGACGCTATTACTTTATATAAGCATATTACCGATTTTTTTAACAAAAATAATGTAGATTACAAAAAAAACTAAATGATAGGCTTTGCGGCAGAAACAACATGACAGGCCAATATCATTCCGTAGCACAACTTTTCAAAAAAGATATACGAAATTTATTTATTTTAAAATGCATTTGCCACTCACTAGTTTACTTTCCTATGCCCCTAGTCCGAAAACTTTTAAAAGGAAGTATTTTTGGTAGAAATTCAAATTTTTGTATACCACGATGAATTTTTCTTCGCGGCTTTCTGGCAACGCTGGACACGAGGACAAAAATAAAACCACTAAATCAAAAAGTAAGAAGTCGGTCAAAAAGAGTTGCGACTTTAAGTTAAATTGTTGTTAAGATGAAGAGCAAATATTTAATTAATGAGGAGACATTTGATATTCTGGAAAACCTTGGGACCATGAATGCAGATTTATTCTCGAGAAATCTAAGAAAAGTAAAGGGTTTGCCAAATACGAGGATAAATCAACCAGCTTTGAGATCAATAAATCATTAGTTTTGAACGAAGAGAAAAATTAAATAAATAAAATTGTGATAAATGGAAGAAATATAATAAACAAACAAGAAATCTCAAACGTTCTTAACAAATTTATTATAGAAAGTATTGAATGAATAAATGCAAATATTCCTTATGTGCAATAGGAAAATCTCCTTGAAAGGAGTGTGTTTATGTCAAACACTTATGTCAAAACACTATAAGATTACAACTCCTAACTGAGCCACTGACGTTTAAAAAGTTCGAACATAGTTTAAGTATATAAGCCTGTTCTTAAGTTTATGTCGAGACAGCTTCCATTTTGTAAAGATGTTCTTGCGTTGCTCTCTTGCTTTTCAACTCGCAACGTGGTAAGGTGTTTTATATTCAATAAAAGAAATGATACTCCATAGCTAATGCTTTCATGTTTATACACTTACTTTCTTCCCTAAAATTTATTTGACTTTCGAGTTAAATAAGTATAATTCTTTTTCCTTAGCACAAGCGCCCAGATTCTCACATAATCAAAGTGAAAATAGTTTTCAATTTAAATGGCCTAAAAACTATCATGAAAAATATGAATAACAAAAGAGACTATAAACTTCTTTCCATAAGAATGATGGTTGACGCGTTTGATATAATTGGACCAACACAAGAATATTTACGTTCTGGAATCTTCCGACTGCTGGAAAGAATAAACAGTGGTACCGATTGAGAAAGTGAAAAATGCTACAAGCCCAGATAATTTTAGACCCATCAATATGTCGATGACAGTAAGCAAAATTATTGAGAAAATTTTTTAAAAAATTTCGTGAAACCAGTCAATTGGAAAGGAAAAAAGGATCGGGTAGGAAACAGTGCACCAATTTGAGGGAAGACCGCATTATTTTGAGAAAAAGTCTTCAAGATCGTTTTTAAAATGCAGCCCAGATTAGGTCTGAAGTGCAACAGGAATTTCAAATGAATATTTCTACAAGAACAGTTCAAAATCGCCTGAAGGATATCTGAATGAAGGCAAGAAAGCCTGCAAAAAAGCCACTTCTTACCAAAAGAATGAAGAAAAACCGCTTACAATAGGCTAAGGGCAAACAGAATTGGACAGAATCCGATTGGTCTTGTGTCATATTTTCAGACGAGTCAAAGTTTAACCTAATAGGACCCGATGGTTTTCGCACTGTCCGTCGTAGAAAAGGTGAACGATATTCAGAAAATTACATTCTTCCCACGGTGAAGCATTCCCCTTATGTAATGGTATGAGGATCCATTTCTAAATATAAAACGGAGTCGATTAACATGTTAGAGGGTACAGTGAGTGCTGCAAAATATAAGAGCATTATATTGAACGGAGTTGTACTAAGCTTGGAGTCTGTAACAGAAAAGGTATAGATTTTTCAACCCTAACTGAATTCTACCTAACTTTTGTAAACCACCTTCTAAAGTTCGAATCTTTTGTTAACGCTTTGGATATATGTTTAAAAATTCATCATGTATTTTGCTTAAAATATTCAATTGAGTCTTATTAGGTGTGGAGCTTTCTGCAACATTTCTTTTATGAAATTACAACTACTTACAATGCACAAAATTCAGGTATTTTAAGATTCATTCAAAACTTGCGTCAATAAATTCATTCATAAGAACTTAATTTTCTCTAATTCTCATTAACAATGTTATGCTTTAAGGGCTCCAAAGATTGTCAAGCTCCAATTTTTTTGTCCTGCAATTCATATATATCATAATGCAAATGGAAAAGCATTTATAAGATATACAAAAATTTAAGTTTCTATGTACCTAGTTCGTTTCTAATCTTTACAAAGTACCCTTTAAAAATAAATTGTAGAATTTATAAGTAAGTTGTATTATTAATAATATATTTACGTTTTTAAGTTTTATAAATCTACAATAAGTTCAAAAATGTTTATACCAAATAAATAAATTATAAGAATATTTGAGTGATTATTTAATTTAAAAAATAACATTGTAATTTTGTGACATAGTCTTAACGGCAGCAGTCCCTTAACATAGTCTTTTAACGGCAAACAGTATTAAATTTTATTTGAATATAGTAATTTTACTCTCAAAGAAAAATTCCATCAAGTAATCAATGAAAACTGTAGGAACTCATAAAAAGACAAAAACACAAATTTGTCAAGTTATACGATTGTGTGAACATAGCCTAAGTAAGTGGTATGATATTGTGAACATTGTCATTTTTTTTAATTTTCAACAGTTGTCACTTTTTTTACATAAAGTTGTCAGCTCTGTATATCTTCTTTCTCTTTTGATATATCCGTTCTGGGAATAAGAACATATTTATATTGATAAAAATAAAAAATAAATAAATCGCAGAATATATCCTTCATCTTTTCATTAAAAAAGTGATATTCTTTTAAAAGACTGTTTTCATATCTTTCACAGCACTGCCGTGAAATTTTATTGTATTCAAATTTTAGGCGAGTTCAAATTGATCTTGATACAAATATTGATATCAAATTGATCTTTGGGAAGATCAACAAAACGCAATTTGCGGGAAGGTTTACTTTTGTGCTTCCATTTGAAGAAAAAAGCGGTTGAAGCACAACGCACGCTTACTGAGGCTTACGGGGACTATGCTCCATCGATTTCTACTTGTGAGTACTGATTCCGTCGGTTTAAAAGTGGTGATTTTGATACGGAAGACAAAGAGCGTCCGGGCCAGCCGAAAAAGTTTGAAGTGTGTAATGAGCTGCTAAAACCTAACGAAACCATCACTGGGGAACGCTACCATCAACAATTGATGCAATTGAGCCGAGCATTAAAGGTTAAACGGCCGGAATATGGCAAAAGACACGACAAAGTGGTTTTTCAACATGACAACGCACGGCCACATGTTGCAAGAACCGTCAAGGAAACGTTGGAGGTGCTGAATTGGGATGTGCTACCCCACCCGCCTTATAGCCCAGACATAGCCCCTTCCGACTACCACCTATTCAGATCGATGACGCATGGCTTGGCTGAGCACCGCTTCACTTCTTACGAGGATACCAAAAAAGGGGTCGATTCGTGGATTGCCTCAAAAGACGAGTCGTTCTTCCGGCGCGGAATCCATATATAATAATAGCCACAGGAACGTGCAAAAGTTTGAAAATAACAAAATTTATATTAGACATCTTAAATTGATTCACTCCCTTAGCGATTCATCGAATAAGGGTTTGCCTTGTGGGGTTAAATCTTGCAATAATATTTATGAAACATTTAATGGTTTATCTAAACATTTTAGAACAAAGCATATAGAATTTGAACAAATTATTCCATTGAATTCGAATGTAGATCTAGAAGAATGTAAGTCCTTAAATTTAGAAATGAGCATCGAAAAAGTGCAACCAAACTATCTCATTGTTGAAGAACAGTTTTTGAAATTATAATTCAATACTAGAAGAAGTGACAAAAATGACAAAAACTATAGAAATTAATATAAGAAAAAAATTATTGAGGCAAATGTTGATATAAATATGAAAGACGAACTGCTATTTTTACAGAACCCCTTCAGCTCATAAAAAACAACCTATAAACGAAAAGCAATAATTTATAAAACAGTTCCTAAGCCACGAGAAATTGCATTTGGAATTCGACATGATCGTAGATGGATGCACAATACGAATATATTTAACTGCCAACAACCAGTTACTAATACTTTCAGTTTTGTGTCTATTATTGAAACACTTTAATTTCTGTGTCAAAATCAAACATTTTTCGATAAAATTTTAAATTTGAAACCTAATAACAATGAATACCATTACACAAATCGAAACTATTTCAGGCGTAATGAACTTTTTACAAATGAAGAGCCATGGTTTCACTTGCAACTATATGTTGACGAATTTGAAACCGTCAACCCATTAGGTTCAAAAACTGGGGTTCATAAATTGTGTGCATTTTATTATACTGTATTAAACTTGGGAGAACTCAATAGCAAAGTTGAAAATATACATTTAGTCGCATTGTCCCATTATTCCGACATAAAAGAATACGGCTACGATCCAATTTTAAAACTTATTGTAAAAGATATAGTTCAACTTGAAAACACCGGAATACAAATTGAAAATAATGATGTTTGTTATACAATTAAAGGTACAATATTTTCACTCTCACATGACAACCTAAGTGCGAATTCAATTTGTGGTTTTAATGAATCTTTTAATTCTAAATATTTTTGCCGTTTTTGTAAACTTCAATCGAATTCAATTCAAAATAATTTTATTGAAGACCAAAACATTTTAAGAAAAAGATATGATTATTTATTATATGTTCAGAAAAAAGAATTTGGTGCTCGAAGTATATGTTTATTAAATAATTTAACTTATTTCAATACTTTCGAAAGCTTAACCCATTTTAGTCCGCTGGTCGATTTTTCGACCACTTACTTTTAAGCTAATTTCTGGAAAAAATATCGAAGATTTTTTTCTAACTCTTTCCGTATATACACGGTTTGATTGATTTAAAATTCAGAAAAAGAAGGAATTTTTATAGTTTTCTATTTTTACCTATTTAGGTAAGCATTAAAAAAAACCTCTTTTTTGATCCATTTTTTAAAAAATCGAAAAAAAAAATATCGTATATATTATAAAACTATTTTTGTGAACAGGTAACCAAAAGACTAAAATATGAGAATCATTCTGTTTTGGACAACTCAGGTAAATTTAGATATGTGTTATCGGTGTGTGAAAATTGGTGGTCGATTTTTCGACCAATGGTCCTACATGTATACTTTTTTTTATAATATTTTCATATGGCACGTTTATGCTTTTTTATCCAAAAAAGTAGCTGAATGATCATGTATAAAACGTATATAGGAGGTTTCCCTAAAGTTTAAAATGTAAATGCAACAAGAAAACAAAGTGTCATCACTAGGTTTTTTATCCAAAAAAGTAAGTGAACCACGTCGTCAATGCATTCCATGTATAAAACGTATATAGGGGATTTCCCAAACGCTGAAAATGTAAATGCAACAAGAATACAAAATCTCATCACTAACAATTTTCACAGCAGTTGCCTGTGTTCAGTCATCGAAGAATATAATAAAAACTTGAATAAGAAATTTTGCTAGTGTTTTTAATTTGTTACAAATAAATTTAAAATATTCATAACATTTCGGGGATATTTTTGTGATTTTGCATACAAATATTATTTGTGAGTACGAACAAAGGAATTATAGATTATTTATGTGTTACTTATAATTTTTGTGTTATGCTATTTATTCAAGAAACATGAGTACAAAACGCGCACTTACTATGGCCGAAATCGTAGAGATTTTAGAAGATTCTGACGCAAAGGAAGCTACAAATGTAGTATATGTGCCTCCACAAACTATCGATGCTGTTACTGACGAAGAAAATTTGGATGAAGACGAAATTTTGACCGATGCAAATATTAACATGTTGGCCGAAATTGCCGGTGAAGTTGGCATTGAATACAATTCACGTACAGTAGATTTCGAACTTCCGGCGGAAGCGCAAGAGACATTAGATGATTCAACAGAAGACGAGGATTACACTCAACCATTGGCATCATTGGCATCTAAATCGCGCCTTACAAAAAAGAACAAAAACAAAAAAGACTACCCTGTGTCGAAGTACACACCATTGAAGAATTTTGGCAATCCAGTCTGGGCAAAATACAAAGACCCGAAATACACTAGACCCACTCCAGATCCGTCACCTTTAAACGTGGTGCAAGATTAACTTTCCAAAACCCTTAGTATGTAGTGCTTTGTTAGTGTTGTTTGATTGATAATGTTTGCCTTGTTTTTTAGGTGCCAAATCTCCAACCGAACTATTCGAATTGGTATTTGACGACGGCGTAGTGCAACTCATTTCAGATTATACTAACCTTTACGCAAACCAAAACAATGTTACTCAGAATATATGTTGTGCTGTGGACATAAAACGATTCATTGGCATTCTGCTTTTGTCCGGTTATCATACGCTGCCACAAGTAAAGAATTATTGGTCTACCAGTCTTGATATGGGTATTCCGATAGTGAAGCAAGCCATGAGTCGTAACAAGTTCAAAACGATAAAAAATATTTGCATCTTAGTGAGGCTTCTTCGCAACGTTGAGCATCCAGAAAGACACACTGTTTTCTTTGACAATTTTTTACATCCTACCACTTGCTCTGTTTGCTAAATGAGAGAAAATTTTATGCAACCGGTACACTTCGCTCAAATCGGGTACAAGGCGCTGCATTGAAAAACCCGGCCAATCGTGGGGAAATGGATTACATTTTCGATAAGAAGAATCAACTCAACTTCGTGCGATGGCACGACAACGCCCAAGTTACAATTGCTACCAACTATGATTATGTTGAGCCAATAAAGTCTTCTCGTCGATATAATCGTCAAGAAAAGAAATATATCACCATAACTCAACCAAATCTGATCCATAACTATAACGTCAATATGGGTGGAGTCGATTTACACGACAATGCGGTTGCAAATTACCGCATTGGCATTCGAAGTAAAAAATGGTGGTGGCCATTGTGGGTAAACGCTATCAGCAGTTCGTTAGTGAATGCATGGAAATTGCATTGCCTTTTGGCTAAAACAAGCAAACAAAAGCCAATGTCGCAGTTAGAGTTTAGATCAGAAGTAGCAACTAAGTGGATGTTGGCAGATCAAGTGGTAGACTCAGACTCTGACATGCAGGAATCGGAAACACCGGCCGGATTGCCTCGAGTTAATATACGTCAGCATGTTATCGAAAAATAACCAGAGAAGAAAGCTCGCAGATGCGCTGTATGTTACAAGCATTTAAAGATTAAAAAGGATCACCAACGAAGTGGAAGCCCCACAAAATCAAAACAATAGTTTTCTTAAGACCTCGGAGAGGCAACAAAGCGACAAAAGCGAATTAAAATATATAAAAACCCAAGCGATAAAAGTACTAGCGAAAATGTCTAGATACAATTTTAATAGAGGTGCCCCACGTGGCAGAGGAGGACAATGGAGAGCCCCTCAAACAAGCAGCAACAACTACGAAACTGGTTATTACCAAAATCAAAATAATCGAAGTAATAATAATTATTCTGAGAACAATTCCTATATGTATGAAGCACCGCAGACATCAGGTCGAGGTCGTGGTCGAGGCGGTTATCGACGCGGCGGGATCTCTAATGATCCTAAAGTTAATGTTCGTAATCCTTTAGACGCGAAGGATCCAGTAGCACAAGCTAAACCAGCGAGCATGCCGACAGGTCAGCACCTGTCTAAAACTAATTCTGAATTAAAGAACGATCCTCTCTACTTAGAGGCTTTTTTTCCTTCACCTAGTGAAGAGTTAGTTCCATTGCCCGAGGAACTCAATCATTTCACGGGTTTTGACGGTTTAAGTTCAATAATTAATGAAAGTTACGATAATTTTTGTTCACATAGTCTAAATTTCAAGCGTTCCGTATCATTATCCAGTTATGCTTACTATATTTCCGTTTTCTGTTGGGCCAGAGTGTTACAATTAAAACGTTTAAATAAATATCGCCTAACGACAAACGAGATTGAATTTGTCGATATGATTTATAACCAAGGCAATTATTTGCTTCCAAAGTCTGTTACTCTTTATCTTTCTGGCTTTGGTAATTTTACTATTCCATCAAGTGTTGAATCTAAGTTTAACACAAAACCGTATTCCTACGATGATGCCGGTTATTTTGTTGATTTTGCTAATAATTTTTATACAGTGACGTCTTATCCTTGCATTTCTATATTTGCAGAAAGGATTATGAGAGATATGGCGTTTACAGAGAATAATCAGGTCGGTGAAGCTTGGTCACCTAACGATATCGAGCAAGAGTGGAACACTCGATGTCTTGGATATGCCCCATCCGTAAATTTGCCTTCATTACAGTTGCAAATATTGAATATGGCGGGTATATCTTATGAAAATTTTCCTTCCGATTGTGAAGGTTTACTTATAAATATAAGATTGTTGAATTCTATTCAAAAATATTTACTTGAAATACCCAGTTTCGAATCAGGTCCTATTCCTGCTAACCTAACTGGTTCACTAGGCCAGTTTGTCGTTGAAGAAGTTGTTGAAAACGCAGCTGCCTTAAATGTTATTGATGACATAGGTTCTGCTTCATTTATTACTAAGTCACCCCTGGCTTGTCCAGGTTCATTATCTTATCTTGGAGGAAGTTTTCTTTATCGTGTAGCTAAGAAAGCACTCCCATTAAATAAAATTAAGTTTTTCTTTCCTTACACTATTAATGATATTACTCAATTAGATATAGACAGATTAGATTATTTAAATTATGGCTGGTCGCCTTTGTTAGAACACATTTATCATTACTCAAACGTACAGTTTAAACCGATTTTACGTCTTAAAAAGTTTTGTTCAATAGATGTAAAACCTACCAGTATTTAAGTTCCATGTAATAGAAAGCCTTGGTTTGTAGAGCGAGGCTTTAAAACTCGGCAGACGAGCAATTAATGCCCTTTTTGAGTTCAGTAAAATGACAAGACAGGAAAGTTCTAGTATCAAACTGAGACTGATTTTTTATTTCAAATTTTCCAACTTATATACTAATTTACAAATTATCTGACACATCTTGCATTTCATTCGTATATCCAAAATGCCCAATGTAACATGGTGTTCAACCTTTTGTTCATGTTACAAATGCATTTAGTCATCAATTTTAAACAAAATTGCATTTCCCCATTTATGATATTTGACATATCAAAAATAGAAAGAAATAAAAGAAATTTGATTTGCCATTGTCACCAATAAGTACGGTCAAGCACCTGAGCAATGAACTGCATGTGCAGCAAGTGAAATACTCATGTTTCACTTCGCTGTAGGTATTTGGGTATACGTATGAAATGTTAGCATTTCTTTACCATACGTGTGTGTCATAATGTTCATGTGTGTCATTGACATGAAAAACAATATTGGAAGAATTTCTTTTCTTGGTCATACATATTTTCGGTTATTTTTCTTACAAAAGTATTGTGTGATGTTTTTGTGGAAAAGTAAAATGATTGTACAATGAGTGTACACCACACCCTTACCCTTAAGATAAAATTTATGAGATTTTGAATAAATTTAAATCTGAATACAAATTAAGAGTATTGAATTTTTTTTTTTTTTTTTTTTTTTTTTTTTTTTTTTTTTTTTTTTTTTTTTTTTTTTTTTATGTATATAGTTAATGCATATAATATGTATTGTAAATGAGAATGTGTCTGATACGTTCTTATTTTATTTATATTAAGAATATATATATCTATTTTATTTTACAATTTTTTTTTTTTATACAATTTTAATGAGTTATTATGGAATACTCTTTCTTTATTATTTATTTCTAATATTGAATTACAATTTTGTCTTTCCAGTATTCTATATGGACCAATGTAGGGACTCTGATTTTTCTTTCTACTTTCTAGTTTTACTAGTACTAAGTCTCCTATATCAAAAGAACTTTTTATAATATTTTTATCATATTCTAATTTCGATTTTTCTTTTGCTATATTTATTAAATTTTTAGCGTTATCTAATGCTCTCTTAATCCTAGTCCTAAGTTCGTTAGCATAATTTTCTAAATTATAAACTTTAGTATTAGTGCAAAGTGCGTCCGATGGCAGAGTTGGTAATTTGCCAAAAATCAACTGGTATGGAGAATAATTGTTGTTAACATGAGGTGTGGTATTATACGCAAATGTATAATAAGGTATCCACTTGTCCCATTCTAAATCTTCTGCAAAATTTAACATGTATTCATTTAGTACCCTGTGATTTCTTTCTAGCGTTCCTATAGATTGATGGTGATATGGTGCTGAGAATTTTTGATCTATATTTAATAATTTGCATACTTCATTCATTAAATCGTTTTTGAATTCAGTGCCTCTATCTGATTTTAATACTTTAAAACAACCATATTTCAAAATAAACTGTTCTACTAGAGTTTTAGCTATATTCTTTGCTTCCTTTGTTTCTATAGGGTATGCTACAACATATTTTGTTAGTTCGCACTGCATTGTTAATATATACCTATAATTGTTTGAAATTCTTAATGGTCCTACTGTATCTATTTCTATTATTTCAAAACTAGTACTTGGGGTTTCAGTGATATTCATTTCTTCCTTAATATGTTTCGTTTGCTTATTTCTTAAGCATTTATCGCAATTCACAACGTAATCTCTAACCATTTTTCTCATATTTTTCCAAACATATCTTTGTTTGAGTCTTAGTACAGTTTTTCGAATGCCTAAGTGTCCTGACAATGGTGAGCTATGGAATTCTTCGATCAATTTATTTTGTAATTTCTTACTTTTAATGTACTGCAAAGGTTTATACAAGATGATATTCAAGTTAAGGTTCTTATATTTTTTAGATTTTATCAATCTTTGGTATACCTCATCATAAATTCTTTTCATATATTCTATTGATATCAGTTTGAAAATTTCATCGTCGCTAGCTAATGCGAGATCTTTAATATTCTGCTTATGCATATAGATTATCAGCTTCTCTAGAAACAAAACGTATTTTGCAAGATCATCACTAATATTCATATGATAGCTATTATTTATACATTCAATGGTACCATTGCTTTTCTTATTTATACTGGTATTAATTATAAATTTCAATTTGTGCACATTTTTAATATCTTGTAATGAAGTACATTCCCATATATTCGTATATTTTTCGTTTTGAGATATGTCTTTCTTATCTGAGTTGTTTTCAGTTGTTTTACCCTTTGCATTCATTCCACGTGTAATTGCTAAGATTTTTGTTGGTTTGGTATAGGAACGTACGGTGGTGCTTGAATTTCTATACCTTCAGCGGGGTTATATTCCTCTTCTGCTATCTTGTCTACTAAGCTGTTAAAAATCTTGTGGAATTCCTTGTCCATTAAAAAGGTTTGTTAAAAATAAAAATTTTTATTTTTCTTTAAAAACAGGAAGATTTCAGTTAAGTTATGGGGCAGGATCGCCATATAATATATTTTCATAGGGTGTTTTAAATTCTATTACTATTGCATTAGTATTATACCGCGACTAATGCAATAGAAAGCCTTGGTTTGTAGAGCGAGGCTTTAAAACTCGGC
The DNA here is from genome assembly GCA_943735915.1 of Pherbina coryleti. Classification (NCBI taxonomy): domain Eukaryota; kingdom Metazoa; phylum Arthropoda; class Insecta; order Diptera; family Sciomyzidae; genus Pherbina; species Pherbina coryleti. The sequence continues at coordinate 185,588,764 of OX030948.1, read as the reverse complement.
AGACGAGCAATTAATGCCCTTTTTGAGTTCAGTAAAATGACAAGACAGGAAAGTTCTAGTATCAAACTGAGACTGATTTTTTATTTCAAATTTTCCAACTTATATACTAATTTACAAATTATCTGACACATCTTGCATTTCATTCGTATATCCAAAATGCCCAATGTAACATGGTGTTCAACCTTTTGTTCATGTTACAAATGCATTTAGTCATCAATTTTAAACAAAATTGCATTTCCCCATTTATGATATTTGACATATCAAAAATAGAAAGAAATAAAAGAAATTTGATTTGCCATTGTCACCAATAAGTACGGTCAAGCACCTGAGCAATGAACTGCATGTGCAGCAAGTGAAATACTCATGTTTCACTTCGCTGTAGGTATTTGGGTATACGTATGAAATGTTAGCATTTCTTTACCATACGTGTGTGTCATAATGTTCATGTGTGTCATTGACATGAAAAACAATATTGGAAGAATTTCTTTTCTTGGTCATACATATTTTCGGTTATTTTTCTTACAAAAGTATTGTGTGATGTTTTTGTGGAAAAGTAAAATGATTGTACAATGAGTGTACACCACACTATATTTATGTGCAAAAAATACAACGTGCATTTGCACACTAATTGTTTTGCACAATATCATAGCTAATGAAAATATTTTATATTAAAAATATGATAGGAAAAAGGTGATATGAAAAATTAAATTTATCAAAAGCCATTTTTATAACTCTTTTTATTCATATATATCATTCAATAAAAATAATAATATTTTCTTAAGATTTTTTTATATACATTGAGCCATTGGTCGATTTTTCGACCACCTCGTAGCTGGAAAATGGAAAATCGAAAAAATCTGAAACTGTAGAATTTTCTTAATTTGCACAATAAAAACAAATCCTGAAAATTTCATTATGAAATGCCAACGCGTTCTGGTAGCGGTCTAAAATGGGTTAAGCGCGGATAAAGTACACGATGTTTTGGAAGGAGTCGCTCAAAAAGAAATTAAAATGTTATTACTTTATTTAAAAAAAAGAGGAAATTATTGACCATCAACAATTTCAATAGCAATATTAAAAATTTTAATTTTGGGTTTCTTAATAAATCAAACGTTCCCTCACTGATTACTATAGACAGCACGAATCTGCGACAAAAAGCTTCGAAATGTTGGTGTTTGTTACACTTATTATCAGTGATTTAGTGGAAATCGGTGATCTAGACTTTTTTAAAAAATTTAATGTTTTATTACTTCTTATTAAAATAACCAATATAGTTTTTTCCCCTAGTTTGAAACATTCGGACATTAACACATTAACAATTTTAATTAAAGAGCATCACACATCTTATAAAGACAATTATAATGAAAATTTAATACCCAAACATCACATCATGGTTCATTATCCACGAGTTTTAAGAGAAATGGGTGCTTTAACCAATTTATGGACAATGCGATATGAATCAAAACACTCTAAATTAAAGGAAATGGCTATTACTTCGCATAACTTTAAAAATCTTTGCTCTATGTTGACACATAAACATCAAGAAACGAACTATAATGGTTACTTGAATAGGAACTTAAATACATCACCTGAATTTTTAGTAAAAGAACAAATTTTTCTTATAAATCATTATCGTCTTTGTATCTTATTCTGCCGAGTGAGCTTGAGTCTTCTGAAGAACTAAATGTGTTACATCAAGTTTGTTATGGTTATGTTCATAAAAACAAGTTTGCTTTGTGTATTAGTACAACAGGCGTACCTCAGTTTGGTGTTATCGTGTTATCAATATAATAATTGAAAAACATAAATGTATATATTTTGGTTGCAATCTGCTGCTAACACTTGAATTTAATTTTAAACTTAATTCGTATGTACTAATTCCTTTAAAAATTAAGCGTTTTTTTAGTTTTAATGACCTAACATATAGAATGCCATTTGAAATAAACCACATAAAATCAAACAACAACTTATATATTGTTCCAAAATATTTAATACACTAAACAAAAATTATTATACATTTATTGTTTTAAGTTTTGGAGATTTTCCATTTTTGGATATATTGTTTTTCTGTATTGTCATTGTAATATCTTTTAAATTAATTTCTTATAAATTGAAAATGAATAAATTTGACCGAAAAATAAATAAATAAATATTTTTTATTTCATGAGGCCACCAAATTGACACACTGTATGGGGCAAAACATATTGTCAAAAATGGATATTTCTTAAAACACCATTTGGAGTTTAAGAATTTATCTAATATCGGTTTTTAATTAACACAATTCTGATAATATAAAAATGTTCAAACGGTGTTAACGTTTGACTTTGTTTTAGATATTTTGATTTTATCCATTTGCATACATTTTATTTCTCTCATATTGGTGTTTTAGTTTCATTTCGTTTTGGATATTATTATTATATCCGTTTGGAGCGACACAAACGGATACAATAAAATTAACACCGTTCGGATGGACCCTATGTAACACCATTTCGGTGTTATAGTAACACCGTTTTTATTGCAGTGTATCAGTGTGTTTCTAATAGGAAGTTATCTAGGAGTAAACTACTGTAAACACTGTAAAGCCGTACAGTGTAGATTCTTATCTTTATGACCTTTCAGCAGATTTAAAAAATATTTCACAAAATGGTTTAGTGCTTCATAATGGTAGTTTTGATATAATTTTGAGAGCATTTATATGCGACACACCTGCCAGGGCTTTTATGTGAGAAATTTTTGGTCATAATGCTTTAATAGAATGCAGCAAAATGCTAGATATTAAAACAAATTAATCATGTTACTACTTTTAGCACCACATGGTCAATTCTTAGAACAGATCAGGATTTCTTAGAAAGAAAACAAAAAGATTTCCATAAAGGGTTACATAAAAATACTGCTAGTGAATTAGAATTGATAGGAACTAGGATGATAACCCAATTTCCCCTTGAGCCTATGCATTTAGTAGATTTAGGAGTTACACGCAAGATTTTACTTTCTCTTGTAAATAGGAAAAATACAGAAAAGATTGCGGATGAAAGAAAGAATCTTATATCATTAAGACTAGTGGCGCTAACAGGGTATATTCCAAAAGAATTTCAACGGAAGCCTAGATCGTTAGATGAGCTCTCAAGGTGGAAGGCAACAAAATTCCGTCTTTATACTGGAATTGTTGTTTTAAAAAATATTTTAAGCGATGATTTTTATTACTAATTTTCACTTCTTCATACAGCATATAGATTACTATCTGCACCTCAAAATTTTGCAGAGAATTTAGTAACTGCAAATGCATTGCTTGAGCTTTTTGTAGAAAATTTTCCTTCAGTTTTTGGTGAAAATAGTTTAACATTTAATGGCTTGCTTCATTTATGCGATTCTGTGAGGGACATGGGAATTGTTTGAAGCTTAAGTGCATATGATTTTGAGAACTTTATGCAGGAATTAAAAAAAAAAATTAGAAAACCTTCAAAAGTTTTGCAACAAATTAACAATAAGTTTACAGAAGCAGATATTGTTTTAAAGAAATGTTTAGCAGGATCAAAAAAAAAATAGATTTGGTAAAATAGTTAGTTACAAAATAGATAAGTTTTTTTTGAGTACGACTTCCCCAGATAATTTTTGTTGTATTGGGCCTTTCACGCCAATAAGGGTAACAGCATTTTGAGATAGAGATCAGGGATTAGTGGAAGGAGTAAGATTAACAAATTTGAAAAGTTTTTTGAAGAAACCTGTTGCCGCCGTTTAAAAACTAGCTGAGCAGTAAAGCTCCAATTTAATTTGCTTTATTTTCTTTTCTATCTCAATATGTATTCATACAAACTCTAATTTACATACAAGTTAGCATGTGTCAGCTAACTCCAATTCAACGAAACTATGCACGCGCATCCGCTCCAAACCGTTTCTGCAACGTAAGCGTCTGCTATCGTCTGTTTCACCTGAACTACAATAAGCAGCAAGCAGGAATAGCCTCAACAACAACAACAAGAAAAACATATGCTTCAGAACAACAACAACAACAACAACAACAACAACAACGACATCAGCGGTGACGACAACAGTGCACGAGTTACAGTACCAGCACGAGTTACAGTACAGTTACAGTACAGTTACAGTACCAGCTATGATCAAGAGACCACCAAGCAACTACAGCAAATTACACCACCACTTCAAACAACAACAACAAATAGTTAAAGAAACCAGAAAATGCCGAGTCATAAACAATTAAATTTATTACTTTCTTAAGTGTGACAATTCTTCAGAATTTAAGTCGAACAACTTTCAATGTCAATAAATTTTAATGTTAAACTAAAGAAAAACAGTTAAATAGGAAATGTATTTAAAGTATTTCAAGCGGTCACTACGGGAAATAAAGTACAGTGAAAATCCTCATTAGTGGACACCCTCATTAGCGGACACCTCCCATTAGTGGAAACTTATCGAAAAACAATGCCTCAAGTTTGTTCTTCAGTGATAAATTGTTTCCCATTAGCGGACACTCTTATTAGTGGACGTGGACAGCAAATTTAGCAAAAATTTGATCCCAAAAATTCAAAATAGTGGACACTTGTTTTACAATTTGCTTGTTTTGCGCTTAATAAAACCTTGACTTCGTTGACAACACTGTTTTATGTATTTAGGAATAATTTCCTAAATTTGGCATCACTTTTCGCAAACAGCTGATGAGTTTCTTTACGCTTCAACTCCAGCTGGAGTTTTTCTTTATAAAACATTTATACCGTTTGAAATATCGTAGAGAATTGTCTTTTATAAAGCAAAGAAAAACAAATCGTTGTAATAATGTCTTCAAAAAGAAAATGCCTTACACTTAAAGAAAAAGTAGAAGTAATAGAAGCAGCGAAAAGCGACAGATTATCAGCTCGTGAATTGGCAAAAAAGTAAGCAACAAACACCATATAAAATCTTATTTTCATAACTTTTTTTTTAAGATTCGATATAAGCAAATCTCACGCTGCAAACATTTTGAAACGCAAAATAGACTTGCTTTCTATGTGGCAATCGGGTGCTAATAAAAAGCAGAAACATTTTAAGCTGCAGTCGGAAAATTTACAACTTGATAAAATGTGTTTGGATTGGTTTGCCAAGGCTCGCTCGCAAAATGTTCCCGTTTCTGGACCAATTATTCAAGAAAAAGCTAAAGAGTTTGCTTTAAAGCTTGGGATGTCTAACTTTCATGCTTCAAATGGTTGGCTTTCAAGGTGGCGACAGAGGCATAGTGTAAGTTTCAAAACTATCTGTGGCGAAGCAGGAGCCGTACCTGTGGAGGCCATCAACACGTTCAAAGAAAGACTGATAATGATTTTCCAAGAATACGAACCAGCAAATGTATACAATGCTGATGAAACAAGTCTTTTCTATAGAGCTCTACCAAATAAAACCCTTTCCTTTAAAAATCAGAAGTGCGTAGGAGGAAAACTTTCAAAAGAAAGATTGACTGTCCTTTTCTGTGCAAGCATGACAGGAGCAAAGGAAACACCAGTCGTTATTGGAAAAGCAGGCAGACCACGAGCTTTTAAAAAAATCCCTGTCTCTCAATTACCTGTGATTTGGAAATCGAACAAGAGAGCATGGATGACAAGGGAAATAATGACCGAATGGCTGCACCAATTTGATAACAAAATGCGTAAAGGAAAGAGGAAAATTGCACTTTTTTTGGACAATGCAGCGTCTCATCCCCGTGACATTGAACTCAGAAACATTAACATTGTATGGTTACCTCCAAATACTACCTCTATATGCCAACCTTTAGATCAAGGAATAATAAGGAATTTCAAATTTTACTACAGGGCTTCCATAGTTAAAAATATCATTGCAGATATTGAAAATTTAAATGGAGAAAAAAAATTAGACATTCTTGAATGTCTGTACTTCCTCGATTCGGCTTGGAATAGAGTTAGTAAAGAAACCATACAAAATTGTTTCCGTAAGGCTGGATTTCAGGATGCCCAAAGTTGTGACGAGTTTGATGATGAGGATGAAATTCCATTAAATGAGTGGCAGTTGCTGTTTCAAATCTCTGGACATGCTGTTGCTACACAATATATTTCCGTCGATGAAAACGTAAATACCGAAGATGAAAATATCCTAGCTGAAATGATAAATACCGACAGCGACGTGGAAATAGAGGCAGATATCGACAACGAAAATTGGGTTGAGGTTTCGAAAACCATAACGAACTGTGATGAGGCCTTAAAATACCTACACAATTTAAAAATTTTTGTAAAGTCTGATTTTAAGGCTTTCAACTTACTCAAGGGACTAGAGTCAAACATTCAGGAGCGCAAGATGATTGAAAAGCAAGAAAACCTGAAGCAAAAAACTATTAAAGACTTTTTTACTTAAATAGTAATACAACTTAAAAAGCCTTAAGGCGTGATGCAATTTATTAAAATTTTTTTACGTTTGAAAAACGTTTTTTTTTTTAAATGAACTGTTTTATGTTTTTGTGACACATAAGTTATTGAATTGTTTTATGTTTTTTATTATTAATAAATTATTAAAACTAATTGCAGTATTCGCTGTTTTAATTTTTCAATAAAAAAAAAATTGTACCCCTCATTTGGGGACACCCCTCATTAATGGACGATTTGTGGGCGACCGTGGGTGTCCACTAATGAGAGTTTTCACTGTACACATGTTTCACTTTTTATATATTATTTACTTTAATTCAGAACACATGTTTAAATTAAATGTATGTATGTATTACACTCTTTTGTATTTACTTAAGCTAGAATTAATATTCAAAAAGGTTTCTTGTAACTTAACAGAATAAATAAAAATCAATCTGTTTATTTCAACTGAAGTGAAAGGTCTTTAATTTATTAAACTATAACTGGCGCAGTAGAAAAAAAAACCCCTAAGTATACACGGCGGCTTACTGTAAAAAAAAACTTAGGAAAAAGAACCACAGCTCAAACTTCGAGGGAATATCGAAAAATAACCACAGCTCAAACTTCGAGGGAATATCGAAAAATAACCACAGCTCAAACTTCGAGGGAATATCGAAAAAGAACCACAGCTCAAACTTCGAGGGAATATTGAAACATTAGAACCATCAAGGATACTCTAAATAGAGGACAATAGAAATGCTGATCATTATAGCACAGGTGTAAGTAAATATTGAGAAGAAAATTATTTAATATTTTCGTGCATAATAATAAAATAGTGAATAAAAAGAAAATACAACGGGAATATTTTTTTAATAAATGACTAAAGGAAATAGGAGAACCTTCTTTCCTTACAACAAATTTTTCAGAAGCTTAAATTCAATACCAGAGAAGAAATAAGCTCAGACGAAGAATTAGATTTAAATCTTTTTGTACAAAACAATAATCGTACAATGGCTACTGGTTACAGCGGTAACGAAACTTTAATTACTCGTAGCATCTTCGATTCCTTAAGAATCCCGGATGCTATTAAAGATTTACCGCGCTACGACGGAAATCCGAAACTGTTGTATGAGTTTTTGAACACTTTGGTAATCAATCACAACAAAGGCATTCTGATCAGTCTAATCAAACCCGTCGCAGCACAGCGTTTCCAAGATATAACATGCATGAAGTACATGATTCACTTACCGTGACTGATAATTGCCAAGATAACCAATCTTTTTAGAAGCGTAAGCGCATCAGTAGCAACGACAACAATAACATTACAACAACAACAGCTTCAGCAACAATAACAGCAGGTAGAATAAGTTTATTAAAATTGTGTTAAGGGGGTCCTCTGGTAATCCGAAAAATTTTTTTTCGATTTTTTTTTTTTTCATATTTCTATTGCTCAGATACTCAAAAACATTTTCCCAAAAGGATTTTTCAAAAGGGGCTGGAATTGCCGATTAATATTCGTAAGTATTGTATTAAAAAAATATGTGTTAATGTCATTTGTGTGCCCCAAAATTGAAGTCAAAACTTTAAACGCGTTTTTCTCGAAACCATGTTTTTCAAAACTTTGCGCACGATAACTCAAACAGTTTTTGACCGATTTTGATATATGAGGCATGAAACGACGCAGAATTTACGCCGCTATAGCCCCTACCTCAAACTTGCCGAAAAAATAATGTTTACTATTTTTTTTCTACACTAGACTACAAAAAAAAAGGTCGAAATTCGATTTTTCATTTTCAAAGTGGCGGCTGCCCCCCTAAAAAAATTTCGATTTTTGTTTCCGAGGTAGGGGCTATAGGGACATTCATTCTAAGTAACTGAATATATTTTTTTTTTTTCAGACGATGTTTACTCTTGGAATCGTGCGCAATTTGGACCCACCTTTTTTCCGGAGAACCTCGTTACCAGGCCGAGAACTTTTTGAACGGTCCATAAATTCACTTTTTCAAAATTTTGTATTTTTTTCAATAAATTAAGCTACCCAAATCAAAAAACGGAACTAAAATATCTTTACTCGTTCTCTTTCCACAATATTTTGAAAAAAGGCTAAAATTTGGCATAGATTACCAGAGGACCCCCTTAACCCTGCTGTTAGGTTAAAAAAAACTTACGAATTCGAGGTTAACGGACCATTTTGGTCTATACCAATTTTTTTTGAAAACAAGAGGCGTAAGTCTATTTTTTATACTTATTTATTTCAATTAAGTATTTGGCAACAAATATTTTCACTAAAAGTTATATTTGTATGCTTAACAAATCGTTTGGGCTATTCATTTTGTTTTGAATGTTTGTTATTATATTTCATACAAATTAAATTTGAAAGCCAATAGTGGGATTCCACTAATTTTGTTTTGTTATGCCATCAAATCAGCTATTCAAGTTACTGTTGACATTCAATAAGTTGTGTTTTTTGTGTGAGTCCCCTTTTTGCATTTTATCATGCAGACATGTGTGTGTGTGTTTTTTTTTTGTGTTTTTGTGATTCCCCTGATTTTATTTTGTGATGCAGTCGTGTAAATTGTTTGCATTAGTTGCAGTTCAGTTTGTGTCTTGTTTGTGTTGTGTTGTGTTTATTTCTTGTTAGAATGGAAAATCGACGTTTTTTGGACACCGATGCTATTGCTGAAATCCTAAATGACAGTGCCTCGGATATTTCAAATTCAAGTATTTTAGAAGAAAATACTGAATTTGAAAATACCGAATCAAGTGATTCTGAAACAGATAGTGAAGAAGATGTGGCTGCTGCTAGCACTGTAGATCCATTTTTTATTGCAAAAAATAAAATGCAATGGAGTGCTGTTCCCTTACCCTGTTCTATTGGAACTCGTTCTGAAAATATTATTTCAATACAGCCAGGACCAACTCGATTTGCTGTATCCAGGTGCCAAGATATTCTTTCATCTTTTTTACTGTTTTTTCCACCACCATTAGAAAAAATAATTATTGAAAATACCAATATGTATGGCAGAGTAAAATTCGAGGGTAAATGGAAAGACATTGATGAAGCCACTTTGCGTGCTTATATTGCAGTACTTATTCTTGCTGGTGTGTGTCGGTATGTATATTTATACAGATTTTTTATTTTGGTTCAGTAAAAGAGTAGGCAAATTTATTTGTTATATGGCAGCGGCAAAAACGAAGACATACATGGTTTGTTTGATAGACGTTTTGGTCGTCCTATATTCCGTGCAATTATGTCTGAGGATACTTTTCAAATGATTACAAGAGCGCTCCGGTTCGATGATGTTATGAGCCGAAGACAAATGCAAAGCACCAATAAGTTTGCTCCTATACGTGATTTGTGGAACCGTTGGGAAGGCATTCGTTCAATGAGTTTCAACTGCCATGAAAATGAAACCGTTGGGAAGGCATTCGTTCAATGAGTTTCAACTGCCATGAAAATGTTACTATTGATGAACAACTGGTGTCTTTCAGAGGACGATGCTCTTTCAGACAATATATGCCTTCAAAACCTGCCAAATATGGCTTAAAGTTTTGGTTGTCTGTTGACTCTAAAACAAGTTATGTGTGGAAGATACAGCCATATTTAGGAAAACAAAGAAATGATCAGCCTGAGAAAAACCAAGGACAGCGCATCGTATTGGACTTGACTGAAGGTTTGAAAGGTCAAAATATCACGGCTGATAATTTCTTTTCGTCGTTTGATTTGGCGCAAAAGCTTTTGGAAAGGAAACTGACATACGTGGGTACAGTTCGAAAAAATAAAACATTTATTCCACCGAAGTTGCTCATATTCAAAAAAGTTCCTTTATATACTTCCACGTTTGCTTTCAATGAAGTCGCAACATTAGTTTCATACAACAGCCATAAAAACAAAGGTACTGTTTTGATGAGTACGATGCACAAAACGGCAGAAGTTGATGCCAATGGACCAAAAAAGAAGCCTGAGATTGTGTCTTATTATAATTCAACAAAAGGTGTCTAACTTTTTGCCAGTGTTCATAGATTTTTAGTAAACAAAATTTAATTTTGTTTTCTTTTAGGAGGCGTAGATACTGTCGACCAAAAGATTGGCTACTACAGTACTAAACGCAAAACAAATCGATGGCCGAATGTTGTTTTTGTAAATATGATAGATATATCAGCATTGAATGCGCTTATATTGTTTTCTGAAATCGATGATTCGTGGGCACCCAGTGATCAAAATCGTAAGCGACCAGAATTTTTACGACTATTAGCACTTTCTTTGGCCAAAGAACATATGATGAAACGAACCAACATACCCAAACAAAATTTCTCAGCAAAGTTATTGGCTGAGGTAAGAGCATCTACCACAGACCCCGTAGTTTCTACAAGTGATACAATAAACTCACCTGCTAGAAAACGTGGAATTTGTGGTTGCTGCAAATCAAAATGCGATAGTAAATGTGTTATCTGCAGCAAATTTATTTGCAAACTAAGCCGAAAAATTGTTTGTACATCCTGCATAGAAGCGAATAAATAAAAAATTACAATGGATCAAAATGGTCCTTAACATAAAATTTGTAACTGTTTATTTTTCTCCCGTCCAATTTATGTTAGACACTTAATTATTTGAATAAAAACATTGATTTAGAAAAAAACCACGTGAGCTGACGTTTCGAGTCGATATGTTTTACCGTTGAAAAGATAGAAAGGAAAGAAAAAAAAATTTGACCAAAATGGTCCAAACCTAACAGCAGGTTAAGTTAGTTTAGTTAGTCTTCGTACGGATATCAAACATAAAAGAACATTGGCACATAGTGCCAACAATAAATAAATTAATAACTGGCACATAGTGTCAACAAAAAAATAATTGTTTTATTAAAAAAACTTAATTGGCGCCCAACGTTGGGCCGTGTAAAAAAAATATTCTTATTAAGAATAAATAACAAAACGCGGCCGAGGTACGAACCCTAAAACAAATAAATAAGATAGTGATTTGAAAGTTGTCCAAAAAGTGATTTTATATCAGATAAAAAAATATTTGCGAAAACAAGAAGACATAAAATTTTTCATAAAGTCGAAGATTATAATTAAAGGAAAGATAAATCCCGAATTAAATGACGAAAATTACACCAGAAAAACATTAGTGGAAAAAAAACAAGAAAAATCTTTTGGATTGAAAAGTGAAACGCTCAGTAAATCTACAAAAAAGGATATAAATCCTTAAGAACCAAAGAAAAATAAAACAAAAACGGAAATTCGTGTTATTCAATACGAGCTTTAACGTTAGAAGAGAAAATCTATGATGGAATCTGAAAATAAGAAAGCCTCCACTACCATTTACAATGAGTCAAAACCTCCAGTCGTACCCGATGATGGTCCGAAGAACCCGAAGAACAGGCGCGGGAAGGGTTCGAAAAGTAAGCAAGCTGAGAAATTTAGAAGCAAGAAGAACGAAGATGAGCATGCTAGAAAGAAGGAGTACATTTCCCAGGCAATTCAGAAGTTGTGTCCACGTGCTATGGAAATCGCACTAGATTCACTTCTTGAGAATTTGAGTAGAGGAGAACATGTTGAGTGCCGTCCGACCGAAGTTGAGATCTGCACAAGTGCAATCGAGCCACTCGCTGAGTCGACGATTATGTACCTGAAGAATAGAAGAGTTGAGGTTCTACCAGAGGACACCGACACTCTAAAGGACGTGATTAAACTCCAAGTTCGTGCCAAAACCGAAATATGCCGACGCTCCACTCCCTTCGGAGATACTTCTGTGTCTGATCCTTTTATCTCAAGGGTTGAGAAGCATCTCAGCAAGACATTTAAAAATGTTGCTGTTTACTTGGACCAAATTGGGTTGACTACCGTTGACGAGCAGCTATTCGTGCCAAAGTTGCCAGCACTGGGTGCACCAGACGGCTTTGTCCCTTCAGGAATCTCCGACGCTGGGAGAATGATTTATGTACCAGCACCACCACCTGGAGTTGATCTGACCGGTAGATATGTCTTTAGCTTACCGGAGAAACAGAGATCTTTTGGAACCAACATCATCAGCATAGACCCCCTGATTGATAAATACTCCAACTTGATGGTTCGAGCGGGACGGAAAGTTGGGTCGAGCATCATTTCATTCGATTTGAAGACGCCTGGCTCCCCAACTAAATTAGTCGGTTGCACACCCGAGAGCGATGGGTACGAAGGCTATTGCAACAAGCGCGTAACTGGACAGTGTCTGTTACTTGGAGCGGCCTTTCGATTCGGCCTCAACAGTACAGATCCTTGGCACGATAGGCGCATATCCAATGTGTTTATCCATGCTGATACTGTCTCGTTCTTTACGAAGCTACTTGCCGTCAACGACGAGAAGGAATTACCGGGAAGATAACCAACCACAACTGTAAGTTTCTCTTTACGGATGGCTCAAAAACAGTATATGGTACTGGATTCAGCGTTGTTGATGAAAGAGCAGTAGAAATCAAACTTGGGAGGTTAGCAAATTACTCTTCAGTGTTTTCGGCAGAAGCAGCAGCTATTCTTTTTGCTAGCTTATACGCACAAAAAACCAAACACCAAAATACAATTATATGTACCGATTACCTTTCTGTAATAGAAGCAGTAAGAAATGTCAACAATAACGACTTTATGGTCAATCAAATTCGCGATCTCCTCATACGGAGCAACAATTTGAAATGATTATGGATACCAAGCCACATCGGAATTCATGGGAATGAAGCAGCAGATGAAAAAGCCAAGCTTGCTACCAGACTTCCATTAGTTGAGGAAACTATCTACAGCAAAAACGACATCAACAAAGCTTTCCATGAAATTATTTTAGAAACAAATTTACAGGACTGGCTGAACTACTCCCACTCCTACAAATCCATTAACCCTGACAAAACCCCTCTCAAGTACCCAGTCGCAGTCTCCAGGAGGGAAGCAGTTGCAGTCACGAGATTTCTCCTTGGCCATACCAGACTAACTCATAAGCATATTTTTGACAACTCAAGTTATATAACCTGTCCACTGTGCCATAACAACCCAGTATCTATTCACCATTTACTAGTCCAATGCCAAGTACCTGCCAATATAAGTAGACAGTTAAACATAAAAAATTTAAATGATCTCATAAAAACACCAAATGATGTTAACATTAAGATTTTTTCAAATTTCTCAAACAGGCAAAAATATTTTTTGAAAAGTAACTCATTCTAATTATAATATGATACATTTATGTAATGATACAGTATACATTTATCCGTTATATTTTAAATCTAAGTATTTTATAAGTAAGTCCTAGCCGAAGGCCTTAGCTGCTAGTGCTAGTTATTAATTATAAAAAAAAAATGTAATTTATTACCTTTTTTTTCATAAAAAAAAACAAAAAAACTTGAAAGTTAAAGTGAAAAATTCTTCAGGAAAAAAAAACCTTAAAAGTTTAAAGTGAAAAATTCTTCATAGAAAAACAAAAAACTTTAAAGTTTAAAGTGAAAAATTCTTCATAGAAGAACAAAAAAACTTGAAAGTTTAAAGTGCAAAATTCTTCATAGAAGAACAAAAAAACTTGAAAGCTTAAAGAAACGAAGTGAGCTTAAACGGAAGTAAAGAATTAACTAAGGACTACAATAAACGCTGCGCTGAACAACATGGAAACTGCTAAGTTACTGTAAGTAAATAAACATGAAGTGTTCGTCCATATCATGTCTGTCCAAAATAATACTGATGCTATCGTCTCTTCTCCTGGGATTAGTGGTTTATCGTCGAATCCGCTCAATCCGCTACATGCCCTTCTATCCGAACAACTTGGACCTGGTATAACTTTGCCTTTCCAAAGTCTGCTTTCTTCCTACACCGGCTCCGTTCTATTCTCCACCAAACGAGTCGCTGACATTCCAGAAGTCCGAGCCCTCACTGTCCTTGGTCGATTATGCACCATAACCCATTTGGAGCTTTACATCACCCCCACTGCTCGCGTTATATCAGAGCCTTTCGCCATCGATGTAGCCTTCTCTCCTAATTCAGTCGTCCCTCTTCAAGACGAAGTCTATAAGATGATTGGATTCACCCGATGCGTCATCGGCTCAACTTCATGACTCCCGTCATCAAGAGTCCCGTCGCTACCACTGACGACCCTCGCATCTCCTTTTCTGCCCATTCTTCTTGCAAGCCTAACGCAAATGCTAAACCCATTTCAGACGTGCTCATGCTTGCTCACATTTTCCTTCGCGGCTCAATTCACGTCGCCTTTCTTTCCATACATTAACCTATTAAGGTTAATTGCTTAAAATTTCCAATCTCTATATTATTCACCAAGCTCATTTCCGCCATCCGCCAAATTCGGCGTTCAACCCCCAGCTCCATGAACTCTCGATTCGTCCAATTCACCGTCGATCGCCAAATAGCTGTGGCTCAGCAGGTCCGAAACTGCCAAAACATGGACCTCGTGCTGTTCGACCTGTCCTTTCAACCCGCCGACCATTGTTGAATCAATGGTTTTCGAGTCGAAATCGAGAACAAAGGTCGTCACGGCATTCTGTCCCCAGGCGCGCAACAGGCATTCTCTCTTGCCCATTACTTCTCCCTCGTTTCCAACCAACCTGACGTCGCTCTCCTTCGCGACTCAGTACTCCTCGTTCGTAAACCTACCTCTCTCACTTTGGTTTCCGACCATCAAATTTCTTCACCACATCCTGAGTCCTCTCATCCAGCAATGAAGTGAGGTAGCCAGTTTTACAATCTGGCCTTATAACCAATAAAGTGTTCGGCACATCTAGGTAGGAACGTTCGGATGAAATCTAAATATTGTAAATTGGATCATTTAAAAATTGCTTAATTTTGTAATCTATAATTAAGTTATTAGAAACAATAAGCTAGCACAAGATTTTTTGACGTATTTTTATAAATTGTAGTGTGCTTATTGCACACACTTTAATTTACACACTAACCTACCACAATGTAGTTTAGTCATTAACAAACATTGTATACATTTGTATACGTTTGTAAAATACCCAATGACCCACTGCAGCGTTTAGTCACGCTCAGCCAGAAACTTTAGACTTTTGTAAACAAAGTCATGAGTAAGCGAAGCATTGACACATTGTAAGTGCTCGCAAACTCAAAGTCCAAACAGAAGCTTGTGACAAAGGAATTATGCTGCGTTTGCATAATTCTTTCAATATTCCAATAGGAATGGGGATTCATGTATTGGTGAGAACTTAGAATTAAGATATTTACATGTTACAATTAGAATGTAAGAAATATTTGTAAGAGAGTTTCTGGAAAGAGAATTCCAGAAATATGTATTGGAATGTGATCGATTTGCCAATAAAAGGCAGAGTCGATCCCAAAATAAAATAATTATAATTCTGCTTCTAGAAGACTAGATCAGAGAAACTCAAAAGTCTGTTTCTTGCAAAAAGTAGCTTGGTTAGCTGCATAAACAACTAAACCAAATAAAGTAGCTTGGTTAGCTGCAAAAGAACTAAACCAAAAAAAAAAAGACAATGTAAGAGCGGCTTTTCAGCCAACACAACAAAGCTTAGTAAGCTTTTAAAATTATACTAACATTTTTTCTTTCCTCCAAATTTTACGAACCTTACATGGCGATCCTGCGGACACGACCCTGCGAACTATTATTTGAACACAATAATATATGAATGATGACGACATAATCAACGGAGAGGAGGTGGACGCAATTTTCGATAGGTGGGAGAAGTTTGCAACTACCAGCAGACAAACATATACCCAGGAACAACAACCATCAGTACCAGAATATGTACCAGAACTTCCACCATTAGATGCACCTTCATATAAAGCAACTCCTAAAAACGCTGGACCCCAACCATTGACCATCGAGGAGTATAGGGCACGAAGCAAACGTTTGCCAGCAGTAGACAACAGTAAAAACAAAATTGAAAATGAACAACAGAAGCCAAACAGGAAACGGGCCGGACGGCGTGTGAAGAGCAGACAAAAAATAGCAGACTTGCACCGATTGGCAAATTTGGCGCTAAACAAAGAGCAAAAAATTTTTTTTAAACAACAAATTAATTTAGAAAAGATTAAGGAACGCAATTTTAAAAAAAGAGAAAAATAATAAAAATTAATTTTAACTTAATTTAAATAACTCAATATGGGCAATACAGAAAGTAAAAAGGAAAACACAAATGCCCTGAATAACAACACTAGGAGCAGCATTGTGGTCACTGACCATAATCTTTTATATGTGTTAGTATTCATTTTAGCTGTGCTGATGATTTTAAAAATAAATAGCTATTATAAAAAATATGTCCAAAAACAGTTGAGTAAAGTTAATGTATCAACTCAAGTTTAAAAAAAAAAAAAAAAAAAAAAAAAAAAATTTTAAAAAAAATGGAATTATAAATGTTAAGATAAAATCAACAAAATTTTGATCTATAATGCATACTTTAGGTAAGAAACCGAAACAGCTAGGTAAGAATCCACTACCACCATTTAACGCGGATAGTATGATAAAAATTCCCAAACCCCGCGACGTACAAAAAGAATTAGCGCTAAATGAAGAAGATGAAATATTTAAGCACGTGCCGAAGAATGAATTTAAAAAAAAGTATAATATGTTGCAACATAATGAAATAAAGAAAAATCGCTCAGGAGTAAATATACTAATATATAAAAGTCCCCAAAGAATAGAAGAAGATATAATGAAGTACAAGCTAATTGAAGAATATCACAACTCGCCTTGCGGAGGGCATTTAGGAGTTAGGAAGACAATTTTAAAATTAAAACAGCGATATATTTGGAAAAAATATGTCTAAAATGGTAAAGAAATTCGTCTCAAACTGTAAGCAATGTCTAACAAATAAACAGATACGACATACAAAAGAACAATTAGTTATTACAGATACACCAAACACTAGTTTTGAAGTTATAGCAATTGATACTGTAGGTCTTTTAAAAATTTCAAACGGTTACAGATATATACTGACAGCACAATGTGAACTGACAAAATTTGTCATGGCTTATCCAATGGAAAGCAAAGATGCAGCAACAGTTGCATCAACACTAGTAAATCATTTCATTCTTAAATATGGCATTTTTAAAGTTATAAAATCGGACAGAGGAACTGAATTTGTAAACGAACTAATGAAAAACATTTGCAAATATTTAGATATAAAACAAACATTTTCAGCACCTTACCACCACGAGACATTAGGAACCATAGAACGTAACCATAGAGTACTCAACGAGTACATGCTTAATTTTGCAACAGATAATGAATGGGATAAGTGGATATCATTTTACACTTTTGTTTTCAACACTTCTCCAAATATAGACACAGGCTACTCGCCTTATGAATTAGTTTTTGGCAAATTACCATATATGCCAACTGATACAAAAAATAATAATATACCGGTTTATGACATTGACTCATATGCCAATGAACTCAAAATAAGATTAAAAACGTCAATTGATAAAGCAAAACAACTCATAAATAACGTAAAAGATAAAAGAAAAAAAGATAGCAACATAAAAACAAATAAGTTAAAGGTAGAAATAGGAGACTTAGTTTTAGTAAAATTAGGTAATAGAAAGAAAAATCAAAGTCCTTATCATGGACCATATAAAGTAGTTGAAACAGAAGAAGTAAATAGTTATATAAAAATTAAGGGACAAATTAAGAAAATGCATAATAATAATTTGATTAAATATACAATAGACACATAAGTTAACGATTACTTATTATGAAAACAAAAATAAAAATATTCATTCAAATTTAACAGTTAAAAACATACATTTTATTCATGTACAAGAACTATTACAAAAAAAAAAAAAAAAATTAAAATTATATAATAATTATAAGAATTAAGTAATATTTTAATCCTACATTTTACATCTAAAATAGTCTACCAAAAATAATAATAAACACTAACATAGTGAAATTTAATTTTCCACTAGATCATCAACAATTATTTTAAAAATTTATCTCCTCATACATGAACACTCATTCGAATATAAATTTTTTCTTAAGGGCAAGGGTGTAGTGCGCTTATTGCACACACTTTAATTTACACACTAACCTACCACAATGTAGTTTAGTCATTAACAAACATTGTACACTCAGTCCTTTTTTTACGCGATCTCTTTTTACGCGATTCCACTTTAACGCGGTTATTTTTGCAGAGCAAGTTCCTTTTTTTACGCGAATTTCTCACTTTAACGCGATTGCTTTTTTTCGTTTTTTGTTTGTTTACATATTTTTATGCGAAACAATTTTCGAACATAAGACGGGGAAGTCCCAACAACGCGATTGCTTGTTTTCGTTTATATTGCAAATCTATTTATAATGTATTTAGCTAGCGGCCGGTGCAGTTGTTTTGGTAAGACTTAAAAATAAAATAAAAATTTTTAATAAGGAATTTTAATTTTTGCTAGCTTTACAATGGAAATTAATTCAGGAAAAAACAAAAAACGCAAAGGCATTTCTTTAGAAACAAAAATAAAAGTTTTGGACTATCTAGAGCAGGGAGATGGCCCAACAAATGTGGGAAAGAGGCTTGGACTCAGTGAATCTACAGTGCGGACAATAAAAAAAAATGAAAATGCAATCAGAAAATCTGTAGTTTCCGGCAAAAATGTAAATGCGAAGAAAACTTCATACTCAAGAAATGTTTTTATTGAAGAAATGGAAAACCTATTAACAATTTGGATTGAGGATCTCAACCAGAAAAGAATCCCAGTTGATACTACAACAATAAAACAAAAAGCTCTACGTATTTTTAATCGATTACTACTTGAAAAACCATCAACATCGAACCAAGCAAACAAAAACGAATTTTCAGCTAGTGGTGGATGGTTTTCGAAGTTTATTGAAAGACATAATTTTCATAATTTAAAAACTAAGGGTGAAATTGCTTCAGCTGATAGTAAAGCTGCGCAGGACTATCCACCAAAGTTATTAAAAATTATTCAAGAAGGTGATTACACGCCAGACCAAGTTTTCAATGCGGACGAAACCGGCCTATTTTGGAAGAGGTTACCAAAACGAACATATGTATGTGTCTAAGACCCAAAAATCAGTAGGTGGCTTCAAAGCTGCAAAGGACCGTGTGACGTTTTTATTATGTAGCAATGCTTCTGGTGACCGCATGATTAAACCGCTGTTAGTAAACAAAAGTCTCAGGCCGCGAGCACTAAAGGGCCAAGATTTAAAAAATTTACGTGTTCACTGGATGGCCAATAAAAAAGCCTGGGTAACTGGAAATATATTCCAAGAATGGTTTGCTAAATGCTTTGTACCAGAAGTTAAAAGTTATTTGGAGAAGAAGAAACAGCCCTTTAAAGCTCTTTTAATAATTGACAATGCACCAGGCCATCCGTTGATTGAACATCCTAATGTAAATATCATTTTCCTCCCGCCGAATACTACATCAATTATCCAACCGATGGATCAAGGCATTATTGCGACTTTTAAAATGTACTACCTCAAAAAAACTTTTCAGTGCATTATAGAAAAACTGGAGGAAAATCCTGAATTGGACTTCACCGATGCTTGGAAAAATTTTTCTATCAAGGATTGCATCTTGTACGCGTCAAAAGCAATTTCTGAAATAAGGCAACATACGCTTAACGCATGCTGGAAATCTCTTTGGCCAGAATGTGTTAAAAGTGGTATGTCCGTGACAAGCAATTCAACTAATTATTCAGATATCATCGATTTAGCACGTTCCGCGGGAGGAGAAATTCTTGCAGATATGACGAGAGAAGATATTGACGAGGTTCTTCTAGACCGAGAGCTCGATGATGACGATTTGATTGAAATAGCTACGGAAGTAATCGAATCGGAAAATAGCAGCGACACCGAAATAGACGAGCATCCAATTAAAGCAGAGACGATTAAGCAAGGTCTTAAACTTGCAGCAGAATTGGAAAATTATTTTGTAGCAAATGATACTGATGCCGAACGTGTACGAAGTTTTCAAAAAGAATTGAGTCTCTGCATGTTAAGATATAAAGAACTACATCAGAGTTTATTGGGTCCAAAAAGAAGCATTCAAACAAAATTAACTGAATTTATGGTGCAAACTCAACCACAGGTGCAAACTCAGTCGGAGATGCTAAGTCAATCAGAGCATCAATCCATAGTTCTTACTATTGATTCTGATACACATTCTAGTGATATCAGTCCAGGCCATCAAAATAAGCGGCTAAGAATAATTTCCACTACGGATAATGACAGTGATTAAACAGCATTCAACGGTTTTTTCAATAAATCTACCAATTTTCTATTTTCTTCTCTTTTATATATGGTTTTTTTTGTATTTTTTATTTTGTTATGAATGAATAAATCATAAGTCTTAAGTTTGAAACTTTTTGTATTGTTTTTCAATATTTTTTTGCGCGTATATTTTGTTATACGCGATATTTTTTATATTCGGAACCAATTCGTCAGTTAATATTGGAAAACTAACCATTTTTACGCGATTTTTTTTTACGCGATTAATGGCGGAACCAACAATCGCGTAAAAAAAGGACTGAGTGTATACATTTGTATACGTTTGTAAAATACCCAATGACCCACTGCAGCGTTTAGTCACGCTCAGCCAGAAACTTTAGACTTTTGTAAACAAAGTCATGAGTAAGCGAAGCATTGACACATTGTAAGTGCTCGCAAACTCAAAGTCCAAACAGAAGCTTGTGACAAAGGAATTATGCTGCGTTTGCATAATTCTTTCAATATTCCAATAGGAATGGGGATTCATGTATTGGTGAGAACTTAGAATTAAGATATTTACATGTTACAATTAGAATGTAAGAAATATTTGTAAGAGAGTTTCTGGAAAGAGAATTCCAGAAATATGTATTGGAATGTGATCGATTTGCCAATAAAAGGCAGAGTCGATCCCAAAATAAATGAATTATAATTCTGATTCTAGAAGACTAAATCAGAGTCTGTTTCTTGCAAAAAGTAGCTTGGTTAGCTGCATAAACAACTAAACCCAATAAAGTAGCTTGGTTAGCTGCAAAAGAACTAAACCAAAAAGACAATGTAAGAGCGGCTTTTTAGCCAACACTACAAAGCTTAGTAAGCTTTTATATCTATACTAACCTTTTTCTTTCCTCCAAATTAACGAACCTTACACTGGAATCTTTTGGGTGCACACGGTCTCCATCGGCAGAGCTGGAAAACGAAGATTTAATCTTATTTTTGAAATTATTTCATTACTAATACAAGTAATAACATATCATTTTTAAACTTGTAAAGAAAAGCAATCATGACAGAACAAATGGACATAGAAGAACAAACCGGATCCAAAGATTCAAAAAGATACAATCCTGAGGAAAGAAACAATGAACTTGAGAAAATTTTCCATTTAGTTGAATACTTGGTAAAACGGAGCGAAAAGTTGCGAGATGTTTCTGTGTTAGTTGGGGGCAAATCCACTGGGGTTAAATGGGAGAACCACATAGACATTGACTTGAGCAATCAAATAGGAGGTGCAGTGTCTACAATGTACAATTACATGAGGAAAATGGCCAATTCAAATACTGCCCAAAGAGGAAACACATATGGAGATACGACTACAACAGTTGGTGGTGCCACATTTACTATTGCAAGTCGTACAGATACCCGTATATACACAAGCAGGAAGTTCAAACACAAATAAGCAAAATGTTAGAACAAGGAATCATTCGTCATAGCTATTCACCCTGGAGCTCTCCAGTATGGATAGTTCCCAAGAAAACTGATGTCCATGGAAACAAAAAATGGAGGTTAGTTATTGACTACAGAAAAGTCAATGACAAAACTATATCTGACAGATACCCAATACCCAATATTTCTGAAATATTTGACAAGCTTGGGAAATGTATCTACTTTGCCACTCTCGACCTAGCTAGTGGGTTCCATCAAATAGAAATGGACCCCAAACACATTCAAAAAACGGCATTTACCGTTGAAAATGGTCACTATGAATACACTAGAATGCCTTTCGGGTTAAAAAACGCCCCAAGCACATTTCAGAGAGTAATGGATAATATCTTAAAAGATCTTGTAGGCAAAATCTGCCTCGTTTATCTCGATGATATAATTGTATACTCCACTTCCCTGCAAAAACATTTAGAAAGTATAACTCAAGTATTCGAAAGACTTAGGGAAGCTAATTTCAAAATTCAAATGGACAAGTGCGAATTCTTTAGAAAGGAGATAGCTTTCTTAGGGCATGTGATAAATTCGGAAGGTATAAAACCCAATCCGGCGAAAATTCAAGCGATTAAAGATTTCCCCTTACCAAAGACTCGTACTGAAATAAAAGCCTTTTTAGGACTCGTTGGTTACTACCGCAAATTTATAAAGGACTTAGCCAAACTAACTGAACCCCTCACTCACTGCTTAAAAAAAGGAAAATCAATTAAAATAGACAAAAATTATACTGAATCGTTTGAAACATGTAAAAACTTATTAATGAATGACCCCATCCTTCAACATCCTGACTTCACAAAACCCTTCGTGCTCACAACAGATGCGAGCAACTTTGCGTTAGGAGCTATCTTATCCCAAGGACAAATAGGCAGCGATAAACCCATTTTTTTTGCGAGCCGTACTCTTTCTCAAAGCGAGAGTAATTACTCCACCATAGAGAAGGAGCTGCTTGCTATCGTTTGGGCTATAAAATATTTTCGCCCGTACCTTTTTGGAAGGAAGTTTAAAATAGTTACAGATCACAGGCCCCTTACTTGGGTAATGAATCTCAAGGAGCCTAACTCCAAGCTAGTAAGATGGAGACTCAAACTAGAGGAATATGACTACGAAATTTTTTATAAAAAAGGAAAAAACAACACAAACGCTGACGCTCTCAGCCGCGTAAAAATTAACGAACCCCTCCAAGACAAAAACCAAGAACTTTTTAACAACACAAACACAATTCATAGTGCAGATGAAAATTTAGATGACGGTATCTCTATCTCAGAAAAACCATTGAACGAATTTAATTTACAAATTGTCCTTGAAACAGAACAATCTGGTTCCCCAATGACTATAGAAACCATTTTCAGAAATAAACCCCTTCTCTGTTAGAGAACAATTTAATGAAGAAAACATGATAGACATTTTTAAAAATATTTTTCTCCCAGTAAACTAACAGCCGTTTATACAAACAACGATGTTTTTAAATTAGTGCAGTCAACATATTCGAAATACTTTTCCCAAAGTAAGACCTTTCGTGTAATTAGGTGTACCGAAATCCTTGAAGATATACGGAGCGAAGAAGACCAAGAAAAAGTAATTCGAGATTATCATGAGCATTCAAACCATAGGGGAATAAATGAGACATTGCTTCACCTTAAAAGGAAATACTATTTTCTTAACATGAAGGATAAAATCACAAAAACTTTAAATAATTGCGAGAAATGCAAATTATTTATTTATTTATTTATTTATTTATTTACTCAAATATGACAGAAGTCCTCCAAAACCAAAATTTGTTATTCCAGAAACACCTTTAAAACCTTTAGAAATAGTACATATCGATATTTATCAATCATAATCAAATTCTCACAATTATAGACAAATGTTCAAAATTTGCATGTGGTTATACACTTAGTTGTAGAAGTAGTATAACAGTTCTCAAGTCTTTCAAACAATACATTAGCTCATACGGTATCCCTAAAACGGCTATCTGTGATCAAGGATCCGAATTCATCGCAAACATTTTTCAAGATTTCTGTAGACAACTCGAAATCAAGTTACACATTACCTCCTTTCAACAAACAAGTAGTAACTCTCCAGTAGAAAGATTACACTCTACTCTTACCGAAATATATCGACTTATTCTATCTAAAAGAAAAGAAAATAAGCTAACAACCGAACACGAAGAAATACTATTTGAAAAATTCATAACGTATAACAACGCAATACATTCCGCAACTAAATACACCCCTTATGAACTTTTCTTTGGCAGACCATACAAATTCACTAAAACAATACAATTTGCAAATGACCACGAGTATTTAACTAAACTCAATACCTTCCTCGACGAACTATACCCAAAAATCCAAGAAAATATTCAGAATAAAACAAAAGCAAGAATCGACAATTCAAATATATTAAGAGAAACGCCAGAAGTTATTAATGAAAATCAAGTCGTTTTCAGGAAAGAAGCAAAACGTAATAAATTAACACCGCGATTTTCGAAACATATAGTTCCGAAAGACAATAAAATAACTGTACTTACAAGAGGGCATAAGAAAATACATAAAGGAAGGCTTAGAAGAAAACAAAAAACTTAAAATTAAAATATATGAACCAATAAATCTATCATCCATTTAGTACTTAGGCGCAATCATGGCATATGATTACAGCACAAAAAAAAAAAAAAAAAAAAAAAATGTATAATCATGATAATAATAATATTGATGAACCCTGCTGCCAAACACCACACTAATACATACAAAAAAAAAGTTTTTTTTTTTTAGACTCCCTTCAATATTCACACAAGAAATTGAAGTACATAACTTACCAACAGACGCAAGTATCATGCCACTACGACTAGGACCCGCAAGATCCATTACTAACTTTAACAACTTCATCCACATTATTAAACTTGAGGACTACAAGACTAACATTGACGATATAGAAACCACTCTTAAACTTTTCGAGAAACATACACTTGTAACCGACACTGTACACGTGACGAGATTAAAATTCCAAGAGCTTCGAAATAAATTTTTAACATTGTATCCCATTCAAAGACAAAAAAGAGGACTTTTCAACGGGTTAGGCTCTACTATCAAAATAATAACAGGCAACATGGACGCCAATGACGCTGAGACAATAAACAAACAAATAGAGAACGTTTACACAAGACTTAACAATTTCACAAACACACTATCAAATCAACACTCAATTAACTTCCAAATGATGGAAAGATTGAAAAACATTACATCCCATATCAATAACGAACAACATACAATAGAGACATACATGACACACACAGCTAACAAAATAAAACATGAGGAAGATATTCTTATCGAAACACAATATATCAACCAAATAAACTTCAATATTGACTTACTAACCAATCACTTATCAAGTATAGCTGAGGCAGTGGTTCTATCTAAACTTATGTTAATATAATCTCAAAATGTTTACTCAGTTCAGAAGAACTGAACATTATAGAAAATAAGTTAAGAGAACAAAATATAAAAATAGATTCTATAGAAAACATTTATGAAATGGTAGGCATGCAATCCTACTATAATAAATCGAATATTATTTTTAACATACTTATACCAAATGTTTCTGAAGAAAACAACTACTTATACCATATTATTCCTCTACCTATTAATGAAACAAAATTAATAATAACTGAACCATACATAACATTAAATGAAGATTCCACACAACATCACAAAACACTTTGCCCTAAGATCGAAGGTATATATTATTGTAACAAACCAATCAAACAAGAAAACACTGAAACCTCAACATGTATTGGAAACCTTATGAACAACAAAGCAGCTAACTGTCCTCTGATTGACGTGGGAAGAATGGAATCAATATTACAACCGGAACCCAATTTTATTCTTTTAATTAATATACCAAAAACATTAATAAGCTCTACTTGCAGCACCAAAACCCTCACAGTAAAAGGCACTGCACTGGTACATTTTCAAAACTGCGATGTCTCCATCAACAGCATTACTGACCACAATGACGCTGACACTTTCTGGGATCAAGTACACATTCCTCTGTTACCTGGCAGCAATGTTTCAGCAAAATCAACAATTGAAACTCTAAGTCTACAAAAATTAAAAGACTTCAATATCCAATCGGACACCAAAGTAACCAACCTGAAAGTAATAACCACAACAGTACATTCGATCACAACAGCGTCAACATTTGCATGTACCATAATAGTCATTATCATCCTCATCGCAACTATCAAAAGAAAGAAAACCTACAAACAACATCTACCAACCCTGCAATCTTTCGCTCCAACCCCAACAACGTCATTGTGGCCGTCGCTCTATCTTAAGGGGGGAGGAGTTACGACACCCACAGCACTTAAAACAACAACTACAATGCGACCACCACCAAAGCCGCAGAGGGTCAACGACCAAATATGCTGAGTAGTCACTAAGTAGCTAAGTGCACTTTTTATTTGTAATAATTTTATTGATTTTCTTTTTACGATTGCAACATTGTAATATCGCAATCAATTAAAATTAAGGCACTTTTAAATTGTTTATGTTAATTCTAAGAACTCCAAATATTTCATTGATTTTCTTTATCGACTGTTTTTATGATTGCAACATTGTAACGTTGTAATCAATTTAAAATAGGGCACAGTCAAATTTGTTTACATTAATTCTAGATATTCATTTTTGTTTAGCTTAAACTATTTTGTAAATGTAAGAATCTTATAAAAATTGTTAAGAAGTAGAAATAAAATTCAGATTATATTCAGCAGCAAAAGAAACTAATCGTGTTTTTTTTAAACTCCGGGTTTCTACCTTACTTAACTCGCGCATACCATTTATGCTGACGGCATGTCTACAGTCCATCCGTTCACATGCACATCGTGGGATCGCTGCGTCATCAAAATGAAACAACAATAAACAAGCAGAGCAGAGAATAAGTTAGAATAATAAGTATAAAAATTGTTAAGCTTTAGTTTAGAAAAAGAACTCAATAAAAACGCATCAGAGTTTTCTCTGATGCACTTTTTTAAAAAGATAAATTATAAATAATATCTTTAACTGGCGCCCGAGCAGAGGGACCCGGAAAAGCGGTAAAGTCCTTAAAAAGCACAAGTATTCGCTCCGGGAATAAAAAGAAAAATAAAGTAAAATTAAAAAGAAGAAAAATTAAAATTAAAGTGAAAATTAACAAGAAGAATTAAATTAAAAAATAAAAATTAAAGTTGAAGTGAACACTAAGAAGGAAAATTATAATTAAAAAAGAGAAATTAAAATAAAAAGTGAACACTTAAAAGAAAAATAAAAATTAAAAAAGAAAAATTAAGATTTAAGTGAACACTAAAAAAAAAAAATTAAAAGAAAAATTAAGATTTAAGTGAACACTAAAAAGAAAAATAAAAAGAAAAATTAAGATTTAAGTGAACACTAAAAAGAAAAATTTAATCGGAAAAGAAAAAATTTAAATTGAACACTAAGACAAATTAAATTAAAAAAGAAAAAATAAAAAAGCGAGCATTGAAACGATTAACGATTTGAACATCGAATTTAATTGAAAGGAACCATTGAATACAACTTTAATAGAAGAATGCTGCTCATCATCTTTAACTTGATAGTGACACTCTGTGTAGCTGACGTGCAAATCTTGGATTATACAAGCTCCGAAGTAGCAACCATTAATACAGGACTTGCCAAGCTACAAACGGGAACGTCTAGACTAATCCACATCATAGATACAGAAAATTTCCAGAATGCAATAGACAAATTAAATTCAACAATACACGCTAAGATTGCAACCCACAATCCCATCCTTCCCTCCTGCACAATGAAATAGAGAAAACGCAAAGTTACATAAACAGACTTAAAGTTAAGTCTAGAAATATTCGATATTCGACATATTGATATGATAGGGACTGCCTGGAAATGGATATCAGGTAGCCCAGATCATAAAGATTTTGAGATTATAAAAGCTAAGATTAATAACGCTTTACAGAACAATAATAACCAAGTCGTAATAAATAAATTCATTATTGAAAAAATTAATAATATAACAATGCTGTCCAATAATGTCATTAAAAATGAAGATAATATTCAACAAGTAATTGGAATAATTACAATGTATCAGATACAAATATTAAAAGAGGAAATGGTAAATTTAATTAATGCCATTCAGTGGTCGAAAGCAAATGTCAGTAATTCCCACATTTTGGGAAACGAAGAAATTAAAAAAATTAAGGAAGTAATAGAAAATGATAATATTCCGTATATTAATTTAGAAGAAACAATGCAATATGCAGATGTAAGCATTGCAACTAACAATTCTATGTTGATTTATATAATGAAAATTCCAATAACAGATGAAAAATTATGTGAAGAAATACTTTTAAAACCTATAAGAAAGGGTAAATTAATAAATAAAATTGAATGTGAATAAATTTTAAAATGCGAAAATAAGATTTTAAATATTAAAAATAATTGTAGAATTATAGAAAATCTAAAACTTTGTAGTTATAAAGACGTTAAAGATATAAGGAACTCATCGTGCATACCTCATTTACTAAATGGCGAACCGACAACCGACGTACGCACATTAACAATCAACATATTCCAATAATAGATAGTATTGCACCTGGAATAATCCTACTTAATCAATTCGAAGGAAGATTATTAATCAACGAAAAACCAATGGACCTAAACGGAAGCTATGTCTTACAGTACCACAATGCAACTATAGAAATAGGCGCACAACGTTATGCAGCCAAGGATTCTGTTGGATACAAACCGCTACCAGCGATTCTTCAACCAACGAAGATAGCAGAGAAAATCTAAGAAATACTTACTTTAGAAAGTATTAAAGAACTCCATATCGAAAATACTAAACACATAGATTTGCTAAAAAGGAAGAATCACCTCAACCTAACAATAAATTTCGGATTGATATTAATTGTAATATGTTCAACATTAATACTGCTCATGAAAATATGTTGGTCAAAAAGAAAACATCCTATAAACATAACCAACGTTATTCAGGATCAACCACCAGTCCCCACATCTAGGACCATAGAAATTCAGGATATTCCCAACTTATGGATTCCGAACGAGGACGTTCGCACTTAAGGAGGGCAGAGTTAACTGCATTCATTCCAAAAACTAGCGACACGCGAGTTACGCCACCCACTCCAACAACAACAACTATCAGCCCACCCAAGCCACCAAGAATTATGCAGAGTAGGCAATAAGATATAGGTTATTTGTATTTGTATTTTATTTTTATTTTTGCTTATGTGATTACAACATTGTAACTTACTTTGTATTCTTTAGAAATTATGTTGCAATCAATAAGTAGGTTTTTATTTTGCTTATTTTATTTTGTTTATGTGATTGCAACATAGTAACTATTTTGCTTATTTTATTTTATTTATGTGATTGCAACATAGTAACTTAGGTTAGGTTAGGTTGAAGTGGCTGAGCCGATAGACGACTCGTACACCTAGGCCAGTACAGGCCCGTTGTGACACCACATAATCCCTTTTTAACTAGAGATTCCCCTCCTCTATAAACCAGTTGGAACGGAGTATGAACTTTAAAATATGCCTAATTTCCAGACATGAGACTTCGGTAAGTCCACTTAGGAAGGGATGGCCCAAAGTTGCCATTCTCCTTCTAGCTAGTGCCGGACATTCGCAGAGGAAGTGCTGAGTGTTTTCTTCTTCCTCTTCGCACATGCAGCTTCTGCAAAAGTCATTAGATATAGCTCCTAAGCGAAGAGCATGCGTTCCGATTAAACAATGACCCGTGAGGATTCCTATTATTTTAGACAGGTTTACCCTGTTAAGTTCAAGCAGCGAGTTGGTGCGTTTTAAGTCGTAGGAAGGCCACGTTAGCTTAGCTATCCTACATGTGTCAAGTTGTTTCCAGCGTTCTTGTGCAAGGCTTAAAGTTTTGCTCCTGCACCGGAGTTTGAAGGAGGAAATGGGTATACCAATAAAGTCCTCGTTTAAGAGGGTGTTAGAGGTCGTACCCTTCCTTGCCAGTTCGTCAGCCAGTTCATTGCCCTCGATATCCCTGTGTCCGGGTACCCATACGAGGTGGATCCTGAATAACCTGGCCATCTCGTTGAGAGATCTGCGGCATTCAGTGAGAATTTTGGAGTTGTCAATATGTGAGTTTAGCGCCTTGAGCGCAGCTTGACTGTCTGAAAAGATGTGGATACTTTTTCCATTGAGGTCTTTTTGACCTAGAATCTTAGCGGTTTCGTGAATGGCCATCATCTCCGCCTGGTAGACACTGCAGTAATTTGGGAGTCTGAAGGAAGCTTCAATTCCAAGATCCTGGAAGAAGCTTAGATCCGTCAGTAAAGATTTTAATGCCGGTGGTTTTAAGGGGGGTTTTGTTAACCCAGTCTAGCCGTGAAGGGATGAGAACCTCATAGTTCTTTTCAAGGTTTAAGCAGGGCACACAGTAATCTGTTCTGTCAGGGACAGATGAGTCTAGAATTAATGTGTGACCGCAATTATTACCTATCCAATTTCCAGATTCTCTTAGTCTGAGAGCTGCTATGTTAGCACATTCTCTGGCAAAGATATCTAGAGGAGGAAGGTGAAGCATGACATTTAGAGCACTAGTTGGGGTTGAGCATAATGCCCCGGTAATACATAGACTTGCACTTCTTTGAACCTTAGCAAATTTCTGAAGTATAGTTTTCTTATTCAGGGCCCTCCACCATACCAGTGAGCCATATATAAGTATGGGGCGGACAATTGCCGTATACATAGATCCAGCGTACTATTTTAGGGGAAAAACCCCATTTTTTCCCAATCGATTTATACAGGCAAACAGAGCTATGTTTGCTTTTCTAACACGTTCATTTATGTTGTCATTCCAGATAAGTTCCTTATCCAGAATAACTCCTAGGTATTTCGTGCTGTCACTAAAGAGCAACCTCGTGCCGTTCAGACGCGGAGGTTCTAAGTTAGGGGAGGAGTCGAGTAGTAGAGACCTTCTCCCGTTGCAGCTTAAAACACTGTATCGTCAATCAACGAAGTGGTGACCCCACCTATTACGCAGCCCTCGTAATAGACAACAGAAAACGGGCCAACCAAAACGACAACACACCAGCTTCGAACTCTACAAGCATAACGAAATAATAAAAATACAAAATATAAATCAAATACAATTAATGCTCAAACAATATAAACAATCAAAAAATGGCAGACGAAACAACAGCATCCGTTACTCCAACAACAGCCAAACAAGTGGAGAATCCTCTACTGAATATGAAAGAGGAAAGACAGGCCACTACACAGAACTTGCTCTCATGGATCCGAACACCCCTAGCAATAGTAGGGTCAAACAACGCGCCATTGAGTGCGTATCCGACTGGCCAGCGTCGATAGATGGCCAGAAAAAACAACAATACTCCACCTTTTCAATTTTGGGTGCGTCGTACTACTCATGGCTCTGCTTGCGGTATTCGGTGATCGCGCGACGAGGCCAAGCAGTCCAAACCCAAACCGGAGGAGAATACGACGTAATAGAGCCACCACTCGAAGTTCTTCAGAAGATGAACACCGCACAACAGGCAGCCTATCTAAAAAAAGAGATAGTGTACACCCGCGCTCACTCCTTCATATCAGCGGCTCGAATGGCGAAGAAGATGGCGAGGATAATGTCCCACGGCCCAGCAACACTAACCTTTCCAGATGTACATCAAATACAAGTGAGCACTCCCATAAGCACAGCAGCCCACGGAATCAACGCAACTACCGCCAACGCGATAGCAGGGACACTTCCACCAACGAGCACATCCCGCCAAACGCCACGGGTTTCAACGAGTACATCCTTGCTTGGCATACCGCAACTAGACGTAGATTCTGAAACTGAGACGGAATCGACAGGTGGTACGGCTCGAAATCAACCCAGTCAAAACACGCCAGCTAACGGCTTAAACAACGCCACGGATGACGACTGTCAACTCCAATGCAAACCACCCGTCATACCATACCGTCTAGTATCATCCTCCCACCTTGCCAGTGGTCGCGACGCATCCTTGGTCCCTTACTCAGAAATGTTCAACGCCATATCTGCAAGCCTTTCCTCGGACGCAAACACCGCCATACGTGCAACACTAAAATCTTCCTTGGTGTGTGAGTCCTCTACGTGGTCTGTTTTGGTCAAGACCCTATCCCAAGAAAGCGGATCAATATCAGACGTGGCATCATTGGTCAGAATAGCAACATTGTCATATGCGTTATCACCAGTTGCGGCCTCCTTCGATACAATACCCTACAAACTGTTCCGAAACGTGACCCCAAAGTACACAGGAACGGCAATACACGAAAAAAAAAATAATAGCAATGTCCTTGGAAACGTTCACAACTTTCATGGTAGGAACAGCATTTAGTGTTCCTCCCCCAGCACCCTTACCACTACGGTGTCAACAGCGAATGGGTAGGGATACCGGTGTGCGAGCAGGACATCAGAATGTCGTGTATACGCGAACATAGTAACTTACTTTGTATTCTTTAGAAAATATGTTGCAATCAATAAATAGGTTACATTGTAGTTGCTTAAATTAATTCTAAGATTGGAAGTTGTAATTAAGACAGAAGAAATATTAAAGTTCAGATCAGTTCGAACATTCAAAGAAAATAGTTGTGTTTTTTTTAGAACATATAACGTTCGAATACGTAATTGGCGCAGTCTACGGTCCGGGTTCGGTTCATTGTGTGTGATTTTTGAAGTAAAAGAAAAACTTAAACGTGAAAAATATCACAAGCAAAATATAACTTTGGTGTAACAAAAATTGTGAGGGCATATCACAATATCTTGGAAAAGTGCTACACTGCGAGTGAATATCGCAAGTACAAACCGAGATTGCACAAAGCTATAAAATAATACAACATTTTTACGAAAAACTTAAACAAAATATAACTCTGGTGTAACAAAAATTGTGAGGGCATATAACAATATCTCGGAAAAGTACTACACTGCGAGTGAATATCGCAAGTATAAACCGAGATTGCACAAAGCTATAAAAAAATAAAAACAATAAATTCTAACACAACGAACCTGGAGTTTTAACTCCTTAAGAACCCGAAGAACCTATCAACTCCCCGGAAATCAACGAATACATCAAATGGCCATAATTCGAGGAATTCTTTTCAGCTACCTATTACATACGGTGGCAACACAATATTTCCATTCACAGAAGTTAACAAATGAGAAGTTAATCATTCAAATTAAACTCGGACCTTGCAGAATAATACGTAATCATTTCAACTTACTGCATATTGTTAATCTAACGGAATATGAAAATAACTTGGACGGAATCTCACAAGTACTGAGAAAATTTGAAACACATACCTCCTTAAAAATACCACATAGAATATCTAACAAAAAATTCACCGACCTCAAGACGACGTTACTATCATTACTACCCACAAAAAGACACAAACGAGGACTTATAAATGGATTGGGTACAACGATTAAATTCATTACAGGAAATATGGACGCAAACGACGCAAACAGACTTAACAACGAAATATTAAAATTACACAGAGACCAATCAGATACAGAAAACTATACCAAACAACAACATATCATTAAATATTCATTTCTTCTTTCTTCATTAAACTTCAACATCCCTAGGAGCGCAGCCAGACATTTCCAGCTTTTTAAGTTGAGTCAGTGCACTTCTAATTATGCCCTTCACGACCCTTTGCGATGTATGTGTAGTGATTTCAATGACAACTTGAACTTGATAAATTTTTCTGACTCGGTGGATGTCTTAAAACGTAAAATGATATTACATTTGAATACTTAACGCATTCATTGCGATAACAAATATAGCTCGCGATAATTGTGTAAATTTTACGATTTAACATATAAGCATTATCGAATTTGATAAATACTTTAAGTTTTCGTGATTGATGGGCCAATGTTTTTTTTTTTAAACAAACTCAAAATTATCCTCATTATTGCTTGTGCTCATCGTTGCAAAAAAAAAAAATTAACAAGAACAAGCAAAGCACTCTGACAAAACTAAATTGATGTGCAAAACAAAAACAAATCATATGTGTTTTTGAGTTACACAAGTAACGGGACAATCATCTCAAGTTCAGCCTCGTCGAGTGAGGCTTTGTTTTTGTTGCCATTGCATGCAATTCTTGTTGTTAAAGCGAGTTAGAAATTTGGTGAATGTCTGTTTTGTTGTTGTTGTTTTTTGTACGTGTTGTTGTTTTTACAAATGTGCAAACACAAATTTGATAGAATAAAACTGAGCTGAGCCAACTGTGCTCCTAGAAGCTCATGTCTGCATTAAAACTTCAAGGTTCAATGTGTTTTTCAAACTTATTTAGAGCATAATACAATTATACAAGGTAGGAGTGACAACTTGCTTTTTTCTCACCAGTACCTTGCAGCGACTGTCATTTGCCTGTATATTTTGTTTTCTATGTTATTTTCTTTTCTTCTTTTTTCGTTCTCCAATTTATACTATTTTTGACAGTTAGCGCAAGACGAAAAAACTGTCACTCCTACCTTGTATAATTGTATCATGATATAGAGTATGTTAATTTTTAGTCATTTGCAGTAAGTAGTCCAATAAAAAACTTTTTAAGTTTTAGATGAGTATGATATTCCAGCCGACAATTTGAAGCAAATTAATAATAATTTAGGTGCAGAGATACCGCTGGAAAGTTTGATTGATGTGATCAATCAGTATGCCAACTCGGCATCATTTTATTTTAGAAATTGAAGGTAATAAAAAAAACATAATTGATATTTTACTCAATTGACTAAATAAGATGATTCATTTCAAGTTATTACGTCAATGTAATAATATCTGTAAATTTATTTATTTATCATCATTATTGCAGAAAAACAAAGCTTACAAAGACTTGGTGACCTAAAGCGCTCCAAAGCTGCGATTGGAGCAAATAATATTATAAATAAAGAGGTGAATATATATACCATTTTCAAAAGTTTAATTTTACTTATACAAGTCTTCATTAAATCAAAAATATAGAGAGGAAGCCCTCGAGTTTTTATATCTGGACTTAACGGACCACTCTGCGATATTCTCTTTTCATCGAGACCAACGGATATGCCAACAGCTCTAGCGCTTGCCCAGGAGCTAGAGTCCAACCAAGCTCGATCTCGGTTCGCACAGACTTTTGGATATCGTAATCAACACAACTTAGGTCCTCAAACCTCACCCATTATCAGAGGGTAACTAACGCGCAACCACGTCCAACACCGATGGATATGGACCCCACTTCCTCAAGATTTAGATATAGTAGTAGATATAACAGTTGAGCCCAATCCATTTAAAAATTTCGGAAGACCCTTCCAAACCTCTCCTGGAAATAACAATACCGCTCCAGGAGTCTTTCGCAATACTCCACCCAATTTAAGGACTAATAGAAATAACTTCAATCCTCAAGTGACTACTGCACAAAAAAGACCATATGAATCAGATCGTCAACAAATGGCCAAACTACAAAGAATTAACCAACTCAACCACGAACGCACTGACACGGACATACCTTGATTTTATATTCCCACGATCCCCTATTTTCCAAACGAAGGCGAGGATAAGGAGTTAGATGTAGACGGCGATATCCTTGATGAGGATATTGAGAATGAAGCTGCTGACGAAGTTAGTTTTTTAGGGGTAGGTCCCTACTCCCCTATGTGGGAAGGACGTTAGCAGGAAAATTTCTTAAATTTTGAGTGGATACTGGTGCCGCTAAAAACTACGTAAAACGACTCGATGGCCTGAAGGGCATTAAACCAGTAGAAAAAGAATTTTCAGTGCATTCAATTCATGGATCTAATCCGATAAAGGAGAGGTGTTTTATTAACTTTTGGGATACAAACGCAACTTTTTATATTTTACCTGACATTGGAAGTTTTGATGAAACAATAGGTCTCGATTTTTTGCGCGAAATAGAAGCAAAGCTAGACCTTACAAAAGGAACCATTCTACACAGGGATGGTGAAGAACAACTGCTTTATTTCTATTGTAATGATGTTAATTACATATCATTTCCAAATGAACCAATTCCTGAAGAAATTCGTAACGAGTTTACTTTTTTAATTCAGCGTCATGAAGACGTATTTCTGATCCCAACAAATCCCTACCTTTTAGCACAAATGTGATCGCTACTATCAGGACAACTGATAATGAGCTAATCTACTCGAAATCATATCCGTACCCTATTGCGGCGGCGGAGTTTGTCAACAAAGAAGTGAATGTACTTCTAGTTAATGGGATTATAAGACCTTTTAGACTAAAAGTGAGCTCTTCAGCTCTTGTTTTTTTTTTTTTTAATAAAATTAGTTTTTATTTCGATCAAACGTTTTAAAGATAAATTTTTCGTTTTTAATGATTATAGAATTTTAGAATAAGTAAAGGTACATATTACATAAAAACTGCTATATATACATATTAGGTTTTTAAATTTGTAAAATGTAAAATTAATGTAAAATTAAAGCTAGTAGTATCTTTTTTAAGGCGTAAAATTTCAGTCACGTTTCCCTCATCCTGTGTCCAGAATCCTCAAGATGGTCAAAAATCAAGTTTTTAATAGGATGAAGTATATCTGATTGATGTTAGTATAAATAAAGTTGCTCCTACAACAAAAAGTGTCCAACAACTCCTGAAACAGAAATGTCCATCCTGGTCGACAAAGGATTAGGTCGAGTTCTTTTTAATGGTGTAAAATTTCACTCAGGTTTCCCTCATCCTGTGTCCTGAATCCTCAAGATGGTAAAAAATCAAGTTTTTAATAGGATGAAGTATATCTGATTGATGCTACTATAAATAAAGTTACTCCTACAACAAAAAGTGTCCAACAACTCCTGAAACAGAAATGTCCAGAATCCTCAAGATGGTCAAAAATCATGTTTTTAATAGGATGAAGTATATCGGATTGATGTTAGTATAAATAAAGTTGCTCCTACAACAAAGTGTCTTACAACTCCTGAAACAGAAATATCCATTTTGGTCGACAAAGGATTAGGTAGAGTTATTTTTAATGGTGTAAAATTTCACTCAGGTTTCCCTCATCCTGTGTCCATAATCCTCAAGATGGTCAAAAATCAAATTTTTAATAGGATGAAGTATATCTGATTGATGCTAGTATAAATAAAGTTGCTCCTACAACAAAAAGTGTCCAACAACTCCTGAAACAGAAATGTCCAGAATCCTCAAGATGGTAAAAAATCAAGTTTTTAATAGGATGAAGTATATCTGATTGATGCTAGTATAAATAAAGTTGCTCCTACAACAAAAAGTGTCCAACAACTCCTGAAACAGAAATGTCCATCTTGGTCGACAAAGGATTAGGTCTAAAAGTGAGCTCTTCAGCTCTTGTTTTTTTATTAATATTCTCAAACTAAGCTCGGCTCTTTAGCCATAAACTAACAAAGCGAGGCTCAATAGCCATCAAAAATAGCGTATTGGTGCGCTTAAACGCCAACCGTTCATCACGACAGGTCATTTTCGTGATTAACGGAAAACTTCTATTTTCTCTATCAAACATTAACACCAAACCTTACACCATTTACTTTCTTATTTGATTTTGTTGCCACTAAATCGGTTCTACTTGACACCAAAACCAACGCCTCAACTTCAAGGAAAAAACCATTTCAATCCTCTTTTCAAGCACGCCCACCTCCTAAAGCACAACGCAATTTCCACACTTTAGCAGAACAAGAACAATACGCATTAACCACCAAGGAAGAATATAAGAACTATGATGAATCCTTAGACAAATATATCAATAATTTCTCTAAGTATCAAAAGAAAAATCTTAATCAACCTGAAGAGGATTACACAGATATGTCATGTATATTTGTTTCAGGGCTTCTCAGTCATGGTAGGGATCTTTTTGGTCTTTATTAGTTTCTTTGTAATTTATTTATTAATTTATTTTTATCTAATTTTATTGAACTTTTGCTACATTTACCTTATTTTAATTTTATATAATACTAAATTTAAATTTTTATATTTTTTCCACCAAATTTTTTTTTCGATTAAATTTTTTAAAATTGTTATATTATATACTTTATTTGTATTTTGTTAAGCGAAGCATTTACTTTTTACGACCCCACACTAATTTATTAATGTATTTTGTTTCTTTTTAAAAACTCAACTGCTTTCGCCTCTAATGGCGAAATTAATGTATTTCGCCTCTAATGTACTTACTAAAAAATATTGTACTAATTGTATTAAATGAAAAAATGAATAAATACTACTACTATGTACTACTAAAAAAAAAAATATACGTTTTTTAAGCTAAACGAATCCTCGCTTCCTTATGTTAACTTTAAGTTAAGCAATGGAAAAATTATCAGAATTCTTCTAGATACAGGATCGAACAAAAACTATGCTCAATCAAACCTAACAAATGTTGTGTGTACACAACCAAATTAAACAAATAAACAAATAAAACAAAACAATAAAACAAATTTAGACCACCTTGTCTCAAAATATGAAATGCTGAGCACATGTGAATGTAATCTGATCTAATTTGGCGACGACAAAAATAGTGACAATTAAAGAAGAATGATTCATAAATTACAAATTTGGTTTAGCGCGAGCGTTCACTTATGTTGGAAATAAA
The DNA here is from genome assembly GCA_943735915.1 of Pherbina coryleti. Lineage (NCBI taxonomy): Eukaryota > Metazoa > Arthropoda > Insecta > Diptera > Sciomyzidae > Pherbina > Pherbina coryleti. Next base: position 185,550,138 of record OX030948.1, on the reverse strand, counting down.
AAAGACAAGATCATATTGCAGTGTGCACATGGTCAGCATGTGAGGGAATGTGTCGATATGCATATTCATGAGTAACATGTTAAAGTAGCGCATCTGATGAAACGATTAATTTCTAAATTGGAATTTCTTAATTCTGAGAAGCCAATATAGAATCAATCAGAGTAAAAAGGAAGCATTGTGATTTTTATGATTGGGTACAAAAATATAATTGGAAGAATAACTGGAAATGGGGTGTGTCTTAGATATAAGAACATGTTGTAAATTTAGTATTTAAGCAAGCAAATTTGAAAAATAAAAGAAGTTATTGAGTTAAGCGAAAGCTGTCTTTTTAATTTCGAATATAATCAGAGCGGCCTTGAGGCCTTAGTTATCAGCGTGGCTCGCTTAAAAGCCAAAATATAATAGGGAAATTATCCATAACATGGCGATCCTGCGGACACCGTTCTTGCGACAAATATAAAACCTAACATAATATAAAGCCTAATGTCATACTCAAGAGTAGGGTTAGATGAGCTATTCGAGCAGTTGAACCAACCAGCAACATTTGTAGAAGTTGAATATGTACCAGAACATGTAGCGCAAGGCAATACAGTTCCACAGATATATATTCCGACACCATTGACAGCTGGACCAAAGCCACTCACACTGGAGCAATACCAGCAAAGACAGTGCAAAAGGACACAGCAAGAAGAGGATAAACATAGATAGAAGTCGAGAGGAGGCAAAGCAGTAAACTTGAGAAGAAAGCTTGGTGAGCTATACCGCGTGATCCATCTGGCGTCAGGTGAAAACAAGAAGAAACTGATAGCTGAACTGATCAAAGCAAAAGAAGAACTACATGATACCAAATATTACAGAAGTCTACAGACAACTCACGATGCTTGACCAGAAGAGCAAGGAAACCATTACAATCAATGAGAACATTGAAAATAATCTAGGATCAGCTGTAACAAAAACCGAGATTCAGCAGACAACACTAACCATTCTATCAACAATAATCATTATTTGCATATTTATATACATAGCATATAGAATAAATCAATATTTTAAAGCATACGTTCAGAAAAGGATGAACAGAATTCAGAATGTTTAAAGTAATTATCATAACAGCTCTTTTGATAATAATAATTTCTGTTGCATTATATAAAATATATTCTTATTTTAAAAATTATGTTAAGAACAAAATACTTTTATCAGTAATTGAAAATATATAATCAAAGACAAAAAAAAAAAAAGTAATTATAGATATAACAATGTCAGAATTTGCTACAACATGCTTTTACCAAGGATGTTTTGGAATCCTTTTTAGCGAACACTGCTATAAATGTAAACGAAAAATTATTGATATTGGAAAAGTAAGATATTTATCTTACAAGAAAAATAGCTTTCATTTCAATTGCTTCAGATGTACTATTTGCGAACTGAAAATTGGCAAAAATGGCTTTCATTTAAAAGAATCAAGAATAATTTGTAACAAATGCGCATAAATAATATAAATGGAGAGTGAATATGCTTTGCAAATACTTGTGAAGTTAAAAAAGAGCCCAAATAGGACGTATACAACTGAATTCATAACAAAGACTTTACTTGACTTAAAAAATTTAAGACTGCAAATAATTGAGGATCAAGAGAAGCATAATTTTGATCAAATAACAAAAAAAATAAAATCATTCTTAAAATCAAAAGAGGAAAATTTAACAACCACAATGGCTTCATTTGATTTAGTAACTGCTTCTAAGTTGATTCCTGAGTTTCAAGGAGACTTTCGAGATTTAAACAATTATATAGGGTTAATTGAATTTTATCATGATACTTTAAAAGATGATACACAACAAAAAACACTAATTAAGTTTATACTAGCCACAAAATTATCAGAAAATGTAAAAAACAGAATACTAAGTGAAACAAAACCTGAGACTTTAGAAACATTAAAAATCATACTACAAAAAACATTCAAAACGAAAAAGACAGTTTCAACATTGCATCATGATTTAACCAAGATGTATCAAGGAAATTTGGAAATCACAGCATTTGCATCTAAGATAGAAAATCTGTTAGCAGCATTGAATGAGTTGCAGATAAATGAGCAAGGTGAAGAGCACCGTGAATTAATAGTAAGGCTGAACGATCAAATAGGAATGACAACGTTCAAGAATGGGTAAGTTGAACCTTTTAAGTCAGTCGTTTTGGCAGCTCGCCCAACAACATTAGGTGATGCAATCAGGGTAGCTACAGAGATCGATACGACAAATAACAGTAGAGTAATGCATTTTAACAGATTTCCAAGAGGTCGAGGACATTTTAATCAAAACAGGCAGAATCATTTTCATAATAAGAATTTTAGTAATGGAAACTTTAACCGGAATTTCATTCAAGACAGAAATAAGAATAATAATAACAATAGAGGTTACGGCAATAATATAAATAATAGCTATAGTAGAGGTGTGCACAATAATCTTAGAGGTAATAACAGTAGAGCGAATAATAATAATGGGCATAGATACAATAATAATAACAATAGGACCAACAACCAGGGAAACTAAGAAGCCCCCGGTATCCGGAGACTGGGGAACTCTTACATAAGAAGCGGAGAGAAAATAAAAAATATAGAATTATAAATGTAACTCGATCAAATGAGATATCAAATTATGTTAGTGTTAAGATAGGTAACGTTACTAGTAGATACTGGAGCAGACATCTCCTTATTAAAAAATTACATTTTAAATGATTATATAAACGATAATGATGTATGTAAGATAAATGGAATAACTAGTGAAACAACACATTCATTAGGAAGCTCAAATATTAAATTAAAATGGGAGGATAGGATTTTAGCACATCAATTTCATATAATAGATGAAAATATAAACTTGTTATCAGATGGGATTTTAGGTAGAGATTTTCTTATAAAGAATAATTGTAAAATAGATTATGAGACGTATACACTAACAATTGCGGCAGATGAAGAAGAGTTTGTAATACCAATGAACACGCAAATAATAACTGTTAAAAACTTAAAAATTCCCCCAAGAGCAGAGTCAGTAATAGCTGTGAATATAGATGTAGTTGAAGAAAGCATAGTTTGTGGTAAAGAAATTAGTAAAGGAGTGTTTGTAGCAAACACGATAATTCCAGCACTAGGAGCTAAGCATGTACAATTTCTAAATACAACACCGGATGAGATTTTTGTACCAAAATTGACGCTGGGTACAGAAAACATGAAAAATTATGAAATATTTCATTATAAGAAATATTATTATATAAAATATTTCATTATAATCCAATTCAAAACGTAAATCCTTTCTATGCTAATTCAGTAGGCGGACCCGTAAAAATTACTCACCATGCAAATGCACATCTTTTCGGTAATAACGAAATTCCCATTAAATTTTTTTACTTCCAACTCTAAAATCGTTTCACGCTATAATAGGCAATGACATCCTCAAACAACTTTCAGCAGTAATATAGACAGAACATAACTATATGGTAATCAGAGGCGGCACAAAAATAAAAATTAAACTCACGTGATGTAAATAATATTAATATCAGAACTGATTATATGAAAATCCAACAGAAAAAGTCAATAACTTCTGTTGTAAAAAAATGCCCTACTTTTTTTTCCGATCCAGATGAAAAATTACCTATACTACTACAGTAGTAGGAGAAATTCGGACAAAATCAGATCCACGCATCTACACTAGATCTTATCCTTATCCCATGTCACTCAAATCAGAAATAGAAAGTCAAGTTAATAAGCCACTTCATGATGGTATCATCAGACCATCACGATCACCATACAATTCACCGGTGTGGATTGTTCAGAAAAAACCATACTCTTTAGGAAATAAACAATATAGAATGGTCATAGACTACCGTAAATTAAATGAAAATACTATCGCAGACCGCTATCCTATCCCTGAAATTCAGGAAATATTTGCTTAGTTAGGTAATATGTTGAAATTGTATAAGCTAAAAATATTTCATCTGGCAACTCTTGCATAATGTTTTTACATTCTCTCTGTTACCTCTTAAGTTTCGGTTTGTGCATTCATTTTTTAGTTTTCAATAAACCATCAACTAACACACTACGTGCCTCGTTTGTTTTATTCCCTACAAAGGTTATGGGCCCAGGGCATGCGTTTTTGTTTTAAAAACTCAATTAAATTTTAGAGTATTAATTTCGTGGGCGAATTTCAACCACTTATTATCAAAATGGGTATGTCGCTTCAAATAGAAAAACTTGGAGAAGACAATTATGACGTGTGGTGCATGTCTATGCGTAGCATGCTAATTACATCAGATTTATGGAGTGTTGTATGCGGTGCATTTCTTAGAAATGAAGGTGTTGCTGCAGAGGCTACAAAATGGGACATAGTTGACCAAAAGGCGCAAGCATACATCATTTTAAATGTGAAACCAATGCAGTTGATGCACATCAAGTAATGTACAACCAGCGCTGCCGCGTGGAAAAAATTGCATGATATGCATTTACCTATTGGCCCGATCAGAAAAGTACAATTATACAAAAAACTTTTGCGTTTAAATATGCAGCAGGGAGACAATCTTGTTCAATATGTTAATTCATTCATCGAAACAATCTAAAAATTGGCCGATTTGGACATAAAAATCAACGATGAATTGAAAGTAATTATGCTGCTATCCAGTTTGCCAAATATCTTTGAAAAGTTTGTGGTCGCAATTGAGACACGCGACAAGCTGCCTTCGTTTGAAATCGTTAAGCTAAAAGTTCTGGAAGAAGGCGCACGGAAACAAGAGACAGACGAACGCGAGAGCTCAGTTCAAGCTGCATACGCACACACTCAGGCACAAAATGATTTCACTACAACGCCATAGTAGCCGTGCATAGTATTTCAAGCTTCGCCATAGGAGCCGTGTTATCTCAAGAAGACCGACCAATAGCATTTATATCTCGTACTCTTCTTATATGGGCACTAGAGAAACTAAGGAATTACTTATATGGTACAGCCAAAGCTAGAATCCTAACCGATCATCAGCCACTCACTCATGCCCTCAGCAACAAAAATAGCAGTAGTAAACTTCGAAGATGGAAAGCCATTCTAGAAGAATACAATTATGAACTGCAATGCAAGCCAGGAAAAACAAATATCGTTGCCGACGCACTATCAAGAGTTCCTCAGATAAATTCAATGTCATGAAACCCAACACAGTGATGAAAGCTCATCTCAAGACCTCATACCATTCGCCAATATACCTATAAATGTCTTTAAGAATCATATATTTCTATTCATTGATGATACCCCATTCTACAATTTTGAGATTATATTCCCTACATACCATCGCCATACTAAAAAAATAAAAATACTTTGTGTCGACAATAGGGTTGCTGAGGCAGTACATGGTACTAACTGGCCACATATCTAAGACTTTAGACGTGCATTACTGCGTACTACATTTGCTATATTAATGAACAGATTTCTTTTCAATGATGAAGAATCAAGTGAGGACGAGTTTGTCACTCATTCAGTCATATCTAGTCAACCCCCTGGCAGAGGTTGGCAATCGATATGTATCCCTGAACCGGATAACGACGTCTCCGGACACAACATCTCAATACTCGTGCAAGAAGGCACTTCAAGAATCGTGGAATCTAGGTCAACAAACCCCAGGCCGGCCCGCAGAACTTTCTCGTTCCGGAGAGGTTTAATTAGCCCCAGGAACAGGCCATTCATCGTATAAATTTACAAATCAGGCTCCAAAACTCGTGGCTAACAAATTGTCCAATCTTTTCTTTGTTGGCCGTCCGACTGGCGCGTCTGAGCCAGAGTACGCTTACATGGTGATAACCCATGCGCAGAGCGTTTTTTCCAAATACCCATGGGTGGTTTTCTCGCTGCTGTATTACAACAAGGCCACCCGCGAAGAACATCTACTCCTGTGCATATCATTTAAGCTTTATCGGGTGAACTGCCACCTCAGTAAAGAGCCTCGTGATAACATCTGTAATAACCAGGAAGTGGCTGCTATAGTTTTGCTTATCATGAGTTCGAAGATGTTTTTGATAAGCTCGATGTCGATGTTTTATTTGAAAAAGTTCTAAAATTTCTTTCCACTTGAGAACACTTAGAGCTGGTTTCACGACCGTTAGTTAACCAATTGGTTAATTAACTTAAGGCTGTTAGTTAACTATAACTTTTTATGATTTGGGTTTCACAATGCTTTAGTTAACTAATGGCAATTTTGTTAAGAAAATATGGCAACACTATATAAAACATATGTTTTTGACAAATGCATTAAATACGTTTCTTTTGCACAATGGACAAAATTAATGCAACAAACGCAAGATGTTCCAATTTTTCACAAAAAGAAATTGACCTCCTATTAGAAATCGTGCAGAAGTACAAAAGCATAATCGAGTGCAAACAGTCCGATAAATATCATGCGGACGAGAAGGAGAGGACATGGGGAAAAAATAGAATCTGAGTTCAATAGCCAGAATGCGGAACGCACATACAGGAGCTTAAAGGTTCTTAGAACGAAATATTATACCCTGAAAAAGGATTTGAAGAAGCGAGCGGGAGCTGAAAAGAGGGCCGCCTGCAAAATTGCTGCTGACTACAACTGATGACAAAGTGCGGTCCATTTTGAACGAGCGTCAAGTATCTGGTATGAATTCCATATACGACTGCGATGCCTTGGAAATAATTCAAAATGAAGAAGTCAATGTGCTGGATTGTAGCTTTGATCTTACCCAGGAAGAAGTGGTAGATGAAATCAGTAAGAACCCAACTATTTATATACAATATTGCAACAATGAACACATTATCTGTTTTTTTCCATTATTATTTGTTTCACGTTTCTGTTTTTGCTTTTTTATAAGCTTTTTTCTATTACAGAAATCAGCTGTTCGTTAACTAATGGTTTAAACCACCACCACTGCTGGCTTAACCTTTTGTAAACTTTGATTGTGAAATTCAAATCTGTTAGTTAACCTCTGGTCAGTTGTTAACTAATGGTCGTGAAACTGGCCCTTAGTAGTAAGAAAACAAACTATTTTGCTGATCAAATTAATGGGATCTATTTATTAAATATTAAGCTCTATAAAGCAGAAAATTTTGCCATCTTTGCAACTGATGCTTCAGTTGGGAGAGATGTTGCTGGTTTAGGAATTTTTAATTTTTCACTTAATTTGTTTTTATTTTAAAATTCCTTTTAAATGTTCTTCACTTTTTGTTGAGTTTTCTGCTATAAAAAGCAATAGAGTCGGCCATTGAAGAAGGTTTATGTAAAATCGTTATCTTCACTGATAGTTTGCAGCCTGCCAGGCTCTCGATTCTAATTCTACGTAAAATATTTGTGTGGCAAACATTCACAATATGGTCAGTAGTTCTTTGATTGAAAAAATTCATTTTATTTGGACACCTTGTCATGTTTGTAAATTTATCAATGAAAAGGCGGATGAAATTGCAAATTTGGATTGTGATGTTGGGGCTCTGCTTAAAGTTGATTTTGACTCGAAAGAGGCTTTAAGACAAAATTAAAATTAATTAACAAATGGAATGTAAAATTTATAGATTTGTCCTTAAGTAAGGGAAAGCGGTTCTTTGAATTATTTCCTAATGTTACAATCAAGCCATCACGGTACATAAACTAGTGAATGCAAGAGATGTAAAGATTGTAAACAGGCTTATGGCGGGTCACTCATATGATAAGTCCTATTTGTTATTGATTGGTGTACGTGATACTAATATATGCTTGGAGTGTGATACTTTGGAGTCGATCCAACACCTCATGTTCAACTGTACTAAATTTAGTAACATAATTTTCAAGTTTCAAGTTTCAACACCAATACTAGAGTTGTTAAAATCATTAGACTTTGCAAACAGTCCAGAACTTATATTTGAAATATTTATTAAACGAATTAAATTAAAACTTACTTGAACAAACGATCAAAAGAAACTCTTACGATGTTATTTTTTTCGGATCTTTTTGCTAGTCTTTGCTTCCATAGTTTGGAAGTCTCATCAACACCAAAAAACGTCAGATGCATCATATTCTAGGGCAGCACTGATACCGGAAAATAATATCTCAGGTGCATTCATTCGTGTGCTCTCGTCGAATTCAGTCGAAAAATTTTTCCGAACGTTTTTGCTGAGTCATTTTTTCTAGTACTTTCCAGAAGTTTCTGCTTGCCTCTTTTTTCTTTTTGTTTCACCTTTTGTTCACTTTTAATTACTTATAAAAGACTTTGTCAAATAAACTGATATTATAATTGTGTTTCTCGAATGTGTTCCAAAGCTAAGGGGATGCTTGACCCCTTAGCAATCTTACCTTCGACATCTAAAATAACCAGGGACCGGAGCAGAAGTCGTGACGCTTCAACAAAAAAAGCACGAACAAATGTAACGGAAATTCCCAATCATCATCATCCTACTTCTTCACATCAGGCCAATCTCATCAACATGTCAACAACATCTCATCCAAATGCTTATCATCCTTCAGCTGCTCATCCAATGGACACTCATCCAACATGTTCTCATCTAACAACTACTCATCCACCACCTCCACCTTCAGACAACTTCTTCGGTAAGAATTTTGCTTTAAAATATGATTTTTCCCACCAGGGACCTTTTATGGTATACGTTGACACAACTTCCATAAACAATGACACGCGAAAGCCGATAAATTGCATAGCTCTAGCAAGAACCCTGAAAAACCTTCAAATACAAAATATATCGGAAATAACCAAAATTGGTTTTGGCCGATGCAAGATCATTTTCAAAACGGCAACAGCAGCTAACAATTTCGTACAAGACTCGCGTGTGAAAGATGCCGGCTACTTACCAAGAATTTTAGTGCACTTTATTGCCAAAACGGGTATAATTTTTGATGTCCCTACGGACATAAAAATGGAAGAATTCTACGATCAGATCGAATCTCCGATCCCAATTTTAAAATTGATACGTGTTGAGAGACACCATGGCGAAGAAAAATTCGCTACTAACAGAGTCAAGATAATGTTCCAAGGCCTTGAAATTCCCAAGCAAATTTCATTTAACTATTCAAAAATCAATGTCAAGTATTTTATTCCTCTACAGCAATGCTACAGATGCTTTAGATATAACCATCTCGCACAACACTGTAAACAAGCGGAAAGGGCATGTGCTCTATGCTTCAACTGTCATACTTCAGGAAGTAATTGCGCAAGAGTAACCTGTATTAATTGCAAACAAGAACACCCCCCAACGGACAAAGCCTGCCCGGCTAGGGAAAAGGCATACCTCCTAAAAAAAATCATGACAATTGAAAACCTAAGCATCCAAGAAGCTAAAGGTCGTTTCTCCAACGTTTTTTCAAATCGTTTTTCTCTGCTTCAGGACAATGAAGACGAGGTAGCTTTTCCAGCGCTACCCAACAGCTCCACAAAAAACCCCACCTTTTTAAATAGTAAAGAAGCGGCTGCTGCAATGCATTCCAAATATAGCTTCGCAAAAGTTGTCAAATCGGCAAACAAGCTAAAGGAAGAAAGCAACACAAAACAAACTATGAAACAATGGAATGAAATCATAAAGCCAATACCATCTCAAACCTCTCCAATGCTGCTGAACAACAATAAAGTTTCCGAGTTGGAAAAAACTCTGTCGTTAATAAACAAAACGATTAACAAATTCTTAACTGCCCAAACTCTTGATTCTCTATCCTCAGACTCACGTTCATGCTTTCAGGCGATTAAAAATTCAATAGATCGCTACAATATTGAAAGTGACGCACAATGTATTTTTGCCGAAAGTCAAACTTCAAACTGACTTAACCATGAAAATACTTCAATTCAATATACAAAGTCTTATAGCGCATTCTTTTCTGAAAAAAAATTCTGCATTTTTTCTGCCCTCTTCAAGAACTCTGCATTTTTTCTGTTCTTTTCTAAAAAAAAATGTTGACCTCAAAATAAAACGTGTTCTTTTCTCGAAAATGTTGACCGCAAAAGTATAACAAATGCAGCATTTTCTGACCTGTAAAATTCGACGGTTCTGTATTCTGCCCTCTAGTAATACCAACATTAAAACAAAGTAAAATAATTTTGACAACTCATACTTTGTGCTAAGAAAATTGTGATAAGCAAAGATTTCTAATTTTGAAAAATGTCTGAAATTGATTCCAATATGTTGTTGGTTAAAGTGGTTAGTTTTATAAAAAATGAATTGCTCGATTCGTCATCTTCATCACCGGAAGACGAATAAAATAATAAATAAATAATCAATAATAAATTAGTCAGAAATCAAAACAACAGTGCAGCCAATATTAAAAAAGAAAAAATGTTGCATTTTTTCTGTTCTTTTCTCAGCTCAAAAGAGGTCAACATTCTGTAAATTCAGGTCAGAATCTAAAAAATTCTGCATTCTGTAAGGGCAGAATTTTTTTTCAGAAAAGAATGCGCTATTAAAAAGAAAGGAAATAAAGAAAAGTTAGAATTTTTTTTGGAAAAACTCAACATTGATATATGTTTACTCGTAGAGATTTGGCTGTGTGATAACTCCACCACGAGTTCATCCAATTACAATTTCATTGGCAGATATCGCGATGATGGCTATGGAGGAGTGGGAATTTATTTAAAAAAAAGTATTAAATTCAAAATTCTAAATTTAAACTCAACAGCAGAGGTGCTAGGAGTGTCTACTTTAAATCTGTCCCAAAATATAAACATAATATGTTTCTACACACCACCAAATATAGATATAAACTTTTTCCAATCCGAAACGGAAAAAATCTTAGCACTTTTCGCAAACTCCAATACAATGACACTGATTGGCGGGGACTTCAACGCAAAATGTATGACTTGGGGAAACCCGTCAAACAACATTAAGGGTAATTTTTTGGAAAAAGCCGTGAATGACTATGGCTATGTGTGTTTAAATGACGGTACACATACTTTTGGCACCTCAACCACTCAGTCCTCTGTTTTGGATCTAACCTTCACAAATAAAGCAAACGTAAATATAGCCTGGAAGGTCTTAAACGAAAAAATTACCAACAGCAATCATGCACCTATCTTAATCGAACTTGACTATGTTCTCCGTCCTTTTTCGAGGAAAAAAATTGTCAACAAGAACATGCTCTTGAATGATATTTCGAAATTAACCATTAAAGACAACTATAATGACATAAAACTTTCGCTTACAAATACTTTGTCTAAAAACACTATTACAATTGATGAAAAAAATAAATACATACCAAAAGCCTGGTGGGATGATGAATCTTCTCGTCTATTTAGAAAACGGAAAGCATCAAGGAAAAAATATTATGCCAATAAAACCTTTGAAAACATGACGGAATTGATTGAGGCCGAGAAAAAACTTAATTTACACATTAAAAACAAAAAGAAAGAAAATTTCACTGAATTAATTGAAGAAATTTCCAACTCTAAAAACATGAGTGAAATCTGGAAAAAAGTTAACCAGGTCAAAAAATACAACTGCATTAAAAAAACGAATAACTCTTCGGACACTGATTTGAACCAGAAATATCTAGATAATTTTGCACATTTAGATCCTTCTCTTCTAATTCAATTACCCACCTTCTCTGACGAAAATTTCGATATCACTTTTAACTATCAATTCTTCTTAGAATTTCTGAACTCTAGAAAACCTGATTCAGCACCTGGAACAGACAAAATAACCTATCGAATATTACAGGCTCTCTCAGAAAACAGCAAAAAGACACTTTTCAAAACTCTGAAAGGGATCTGGCTGAGTGGCATAGTACCGGACGACGGGAGAATAATTAAAATCCATCCAATTCCCAAAAAAAATGTCGATCTGGCCTTCATCGGTAACTATAGACCTATATCTCTCCTGAACACTTCCTTAAAGATAGTTGAAGGCATCATTAAGATAAATTTGGAAAAATTTGTTCGTGATCAAAAAATCCTTTCCCGATAGATCATATGCATTCCGAAAAAACAGATCAACAGCTCAGTGCATAAATGATCTGATTAACAATGTATATTTCTATAAATCTAAAGGGCTCAAAGTGCTAGGTGCATGTATAGATATTGTCAAAGCATATGACAACACAAACATCAATAAATTAAAGAACACATAGCTTTCGCTAAATTTTCCCGCCCAGATAGTCTGGTGGATTTACTCATTCCTGAGTAAAAGATACCTAACATTAGATAAAGCGTCAACAACAACAAACAAAGGTTTGGCACAAGGAAGTGGTTTAAGCCCTTTACTGTTTAGCATCTATACGGTGGCTTTCCATAGCATTGTAGATGATAACACATTACTTTTTCAGTTTGCAGACGATTTTTTTATCATCTCTCACAATAATAATTTTGAAAAAGCCAAAAACAATCTGACAACAAAAATTGAAGACTTTTTATCGATATGTAATAGCATTGATTTATCAATTAATCTAAGAAAATCCAATGTCATATACTTCAACAAAAGAAATATCACATTAAATATCGCAGTTAACAATACAGTCATACCCCAAGTAAATAATATCAAATATCTTGGTCGTATAATCTCAGCCAATAATTCTGCCTTGGAACATGTAGATAATATCATCGCCAAAATCAACAAAACATGCAATTTTATCTCAATCCTCAGCGGTTGCAGATTTGGCATTGATGTGAATAAAGCCCTACATTTCTACAAAGCTTTCGTGAGGTCCAAATTAGAATACGCAATTTCATCCTTCACAAATCTTTCCAAGCAGGCAGAATCACGAATAAAAGCATGTATTAATAACATTCTTAGAAAATGTCTAGGCCTTATCAGATCATCACCAATACATGTAATATACTCACTTGCTGCAGAACTTCCTCCCCAATATCGTTTTGAATTACTTACTGCCAAAGAAATTGCCAAATGTTGGGCATTTAATCTACCAATCAAAAGAATACTTACTAATTCAGATTTTAACATCAACAGAAGCTATTCTAAAATATTTCTTAAATTTAAAAACATTTTCACTAAAATTAACACATTAACGGAAGGTGACATCATCACTCAAAAAATCAGTTTTGATTTCGAATTCTTCAAAGGCTGTGTTAGGAAAAAAGTAGATGCAAACAACTGTTTAATTGCAAAATTATATGCAGAAAAAATCCACCTGATCGAATCACAAAACTTTGATATTATTTTTACGGACGGCTCTGTAATAAACGGGAGCTCAAATTTTGCCTTCTTACATGTGGAATCTCACACGATTCAAATGTTCTTCGTCAGGAAAGTCCTATCTTCAATGTCAAAAGAACTATTGGCCATCGAAAGAGCTGTTGACCATGCCATCAACAACAACATTAAAAAAGTAGCTATTCTTACGGATAGCAAAAGTGGAATGCAATGTCTATTAAATCCAAATAATAATCATATTGCAACGAGCATTATAAACAAAATAAACACGAGCAATATTGAACGTCTTCAAATTCATCACATTCCGGGACATAGCGGCATTGTAGAAAATGAGGTGGTGGATGAGGCAGCAAGGAAAGCTGCAGTCTTAGGACACGAAGTCTTCATAAACTGGCCACTTTCAGATGCAATCAAAGAAATAGAAAAACAACTTTTCTCTGCTTGGTCTATGAAATACAAATCACTAATTCTATCCAAGGGCGTTGACTATGGCAAAATTGTACCTGATATACAGAAAAAACCCTGGTTTAAATTCCCAAATTCCAAACTACTGCCAACACAAGTCAAAACAATAAATAGACTGCTGTGCGGCCACTCTTTAAAGTAAAGTTCTCACGACAAAAAGACCTTACAGCACAGGAAATAGAAATTTTAAAAGAGCATGGAAGAGCACACGGAGATAGCAAGGAAAATAAAATCAAACTCATAAAAAAATTCTATTTTCTTAGCATGCAAGCGAAAATTAACAGAATAGTAAAACAATGTAGTATTTGTTTAGAGCAGAAGTATTGTAGGGAAAATACAGTCAATAACCTAACCTGGATCACTTGACATTTGGATATTACCAAATTGTTAAGCTGATTAAGCATACTTACAACATTCCAAGGCACTTGAGTTACCAGCGTTTAGTCACCTATCTCAAGTTGCGCTTGAAGTGAACTAGTGATTCATGATTATGTATTTTCCTTACCTTTCGTATAACAGAAATCATAATTAAATAAACAGTCTTAAATTAACCACTGAACTGAACTAGTGTATTATTTAAAGGGTTCAACAGTATGATCGACATCCAAATAAGACAATATTAAAACCAACACCTATCCCTGAACACCCTGGTCAAATAGTTTATTTAGATCTTTTTTACACTTATCACAAAGTAATATTAACAGCCATTGATAAATATTCTAAATACGTCCAGGCAAAAATAGTGAGCTCACGAGCAGTAGAAGATATTAAAGAGCCCCTTCGATAAAAATCGTAGTTGACAACGAAAAATCTCTAGCAGCTACTTCAATAAGATTCATGTTGGAAGATCAATATGGAATAGAAATACATAAAACCCCTCCATAACCATACTCTCCTATTTCAGTGAATAATAAAATACGGACTTTTCAGTATAATATGCTACGCAGATACTTGGGTCTAGCTCCATCTACTCCTGTGTATATCATTTAAGCTTTATCGGGTGAACTGCCACCTCAGTAAAGAGCCTCGTGATAACATCTGTAATAACCAGGAAGTGGCTGCTATAGTTTTGTTTATCATGAGTTCAAAGATGTTTTTGATAAGCTCGATGTCAGGCTGTTAGTTAACTATAACTTTTTATGATTTGGGTTTCACAATGCTTTAGTTAACTAATGGCAATTTTGTTAAGAAAATATGGCAACACTATATAAAACATATGTTTTTGACATATGCATTAAATACGTTTCTTTTGCACAATGGACAAAATGAATGCAACAAACGCAAGATGTTCCAATCTTTCACAAAAAGAAATTGACCTCCTATTAGAAATCGTGCAGAAGTACAAAAGCATAATTGATTGCAAACAGTCCGATAAATACCATGCGGACGAGAAGGAGAGGACATGGGAAAAAATAGAATCTGAGTTCAATAGCCAGAATGCGGAACGCACATACAGGAGCTTAAAGGTTCTTAGAACGAAATATTATACCCTGAAAAAGGATTTGAAGAAGCGAGCGGCAGCTGAAAAGAGGTCTTTGTACGCGACTGGTGGAGGGCCGCCTGCAAAATTGCTGCTGACTACAACTGATGACAAAGTGCGGTCCATTTTGAACGAGCGTCAAGTATCTGGTATGAATTCCATATACGACTGCGATGCCTTGGAAATAATTCAAAATGAAGAAGTCAATGTGCTGGATTGTAGCTTTGATCTTACCCAGGAAGAAGTGGTAGATGAAATCAGTAAGAACCCAACTATTTATATACAATAGTGCAACAATGAACACATTATCTGTTTTTTTCCATTATTATTTGTTTCACGTTTCTGTTTTTGCTTTTTTATAAGCTTTTTTCTATTACAGAAATCAGCTGTTCGTTAACTAATGGTTTAAACCACCACCACTGCTGGCTTAACCTTTTGTAAACTTTGATTGTGAAATTTAAACCTGTTAGTTAACCTCTGGTCAGTTGTTAACTAATGGTCGTGAAACTGGCCCTTAGTAGTAAGAAAACAAACTATTTTGCTGATCAAATTAATGGGATCTATTTATCAAATATTAGGTTGGCAAAAGGTTGGCAACGCTATGTTGGAGTAGAACGCGAATTGTGAAGTCGTCGATCAAATTTACATTAAACTGTTGTCTAAATAACTGGAAAAATTCTTCAAACATATTTATATTCAAGGCAAACAATTTTCTAAACCGTGTGTTCAAAAAGTTTTTAGTGATTCAACAAGTAAAACTTAATTGAATCAAATATATAAAAATCTTCAATATCTGCCATATTTTATTCGCCATATTTTATTTTGTTGCTGCAATTATCGTCTGCGGGTTTGCTGTTTGTTGTTGCTGCTCTCCTCTGTTTTACTGCTAACTGCTGCTGTTGTTGTTTTTTGATATCATTGAACATAAACATGCCTGCAAAAAATTTAGTGTGCGCAAAATGTACAAAAAGTCTCGGCAAACAACAACCTAGCATTGGATGTGGAATGTGTGGAAATTGGTACCATATTGTATGCGCTGAAGTTTCAACGGAGCAGCATGGATTTCTTTTAAAGAATCGAAATTTTTCTTTCACGTGCAAGGAGTGCAAAGAGAATCCCCCGTCCTCAAATGGTGATATTGCGTTAATTCGAAAAGAACTTCGTGAAGGCTTAGCAGACATTAAACAATGGTTTGCAGCCACTATTGAAGAGGTCAAGTCTGAGTGGACATCCAACTTGAAGGAGATGAAATCCGACATTGCGCAATGTAACAAATTAATTAAACTTGTCGACACTGCGGTTAATGATAAGATTAATGAGCTTGAGATGGAAAACAATGTACTTCACCGAAGAATAAACCGTGCTGATGTTGTAATAAGCGGCTTACCATCTGGAATGTCTGACATATACGAACCAATTATGTCCCTCACTAAATTTTTAAACATTAACATCAATGTAAGCGACATAAACCAGTGTGTGTACAAGTTAGCAGGTGTCACCTAACATTGCACGCGTATCCGCTAGAGCCAGAATATAAATTCGTACGTGACAATATCGCGATCTAAATAAACTACAGTGTCAGCAAAAACAGCCGCAACAGTAGCAGCAACAACAACAATAATAAAAACATAGCATGAACAAGTAGTACCCACTACAACAATAGCAAGAATAAAAACAACATAGCACCAAGCAAGCAGTGCCCACCACAACAATTGCAGCAACAACAACAACAACAACAACAACAACAACAACAACAACAACGACAGCAGCAGCAACTCAAGGCGTAGGGATAGACTATCTTTGGAATGTTAGTTTTAGTTTTTAAGATACGCTCAATAAACAAACTTTAACACTGGCACATAGTGCCAAAATTAAATAAAGCGTTTTAACTCGTATTAACTGGCGCCCAACGTGGGGCCGTGCATAGTTAAAGACGCGGCTCGAACCCACGAAAAACAGTGAAATTTCTCATAGAGAAAAAAATTAAAACAGTGAAGTTCTTCATAGAAGAAAAAAATAAAAACAGCGAAATTATTCATAGAAGAAAAAAATAAAAACAGCGAAATTATTCATAGAAGAAAAAAACGAAAAACAGTGAAATTTCTCATAGAGGAAAAAATTAAAACAGTGAAGTTCTTCATAGAAGAAAAAAATAAAAACAGCGAAATTATTCATAGAAGAAAAAAAACGAAAAACAGTGAAATTTTTCATAGAGGAAAAAATTAAAACAGTGAAGTTCTTCATAGAAGAAAAAAATAAAAACAGCGAAATTATTCATAGAAGAAAAACATAAAACTGAAATTCTTCATAGAAGGAAAAAAATAAAAACAGTGGAATTCTTCATAGAAGAAAAGATAGAAACAGTGAATTTCTTCATAGAAGAAAGAAATAAAAAACAGATTAAAGGAACTTACCAATAGCTGGAAAGACTTACCTGAAAATAAAAAGAAAAAATTATTGGATATTTAAAAGAAAAAACTCTTAAAAATTAAAATTCTTAATAAAAGAAATGAGTTAAAACTCTTACGTGGAAAGAATAAAAAACAGTTATAAATTGTGTAAAAGACGATTTCAGTAAATAGAAAATAATCAAATAAAAATTCTCTAACCATCGAATGCGGCTTCACCGAGTGGACAAACGACGCAAGGATCATGAACGTGTTAATACTGTAGATATTTTTATTTTAGTATTATTTTATAAATTTAATTTTGTTTGAATTTTTGTATAAATATTAAAGCTCTCGCAACTTTATCGATTATATTAAAAAAATTATATTATTGAATACCTCTACATAAAGATTTTTATAAAATATTAAGTTTTCTCAATTTTAACAATTGTATTAACATGGACGCAAACACAATACAGACCCTGCTTAATGCAGCAATAAGGGCCGCGACCGAACAAACTAGACGTGAATTTCAGGAGAAACTGGACGACTTAACGAATAAACTGACCTTGTTAGAGACCCCCTCCCAAGTTGAGGAGTTTAGGGATGTAACAATAGTTCCAGGGACAACATGTGATGAATCACTAGACCTAGTGAAGTCACTGCCAGAATTTTCTGGTGATCAGGCGAGATATGTCTCATGGAGACAAGCGGCTCACACCGCTTACAAAATTTTCGAGAACTATGCTGGTAGCTCAAAATACTACCAAGCGGTAGCCATAATAAGGAACAAGATAACAGGATCAGCAGACATGGTTTTGGCTTCTTTCAATACGGTTCTGAATTTTCGAGCAATAATCGCCAGGCTAGACTTTACGTACGCTGACAAAAGACCTGTCTACTTGGTAGAACAGGAGATGTCAACGTTACGGCAAGGTAAATTGTCAATTATAGAATTCTACGATGAGGTAGAGAAGAAGTTGACATTAATAATTAATAAGACCATAATGTCATATAGTGGTCAGGATGGACTCATAGAGTCTCTAAACGCAAAATACAGACAGGACGCACTTCGCGTTTTCATCTCTGGCCTAAACCGGCCATTGTGCGACATACTATTTTCATCCAGGCCAGATGATATGCCGACAGCGCTGGCACTCGCTCAAGAGTTAGAAGCCAATCAAGCGCGATTGGTATTCGCCAATTCTTTTAATAGACATGAACGACAATCGTTTGCTCCACAACCCTTTATTCCACAATATCGTGGAATTCCCTTCGATAGAAGACAACAGAGACCACAGCGACCTATTCCCATGGAAGTCGATGCTTCCACCTCTCGATTTGTCTTGAATAGGCCAAGCCCACAGGCTCCGCCTATCCACCCATTGGATCGTAGACCATTAGTAAATCCCAACAACAGAACTGCTTTTGGTGTTAACATTAACGAACCAAGGCCCTTCGGGCCTGACCAACAAGCCAAACCGTTTAAGAGGCATCGGGACTCAGACAGAGCACCCATGGCAAAGTTACAGAGAATCAATCATCTGGCTCATCGGGATATCGAGCCTGAAGAGGAAAGCCTTAGCGGTGAGGATCACTTTGACTACGATGACTATTAAGAAAACGCAAACTCAGGTTTTAACGACAGTCACACAGAAGATGTTTTGGAAATTAAAGATGAAATTAATTTTTTAGAGGGAAATCCCTCCTCCCGTACATCTGCAGGACACTAGGAGGGAATGAATTAAAATTCTT
The DNA here is from genome assembly GCA_943735915.1 of Pherbina coryleti. Classification (NCBI taxonomy): domain Eukaryota; kingdom Metazoa; phylum Arthropoda; class Insecta; order Diptera; family Sciomyzidae; genus Pherbina; species Pherbina coryleti. Next base: position 185,530,930 of record OX030948.1, on the reverse strand, counting down.
AATCGACACTGGAACGTCAAAAAATTACGTAAAAAACCTAAGCCTTTTAAAAGCTGTTAAACCCACAGAAACTCCGTTTTTGGTTAAATCAATACACGGTGAAACCAGAGTCAATTCAAAATGTTTAATGAATGTGTTTAATAAAACATCTAATTTTTATATTTTACCTAACCTCGAAAAATTTGACGGAATAGTTGGTTTTGACTTCCTGTTTGAAATAAACGCAAAAATTGATGTCAGGAAAGGAATTTTGCAATACGATGGTGGTCAGGAAGAATTTCTGTACCTCTATTCTAGCAAAATAAATAATCTTATTATTGATGACTCAACCGTTCCTTCTGAGCTTGTTGAACATTTTTCAACTATGATTAAAAATCACTCAGGGGTATTCGCCGACCCCAAAGAGTCATTACCTTATAATACCAAGGTTGTCGCCAGCATTCGCACCATTGATAATGAACCGGTTTACTCTAAGGCGTACCCGTACCCTATGGCAGCGGCCGAATTTGTTAATAACGAGGTGAAATCGCTGCTAGAATCCGGTATTATCAGACCTTCACGGTCACCTTTCAACAACCCTATATGGGTGGTCGATAAAAAGGGCATTGATGGGGATGGTAATCGTAAAATGCGACTTGTCATTGATTTCAGGAAGCTGAATGAAAAGACCATAAGCGACAAGTATCCGATTCCGGATACGTCAGTTATTCTGGCAAATCTCGGCCATTCGTCATACTTTACCACAATTGACTTAAAGTCAGGTTTCCATCAGATAAAATTAGCTCAAGAAGATCGGGAAAAAACTGCCTTTTCAATTAACAACGGCAAATATGAATTTTGCCGACTGCCTTTTGGGCTTAAGAACGCCCCAAGCATCTTTCAGAGGACAATAGACGATATCCTAAGGGACGAAATCGGTAGATGTTGCCACGTCTACATAGACGACGTAATAATCTTCTCCCAAACGGAAGAGCAGCATCTCGAGGATATCAGCAGAATTCTTTCAAAACTTTACGAGGCAAATATGCGTGTTTCCTTAGAGAAATCTAGGTTCTTCAAGCGCGAGGTTGAATTCTTGGGATTCTTGGTATCGGGTAGTGGCATTAAAACGTCCCCAGATAAAGTCAACGATATCCTAACCTTTAAAATGCCCAAAACCCTCCGCGCCCTACGATCATTTCTTGGACTTGCTGGCTATTACCGGCGATTCATTAAAGACTATGCACAAATCGCAAAACCTCTAACCAAATTCCTGCGGGGGGACAATGGCCATGTAAGTGCCAATAAATCTAAAAAGACAACAATTGATCTAGATGAAGCCGGAATTGAAGCCTTTGACAAAATAAAGAAAATTTTAGCATCTGAAGAGGTACTCCTTTTGTATCCCGATTTTGAAAAACCGTTTGACCTTACGACGGACGCATCTTCTCAAGCAATAGGAGCTGTTTTGTCTCAAAACGGCAGACCTATTATAATGATTTCAAGGACACTTTCCTGCACGGAAGAACACTACGCAACAAATGAGCGTGAACTTTTGGCCATAGTGTGGGCATTACAAAAGCTTCGTAACTATTTATATGGCGTAAAACAACTTAACATCTTTACTGACCATCAACCATTGATCTTCGCCATATCTGATAAGAGCTCAAACGCCAAGATCAAAAGGTGGAAAGCTTTTGTGGAAGAATTCTCCCCGAAATTTTTTTACAAGCCAGGCAAGGAAAACTTCGTTGCAGATGCTCTCTCAAGGCAGCATATGAATGCTCTTAATGAAGGAGAAATCTCAGATGACATGACAACTCACAGCGAAGAATCTCTCACACCAACTATTCCAACAGTGCAGAATCCGGTAAACTGTTTTAAAAATCAGATAATTCTTGACCAAGGTCCCAAAATTAAAAAAACATCTAAGATCCTATTTAAAACACAAACTAGGCATGAAATCACATTCTCTTCACTGAACGATATTTATGATGCTTTTAAGACATCCGTGAACCCTAACGTTATTAACGGAATCTATTGCGAACTACCTGTGCTAGGAAAAATTCAAAATAACATCATTAAAATGTTCCCTTCGCTTAAATTTCGCCATACTGAGAAAAAAGTTATGGATGTGATCAATAAAGACGATCAGGTTGAAATTCTCGCAACAGAACATAACCGTGCGCATAGATCTGCGAGGGAAAATACACAGCAAATCCTTACGGATTATTATTTTCCGGGAATTCGAAAAAGACTAAAAGAGATTACCTCAAATTGTAAAACTTGCCTCGAAGCCAAATACCAACGTCACCCAATCCGAACAGAAATAGGCCAAACACCCGTACCATCTTATCCAGGTGAGATTTTACATGTGGATATTTATTCTACTGATAAAATGCACTTCCTCACTAGCATCAGAAACCGTAAAATCAATGCTGATGAATCATTTCGGAGCAAAAATTTATACAACGCCACCTTTCCACAGCACTACAAATGGACAAGTGGAAAGGTTTCACAGCACACTCACTGAAATAGCTCGTTGCCTGAAAATAGAATTAGATATCTCTGATACCTCTGAATTAATTCTTCTAGCGACAACTAGGTACAATAGAACTATCCACTCGGTAACTGGTTATAGACCCATTGACACAATACATTCAATATCTTCCTCATTGAAGGATGAGATAAAAGCCAAAATTGCGCGAGCTCAATCCTTAGATCTCAAACACCATAATAAAAATAAAAGAACTAGGACCTTTCACCCCGGAGACAAAGTTTTTGTTAAGACCAATAAACGAATTGGTAATAAGTTTGCAAAAGTTTTTGTTGAGGGAATTATAGAAAAAGACTTAGGAACCTTAGTACTCATTAACAACAGGAAAGTTCACAAAAATAATCTCCGCTAACATTTCTTTACAGAACAATACTGATACTGGCAAGCGTTGCCAATGCCAAACTTCTAAATTACACGCACTCGCAGTACATTCCTATCACTGATGGCACGGTTGCCACTTACGAAGAATTTGCTTACATAACTCACCGCACGAACCTTACAATGTACGAAGATATGGTTGCCGAAACCGAACAACTCCTAACACAATTTCCCCAAACCTTTATGATAAAACCGATTCGGTTGGATATGGAACAAATTCTTCGACTGATAAGCACTGTCAAAATTCACCACCGACATGCTCGCGGTATAAATATATTGGGAACCGCTTTGAAATATATTGCCGGTACCCCGGATTTTGATGACTTCAACGAAGTCAAATTCAAAGAAGAAGCGCTAATTGAATCTAACGAACGTCAAATGGTCATTAATACAGAATTACAGTCTAGAATTAACGAACTGACTAATACAGTTAACAAAATATTGACAGTAACTAAACAAAATAATATCGACACGGGCCACCTTTATGAACTATTGTTAAGCAGAGACAAAGCTATTATAACGGACCTAGACAATATTATCTATTCAATTATGCTTGCTAAATTAAATATTGTAAATCCTACTATTTTGGCCACAAAAGAAATTGAAAAAATTGTAACTATGAACCATTCACTTAACATAAGTATAAGCGACATTATAAGTAGCTCTAAATTAAGAATAGTTCAGGGCAATGAAATGATTTACTTTACAATAAAGTATCCGGTAATCGAGAAAACATGCAGTAAAGTCAAACTGTTTCCAGTAATACACGATAAAAAAATACTACTATTAGAAACGGATACCTTCGCAAAATGTGGAAACTACTATAAACCCCTAAATGATTGCACAAAGACATCAACAGGAGCAATATGTAAACTAGGAGCTAACAATACTTGCACACAGCAACTTTTGAACAACTTCACGGCATCGTGTAAAACAATATCATCCCATCACTTAGCACCACTTGTGGAAATCGATGAAGGTCTAGTAGTAATTAATGATCAAAGCGCAGAAATTCAAGAAGGTAGTGGACCAGCAGTACTTGTAAAAGGAACGTTCCTTGCGATGTTTGAAAGTGAAATTAGGATTAATCATTCCATTTTTAAGAATTTGAAAAACATATATTTAATGAGCCCCGAAATGCCAGCCGCACATTTGGTTAACTACACGGATCACATAAACCTACTCACACTCCCGTACCTACATGAACTCAACCTTAAAAATTTGGAACACATAGCTACTCTGAAGCAAGAGGGAAAAAATATATACGCCTTTTGGATAATTTCAATATTTGTACTGATTGGTCTAGTTTTAATTATTCTAAAACTTAAGGGAAAACTCAAGAGCAGTACCGTTACTATAAAAGTACAAGGAATGGACCAAGATCAAGTCAGTAGCAATCAGCCGAGGACGTCTTAATTTAAAGGGGGGAGTAGTTAGCAGGTGTCACCTAACATTGCACGCGTATCCGCTAGAGCCAGAATATAAATTCGTACGTGACAATATCGCGATCTAAATAAACTACAGTGTCAGCAAAAACAGCCGCAACAGTAGCAGCAACAACAACAATAATAAAAACATAGCATGAACAAGTAGTACCCACTACAACAATAGCAAGAATAAAAACAACATAGCACCAAGCAAGCAGTGCCCACCACAACAATTGCAGCAACAACAACAACAACAACAACGACAGCAGCAGCAACTCAAGGCGTAGGGATAGACTATCTTTGGAATGTTAGTTTTAGTTTTTAAGATACGCTCAATAAACAAACTTTAACACTGGCACATAGTGCCAAAATTAAATAAAGCGTTTTAACTCGTATTAACTTACATCAACCATCAAAAGGCAGTATTAGTCAAATTTAACAGCATTAGAATTCGAGACAACATAATGAAGCAATATTTTAAAAATCGGAGTTTGAAGCTTTGTGATGTGCTGGGAGGAGACATTCGCTCAAGAATATATCTGAATGACCACTACACGCCAGCTGCCAGCAAACTTAACTATATATGCCGTAAACTCACTCAAGAAGGCAAAATAAAGAAGTATAAGTTGATTAACACCGATGTGCCGAAGTCAAAAATAACAATGCCGGATGGACATGAAAAAATATGTACACTTCTACAATGTTCCGCGATGTTTACCAGTGCTGATATAAGTTAAATTCGTACTTGCCGAATTAATTAAAAAAAAAGTTTTTTTATTCCGGTCTATGACCGTTCTTTATTATGAGTTTAAATCAACTAGCTACAATTTTGTTATTTTCCAAGTTTGATAACTTATGCTAACTTAAATAATACAAACTGCAGCGGATGTTTAGTCAGCGATCTTTTAATGTTGTTGTTGTTGTTGCTTGGTTCTCATGAAAGCGCAGTAGACGCTGCGTCAGCATTGCACACTTTGTCAGTATTCCAGAGAAATATTTTGTAGGGATCCAATTACTTTATTTAATTTTATTTTGGATATTTTACGTGTTAACTCCTCCGTCGTTAAGTTCAAACGTCCTCGTTTGACCTATGATGCGTAGTTAACCTCAAACTGATTGGTTTGAACTGATACTGCATTCGGTGTCGTGTCTATGGAATCGTCCTTAAAGCTATTTGTTATTTGGACTTTAACTGTTTTATTTTTTAGGTATTTCCTTATTATTAAGAACAGAACTGCTGCAATGATGACTGCCAATAGGCTAAAATTAGTTGTGTAACTGAGCCTATTTTTAAATTCGAGTTGATTGATATGTTGGGTGTTATTTATTTGTAGTTCGTTGATAAATTTTAATGAAAGGACTTCCTCTATTTCGTTTTGTTGGTTTTGCAATTGAAGAATGGCTGGTAAGGGTTTTCCATAGGATACTTCGTGATGCAAATAAATTTTTTCGTTAATAGGTATTAATTGTGCAGTTATGGTGGCGTATGATAAATGTGCCGTTTAAATTCGTGATTTCTCCATCAATACTGATTTTTCCGTTAAATTGATTTAGGAATATTAATCCAGGCATAATTTCTTCTACAGAGGCGACGTGCTGGTTGTTGATCACCGTGCAATTGGGTTTACGACTCTCTAATAAGTTACTAATACAAGTTGAATTATTCAGATTAACAATATTCTTACTATTACAAATAGTGAGCTCATTATATTTTTTACAATTTGTATCGACTCCAAAAATATCATTATTACAATTTAAAATGTTTTCGTATTTTATGTCATTAATTACATTTTGTTTCTTAACTGCTTTTATTAGAAGAGATTTACATGTGTCTGTTTTTACTGTTGGCAAAGTTACGATATAAAGGATTGTTTCGTTATTTGTTGCTATTTTAATATCGGAGAATTCAAGAGCTTCATCTAAATTAACATAGGGAATATCATTCCTTTCAAGTAATCTTTCTACCATTTTTATCTCTTCGTTTGCTAAGATATACGTATTGATTACATTGGCTTTTGCCCAACTTATGGAGAATTCTATATTTCTTAAGTCTTCTTTTAACATTTCCAACTTAAATTTGTAACTTAGAATTAAATCTTGTTTTATGTCTTCCTTAGATCTAATAGTTTTCATAATCAAATTAGTGACATTTTTGAGTTCATTTATTTTTTCAATGGTTAGTCTATTTATAATAATCTGTTTTTCATTATTTTCTAAAACATTGTTTATTTTGTTTTCGACTATTTTGAAATCTTCGTGGTCAGGATTTCCTGAAATCCACTTCCACATTGTGCCTATGGCATTAATTGATCTTTTTGATTTTTTATTTTTTATTTTTAACCTATAAAGGTAATTACGGATTTCTGATATTTCGTGATAGAGGAATGCGTAGGTAGGGTTATTTTTGCTAACAAATTCATTTATGTGGGCTTCTATATTATTAGCTATAGATTCGTACTGTTCAATTTCTATGGTGTGTATCAAACGGAAGGTTCCATCTTGTAATTTTGCTGTCCCAGTGTTAATTGTTACTAGTTGAGAATGCGTGTAGCCAAGTATTTGAATTTCTCCCTCTGCCGTAAGTATTCCGATGAGTAATCTGTAAATGTGAAGAATAATATTTTTCATTTTTTAATTCGATCTTTGTGTACCGTTCGTCCTGTAACCGTTATTACTGTCTTTTGTCTATTTTGAGCTACAATTTCCTTTTTGTATCTAGGAGTCAGTTTGGATCCTAATCTTGAGTTTATTTTTACATATATGGTATCGCCTTCTGAAAAATCTATTGGTGTTTTTCTTTTTTTATTATGATTTAGCATGTCTTTTTCTTGTTTGTCCTTCAATCGTTGAATATTTTCTAATCTTTTCCTTTCTTGTTCTTCGTCTGTGTCACCTAGTGTTCGTCCCATGAAAAGTTCTATAGGTTTTCTATTGGTTGTCGAGTGTATAGAGTTGTTATATTCAAATACTGCTGAGAAAAGTAGTGCTGGGAAAGAAGAATAGCGATCTTCAGCTTTTAAGCATCTTAGAATTTCGGTAAGAGTACTATGAAAACGTTCTACTTGCCCATTAATAGTACTGGAATAAGGCGGTGTTGTGAAGATTTGGATTCCGAGTTGTTCGTTCAACATATGGGTAATGGTGGCAGAATTAAACGATTTTTCGTTGTCAATTACAACGTTTTTAGGTTTTCCAAATGATAATAATATTTCTCTTAAAGGTTCCTTTACATGTTCTATTGCTTTGGATTTTACTAGTCGTGCTTGGGCGTATTTAGAGAACTTGTCTAATGCTGTTAATACTATTTTCCCTTCGGTGTTATATAAGTCAATATGTAATATCTGCCCTGGATGTTCTGGTATTGGTGTCGCTAGTATTTTCTGTACTGTGGGGTGTCGCTCATACTTATTTTCTTTGCATATTGTGCACTCCTTTAAGAGTTTCTTAATTTTCTCTGTCATTTTAGGAAAGTAAATTTTGTCAAGTAGCTTAATTTTGTTTTCCTTATAACTTCTATGAGCTCTTCTATGTTCTTGTAATATCTTCTCTTCTTGTTCTGATTCGTTGACAATATCATCGACCTGCTTCTGTGTATAACAAATTCTATAGGAACTAAAATGTAAAGGGTAAATTGCTTGTATTCTTCCCATAATTTCTTCGCTAGTTAACAGTCCGTTAATAACGCTGGGATTCAAATAGCTTCTAAATGTTTCTATCAAATCTTCTTGTGTATATTGAGGCTTTATTATAACGTGTCTATGGTATGTTGGGAAAGGTATAGCGAAATTATAATTATCAGCTTCACCGGTTAAAATAAAAAGTTGGTTCTTGAATACGTTGATAGGGGCTTCTATTGATGGAATAAGGTTTTCAGCTGAGCTTTCGTGACTATGAATAGTGGCGGTTAAAGAATTTATTGGGACGTTTTGAGGAGGTCTAGAAAGGGCATCGGCAACTACGTTCGCTTTTCCTGGTTTGTATCTTATTTCGTAGTTGTACTCTTCGAGAATAGACTTCCAACGTTTCATTTTCCCGTTATTATTTCTATTGCTCAAGGCATATGTGAGTGGCTGATGGTCCGTATAGATTTCAACTTTTGCCGATCCATACAGATAGTTTCTTAAAGCATTTATCGACCAAATTATGGCTAATAGTTCTCTCTCATTAGCTGCGTAGTGCTCTTCGGTTTTTGACAGTGTGCGGGATATAAATGTGATGGGTCTGTTTTCTTGGGACAAGACAGCTCCAAGCGCAAAATTTGAAGCGTCGGTAGTAAGTTGGAATGGCTTTTTAAAGTCTGGATATGATAGTAGCAAATCATTGGAAGTGAGGATGTTTTTAATTTTTTCTATTGCATCGAGTGCGTCTTCGTTTAGCGTAATTAAAGTTTTTTTTGAGTCTTTCTTGGACACTCGTCCATCCTCCCCTCTTAAAAGGGATGTCAGGGGTTTAGCAATTTTCGCATAATCTTTTATAAAACGTCGATAATGTCCTGACATGCCTAAGAATGAACGTAGGTCTTTAAGTGTGTTTGGTAGAGGAAATGTTTTAATAGTTTCAATTTTTTTCGGATTTGTTCTTATACCATTTGACGAAACTAAGAATCCAAGGAATTCCACTTCATTTTGGAAGAACTTGCATTTGTCTAATTGAACTTTCATATTTAATTCACTTAAGGTTTTGAAAATGTGTTGAATATGTTCTATGTGATCATTTTCCGATTTACTAAATACAGGTAGACCTCGCTTAACACGGGGGTTACGTTCCCGTATAATACCGTGTTAAACGAAACCGTGTTAAGTGAAACAAGAAACCAGTACAAAAAGTAGGGTTCCGTTCCAGGATATCAAAAAATACATCAAAAGCCGTTTTTTTTTACACTTTATTAATTTTAATTGTAGTTATAACTTAAAAAATAAACAAAAATTGATTTTCAATCAAAAGTTTACTTGTTTGTATAGTTAAAAAAAATAACAAACTTAAAAAAATAAAGTAACTAAAGGAATTCAAAATTTATCAAAATACAATCATGCTATTCAAATCTGTTCTTCATCGCTGCTTATGGTCAATCGGACATATGGACAATTATGGACAATTCAACAATTATGTAACTCATTTCTTCTCGCTCTCTCTCACAACATTTCATATTATGACCTACGAGTCTTATATGAATTCATAATGTTTGTCGGTAAAAGAGGTCTGCTTCTACTCCAGCAAAATATGTTATACCATTTAGCAGTAGATGGCGTTCAAATTTCGACTTAGAACTAAAAAATATCAGTTAAAATATGAAGGTTTTTTTTTTAATACATGTACTTTAACACACAACAAGTGCAAATATTTTTTGACTTAAAAAAAAAAAAAAAAAAAAAAATTTCCGGAACCGTGTTAGAACCAGGCCATTTAGCGTGTTAAACGAAAAATGATCACAAAACGTAAACCGTGTTAGAGCGAGGCCGTGTTATAAGAAGCACGTGTTAAGCGAGGTCTACCTGTATAATAATATCGTCGATATAGACGAAACAGAACGATCCTATGTGTTCACGCAAAATATCATCAAGGGTCCTTTGAAAGATTGCAGGTGCATTCTTTAGACCAAAGGGGAGCCTTGTAAACTCGAATTTTCCATTGTTAATGGAAAAAGCAGTTTTTTCTATGTCTTTTTCCTTTAGTGGCATCTGATGGAAACCACTTTTGAGGTCTAGTACCGAAAAATATTTGCATTTCCCTAATTGCGCTAGGACGTCATTTATTTCGGGGATCGGGTAACGGTCAGGAATGGTGATTTGGTTAAGTTTACGATAATCTACTACTAATCTATGTTGCTTATTGCCATTTGAGTCAGGTTTTTTTGGTACAATCCACACAGGGGCATTGTACGGGGATCGGGATGGTCTTATTATACCATCTCTTAAAAGGATTTGTATTTGTTTTTGAACTTCATCCCTTAGAGAAACGGGATATGGATAGCTTCGTGTATAAACAGGAGAATCTGAAGTGGTCCTGATTTCACCTTTGACTCTACTTGTGTAGGTTAATTTTTCATTGGGTTCTGCAAAAAGATTTTTGTATTTTTCAACAAGTAATTCGCATGCTTTTTTCTGTTTATCTGTCATTTGTTCATTTTTTATGTCTATTGTATGGACTGCTTTTGATTGACATTGTCTGATTAATATTTTTTTACCATTGAATATTTGCATGTAATTATGTTTGGTATGAATAACAGCGGATAATTCCTTAAGGCTGTCATTTCCCAAAATGGCGTCAAATGATTTTAAGGTGGGAAGTAAATAGAACTTAATTTCGAGTTGTGGTATATTGAAAAGATTTACGCGAGTGAAATGTGTTATTTTAATGTTACCCGCTATGGAAGTTGCAAAGAAAGGTTCCTTATTGGCAAACGCTTTAGGTACGACGGAAGGTTTGATATAGTTCTTATTTGAACCCGTGTCAATTAGTATTTTAAGTATTCTACCTCCTACTGTCTTGACTTGAATATAAGGCAGTGAGGAGTCACTCATTCTAAAAAATGTATATCTGTTAGGTCGGAAAAAGGAACTGCGATTTCTGTTTGGGTTTCATGTGTCCCGAATTGATCTTGTTGATTCTCGTAATATTGCATGTACTCGTTAAATGTTTGTTCCAAGTCTTGTCGAGTTTCTGAAGCTTGATATTCTTGAGTTGTCTCTGTATTATTTATTTGTTCAATGGGATTGTATCGTCTTGCGTCGTCTAGTTGGAAATTATTCATGTCGTTACATAAGTTGGTATATTGGTACTGATCAGGGTACGCTTGTTCTATATTAAAATTTCTCTGAAGCTTTCTCGGTCCTGTTTGGGGCGTATTCTCGCCTGGTCGTTTACCATAGAAATCGTTTGGCTTGGGACGATTTACATAATTTAGTGCTCTACTCTGGATACTTTGATCTACTTCCATGGCTTCTGGCCGTGGCTGTGGTTTAGCAGCGAATGGTCTCGGTGGAGGGTTTGTTGGTCTAAATAAATTGGGTTGTGCCAGAGGGGCATAGAATTGTTGGCGCTGTGGTTGCCATATATTATTTTGGAAGGGTCGAGGAGTATGTTGAACGGTTGCATTTCTTGGAAAATGTGCCAGTTGTGGGTAGAAATTTTTTGTTAAAGGAGGAATAAGCTTTCTCTGAGGTATAGGTGGTGGAATTGTAGTTTTCCTATTTCCTAATGCATAATTGGTTCTGTAGTTTTGATTTTCTAGCTTTTGGCAAAGATAGAGGGCTTGTGGTAGATCTGATGGTTCTTTTATGGCTAATAGTCTCGGGAGTTCGCCGTTCAAACCTCTTATGAACGTGTCTAGAGCTTTGTTTCTATAGGAGTCCGTTAAAGTTTTTTCAGCGTCCTTGCTTATGTTCATGCAAGAAATTTTATTTAAAATTAATGAGAAGTGTTCATAAACTGATTGATAGAATTCTTGCAAAGATCTAGTGCCTTGCACGAGATTCGCCATTTGGTACTCTAATGTACCAATGTCTCTCTTGTCTGCATAATGGGTGGTAAGACATATTTTAATCGCTTCCCAATTTAAGGGCGTATTATAGGATTCTAACACTACGTTAGCCTGTCCAATTATTTTATTCCATATGACACTAAGTATGCCGAAATATCTTGATGATCCTCTTTTACTTTCGTATAGGGACATTATTCTTTCTACAGATTTCCTCCATGAAGCAAATTCTGAAATATCTCCTGAAAATTCCCTCAAACAACGTACGATGTCCGGTATTTTGTCACAGTCGTCAATGTTTCCAGTTGTGATTATTTCGTCAGTTAGCTGGGTAGGAATGGGATTTATAAATGAATTAATTGAGGCTGCACATTGTTGTTCGACAGCCTGCCGGATTAAGGCTTGAATTTCTGGGGTAATTTGGCCTGGTGTTATTTGAGCACCTTGACTATTAAGAACCGGTGGTCTTATAAGGTTATTTGGGTTTGACATTGTGGTTATTTTTCTTTTAGAACGTAAAAGACTACTAAATTATTATTATTTTTTTTTTTTTATTATTTTAAATTTTAAATTTTATTATTTTGTATAAATTATTTTAGATACTTCTATAAAATGTTAAGTAAACACATTTTATTTTCTATACGAATTATTTTTTAAATCTTTTGTCCAGTTTAATTTAATTTAACCTATGCTTTTTAATCTTTTTATTTTCCTTTTATTTTTACTTAAATTCACTGTCTTATATTGCTAGGAGTGATTTTTAGATATTTCTATTTGTTTTTTTTTTTTTTTTTTTTTTTTTTAAACTGTTTTAAATTTATAATTTCTCTTAAATTTAACTTATTATTTCGTTACAATATAAAAATCATATTCTTACAAATATATTCTTGTCATCATTTCGTTGAGAATCGTTGATATTAAGTTGACGTTGGTAAATCCTTCGCTGGTCGACTGGATTTTGTCCGTTTTGCTCTCTCTTCGCTACTTCGGATCCTACGTCGCACACACTCGCGAAGTTAGCTGAAACTAACGTTTGAGCTTTTATTCTTTTTATACGTTTATGTTTTTTATCAAAACTTAACGCTTTTTGTTCTTTTAATGCCGCTTGTTCGTGTAGCACATTTAAGCAAACTTTTCACTATTTTCCGCGTTTATGTTTTAGTCCAAAACTTAACGCTTTTTGTTCTTTTAATGCCGCTAGTTCGTGTAGCACATTTAAGCAAAGCTTTTCACTATTTTCCGCGTTTACGTTTTAGTCCAAAACTTAACACTTTATAACACGTTGGGCGCCAGTTAAATTCGTACTTGCCGAATTAATTAAAAAAAAAGTTTTTTTATTCCGGTCTATGACCGTTCTTTATTATGAGTTTAAATCAACTAGCTACAATTTTGTTATTTTCCAAGTTTGATAACTTATGCTAACTTAAATAATACAAACTGCAGCGGATGTTTAGTCAGCGATCTTTTAATGTTGTTGTTGTTGTTGCTTGGTTCTCATGAAAGCGCAGTAGACGCTGCGTCAGCATTGCACACTTTGTCAGTATTCCAGAGAAATATTTTGTAGGGATCCAATTACTTTATTTAATTTTATTTTGGATATTTTACGTGTTAACTTATATCTACCATTGCTGTCACTAATTCTTCTGCTGATGCTGCTGCCGCTAGTGTAGACCCTTCCTTGGCCGAAGAATAAAGTAATGTATTTGCGAAATTTTCTTTTTCTTTTTTGTCTTTTCTGTTTCCACAAGACGGAATTTTTATTTCAAGTTGTCTTTAAACTCAAATTTTTCTGTTAATATGATCGATAACTGAATTTAAAAAAAAAAAAAAAAAAAAAAATAGTAATACTTTCTGAAGCTTTATATAATAAATCTGTAAATAATCCTAGTTAATATGTACTGTCCCTATTTGTTATGGCTTCCTTTTATAATTTGTGTATTTAATGTCAATTAGCAATAATTTTGGTCCCATTGTAAGTGACAACTCTGAACTTCGCTCTAAACTACAAAAACAAAAATTAAATCTAAATATTGGCCACTTTAACGCTGAAAGCCTTAAACCGTCTTTTCCATCATCTAAACTTGACGAAATTAGATGTATTTTGAATGGTTGCTTTTTGGATATTGTTGGTGTTTCAGAAACTTGGCTGAAGCCATACATTACTAATCAAGCTGTCGATATTCCGGGATATGTGTTCTGTAGAAATGACCGGCAAAATAGAAGAGGTGGTGGAGTTGGTTTTTATATATCCAAACAAATTAAATATAAAGTTGTTTTTAAATCCGACAGTTACGACATTTGCGAGTCTTTGTTTTTGGAAATATCTTATAATGGGGAAAAAATCTTAATTGGAGTGGTTTATTTACCACATGGAAACATTTCTTTCTTTGAAGAATCCATGTCTGATCTGTTTGTTAGATATTCGAATATCGCTATTGTAGGAGATTTTAATCACAACCTTTTTGATATTAATAAATCAACCAGTCTACGTTCCCTATGTCTTCGCTGTAACCTATCTCTTGTACATAATTCTCTACCCTCTCATTATGACGTTCGCAATCAAACGACTTCACTCATTGACTACTTTCTAATAAGCGATCCCTCTATCGTTAAGCTTTCAGGTCAAATGCTATCCCCAGTAATTTCACACCATGCTTTAATATATATTTCTGTAAACTTCCCTATCTCTCGTGAAAATGAATTCATTGAATTTCGAAATTACAGTGATATTAACTTTGATGCTTTAAATTCTTTCTTATCTAATTTCGATTTTCAACAAATTTACACCACGAATGACGTTGATGAACAGCTCTCAGTTCTGAACATGTTGTTAACCGAAGCGTTTTCTTTTGTCCCCATTACCAGGTATTCAATAAAACAAACTAACAGAAAATTATTAAATTCAAGAGAGATAGTATATGCCAAATCATTACGCGACCTTGCGTTTAAAGCGTATTTGCTTGATAGGAGCTTACTTAATTGGAAAGTATTCTGCAAGTATCGCAATCGCACGAAGTCAGTCATACGTAAAGCGAAGAGGATGATCGGAACTCGATTCTTTGATGGGCTTACTAGTAAACAAATGTGGAATGCCCTTAGGAATAATGGGTGCATGGACTCGCCAACACAGATTGAAGGACTTGATGCAAATTCTGTTAACCAACATTTCCTTGATCATCAGACTCAGAACAACTTTGAGGAATTCGATTTTGATTCACACCATGATAGTGAAAATTGTTTTTTATTCAACAACATTTTTTTAGAAGACCTTAATGAAGCAATTCTTAATGTAAAATCTAATGCGATTGGTAGCGACAATATACCAATTAAATTCATTAAAATTATATCGCCCTATATCCAGGATCATCTTTTGCATTTTATAAATAGCATACTTACAACTTCGAAGTTCCCAATGGCTTGGAAAGTAGCCCGAGTTGTACCCATACCAAAGAATAACTCATCCACCATTATTGATAACCTGAGGCCGATTAGTATATTGCCAGCTCTTTCTAAAGTTGTTGAGATAA
The DNA here is from genome assembly GCA_943735915.1 of Pherbina coryleti. Lineage (NCBI taxonomy): Eukaryota > Metazoa > Arthropoda > Insecta > Diptera > Sciomyzidae > Pherbina > Pherbina coryleti. The sequence continues at coordinate 185,515,585 of OX030948.1, read as the reverse complement.
TTATAAAAAAACAGATATTGGAATATACTAATAGGTACTCTCTTATTGATGATTTCCAATCTGGATTTCGAGATGGCTACAGCACAACATCTCTTCTACTTGGGCTTACTGATACAATCAGAGAAAATAGTAATAATAATAAAATCAGCATTCTTGTTTCTCTAGACATTACGAAAGCATTCGATACTGTTAATTACTTTAACTTGATTCATAAATTAAAACTTAACTTTAATTTTTCTAATTCTGCCTGTAAATTAATGCTATCGTATTTATGCGATCGTGTACAATTTGTTTCATATTGTGGCCTGGAGTGTAGCTTGCTTAATAACATTTCTGGTGTCCCTCAAGGTTCTGTTCTTGGTCCAATACTTTTTATGTTGTATTTAAATGATGTGGTAAACTCTGTTGATCGTAGCATGTGTAAAATTTTCACTTTTGCTGATGACATTCAATTATTATTCTCTGGAGAATGTCAGTTTTGTGATGTTCTTGAATCTGTGATTAATTATAACCTCAGCAATTTGTCAAATTGGATGTCATCAAATCAATTAATTTTGAATCCTAAAAAAAACAAAGCTATCAAATTTTATTCTACTAGATCTGAATCATTGCCTATAGGCATTCGAATTCAAAACGACCCAATCGAATTTGTTGATAAAATGAAGTGTCTTGGGGTCATAATTGACCAAAAGCTATCCTTTGAATACCATATTAACGCTCTAAGTAGGAAGGTAGGTTTTACGTTGCGAAAGCTATATAGCACAAATCTGTATTTGCCACTTCATGTCAAATATAAAATCGCTCATTCTCTTTTAATGTCAAGTCTGTCCTATTGTATTGAGGTCTTTTCTGGTACTGTGGGTTATAATGTTAAAAGAGTTGAAGTCATATTTAACAAAATCGTTCGATTCGTTTATGGTATTCGATGGCGTGATCACATAGCTGTGTACGTCTTAAAATTCTTGCAATGTTCTTTCCGTAATTTCATAAAAATACGTGTATTATTGCTCTTTTATAAAGTAGTTAAATCCCGAATACCTAACTATTTGCTACAGATGTTTAAGTTTACACATTCTACAAGAAATCCACAAATTGTTATACCTAGAATTGTATCCTCTGTTTTTGATCGGTCATTTATTATACGAACAGCACGCTACTGGAATCAGCTGCCAATTTATTTAAGATCTTTCTCAACACAACCGAATACTTTCAAGAAAAAACTAATTCGATACCTCCAAGCTGATGAATCTTAACATATCGTTGTTCCAGTGCACACTTCGAGTCTATTCATATAAAATTTATGTGGAAATGCTCGGGGTGTGCACTGGAGCGACGATATAAAGTTTTTTTGATATTAAAGTTTTTTTTTTTTTTGATATTAAAGTTTTTGTTTGTTTGTTCCCCTTTGTCACTGCTAATTTGGGATTAGTGTTTATTATTTGCCTGCTTGTATATATTACTTTTTAATTTATTAGGGAAGCCATATATTTTAGGGTCATATTCGTTCTTGTAAGTTAAACTAGTTTTAAGAACTCCAACAATATACTTTATAACCTGTAATATTATATTTTGGCCAAAAAGGCTTTTTATAAAAACTTTTTAACAAAAAAAAAACCCGACTTCAAAATCACTACAAAGTAAAAAATAATTTTAAATAACTTTTCCCATTCATTTCTTGGTCATATTTTAAAAGCTATTTATACGTGTTATAATATTGGAAATCTTATCATTTTCATTTTTTCTATTTTGTTTTATTATCATCAATATACTAATAGCTTTATGGACATAAAAGCTTTGAAGTCGGCGCTTATCTTACTATGTCGAAATCTTTTTATTTTAATTTTTTCTAATTTGTTTTATCATAAAAATATTATTAACTTTATGAATATAAAAGCTTCTTAGCGATTTTTTTTCTTTAAATTGGCAATTTTTGAGTACGCTGAATGTAGCCAATGTGTTCCATGCATTATTTGTGCAGCTGTTACACACTATGTCATATTCAATATGAGCTTTACAAGCTCACCCAAACCAGTTTAGTGAGAATTTTAATGTGTACAAAGCTTTTAAAATTACTACAGTGTCACCAAGGCACCAAATAGTGCACGGATGGTAAAAGGTCATGATTGTGTGTCAAAGATGAGCGCCGACTTCAAAGCTTTTATGTTCATAAAGCAATTAATATATTGATAATAAAACAAAATAAAAAAAATGAAAATGATAAGATTTCCAATATTATAACACGTATAAATAGCTTTTAAAATATGACCAAGAAATGAATGGGAAAAGTTATTTAAAATTATTTTTTACTTTGTAGTGATTTTGAAGTCGGGTTTTTTTTTTGTTAAAAAGTTTTTATTTCTTCCTTTTTAGATAATATGAAATATTTTATGCAATAGTATTTATTCTTGAGGAAAATTTTAAACATGAAACTTTGTTCTTAACAAATTTGATTTATTAATTCCTGAAAGTTTGTTGGGTATTTTCCATTTCTACTTCTTTACAATTTGTAGTGCCACGCCCTTTCTCTAATCCCGCCTAATTTATTTACAGTACCATATAATGATTCTACCTACCCCTATGCCAAATTTCAGTTTCCAAGTATCAATATTAACCGTAATATAGGACTTTCCTTAAAATGACACATCCTGTGTACAATCCCGCTCACTTTTTTAATGATTCTACCTACTTATCTACCTGCATACCAAATATTAATACGCTAGTGTCAATATTAACTAGGATATAGTATTTTTATAATATTGACACGCCCCTTTGTTGAATAACGCCCACTTTTTAAACCGTAATTTGCAGTAACTGTACCTACCCATGTACTACATTTCAACACCCTAGTGTCAATATTATTCGATATATAGTGTGTTTCTAATATTGCCACACCCATTTGTTGAATAACGCCCACTTTATTTACAGTGATTTTTAAAAATTGTGTCTACTCCTGTACTAAATTTCAGTACCCTTGTATCAATACTATTCGAGATACAGTGTTTTTCCAATATTGCCACACCCATTTGTCAAATAACGCCCACTTTATTAACTGTAATTTGTAATAACTATGCCTACACATGTACTAAATTTCAGCACTCTAGTGTCAATATTATTTGATATATAGTGTGTTTCTAATATTGCCACACCCCTTTGTCGAATAACGCCCACTTTCTTTACAGTAATTTTCAAAAATTGTGTCTACCCCTGTACTAAATTTCAATACCCTAGTGTCAATACTATTCGAGATACAGTGTTTTTCCAATATTGCCACACCCCTTTGTCAAACAACGCCCACTTTATTGACTGTAATTTGTAATAGCTATGCCTACCCACGCACTAAATTTCAGCACCCTAGTGTCAATATTATTCGATATATAGTGTGTTTCTAATATTGCCACACCCCTTTGTCGAATAACGCCCACTTTCTTTACAGAAGTTTTTTAAAATTGTGTCTACCCCTGTACTAAATTTCAGTACCCTAGTGTCAATACTATTTGAGATACAGTGTTTTTTTAATATGACCACACCCCTTTGTCAAATAACGCCCACTTTATTGATCGTAATTTGTAATAATTGTGTCTACCCCAGTGTTTTTACTGTAAATTTCAGTACCCTAGTGTCAATATTAACTGAAATACAGTGTTTTTCTTATATTGACACGCCCCTTTGTCGAATATCGCCCACTTTTTTAAAAAAGGACCTCCGCATTCATAGTATCTATCTGTTGACAAAAAATTACGGAAATCGGGCAAGTGCTTTAGGAGTTATCGATGTACATACATTTAAAAAAAAAAAAAAAAAAAAAAAAAAAAAAAAAAAGCGCGGACAAACCAACGAAATTGAGAACCTCCTCCTTTTTGAAGTCGGTTAATTACATAATAAATAAATGAAATGAAATGAAATGAAATATTAAGCTCTATAAAGCAGAAAATTTTGCCATCTTTGCAACTGATGCTTCAGTGGGAATTTGGGTTTGGGTTTGGGAATTTTTAATTTTTCACTTCATTTGTTTTTATTTAAAAATTCCTTTTAAATTTTCTTCACTTTTTGTTGAGTTTTCTGCTATAAAAAGCAATAGAGTCGGCCATTGAAGAAGGTTTATGTAAAATCGTTATCTTCACTGATAGTTTGCAGCCTGCCAGGTTCTCGATTCTAATTCTACGTAAAATATTTGTGTGGCAAACATTCACAATATGGTCAGTAGTTCTTTGATTGAAAAAATTGATTTTTTTTGGACACCTTGTCATGTTTGTAAATTTATCAATGAAAAGGCGGATGAAATTGCAAATTTGGATTGTGATGTTGGGGCTCTGCTTAAAGTTGATTTTGACTCGAAAGAGGCTTTAAGACAAAATAAAAATTAATTAACAAATGGAATGTAAAATTTATAGATTTGTCCTTAAGTAAGGGAAAGCGGTTCTTTGAATTATTCCCTAATGTTACAATCAAGCCATCACGGTACATAAACTAGTGAATGCAAGAGATGTAAAGATTGTAAACAGGCTTATGGCGGGTCACTCATATGATAAGTCCTATTTGTTATTGATTGGTGTACGTGATACTAATATATGCTCGGAGTGTGATACACCTCATGTTCAACTGTACTAAATTTAGTTAATTTAATTTTCAAGTTTCAAGTTTCAACACCAATACTAGAGTTGTTAAAATCATTAGACTTTCCAAATAGTCCAGAACTTATATTTGAAATGTTAATTAAACGAATTAAATTAAAACTTACTTGAACAAACGATCAAAAGAAACTTTTACGATGTTATTTTTTCGGATCTTTTTGCTAGTCTTTGCTTCCATAGTTTGGAAGTCTCATCAACACCAAAAAACGTCAGATGCATCATATTCTAGGGCAGCACTGATACCGGAAAATAATATCTCAGGTGCTTGAAATTGTCTTAAATTATATACTCTACATTATATCAAATGAAGCGTTTGTTTGTTACTTACAAGCACGAAGAAAATATACTTTATATACAATATAAAAACATACAATAACACCATGGTATAATACCATGCAATAACACAAAATAATTTAAAAAGGATGAAGAATTTTATCCCATAAAACTGTGATAGAGATGATAACTTGTATAACAACTTCGATAGTATATGAACTTTCCAGGGTTGCTAATTGGTTTAAATGCATCAACGTCTTTTACATTGGTCAAGCATTGAAAGCAATTATTTGCTTTCAATTCTTTGCCAAAATAGCAAAAGCACAGAAGGAAGACAAAAATTTGACGGTACAGCGCAAGTGATCTCTTATACTTTCGTCGCTTCGGGGAGATTACGATTTCCGTGGCCCCTCGATTTGAGTATGCAGTTTTGAATAACTCTTTGAGAAAACAAGATTCGCCGAAGGATTTATCGATATCTTGATTAGTTATCGAGATATCGATTTTTCAAAAAAATGTTTACTCAACGGAACCAATACATAAATTCGGTTATATCTTTGCTAATATTTGTCCGATCTAAATGATTTAGGTGTCATTCAAAGATATTTAAAATGTTTTTAATATGAAATGAAAAAAAAAAATATGTTTTTGTAAAGCGGCCACGCTACAGAGTGTCTTTCTGCATAATATGTTTTATTTTTGCATAAAACCGTTATTTTCCGTTAACCGTTATTAAGATGTTATTAATTGAAAGCTGAAATATTAACCTTTTGTTTGGTATACAACAAGTTATACTTTTTCTGTTATTTTGACCGATTTTTGCTGTTATATTATATTTTAGGTTGATCAGTACAATCATAAAGCATAGGAAAATGATTCATACTGTAAATGGTGCGAGAAAGATCTTCATAAAATTTCGATGTATTTTGAGTTATTGAATAATACAAAAAATACGAATTTTTTTTAAGTAGTTCTGCCTTTTACATAATGTACTTTTTCCGTAAAAGGAGCCAGATAGACTCTAATGAAAAATTGTTTGTTGTATTCTTAAGTACATATTTATATTTTCCCTAACTTTTTTTTGAGTTATTGAATATTTTTTTTTTAGTGGTTCTTCCTTTTACAAAATGTACTTTTTTTGTAAAAGGAGCCAGATAGACTTTTATCAAAGATTGTTCGTTGTATTCTGAAGTACATATTGATATTTTTACTAATTTTTATAAAAAAGTGGCTCTGCCTTTAACAAATTGCACAATTATTCTGTTTGTTTTTTTTTTTTTGTGAAATAAAATAAGAATCCGTATATCTTATTTAAAAAGAACACGATCCGAATCATAAATAATATGATTCGAATATTCTATTTTATTTTACATAGGTGTGCGATGTGCTTGCAATTCTTCTGTGCTTCGTGCTGAAGATGAAAGTTGTTGATGTTTATCAACAGTAAATCAAAATTGTACGTTTAAAAAGCAAAATAAAAACCGTATGATTGTTCTGTTAAATATAGTAACAACATGGTTTCTTAGCAGGTAAATCAACGTTAACGAACTTGGTACTTTTTTGTAATGTTATTATTACTAACTTTGAAGCAGGTCTTCAAACTGATGTCATCTTTATTGATTTTGCGAAAGCATTTGACAAAGTCTCTCACAAACACCTTATTTTAAAACTTGCCTCCCTAGGAATTCACTCTAATCTCCTATATTGGTTCCAATCATACCTCTCAAATCGCCGCCAATCAGTAAAAATTAATAACAACCTATCCAATCTCTTCGAAGTAACGTCCGGTGTTCCCCAAGGCAGCCATCTAGGGCCCTTACTGTTCTTAATATTTATTAATGACCTTCCTAGGGTCATACGTCATTCCCAAAGCCTTCTTTTCGCCGACGATCTGAAGCTTTTTCGATCGATTAAGTCAAATGAGGATGCCATGCTTCTCCAAACAGACATTGATTCAATCTTCGCCTGGTGCGAACAGAATGAACTACCACTTAACATCTCCAAATGTCAATGTATCTCTTTTTATAGATCATCACTCCCGTCAACAAACTCCTACTCTATTAACTCATGTTCACTTCAACATGTTGCCTCTAAGAAAGACCTTGGAATTTTATTTGACCATCGTCTTAATTTTAAAGACCATATTAATCTCATCATCAACAAGTCTAACTCGATGCTTGGCTTTATTATTAGGAACTCAGAGGACTTTAGGGATCCCTACACCCTCAAATGTTTGTACACTTCATTAGTCCGACCCCATTTAGAATACTGCTCCATTTTATGGAATACTTCCTCTCCCAGTCAATCTCAGCGAATTGAAAGAGTACAAAAAAAGTTCACAAGATATGTGATGTCTTAACTTAATTGGAACCTACATCAGCCTCCTCCATACTCAACTAGATGTGCATTAATTGATATTTGCTCCCTCGAATCTAGACGCAAGATGCAGTCAGTCATTTTTATTCGTGACCTGATTCACCACCATATCCAGTGTCCTACTCTACTTGGTTTTCTTTATTTCCTTACCCCACTCCGCTATCTCCGTAGCCAGTTTACCTTTCGGGTCCCTTTTCACAGATCTGAATATGCTCGAAATGAGCCTATAACGCGCTGCACTATTGAGGCAAACAGGGTTCTGTCATTGATTGACATATTTGACCCAATTTCAAGAACTCAGTTTAAAACAAATCTCAACCTGCTCCAAGTTTTCCGCGTTACCTAATGTTACTAACCAGTGGTTGTCTTTATCACGCACCTTGATGATTTAATTTGGTCTCGCCCTCTGATAGTTATCTAGACTTTCCATATACATTCATACCATTTTCTCCTTTATGCAAAGTTCAACCTTAACTTAGTTTATAACCAATCTCAATTTTTATTTGTAACTTCCTTGTAATTATTACATTGATTGTATATTACTGTATATTGTATATTATTATTCATCTTAATGTTATATATATACTTAGTAGTCTGTAAGAGATTCCCTCTCTGCTTGATGAAATAAATAAATAAATAAATAAATAAATAAATATAAAAATGAGAATAATGGCAGCAATAAGGGAAACAAGTATAACATATTATACACCAAACGAAAGGTTAATGTTTCAGCTATTACCATATGTTATGTTCTACTTACTTTTATTACGTACTTTTTGAAGAAAATAACGATTTTATGAAAAAATATATATCATGCCGAAAAACCATCTGTAGTGTTATTAGATTAAGTGCCAAAGTTTTGTTTTATAAATTATTTTGAAGATATTTAAGTTTGTTATCGAATGATACCCAAATTATCCTGATCGGTCAAATATTAGCATAGAATTTACATTAAGACTTCTTTTAACTAATCGATATATCGATAAATCCTTCGGTGAATCTTATTTTCTCAATAAGCTCTTTAAAACTGCATATTCAGATCTTGGGGCCACGGAAATCGTAATCGTGCCGTCGCTTCAGATGTGCGGTGAATTGCCTATAAACTCATTGAATTCAAGTCTTGACCATTGTAAAAGGGGTCATATTGATATAGAATATATATCATTGAAATATATAATTGACATATATATTACTATTCCATAAGTTCGGAAGTATGAAACGTGTTTCTCCATGCGCTCAGAGCAAATTGTAAACTGTTGATTCATTTATATATTAACCGGATTCAAATCACTGCATACGTACTACGTATGTGTCAAATTTTGTATATCAACTTTTGTCTATATGATCAAGTCTTGATGATCAAGTCTTGATGATCAAGTCTTGTGTTCGTAGATGTGGGAATTGTAACAAAAGGGAAAGAAAATATTTACCATACCGTCAATTCTTGGGCAATTCGTTTTGTGTTCGTTCGTTGTCCCGCTACTTCTTCTTTTCATTTTCCGCATCATTGGCGTCGTTTCATTTCATTTCTATAAGATGAAATGAAACGGCAGTATATGATACACATATAATTGATTGTCAACTCTTGATGTGTTTAAACGTGAACATCAAATTTAAAAGGGAATTCGAAAGAATTTATCGTCATCTCGTGACAAATGTAAATCGGGACGTACGATTTGCTTAAAACTTAATGTGGACTTTATACGATCAAGCACTTGACATCATACATTTAAATATGTTATTACACATTTGTTTGTGTTCATCACAAGCACAATTGACTGATAAAAATCTAAAAAGTTGATAATTTCCAATGCTGGTGAAGCGGCTTGATGTATGTAAGGGCTTGAATAACGTTATTTCTTCAGTTCGTTTGTTTTCGTAATTATTTCTGCGGAAAAGAATTAAGCTGTAAAGAAATAAATTTAAAGGAACATACAATTTTTGTTAGAGGTAATTGATCATTTCCTAACTTTGCCCAGTTTATGGGTCTATTACAACTAGCTATTGCAATATATGCGATGGAATCGTTTGTGTCACTCATAGCATGTCTGTACTGCACATACAATAATGAAGAATGAAAATTTGACGCTATGCTTTATCTGTGTAAGGAATATCTTCAATCCACACGAAAACATGGTTGATCTCAAATGATTGACAGTGTAAGGTCCGCATAAAGCACTGAATTTGATATGTCTTGCATTTTATAAGATTGCAAAAGAACTACAGCACTCTCAAAATCAGTTATGTCATTTGCACCGACCAAAAAAAAAAAAAATTAAAAATATTAAGAAACCAAAATGCCTTTTTGAACGTATCACTGCGTATCGCTGCGACATACAATAAATGAGAGAATCATTAAGGGAAAGTATTTATCGTTTATATCAGTAGTGATCAACGCACGGTTCAAACAACAACAAAGAGAGCTTTCTGAGTGCACGGCTTTACACTGAAACAAGAAGCTGTTAAAAGCTCTCACAACATTTGATGCCAGAAAATCTTATCGAGTGTTGGAGTTTCAACATAATGGTTTCGTTTTTATTTTTGCTTTTGTTTTTCGCTATTATAGCGTAGAAAAAAATCAAAAAAGGTTATATTGAATAAAATGTATCAATGATTTTCCTGAAACATTCCAAATATTCAAGTACATTCATAAATAAAACAGCGAATAACGCCCATACCACATGAGCGTTCAAAGCATACTGACTTGGAATTTAAACCACAGCAGAAAAAAAAAATGCACAGCAGAAAACCGATTGCTACTCCGTGTGCAAAAGCTCAACAACTCGCGATGCCCGAGGGCTATGGGAAACCATGTAGTGAGCACCTCTGGTCTATATTTATTGTCTTTAAATTCAAAAATTTTAAATAAGAAATTAAAATTTATGCCCCTATTATGATTTACAACTTTGCTTAAAGTTGAGTTGTAAAATCAAAATTGGTATCATGGCTTACAACCCAACCAAACTTCCAGCTGCAAAGTTGTCCTTCCAGTTGTGCATGCACAATTTTTGGCATCATGAAATACAACCAAATTTGGATGCGGTTGTGTCAAATGTCAACATTTTACAACTGCATTTTTGAGGTTGTCTGTTGGTTGTATTTAAAAGGAAAGATGGCAAATATATTGTAAGTTGCAACACTTATTAATAAAAAACGATTTTAATTAATATAATTACCATTAAGGAAAATTACTAACAAGAAACAGTTCGAGAGGATGGTTTCCTTAATGGAGAAGCACCCAGATGTGGCCAGCTGTGGCACCCAGATGTGGCCAAAAACAGCTGTTTGTACTTATATTCTGCTGTCAAAAATTTCTGATACATTCCATTTTAAGACTGGAAAACTTCCTTACAACTCAACTTAAAATGGTTGTAAGTCACAATACCGAAAAAAATTCCAGTTGTCTTTTAGTTGAGTTGTATCCGAGACAACTCAACTTAGTTTGGTTGTAAATCACAATAGGGGCATTAATTAATAATAACTAAGAATTATTCATCATATATTAAAATTGGCATTTTGACAATTCGCAATGACAGCTGATGAGTGATTAAAAAAAGCAACTATATGAAGTCTTAAATGTCAAATTAAATCTAGCTTTCATCGCATGCCATATAGGAACATAATGAAATAGGTGTTTTAAGATCGCAAATTTTCGAGCAGATGGATATATAGGTAAAAATACGGAGTTAATTTAGGGAGCACTCATATTATTTGACCATTTGGAGTGATTTTATACTCTCAATACTGGGTAGGTAATAATTTTACGCAGCTTAAATCTCCTTATTCTATTCTCTTTCTTCAAATCATCCAGAGCAGCGATAGACACACACATAATGTCATTGAAATATTAGCAATTTTATTTTAATTTCATTTCTGAATTAAATGCTGTTACTCAAATAGATACCGTCATCAACTGAGTAACAGCATGATACCAAAAGTTGTTTTTCAGGAAAATGAAATCTAATCAGATCGGATAACATACATTTTTTAAGTTTTTATTATAAGTAGTAGTGGCCTTCGATGCTATACATACCGATACAGACGTTTATAAAAAAAAATATGATAATAAAATCTTTTTTCTTACAATAGCTATTAATCGTTCTTTTGAACTTAAGTCCTTTAACATCCATTAATTTTTCTTCGAAACATGTCCGATCATTTACAAATCATTAAGTAAATTATCATTAATTAAATAATATATATACTGACTTATATTATAGAAAAGTAAAATTCTAAGTTTTTGGAATTAAATAAAGTTTCAAGACCCTTATCATAAAACTTACCCTAAATATATCGATTTTAAATATACAGATAGAAGCAAAAGCATAATAGCATGTTTCCACGGCACTCTGAATCAAATATTTTGACTTACGAATTAAGAATGTGAAATAGCCTGTTCCCACGAAGAAATCTTAATTCAGTTTGACGGCTGAAACTATGTAGAGCTGAAAGCAATACTCACTTTGACAGCGGTCTTTGACTTTTTGTTTTGTTTGTCTTTCTTCCATTGCTGTTTTCGATTAATTTTCGATAAAAATTAGAGATGAAACCGATTTCTACTTGATTCGGATGTTAATTCAAACTGAATCAACTTCGAATGAGGTAATTCAGCTTGTCAAATGTTGTATGGCGAATTGGTTAATTCGGAACATAATTCAGCCTCGAATTACGAATAAGAGCCGAATTACGTTGTTCAGGGTGCCGTGGAAACATGCTATTAATTGCTTATAAAACTCAAGTTTAACGACATGTGAATTAGTTTTCGAAATTAAAAAAAAACCAATAAAATTGTATGAAAAACTTAATTTCTGTTTTATTTTTTTCTGTTTCTGTTATTTAAGGGGTATTAACGATTTAGTATACTTTCTCATGCAGTGGAGGACTTCTGAACTTTACATTAACAAAATACATTTATTGTTCTTAATAGCCTTAAACTTGAGAACTTGAGCAGTTGTGTAGTTGTGCACATTGAACAATTTGATATCTTTGAAATATTGATACAATATTTGAGAATTTATATACCAATTACTTGATAAATAAATTAAATGACTTAATGCAAAACATATAAAAGGACTATTTATTTGTAATTTTGTCAAAGCAGACAAACGGATGTATTCCGAAGAAATTATGAACATCCGTTTAACATCCTCTTTTAAAGTTTTACTATGAAAAAATCGAAAGAATAGAATAACTTTATTCATAAACGTTCAATATCGTTAAAAATCTGTTTAAAATCCTTTATAAATAAAAGAATTTTAAATTGGTTGAAACTTTCAACAAACCTTCGACAAAGCATACAAAATTTTTTTGTTCTCATCTGAGCACAAATATTGTGTAAAATAAATCAAACTACTTCAAAATATGTCAAAAAATTGCAAGCTATGTCAAAAAATTCAATTTCTATAAAAAATTCCAAAAACAAAGAAAATAAAAACAAGTGAATTTGTCAAACATTTCATAAACATTTCATGTTTACAAAAAGAAAGATATGATAATAAAATAACAATTTCGTCAGTGCAGAGGGTAGCTTAAAAAAACTGACGTCTGAATATCAATGCAGTAGACGCTCGTAAATTAGAACCACTTTGTTCCTGGGGTAGTTCTAATTTTCGAGAAGTTCTAATTTCCAAAGGTTTTTTTTTGAAATAAAAACTAACATAAAAGTGCATCTTCGCTTAGAAAATACACAAAAAAACAATTAGGCTTAAAGTTTTTTATTTTTATTCACATAAAAGGAACACAAAACATACCGATGCATCGAAATTCATCACAGTTTAAAAAAAAAAAAATATTTCAAAAACAATATTGTGCTCGCTCAATTCAAACATATTGCTCTTTCTTATTCAGTCGTTGAGTAGACATCAAGAGCGTCGTTGAAGAGAGATAGGACAGAATATTCATACGAAAAATTTTATATGATATGACGACTATGCAATTTTTCAGTATTAAAAGCAAAAAAAAAAAAAAAAACGCTCGGATATGACGGTTCTAATTTCAGAGCGTGTAATTTATTAAAAACGCTAGTTCTAATTTCCGAAGGATTCAAATTTCCGAGCGTCTACTGTATTCTTGACGAGATTAGGGGACGTACATGTCATCCGGCTTGGGCATGTCCGACGACATGTACGATCGTCCGAAAGCAAATGAGACGGTCGGACGACATGTCGGAAGAAAAACAACAATTTTTGATTTTTCTGCCAGTCTGTCCGACATGTCCGCGTGTGAAAGCATGTCGGGTCGACTCGCTGCATTTATCATTTCTATAAAGTTTTCATCGAGTCAACATCGGCTTAGGCAAAGCGAAAAAGGTTTTTTACTCCAGTTTTTTACCGATGTGTTACGCTCGAGAGTCTGCAAAACAATGAAGTCGTCGTACATATCCGATCGTTTGAAACCTAAACAAAATATCCCCGTTTGTTTGACGTCGTACAATGTCGGCTGACATGTACGTTCGTCTGAAAGAACCTATTGTGACAAATATATAAAAAATCATTGGATTTGGAGTGTTCACATTGTCAAATTTTTCATCAAATTGTTGGTCAAACAGTTTGACCACACAAGTGTTCACATTCTCAAATTTTTCGTCAAATTTCATTATTTGCTTGCGCGTCGAAGTGAAAACGTTGCCATGACGGAGCAATTTTTATTAATATTTTATTGAAACATGAACCAAACGAAGCAAACAAACTCTGAATGTGTCCGGAAATTTTTTAAAAATTTGTTCCAGATACATTCTTCTGTTATTATCATGTTTATGTGATGTGTTCACGTTGAAATCTTTTTTCAACCGCCAAAATTTGTACTATAAAATTTGACGAGTGTTCACATTGTCAAATTTCTCGTCAAACTGTTGGTTAAACAGAAAAATCAAAATATTTTGATTTTCGTCAAACGATTTGACAAACAGTTTGATGAGTGTTTACACATCAAATTATCATCAAATCGTCGTCAAATCCCATACATATTTTTGTTTGTCAAACTGTTTGACCAATAATTTGATGAATGTGAACACTCCTATTTATCCAATACACTAAAAATGATTTACACTCTTGCAACTTGTGAGTTTTAACTACAAAGGAGCTACAACAAAATAACAACATTTTAAAATACATTTTAACATTTAGGGGCTTATTATTATTTGTTTGTTATTCTTTATTTTATTAACGCGGACATTTCATTAGTAGCATCACTATTATAACAGATTTTGTTTTACTTTTTTAATCAAAATGTTCAAACAAAGAAATTTAAATTCTTGATAGTTTTGACGTGGAATTGCTTTCCCATGTTCAATTTTCAGCGAAGGTTTTCTGTAGTCAGTTTTCAGTTTCTTCAGTCATCTGTATATAAACAACATTCAACATAAAATGGGTACGTTCACAATTTTTTTAAAATTTATTATTTATATGAAATATTACGTTTTCATATGACAATAAGTGAGCTTGTGAAAAAACTAAATAAAAATTATTTTATTATTATAATATTTCAAAGCTATTCTAAAAGAATTTGATGAATATGGCTGTAAATCTTTATAAATTTATCAAAATAACTAACACGTAAATTTCAGTCAAACAAGCTTACGATACGCCAGTTTTCTCTTTCCCTTTCATCAATGTCAAATCACCACACTTAGCCAAGAAACTTTAAAAATATAATTCAATTTTTGATCAGTGTAAAAGCGCCCTGAGGGCACTCTCAGAGTGCAAGTTTTTTTTCCGGGAAAAGAAAACGCAGTTAGTAACAGGTAAGATGACATAACAGGCACAGATGACAGATACTCTTAGAATATTTGATGTCATGAAATATTCCATGACATTAATATCCCAACTCATCATGAAATTTATTTCTTGTAATATTTCTTGAGATATATTTCATGAAAATATTTAGCGTGTGCTTTGCTTTGAATCGTTTACGTGAAGAAAACCGCAACAAAGTCAAAACTAAAAAGGGCTTGAAATCACTCTATACTTTTCATTACTTAGTTGTCATAATTTATATATTAGTTAATTGCTTTATTATCTGGTAAGAAAATTTAACTCTTGATCTGTTAAACCATGCAAAATCAAAATTCCTGTTTCATTCACGCATTCATAACTTTGAAAAATCTAGCTTAAAATGCTTAAAATGTAACGTAAGCTTAAAATGTCGCGTTCACCTGGCTTATTGCATCATGATTGCAACTGTTTTAGCCTACGCTAGTAACACGTTCCAGATTTTGCGCTCCAGTTAATCACACACACCGCCTTGGGTGCGCACGCAACTTGATAGGCAATTTTATATTCAAATTTGCATTCATCAATGCAACAAATTAAAATACTTGCCTAACTTACATTTTTTTTCTTCTACAGACATTTTCATTCAACTTATCAGTATTTATATTATTTTCATCCATCTTTTTCTTGCGGTGTCTGCGGAATCAGTGTAAGATGAAACACGAAAATTAATTTGCAAGAAATGTTATAAATTGCTTAACTTATCCGTCAATTTTTCACACGACGTGAAAGGAAAAATTAAAAATTGAAAACAAGTTGGTGGTCAATTGTGCCGGGAGCAAGCATTATATTCATCAGAACAAATACCATGATCATATGTATTCATTAATTTAATGTAAACAAGCTGCCTCACCTATTTTACAGTTCTAGAATAACACTTTTATTATTCTAAATTATCTTTTTAAAATTATTTCTAAGTAACGACTGAATTGTAATTCGAAAGAAAAAAAGTCTCAGTAAATTTAATTAAAAAATGTTCAAAAGTGTAAGTGTGTAAGTATGAAAGTGTGAATTTATTGCAACTTATATGGCAAAAATTTAAAATGTAACTTCCAATAGAGCATGTAATATTGTGGAAATGCAAGGATATATTAGCGGGATTAAGGCAATTGTGCATGTCGTTCAACCATGTCCTATAACAAAATAGCTTTAATTGAAAAAATTTCAATAATATATCCAAACAGTTCAAGGTTATAACTACAAAACTTCATTAAATTTAATCCATTCAGCTCAAAATTAATTGCTATTTCGTTATTTTTGTTTCATATATTCTGTTGCTCCATTTTGATCTGGTCTCATAGGCTCGCGTTCATAAGATCGTGCATGTCAAAAAGTCAGAAAAAATTAAAAAATTTTTATTGTTTCCGAAATGGACTTTCTGTAGGCTGGATAAACTTCAAATGATCGTTTATGTCATCCAACATGTCATCTCTGCAAGACAAGTACTGGTTAAATGAATCGTTATTTAACCAATAATGCTGTCGGAAATTTTGGTTAGTCTGTAGAACAAAGTTTCTATCAGTTTGTTAAGGGCAATGTGAAAAATCTAACCAAAACTCATGTATAAGTGTGATTTCATATCTCTTTCTTACGCAAGTATTTCAATGTCTTGCCGAACACAGCTGCTCTGCTCACACTAACAACAAATTCCGTAAAGAATTTCATAACAAACTCAGCTGTTTACTTAAGTACGCAGTTAGCGTCTCGCAAAACCTTTCCGCCATAGTGTAGTGGTAAGAGCGCTGGCCTTTAACGCAAACATACGCGGGTTCAAACCCTTCACCAAATAAAGCAACATTTTTTTCTTGTAATTTTGTTTCGATATGTTTTTTTTTTGCTATTTTTATTAATGGGTAGTATTTACAAAAGATAAATGTAAGTTATATATTAAAAGATAATAAAAAAACAAAGCCCCAGAATAACGACGCTGTTAGTTTTTAATCTAGCAAGGAAATCTTGCTTTTCTTTAGAAAGAATGTGTTTATATGTTCATTTTGTCTATTTTTAATCAATGTTTCACTTTTGAACTTTATTTAATTAATTAAACACAATTGAAAATCTTTATGCGTCATGCGATATTTGAACCACTGTCCTCTGTCATATAAGTTCCATATTCTACCCACTGCGCCACGGCCACTATAATTCAATGTGGCTCATGGTGTTATAACAATAAGGTGTTAGTGAATTTTTGACAACACCAAGAATAGCTTTCTTTCTGTCAAAAAATTGAGAACGAAAGAGAGGAACCGTTGATAGTTATCAAATTGTGTTATTTCTTTGTGTTATAGTTTATATAGGTTATTGTGCGAATAAGGTTTAAATAAGTATTTAATTCAATTAATTGTGCCGTGTAGTGTTGACAACAATTTATTGCAGTTGTCTTCGCCCATTTGCCAAGTTCGCCATTGAATGGTTTTTTCCATTTTATCAAAAACGTGCGCTGGAAGGTGCCACCGACATTAAGCTTTGGCCAGCATGCAAATAGGCTTGCGTTCACATCGACTGCTTCAAGAAAATATTGAAAAGAAGAATGTTCAATACCTCAACTGATAATAGCCATCAAAAGAAGTGGACATGGCATTGAGCTTCAACCGACTGCACATTAGCTGATTTATTTTCGTTCCAATGCACCATCAGCTGTTTTTGACAGGAGCGGGGCGAAAAATTTATAATTTTGAGAGAGAAGTGTCAAATTCACTAACACCTTATTATTATTACACCATGATTTTGTTATTTTAGGATATTATTTATTGCGTGACTTACACTTGCGCCTCTCAAAGTGTTTTTTTTACACCCTCAGCTTGTTTGCTACGTAATTTAATGTTTATATTGTTGTCTTTTTCTAAAAAACTGACACAAGTGAAATAACTGAGAGTATATTAGTTTTTGATGCAAATGTGTGATTGTGTTGGAGCATGGTATAATAATATAAGGTAGTATTGACAGTTGCTTGGGCATCGACCATCTGTCAAAAAAAATGTCTAGAAAGAGAGCGTTCAATTATTTCTTATGTTTTCGCCATTGTTTATGTTTCAGCGCTTGCAAATAACCAAACATTTTCTTACAAAATATTGCCCATTTTATTTAATCAATAGTGAATTATTATTACAACAACGAAGATAACTTGTGAGCTTTGTGTTATTAAGTGCAAACATAAGAAAAAATGTTGAAAACGTTTAAGTGCAGCAACCTCAGCAGCTGCAGATGCATGTGGACGAAATTGAAGAAGTTTTCAATTAAAATTAAAACACCACGGCTGGAAAACGTTAAACACATATCACACATAATTTTTTCACAATTTTCACTATTATAATTGTGTATTTTACGCACATATTTTGCGGAATTTATTTATTTTTACATTCGTTTAATTCTTGTTGCACGAACAACTGTTTTTGACAGATGGTCGTTGCCTTGTTGCTGAGAAAATCTATACTTGTCAATGCTACCTGTATAATTATATCATGGTGTTGGAGTTTCAGTTAGGCATGTTCAGGCAGGGATGTTTATCCAAATTGCCGATCGTCTGAAACACCTATTAAAATCAGAGTGAGGAGAGCATCTCGAAATCGATGCTTCGAAATCGGAGAGAAGTCGAAATCGATTTTAAACAGTATTATCGGAAGATAAACGCTCAACTCATAATATTCGTACAGCACTAGTTTTCGGCTTCATTTGCTTTCTTTAAGTTCAATGTTTCGTTCTAAATTTTTGCGCTAGTTTTTGAAGAAATGTTTGATTAAAATTAAGCTTTTTCACGAATTGCTGTTTTTTTTCGATTAACTGTATTATCAAATGTAAAAAATTGTGTTAAAATAAGTAATTTTAAAATGCTGTGAAACCTGTAATACAGATATTCATAGATATTGTGGCGTATTTTGGTGTGACTGAGTTGGCTCAAATAAAGTATAAATGCGTGATAATTGTGCAACAAATTCGCAAATTCATTTCGGGTTAACTTATAGTTACTATAAATTTAACAGCTGAATCCGCAACAGCATGAGTCCTGAAAAAAATGTGTAATTAAGTGAAATTTCTTGCCAGTCCGTTCTTTTGCCAAAGTCGCAAATTAGGGATGTGAGTGGCTGTGGGTTTTTTCGATGTTGGCGGCAAAATATATAACACATGAAATTGTTTATCAAACGCTCGCATATATTAAAACACCGGATAATTCAACAAGTGATTCGTCCAATGTGATAATCGTTAAAAGATATGGTAAAGTCATTTAAATTTAAAATCCGTTTCTAGCATCTTTATCTAGATTTAAGTCTTAATGCGGCATAATTGTACGGCATAATTCTACTTTAGAGCCCAAGCCCAAATATTTTATTTCTTATTTTTATTACATGTATATGGGTCTCTTAAGCCTAATGGTGCAATAAAATTTTGTCGGTCTCAAATGGCTTAGGAGATAAAAATCGGGAAAGTTTCAAAATTCAGTGCAAATTTCCAAGTGCGTGGAAGAGGGCCCAAGCCCAAATATTTTTTTCTTAATTTTATTATATGTATATGGTGCTCCTAAGCCTAATGGTGCAATAAAATTTTGTCGGTCTCTTATGGTTTCGGAGATAAAAATCGGGAAAATTTAAAAATTCACCGCAAATTTCTAAGTGCGTGGAAGCTAATTTGCCCTTTTACATAATAATACATTATTATTTTTATCTCCGAAACCATTTGAAACCGACAAAATTTTATTGCACCATTAGGCTTAGGAAGACCAGATACATATAATAAAAATAAGAAAAAAAAATATTTGGTCTTGGGCCCTCTTCCACGCACTTAGAAATTTGCACTGAATTTTGAAACTTTCACGGTTTTTATCTCCTAAGCCATTTGAGACCGACAAAATTTTATTGCACCATTAGGCTTAGGAGACCCATATACATGTAATAAAAATAAGAAATAAAATATTTGGGCTTGGGCTCTAAAGTAGAATTATTCCGAAGTTAACATATAGGGCTTGAAAGTTGGGGAAATGGACCTCAAAAACTTGTGATTTTTTTAAAATTTTCCTACAAAACCTAGCATTATGGGTATCAAAAGAAAGGTTATGCTGTTACCTATTCAACGAGCTATCAATCATTAAAATCCACGCATTACTTTTGAAGATACAGCATTTTCCATATGCACACTTGGCGGTTCACCCTTTTACGAAATAACCTAAACGTAAGTATAAACATCAAATTAAAAAATTTATTTAAGAAAAATGCGAATAAAGTAGACAATGCAGGAAATCAAATCTGTATGTAAAAAATATGAAAAATTGTTATAAAAAATAGCGCGATTTTTTATAACAATTTTTCACCTGCGGCGCTTTTTTTTAAATTTTGTGTATATCAGAACATGCGACTGCGCCTTTTTTTATTCGCAATATATGAAAACTTTTTCTAAAATGTCTTAAGATCAACATTAACAGGTAGGATTTAAATACTTTCATTGCCTACTTTATTCGCATTTCGCTTATATTACTTTTCCAATTTGATCTTTATACTTACGTTTTGGTTATTTTGTAAAAGTGTGAACAGTCAAGTGTGCATAATATGTAAAAAGCTATATCTTCAAAAGTAATGCGTAGATTTTAATCATTGATAGCTCGTTGAATAGGTAACAGCATAACCTTTCTTTTGATACCCATAATGCTAGGTTTTGTAGGTAAATGAAAAAATCTCACAAGTTTTTGAGGTCCATTTTCTCAACTTCCGAGCCCTGTAACTTCTGAACCACTTGAGAGCGGCGAGAAATTTTTTCACCATTAGCTTTTTTAGCTCCAAATACACATTTTCAAAAAAAAAAAAGTGAAAAAAATCATCTTCAATTGTTCCCTTATTTTTATAGTATGTATATTGGTGAAAAAAACGGGTGGTGGCCATAACGTTTGCATTATCCGTTCCAATACCAATTAATTTCTTAACGTAACTTAAACTGGCTTAGCTCGTTTTTTATGCATTTTAGTGCAATAGTGCGAGAGTGCGATGCGAGACAACGTAAGAATCTCGTACGAGCTGTCAAAACATTTTCATAAGCAGAGTTGTTATGTAGCAATCTACAATCTTTTGCGATGCGTTTGTGCGATGCGAGGCATTTCCAAAAAATTGAAAAACCTCGCATGCGATAACGAGCTGTCATAAAAATTCCATTGAAAAAACCAAAATGGTTGCTGCTTATCAATTTTCTTAACCTTCCACAGTTGCAGTAGAATATACTTTTGAACTAATTAAAGTACGATTTTATTTTGAGAGTACGAAATACACATATATGTGATGTCATATTTTTATTATTTTGAAAGTAGATTTACGGTAGAGAGAAGTTCCTTTTATGGTAAAGCGAGGTACTATTTATTATGTGAGGGTGCGTAAATACTTCATAATTTCTTTTTTCAGCTCATGTTGCTGATATAAAATGTTAAAATGTATTTAAAGTTTTAGTACCTAAAGTTTATAATTTGCCCGTGTGCTATTCGGAATCTTTTCACTCAGATGATGAAATTTTGACGGTCTCAATGAGAATATTTGGCACTTGTGAGGTGAATATGATTGGCAAAAATTCATAAACGCCTTGATTCTTGTTGTCACCTCACCTAAGTGAGTGTGACGTGTCTCACTGTGACGCTAAATTCGTACTCTTGTTCTCACCTCACCTAAATGAGTGTGACTTGTTTCACTGTGACAAAAATTCGTATTCTTGTTGTCACTTTTCGTTGAATTTAAGTGACATTTTACTCGCGTAAATTTTTTAAGTGAGAACCAAAAAGGTATGTTATAAAATAGGTTTAATTTTGGTTTTGTTTATGAAATTAACTTGAAATACCATAGATTTATTTCCGTTTAGAGTGAAGATAACCACAAGAAAGCAATTTGAGGCGATGGTGAGTTTTATAACAAAAAATTCATCTATCGATAAAGGCCTTATATATACAGAAAACGGCAAAACGGCTTCCGATGGAAAGTGGCAAAAATTGGCCACTAAAATAAATAGCTTGGGTCCGACTATAAGAAAGGATGCAGGATGGTAAAAAGTAAGTAATACAGTCGTGCATATGAAGACGACGATTTAATTGTACAATTTTATTTGATTTAGGTTTGGAATGACTACAAGCTCAATCTAAGAAAGAAGTTGAGGCACAACAAGAAAGAGTAAAACTCTACCGGTGGCGGCCATTTCCGTTTGGCTCACCTGGACGCCCTAGAAGAAGTCTAAAAAATTTTTTGTCTTTGCATAAAGTCGCGCAGTGCGATGCGCCAACATATGGCGTTGATGATGAGGTGGAATTACGCTCCATCCGGTAACTTCAACGGGTTAGAGGCGTCCCTTAGCTTTAATCTTTTTAATTTTAAATTCGCACCATCATTGCTGTCTTCACTATTAGTATCCGAAAACCAGAACTCGAATGAACTCATGTTAATTTTAATAAATAATACTTAAATAATTGCTTTTTATTTTTTTTTTTTATTTTAAAATTGATATTGATGCTAAAAAAAATAAAAAGTCGACGCAATAAACACGACTTGCGATTTCATTTCCACATGTTCCTCACGCTCACTTCACATGACAACTAGAATACCACAATTCAAGTGATGTGAGACGAGTGTGAGACTACTCACATATGTGAGGTGACAACAAGAATCAAGCCGAAAGCCTTATTGGCTAGTATAAATTTTGACAATCGGCAAGAGAATTTTCGATACAAGCAAAAATAGAATACAAAAATAAAACACTTGTGAGTTCGTGAGTTGTAAAGAAGTTCAAAATTTTGTTCGTTCGACAACATAGCAACCAGAAGTGGAATAACATTTGCGTAAATTTTTATTTTCAGTATATATTTACAACTTGGCATATTAAATTATATTCTTGCGCTAATACACTACCGAAATCTAAAACGTCAAAATTAGTAGTTGTCAAAATTTCATTGTCCTTTACGGGGCCCTATGACTAGCAATAATTCATTGCATGCCATCTGTCAAACATCAAATATTACTTATGGAGACCACTCAATTGCCGAAGTTTGCAATACATGAGCATCCAATATTCCAAGCCATAGATTGCCAACGTGAACTTGGCAATGAGCTGTCGTTATTCTTGTTTGGCAGTAGTTTTTCTATGTGCTGAAAATTAAAGCTGCTGCAAAATTTAAAGAAATTGAACTGAGGCTAGAAATTTAAAAATATAGTTCTTGAAAATGGAGGGGCGTGGAGAAGAAATTTATGAAATAATAAATATATACCGGCAATTTAAGTGCTGATATAAAGCATCAAGCGTGTGCGAGCAGCGTACTAATTTGTTCGGCGCAATTTTGAAAAAAAAAAAAAATAAATAACATAACATTAAAAACCCACCCTTGAAATATTGCCATATTTTTCAATGGATTTTGACAGATGGCATGCAAAAAATTTTTGCTAGTCAAGACACCCGGTTAAGCACAGCAAAAATGACAATTATATTTCAACAGACAGAAATTGTATTTTGTATTCAACTCAGTAACTTATTTTCTATCACGAGTTAAAAGTTTCCGAAAAGGGGGTTTCGCATGGTTCAACATGTTGGACGACAAAGTCGGATGGAAATCTAACGGGAAAATTTTATTGAGCTTTCGAACGATCCAACATGTTGAACCATGCTAAATTCCCTTTCCACACAGCCTTTGTTCACAAATTTCATTATTTAAACAGTACGCTTTTATTTTTAACCGATGCAACTCTGGTTCCTTCACATCTAGCGTTTCTCCATGGTACAATAATACAAGGTAGCATTGACAACTGCTTATTTTCTCTTCTACAAGAAAACATCTCCTGTCAAAAACAGCTGTTTGTGAAAATGCATCTGCAGCTGCTGAGGTTG
The DNA here is from genome assembly GCA_943735915.1 of Pherbina coryleti. Classification (NCBI taxonomy): domain Eukaryota; kingdom Metazoa; phylum Arthropoda; class Insecta; order Diptera; family Sciomyzidae; genus Pherbina; species Pherbina coryleti. The sequence continues at coordinate 185,491,704 of OX030948.1, read as the reverse complement.
TTGTTTTTTTTCACTTCAACTTTTTCAATGGCGGATTGTGAGCGCTCTTTTTTTGAGTATATTTTTTGACAGGAGATGTTTTCCCAAGCAACTGTCAATGCTACCTTGTATTATTATACCATGGCGTTTCTCATTGTACATTATATGCGAGGGCAATGCGTGCGTGATTACGTTATTTAATCGCATCGCATCCTCGCATCGCACTCTCGCAATATTGTATTTCAGGCTTTATGATGCTCAACGCATCCGATCCTTGAAACTCAACGAGACAAAGGAATGTCGAAATGATTTTTTTGTGTTCAACACTATGGTACTGCACAACTATTCCTAAAATTAATTTATTAATAAAGAAAATCATGAATTTAAGGATTGCGAAGTGAAACCGTATATAGAAATACCAACCCTGTTCGCAAATAAATAATACCCTTCATTGAGCATAAGTTCCACAAACCTTCATAAAATAGATTATTTCAAAATATTTCTGAATATAAATTTATCAAACATACTTTAATAATAATATAATTTAATAATTTATTGAAATCATGCCAAGGTTCACTTTACCATACCATACTTATATTTTAACTTCTATTTAAATAACAAAAATTCGAAAATATTTGAATTCGTAAGAAATTAATGTTTAAATAAAAATTTAAATTTAAGTATGGACTGAGAAACTGGGATCTTTGAGTTTAAGAATTATACACCCTTTCAATGCATTTTGTAATTGTGTCGATTCTCCTATGTCTCTCCGGGGGTCTTCCATAAAATGCACAGATAGAACGTTTTTTATAATTTTCGAATACTTTGTCCTGTGAAGGCGCATTTGGGAGCACGATTCGCTTTCATAAAATTGTTTTTTCATAGACTACTCCAGTGGTCTATACGTACCAAGGCACTGTGTTGGCAAACGTACATTGCCAATGCAGCCTCATTCTCTTGCGTTTTTATGCAAAGAGGCTTAAAAGGTAATTTATTTATGTGCAGCAAAGAAGTGCAGGCAGCGGTGTGTTTCTTGGTTGAAGCGTGCGCCACTAGATCGGAAAACTTGCATTTATTAGTACAACACATTAGCGGGCATGAGTGACACTCAAAAATTCAACACTTTTGAGTGATAGTTCGTACTGACCGAATTATCATTCATGGTCAAGGTCAAACCGTCATTCAAGTTGTGAAATTTGAGCAATAGAAATGGAAAATAAGAAAATTGGATGCGCATGGCTAGTTATCGCTCTAGCTGAAAAAGAAAATAAAAAGAAAAAAGAAGCAAATGGGTAAAGACATGCGTTACCAAAAGAAATAAATGTGGGTTTACATTTACTTAACTCGATTTGTCAGTGTTGCTGTGTCCCGTGAACTCCGGATATGTTCCATTTTTTCATAAACTCTGTAACCGTAATTGTTTGCCTGGGACCCTCAAAGTTCACGACCTTTTCCACCGAGTAACGCCCATGCTCACGCCTTTCCATGATTTTATACGGACCAAGAAACTTCGGTTTTCATTTTAACCCTGACCTAAACTGTGTGTGTTTAATGGCAACAAGCTCGTTTACAGCATAAGTTGGCTCAGCAACCCGTGTCCTGTCAAAAGTTCGTTTGTTTTCTGCCTGTATTTTGAAGATGTTTTCATGAGCCTCTTCGCGAACCAAATCCCTCTGATTATCTAAATCTTCCACCGCTACTTCCTCTAACATTTCCCTCACTTCTTGGCCAGCGTTGAGGCGCATATTTAGCCCTGTAAGGATTTTAAGGTGGTGTACTATTAATAACTTGTTGAACGCGATCTGTATATTTATACCAGTTTTGTGGTTTCTCTGCGCAAAATTTTGATAACATTGGGATCACAATTCGGTGTATCCTTTCCACCTGGCCATTCCCAAGAGGAACCCCAGTGGCAATCAACAAGTCTTGAATATTTTGGGCAATATTGCTCAAAAACCTGGGATGTAAAAGCTGTTTCCCTATCAGTAATAACCCTTTCTGGATTCCTGAAAACCACTGCCTGCTTTTCGAGTCTTTCGACAACCTCATTGGACCCTGTACTCTTCGTTGGATAAAGCCAGACGAAATTTGAGAAGGCGTCGATTACAACGAGAATATGGTTGTAGCGTTTGTTTGTTTGTTCCAATGGCCCTACATGGTCGATATGATACGTTCCCAGTGGTTTCCCTTCTTTGTTAATTGGGTTCAGAAACCCCTCTTTCCTCCCCGACTTCGCCACCATTAATAGGCATTCCACACAACTCTTGACAACATTGTTTACTTTAAAAATATGGTTTGGTATATAAAAATATCTCTTTATTAGATCCTGCGTTTTCTTTGCGGCGAAATGGCCTTGACGGTGGGCCATTTGTATAATTTCCTGCTCCACTCTTTGATAGGGTCCTTAAAAAGCACGTCTAATTTCATGAAAAAATCCTCAAAACTCTCCTTCTCTAACACTTTTCTAACAGCTTTGATCCAAGCATCCCCAAGTTGTGCTTCTTTGATTCGATGTCTCAATGAATCTTCCATGACAAGGCATGAAACCCTACTTAACGCATTTACATGCTTCGTCTTGGAGCCGGAGCGGTGCTCTATCTCAAAATAGAACTCCTGCAGGAACATAGCCCACTTTGATACTCTTAAAGGCACATCTTTTTTTCGCATTGTCATAGTAAACGCATTGCAATCTGTCACTATCTTAAACTTAGTCCCCATCACATATACCCGCCATTTCTTTAGGGCTTCAATAATGGCCAGAACCTCCAGCTCATAGGAGTGGCATTTCTGCTCACATAAATAAATTTTTTTGCTCATGTACTGAACAGGATGCCATTGTCCACCGCCCTTGTGCTTTTGTAAAAGAACAGCACCATAGCCGTACATGCAAGCGTCAGTATGGACTTCGGTTGAAGCCGAAGGATCAAACAATATGAGAACTGGTGAGCTTGTTAAATTTTTGTTTTTTAATAACTTATTATTTTATCATGGTATCACACAAACTGTACGTGCATTTCGTTGAACTTTTGTTGTTTTCTTAAATAATCTCTTAAATAAGTTAATTTTTTTTAAGTTTTGTTGTACTTTGTTATCGGAAACTTGAATGCACTTGAATGTTCATAATTTGACCACTGTACAGTTTTTTAATCAAAGTTGCGTTCCTTTGACGCCATTTGCTTCAATTTCTCTCGTATGTTTATTTTTTTTATTTAGTTATTGCAATTTTGTTGTTTCCATGTTATTCTAATTTTCAAATTCTTGTTAAAATTTTATACAATTTTTAAGCACACGTTGTTTTTCACACTGTTTTCACTGGAAATTCCATGTTGTGTTAATTTTGTTGCAATTTGAAAGTTTGAGTGTTTCGTTAAAATTTTCCGCACTTTATTAGCTTTATAGTAGTTTTAGGATCTAGTTTTAAGGTGTACATTTCATAATTAGACAGATATTGATAATATCTTTAGCACTATATTTTTTGTTAAAATTTTTTAACACTTTGATTTTTTTACCAAGTCACATGCATTGAAAGAGATGGTTTATAATGGTCAAGGAGTTTATAAAAGAATGCAAAATTCACCATATGCGTGGTTATTAAAACGTTACACAATTCAAAATGAAGCCAACTGCCATAGCAACACAAAGCAAAATTCACCTCATATGTACAGTTGTTAACGCATGGTACAATCCCGAAATGAAGCCAACTGCCTTAGCAACACAAAAAAAAAATTTATTAGTTTGTCACTATTGATGTTTATTCACTTAATATTATTATTCTTTTTGTTTAAGTTTATTATTTTATTTGCACGTTTGTTGACCACTTTTGTTACTATTTTCCATTGTTTAAATTTAGTTGTTCAGGTATTTTTATATTTTGCTTAACTTGTTTGTTACGTTGCAAAAATAATAGTTTTATTTAAAACACAAACACTTCAACAATTATGCAGTTACAAAAAAGTTTTTAAATTTTGATAAATTTCTAGGTGATATCGTCCCCTCTATGCCAAAAACGCCAATGTGAAAATTCATGGGTTCTGAGTTTTTAATTGCATCTAGTGCATTTTAATGCAAAGAATATTCCCCCATAACAAGAAAATCCAATTCGGTCTAGAAAAAATTAAAAAAATTCCATGATAAAACCATCTATGTGATTTTCTGATATTTTTTTCATGCCAAAAACGCCAATGTGCACATTTTTTTCACTTTAAATATTTCCAATATTAGCAAACAACTTTTTTTTTTTTTCTTTTGAGGATACGTTCAGAATAATTTCTTCCCATCAAAAGTGAAGAAAATCAGAGGTCTTCCTACTTTGTAGCAGCTCATGGTATAATTAATCAGGTAGGTGTGACAGTTTTTAGTCGAACATGAATTGTCAAAAATCGTACAAATTAAGCAAAACAAAGCAAACAAAAAAAAAAAAAAAAAAACAAACATATTCATTTGATTTTGACAATCCATGAACGATCTCGTGAGAAAATAGCCTGTTGTCAAACCTACCTGTATAATTGTATCATGGTAGCAGCTAGGAAATAACTTTTCTCTCAAGAATTATACATTTTTAGGATTTAAAAACTCCCTTAAATCGACATGGAGCTTTCATGACCCCTTTTTTTATCAGAATACATTGTCCTCACCTTTCTTCAAAAATATAAAAAAAATCATTGATCTTTCTCATCAGTAGCGGTTACAAGCTCGCTTTTAGTGAATAAATGTGCACATTGGTTTTTTGGCATAAAGGAAATCAACGATTCTGAAAGTTTTGTGTATGCGACTCTATAAAAACTTTGGTAATGAAGGCAATTGCAAAAGTCCTTCTGCAATTAATGTATTTGTCAAAGCATTGTAAATGTCTTGCACCAATAATTTCAGAAATTGACCTTCTGACCTGGGAGTTATATGGGAAAAATTGAATACATTACCAGAAAAATGCTATTTTTGAAATGGTTACTGCGCGGCCCGTCTTTTGGGCGGTCATCTTCGGACTCTGAACTTTCGTCGGTGCCACCTTCTGTGGTGGGCTTGCGTCTGGCTGTTGCCACCGGTATATGTCGGTGGTTTGGGTGAGCCTGGAGGTCTTCTGTACCTTCGCGGGCATGGTTACTACGCGGCGCGTCTGTTGGGCGGTCATTTTCGGACTCTGAGGTCTCACAATCGGTTGCGGTGCCACCTTCTAGGGTGGGCTTACTGCATGTGTTGCAACTCGAACCGTCGGTAACTATGAGTCGGCTCGTATTGTGGGAGGTTGTCTTCGGACTCTGAGGTCTCGGAGTCACCCAGCAAAAATCGCCGGTAGCTCTGGTCCGTCGGTGGCCATTCGTTTTGGGGGGCGTGGCTACCACTCGGCGCATTCGAGCTCGCGAACCGGACGCTGCGCTAGGTACAGGGTTGCGGCTGTGTGCCATCCGGGCTGTGCGGTCTGCCTTAGACCGGTCCCTCCATACCTCCTTGGTCTACCGTTCGTTGTAGAGTGATGCTTGGGAACTTTCTCCATGGCTCATCTACTCTCTCCTCCCATGAGGGGCTTAGGCGCTGAGTGTGCGGCCGACGACGCTGTTCTTCTAACAGGTGTTCGCGGAACTGGTCCCTGGTTTTCTTAGATTTGTTCTCCATGTTTTCGTTATTGTTATTTATTATTTTATTTTTACGTTCGTATATCCTTGAGAGGCTTGCGTATTGCTGGTTCGCTGGTCGATGCTGCAATGCGTGCTGCTTGCCATAAATTATGTATTCAGCTAACATACCAAACGGATCATACACTGACATAACCAAACTGAGCAATTCTCTTTTTGATGGGGATCTTCTCCCGAAAATAACATCAGTTCAGTTATAAAGATTTGAGCGGTCTTCCGCATTTCGCAGCTGTTGGCTAGGTGACAAAATTCTAAACACTTCTATCTCTACCGGTAGACTTATAATTGCACTTTGTGTTTTTCCATTTGCCTGGCGCAGTGATATTACATCAGCCAGCGATATATCCCCATATCCAAAGTTACAGAATATTTTTCATAACAATGTTTGATTTTGCATGGAAGCTTAATACAAATTTGATCATGTATTTTTCAATATTTTTTTTCAATAAAGTAAATTGATTTCATTGTTCAAAGATTTATTGATTATATTTTATTGTAAAAATTTATTGTAATTGTAAAAGTGCCTTAACATCTTATACTTACATGATTTTCCAATCGCCACTTTTCCAAATGGTAGCGAAACTTAATTTTATGGTGCATATCGCATCGGCTCACGAAAATTTTGTCTATGTCACATGATCTCATCATTCTCAAAATATCAATGGAAAAAATACTACATTCTAAAAATCTTTCCATTCCTTCATCATCGATACCCCATTCAAGGAATAATTCATAAAGTTCAGTCTCCATTACTTCAAAAGATATAAAGAAATATAATTTCAGGGAAAGGAAAACAAAAAAGTTGTTAAAAAGTGAGTCAATGAGTGAGTAGTACAGTTTAGAAAACAAGAAAATTGATTTTTTTCAAAGAAATAAAAATAAAAAAAAAACTAGAATAAAATTATAGAATAATATATCTATAATTTATAATTTATAATATATAATTTCTATAATTTCTATAATTTCTATCAGTTGTGATTTTAAGACTGAATTTTAAATATAATTCAAACTTCCACTTACAGACTTGAATTCTAACCTGAAATGAAACAAAATTCAGGAATAAATTTCTCCACCCCAGAGAAATAATAAATTTTCTGAATTAAATACTTACCCAACTCGTTCTACACTCTATCCCAACTCGATCTAGACCATCGCAACTTTTTCCTTACTGACGCGCTACTTACTTTCAACTGTGAAAAGTGTTATTTTTTTTTCTTTGTTTCCTTCGTTCGTTACTTTTCGTTTTTTTTTTTTTTTGCCACAACGCGCATCAGGTTCACTTTTTGTCACTTTACGCATCAGGGTTGACAAATAACTTTTAATTTGGTATTAAAATTCAGACAAAATTGAACTAAATGATAGAAATATTTATCGAATAATATTATTGGGATATTAATTTATTAAATTCATTTTTGTTAGTTGACCTTTTATTTTTTTGTTGTTAAATATATGTTTGGTTTAGCCCCAGGTCTGTTTATTATATTCAAAATGTACAAACCATGTACAAAAATTTTTTCGGTACCAAATGAGATGTATTGTTTTTTACTTTGGATTGTTATTAATGGTTTTATTATGTGTTTGGTATTACCTTGGAATACCCTTGAGAAAATCTCGTGGTGTTGGTTTTTTCAAGGTACAGTTTATTTAGTTCAAATTTACAATGATTGAAAAGATTTGTAAAAAATGATGCGATACGAGCGCTTGTCCAAATAAGAATGAAACTTTGATTTTTAACTATGCAATTCCAAACGAAAAGCTAGCTGCTTTTTCTTTTTAAGAATGACGTAACAAAGGGAATAAATTATAGGGTGTGTCGTGATTATTTAAAAGTAAGTTAGTAGGGGGTTGCCACAATACTCCCCAGCTAGACGAAAGCTACCTGTATCGTGGTGGAAAGATGACATGACGGCCACGTGTAGATTTCGTCGATATTGGATGCGGAGATATTGGATGCGGAGATATTAGATGCGGAGACTTCGCCGGAGTTTCTTGCGATGATGTATTTTTATCCAGATCCGTGCTGGCTGAAAAAGCAGGTTTTAGCCTGTCGATACTTATGTTCGATTGTCTTCCTCGTATTGATACCGTGAAGAACTTTTTCCATCGTTTGATGACGGGGTACGGCCCATCGTACGGGTGAGTTAGTGAAGGACGAATAGAGTCGTTTCGCACAAAAACGTGTGTTGCCGTTTGTAGAGCTGGTGATACAAACGTTTTCGGTGTTGTGTGATGTGATGTTGCAGTAGGTCGTAATTTTTCCATTGCCTTCCGAAATTGTGAAACGGCCTCGCTGGTAGGCTCGGATATGTTGCATGGAGAGAAAAATTCTCCTGGGACCCTAAGCGTCGAACCATACACCAAAAGGGCTGGCGATGCGTTAATGTCGGGCTTGAAAGCGACTCGTAATCCAAGTAAGATAGATGGTAAATGGTGAACCCACCTCGATGGATCATTGCACAAAATGGCTGTTTTAAAACTCCTGTGCCACCTTTCAACAATGCCATTTGATTGCGGATGGTAGGGCGTAGTGCGTAGATGGGTTGCACCAATCGTTGTAATCAGTTCGGTAAAAATGGCGGATTCGAATTGCCTGCCTCGGTCCGATGTTATGCGAGCTGGGACCCCAAATCTGGAAATCCAGTGTGAGAGCAGAGCTTTTGTAACAGTTTCGGCTGCTATGTCTGGTATAGGTGCTGCTTCTGGCCATCGAGTGTAGCGGTCAATGATGGTTAAGCAATATCGCTGTCCTTCGCACAATGGAAATGGACCCACGATATCGATATTGATGTGTGCAAAACGCTCTTTTGGAGGAACGTACATTTCGGGTGCTGATTTTGTGTGACGATGAGTTTTTGACCGCTGACAAGCCTCACAGTTGCGAACAAAAAGAGCTGTATCCTTTTTAATGTTCGGCCAAATGAATTTTGATGTCATCAGCTTGTATGTGGCGCGTATTCCTGGGTGCGATAGGCTATGAATCTTCGTTAAACACTGTTGTCGATGTTTTTTTGGTATGAAACGTTTGACGATGACGTATCACAAATTAAGTGTGTCTCACTTTCTGGAATTAAAAATGACTTTAGAATAAGTGAAGAAGTTTGTATACCTGGTTCGTTGAGCAATTTTTGAAGTTCAGCGTCCTGTTTTTGAGCTTCGGCGATTTCTGCGTAATTGATGATGTCTACCGACTGAATGCGCGATAGTAAATCAGCTACAGCGTTTTCGGGTCCTGGTGTGTGCCGGATGTCGGTCGTAAATTGGCTCACGAAATCCAGTTGACGTACTCGGCGAGGTGAAGCTTTTTCAAGCTTTTGGCGAAAGGCGTATATTAAAGGTTTATGATCGGTAACGATGTAGCAAGAACGGCCCTCGATCATGTATCGAAAGTGGCACACGCCCTGATAAATAGCCGCCAGCTCACGGTCGTACGTAGAATACTTCCGCTGAGCGCTGGTTAGTTTCTTAGAGTAGAATCCTAGTGGTTGTAGGTGACCATCAATATTTTGATGAAGCGCGGCGCCAACGGCAATATCTGACGCGTCGACATAGAGAGCCAATTCGGCGTCAGCGGAAGGGTGTGCAAGCAATGTTGCATCCGTTAACTCTCTTTTGCAAAGTTCGAAAGCTTCGTCGGCAGCTGGAGTCCAAGCGATCGTTGTGCGGTCGTTCTTTTTGTTACCCTTGATGAGAACTTGAAGTTGTGATTGATATGAGCTTGAGCGTGGTAAGAACCTCTTGTAAAAGTTTACCATGGCGATGAAACTTTTAAGATCTTTTGCCATTGTGGGTTTCGGGTAATTTCGAATAGCAGCAACTTTTTTTGGGCAACGGACGTATTCCTTGCGAGTTGACTAGATGACCGAGAAACTTGAGTTCGCTTTTACCAAGTTCGCACTTTCCAGGGTGAATCGCAAGATGATTTTCACGAAGTCGTTGGAAAACTGCGCGTAGATCTAGACGATGTTGTTCAAAAGAAGACGATGCGATGATAATATCGTCTATGTATGGAAACACAAAATCTAAGCCACGCAAGACTTCATTAATTAGCCTCTGGAAGGTCTGCGCAGCGTTGCATAGGCCAAAGGTCATGAAGTTAAATTCAAACAAGCCGAAGGGCGTCGTGATGGCTGTTTTGGCGATGTCGTCTTCGTGAATAGGTACCTGGTGGAAAGCTTTTTGCAAGTCTATTTTAGAAAATACAGCCTTACCTCGTAGATTGCTTGTAAAGTCGGTTAAGTATGGCAAGGGGTAGCGATCGGGCAGTGTCTGTGCATTTAGCGCGCGATAATCACCGCAAGGCCTCCAGGTTCCATCACTTTTTCTGACCATGTGCAAAGGACTTGACCAGTTGCTTCTTGATGGTCGACAAATGCCCGTTTTCATCAGAAACTCAAATTCATCGCGTGCTGCAGCCAGCTTTTCCGGTGAGAGGCGCCGTGGGCGAGAAAAAACAGGCTGGCATGTTGTTTCGATACGGTGTTCTATTAAGGACTTCGTCGTGGAGCCATATGGTGCTATTTTTGCTAAGTCTGAGAACTCGGTTAAGAGGTCAGCAAACGGGTCGGTCGCATCAAATGTTTTGATTTCCGTGACGTTGCTCATGATTGGCGTAGTAAGTCGTGATTTTAGTCCAGTGACGTTATCGATCAGCTGGTTGCGTCGAAGATCGATGAGTAAATCAAAATAGCGTATGAAGTCTGAGCCTATGATTGCGCTTGTAACATCAGCAATCACAAAAGACCAATGAAAGTCACGGCGAAGGCCAAGATCTAGCTTGACGCGTTTTTCTCCAATGACCTTGATGGGTGAACCATTGGCCGCATACAGTAGAATTGTGGTTGGACGAACATCATAAGATTTTGCAGCGAGTGGAAGGACGGATACATCGGCGCCCGTGTCGACTAGGAATGTTTTATTGGAAAGCTGATCTCGTACCTGCAAGCGAAATACGTTGCGCTTCGTGGCGGAGTCTTCGCATCCTTTCGCCACGCGCGTTGACAGTCAGGCTGAAGGTGCTGCAGAGCTCGATGGGACAGCTTGCTGCGAGCGTCGTTTGTGGCGGCATGGACTGCGGCACTTTCGGGCGTAACGACCGTGAGTTTGGTGATACCAGCATACGTTGTCTCGTGCTGAAGAATCACCTCGCGCATTGCTTGCTGGTCGTTGTCCTTCACGGCTGTGTGAACGCTGACGGAAATTTGTTTGTCTAGAATTGCGAGAAGGTGAGCGCATTGTGAACTTTTCAAATCGCTTACCCAATTCTACTACGGCGGCACGCAGTTCGTTAATTTCGTTGGGGACTGGTGCTTCTACTCTGTTGATGTGATTTGGCGCGACAGCATCAATAATTGAGTCTGCAATTTTTGTAAACTCAGCGGCTGTGCCATATGAAGCAGCTACCACATCAGACGCATGTCTTTTTGTACGTTGTTGTTTATATAATATGCGCACAATTGACCGATCCAAGTAAGTATCGATACACTAAGGGAAATAACGCATATTAACATTATCCACGCCTGAGTATATATTCCATTTAAATATTTACGTGGACAAATCAAATATTTTCCTTACAACTCGTTTTTTTCCCGTATTTAAATTTTATTTATGCCACACACTGACACACATATTTCATACAGCTGCCATGCAGCCGCCAAGCAGCAGCAGCATCGCACTCTGTTCCTCTGCGTTGAGTTTCTTCGTACCAGCAGTTGAAGGTCTTATAGTTCTCATTTAGTTAATATTTCAAGGGTAATATATCGTGAATATTTGGCAAATATGATTTGTGAGTGCGGTGGTGAGTGCGAAGCATGATGAATTCATGTAAGGTGGAGTGACAACTCCGTATTTTCTGAAGAATGTCACTCCACTCTACATGATTTCATCATGCATCGCACTCACCACCGTACTCAAAAAAAATATTTTCACAAAAAGAAAATAAAATATACCACTAAATGGCGTTTGATATGGACGCAGCTCGTGGGAAATATTCAAATAAATTGTTTTTCAATTTCAATATTTTTATATAAATTTTCCTTAAATGCGATAGTTTTATTTTCAAATAGTAAATATTTGAAAGATATTTAAATATATTCTTGCATAATTTTAATATATTTTTTATTAATTCTGTTTAAATATTTTAATATTTTATTTAATTAAAAAAGTATTTAAATAAATTTTAAATATTTACGTGGTCGATTTAAATAAATGCGTTATTGGTGCAAAAATGACTCGCTTTTTGGATAAATTAAAAAAGTTTTTGGATAAATTTAATATTTTTTTCCCTTAGTGTACTCTCTACACGATACTGAGTGGTATCGATGCTTTCTCACCGATACCGTATCGAGTAAAAGTATCGATACCTTTCCTGGTATCGTTTCATCCCTACCTACCAGAAGAGATTAAAAACGCAAGAAACATTCAAGTTTTTTTCAAATTTTTATTATCCTCTCTTATAGCAGTCCCGTCTGTAGTGTCTAGCTAAAGCGTAGATACATGGCAGTAATGGCACTTCCACATGCCAATTTTCTGGATGCGTCCTCGTAGCTATTAAGCACACATACTCCAGGCTGCAACCATTGTTTTTGTATATTTGTATAGTTGTTTCGATACTGCTAGTAACGTTTTCATCCCAGCAGGTTCTTAAAAAATCTTTCAACCAAAATTCGAAATATAAATCGGGACTCAAGTTCCACAGATATTCATATATAACATAACCTGAAAAAGAGAGAAAATATGAATTAATTATCTCTTATTATATTAAACACGTTTTTTTTAAGCACATTACAGGCATGCTACACAGGCCAGTGCACTGGCTCTGTAGTTCGAAAAACTCAATACATTCACACTGTTTTACAAATACACTCACACTGGATTCACTTTCACGCCACTTTCATCGCTACTGGCAACGAAATTTCAGAGCCAGTGGATTTTGACAGCAGCGGCCAGTGTATGTCAAAAAGGGGGATATCAGTGTTGTTTTTAATTACTTTTGATGGATTTATTTCGGGTTTTCCCTCGATTTCGTACAGGAAGCAACACTGATAGCTTGTTTACAATTAAAGGCAAATGAAAAATATGAATTAAGACTGTGAAAAAATACAGATAAAAGTTACAAATTTACAATTAAAATAATGGAAAGAAAATTAACGCAAAAACAAATCATTAAATTAATTGAACTTTATCGCTCATAAAGGCAAACTGCAAAAGCAGCGAGAACATTCGCATACGATGAAATTTTTTTATTGAACTTTCACTTGCATGTGTAGCACGTCTTGCTACTAGCATGAAAGTTCGAAATTTTTCGAATTATTCGAACAGTACATGTATTCTTTCGCACTTTCACTGTCACTGGCCTGTGTAACCGGCCTGTTATTACCAATAAAAATTTACTAAAGCATAAAAATTTACTAAAAGATTATTTTTTCACTTTTCACTACTTACTTTGTCGATCCGAAGGATTATATATTGGTAACATGTTGAAAATCAAATGAATTGAAACGACAGCTACTCATCCTATATTTATATATTATTATATATGAGTAGCTGTCGTTTCAATTCATTCGATTTTCAATGTTTTTCAATCTTTTTTCGTTTAATGAGCTCGTCTTTGATTGGTACACTTTTTTCTTCTTTTAAGGGCGATGTCACGGTAGAAGAACAGAGGTAGACGCATTTCGGACTGCGCTCTCTTTCTTATAGCCAAAATTGTCTTTCAATAGTAATTTGAAAATGAAAAACAAAAACAAAAAATAAAAAAAATTATCGCTTTCAGATTTTTCTATGGGCAGTCAATTTCGTTTTTTCAGATGTGGCAGTCTGCCTCTCTGAAATGCTTCAACCTTGTTTTCATTGTACCAATACTTTATGCAAAACAGTATCATGAGTATGGTGAGTGTTGCTATTAAGCAAGTTTCATTACCCTGCAAGACATGCCTATCTGAAACTCCAACACATGCAAATGGTCACATGCATGGTGACTAGTTTGGGCAAAATAAATTCCCTTGCTACTCTCTCAAATTTCCCTTTTCCATTGAAAAGGCTGCGCAAATTGTGGCAAACGTTTTGTCCACAATCCCTTCAGCGCTGCTTCGCCGAGCGTATTTCCCGCTACGCGTTTCATCTCGTAGTACAATTCTGAAGGCTTTTTGTCACGGTAGCTCACAAGCGGCAGCTCAGACAACAGGCGATTGAGGCGCCGTTGTTCGCTATCAGCAAAATGTTCGATGATTTGTTGCTTAATATAGTCGAATTTGTCGTTTTGTGGCATCGATGCTATAGCTTCGGTTAGCTGCCCTATAATGTTTGGGTCTAGCAGTTTTAGTTTTTAAGTTTTTATATATTTTTTTTCACTTTTAAATAAAACTCACTACTTTCTTTGTTAAAGCTTAAAACTTTATTCATGCATTCTTTTGAAAAACTCTCCCTTATATCTTAAATCTTAGCTTATTCGTAACAACTAATACACACTTAAAATACACGTATATGTAAGTTAAAAGAATCAGTTGCTGCATTGACACAAACAATTATTGGGTCGCAGCAGCGAAAGACTTTTATTTTGTTTACGCAATGAAATTGTATCGAGGCACTTTCTTACTTTGTTGCTGAGTATGAAAAATGCTGATCGATTCAATTTCATACATTGTTGCTGTATTTCGATCCACTTGAGTTTGAGTGCACAATGTTGCGACACTTTTTAACTATGTTGCAACGATTGAAAGTGGATCAATAAAATTATTAAAAAAAAAGAAAAAATATGCAATTTAAATTATTTGCACATGAGTGGATTGAATAGGGCCGGAAGGGTCATATTCTACAGTGGCGGATTGTACTGTTTCTATAACTATTAAAAACGCAAGAAACATTCAAGTTTTTTTCAAATTTTTATTATCCTCTCTTATAGCAGTCCCGTCTGTAGTGTCTAGCTAAAGCGTAGATACATGGTAGTAATGGCACTTCCACATGCCAATTTTCTGGATGCGTCCTCGTAGCTATTAAGCACACATACTCCAGGCTGCAACCATTGTTTTTGTATATTTGTATAGTTGTTTCGATACTGCTAGTAACGTTTTCATCCCAGCAGGTTCTTAAAAAATCTTTCAACCAAAATTCGAAATATAAATCGGGACTCAAGTTCCACAGATATTCATATATAACATAACCTGAAAAAGAGAGAAAATATGAATTAATTATCTCTTATTATATTAATTAAAAAAGTATTTAAATAAATTTTAAATATTTACGTGGTCGATTTAAATAAATGCGTTATTGGTGCAAAAATGACTCGCTTTTTGGATAAATTAAAAAAGTTTTTGGATAAATTTAATATTTTTTTCCCTTAGTGTACTCTCTGCACGATACTGAGTGGTATCGATGCTTTCTCACCGATACCGTATCGAGTAAAAGTATCGATACCTTTCCTGGTATCGTTTCATCCCTACCTACCAGAAGAGATTAAAAACGCAAGAAACATTCAAGTTTTTTTCAAATTTTTATTATCCTCTCTTATAGCAGTCCCGTCTGTAGTGTCTAGCTAAAGCGTAGATACATGGCAGTAATGGCACTTCCACATGCCAATTTTCTGGATGCGTCCTCGTAGCTATTAAGCACACATACTCCAGGCTGCAACCATTGTTTTTGTATATTTGTATAGTTGTTTCGATACTGCTAGTAACGTTTTCATCCCAGCAGGTTCTTAAAAAATCTTTCAACCAAAATTCGAAATATAAATCGGGACTCAAGTTCCACAGATATTCATATATAACATAACCTGAAAAAGAGAGAAAATATGAATTAATTATCTCTTATTATATTAAACACGTTTTTTTTAAGCACATTACAGGCATGCTACACAGGCCAGTGCACTGGCTCTGTAGTTCGAAAAACTCAATACATTCACACTGTTTTACAAATACACTCACACTGGATTCACTTTCACGCCACTTTCATCGCTACTGGCAACGAAATTTCAGAGCCAGTGGATTTTGACAGCAGCGGCCAGTGTATGTCAAAAAGGGGGATATCAGTGTTGTTTTTAATTACTTTTGATGGATTTATTTCGGGTTTTCCCTCGATTTCGTACAGGAAGCAACACTGATAGCTTGTTTACAATTAAAGGCAAATGAAAAATATGAATTAAGACTGTGAAAAAATACAGATAAAAGTTACAAATTTACAATTAAAATAATGGAAAGAAAATTAACGCAAAAACAAATCATTAAATTAATTGAACTTTATCGCTCATAAAGGCAAACTGCAAAAGCAGCGAGAACATTCGCATACGATGAAATTTTTTTATTGAACTTTCACTTGCATGTGTAGCACGTCTTGCTACTAGCATGAAAGTTCGAAATTTTTCGAATTATTCGAACAGTACATGTATTCTTTCGCACTTTCACTGTCACTGGCCTGTGTAACCGGCCTGTTATTACCAATAAAAATTTACTAAAGCATAAAAATTTACTAAAAGATTATTTTTTCACTTTTCACTACTTACTTTGTCGATCCGAAGGATTATATATTGGTAACATGTTGAAAATCAAATGAATTGAAACGACAGCTACTCATCCTATATTTATATACAGTGTGCAGCAAAAGTCATGGTACCCCAGCCGCAGTATAAAATCATTCGTTCTTTCTTAAAAAAATATATCGCAAAAGATATGATTCTTATTTTTATTTAATATATCCATTTATATACTTCAAAAAACCAAAACAATATTTCAAATATTTATGTAAACAAAAATAAAAAAAATTAGAGATCATGTTAACTTCAGTTTTTTGCACAGCAAAAGTCATGGTACCCCTGGTCATAAATAGAGTTACATTTGATTTACCCGATTAAATATTTGTACTAATTGTTGGCAACCCTTAAAGCTTTTGTTTGATCTCTTTTAAAAATAAAACGGTACTTTCCAAATTTCCAGTCAGCAAAAAAAGTTTTCTATAATTGCAAGAAGGAGAGTCAAATTATTTCTTACAATGTCGAGAAAAGAATTATCAATTGAAGAAAGAAAAATAATAATTAATAACCACGAAATGGGTAAATCTTACTCTACAATTGCTCAAATTATAAACAGAAGTAAATCAACTGTGCAAAAAGTTATTAATCGGTTCAAAAGAGATAACGTTATTGAAAATAAACCGCGAACAGGCCGTCCACCAAAGCTCAATAAAAGGGAAGAACGAAAAATTGAAGCCATTGTAAAGAAAGATCCATTTACAAGTGCACCTAAAATAGCAAAGAATCATTTGGGAAAGATGTTTCTGCAGATACGGTGCGTAGGTTCATCAAGAAGGCTGGGTACAATGCTCGCACTGCTCGTAAGAAGCCGCACGTTAGTGAAATAAATAGAAAAAAAAACGCATTGACTTCGCCAAAGAATATATAAATAAAAGAAATGATTTTTGGGAGAACGTAATTTTCTCCGACGAATCAAAATTTAACATTTTTGGATCGGACGGACGCGTATTAGTGTGGCGGAAGAAGTGCGAAGAGCTTAATCCAAAAAATACACGGAAAACTGTGAAGCATGGAGGAGGTGGAGTCATGGTATGGGGTTGCATGTCTGCAGAAGGTGTTGGCAATTAAGTGTTCATTGAAGAGACGATGAACAAAACGGTTTATATGAATATTCTTAAGGAAAATCTGAACCAAAGTGCTGAAAAACTAAATATTCGTGAAAACTATTACTTTCAACAGGACAATGATCCTAAGCACACCGCTGCAGACGTTAAGATGTGGATCGCATACAATACACCACACATACTAAAAACTCCTCCTCAAAGTCCAGATCTAAACCCTGTTGAGCACTTGTGGGATCATTTAGAAAAACGTATTCGAAATCATACTATTTCGAATAAAACACAGCTTAAAGAAATACTTTTGAATGAATGGGGTAAAATATCCGAAGATTACACTAAAAAACTTGTGCACTCGATGCCGAACAGATTAAATGAAGTTCTCAGACTAAAGGGATATCCTACTAAGTATTAGGTAAGCAAATTTAAGTCAAGAATCGTAAAATTAATATAAAAATTTAAATATTTTTCCAGGGGTACCATGACTTTTGCTGGGCAAAAAACTGAAGTTAACGTGATCTCTAATTTTTTTTATTTTTGTTTACATAAATATTTGAAATATTGTTTTGGTTTTTTGTAGTATATAAATGGATATATTAAATAAAAATAAGAATCATATCTTTTGCGATATTTTTTTTTAAGAAAGAACGAATGATTTTATACTGCGGCTGGGGTACCATGACTTTTGCTGCACACTGTATTATTATATATGAGTAGCTGTCGTTTCAATTCATTCGATTTTCAATGTTTTTCAATCTTTTTTCGTTTAATGAGCTCGTCTTTGATTGGTACACTTTTTTCTTCTTTTAAGGGCGATGTCACGGTAGAAGAACAGAGGTAGACGCATTTCGGACTGCGCTCTCTTTCTTATAGCCAAAATTGTCTTTCAATAGTAATTTGAAAATGAAAAACAAAAACAAAAAATAAAAAAAATTATCGCTTTCAGATTTTTCTATGGGTAGTCAATTTCGTTTTTTCAGATGTGGCAGTCTGCCTCTCTGAAATGCTTCAACCTTGTTTTCATTGTACCAATACTTTATGCAAAACAGTATCATGAGTATGGTGAGTGTTGCTATTAAGCAAGTTTCATTACCCTGCAAGACATGCCTACCTGAAACTCCAACACATGCAAATGGTCACATGCATGGTGACTAGTTTGGGCAAAATAAATTCCCTTGCTACTCTCTCAAATTTCCCTTTTCCATTGAAAAGGCTGCGCAAATTGTGGCAAACGTTTTGTCCACAATCCCTTCAGCGCTGCTTCGCCGAGCGTATTTCCCGCTACGCGTTTCATCTCGTAGTACAATTCTGAAGGCTTTTTGTCACGGTAGCTCACAAGCGGCAGCTCAGACAACAGGCGATTGAGGCGCCGTTGTTCGCTATCAGCAAAATGTTCGATG
This sequence comes from Pherbina coryleti, assembly GCA_943735915.1. Taxonomy (NCBI): domain Eukaryota; kingdom Metazoa; phylum Arthropoda; class Insecta; order Diptera; family Sciomyzidae; genus Pherbina; species Pherbina coryleti. Next base: position 185,473,118 of record OX030948.1, on the reverse strand, counting down.
ATTTGTTGCTTAATATAGTCGAATTTGTCGTTTTGTGGCATCGATGCTATAGCTTCGGTTAGCTGCCCTATAATGTTTGGGTCTAGCAGTTTTAGTTTTTAAGTTTTTATATATTTTTTTTCACTTTTAAATAAAACTCACTACTTTCTTTGTTAAAGCTTAAAACTTTATTCCTTCATTCTTTTGAAAAACTCTCCCTTATATCTTAAATCTTAGCTTATTCGTAACAACTAATACACACTTAAAATACACGTATATGTAAGTCAAAAGAATCAGTTGCTGCATTGACACAAACAATTATTGGGTCGCAGCAGCGAAAGACTTTTATTTTGTTTACGCAATGAAATTGTATCGAGGCACTTTCTTACTTTGTTGCTGAGTATGAAAAATGCTGATCGATTCAATTTCATACATTGTTGCTGTATTTCGATCCACTTGAGTTTGAGTGCACAATGTTGCGACACTTTTTAACTATGTTGCAACGATCGAAAGTGGATCAATAAAAGTATTAAAAAAAGAAAAAAAAATATGCAATTTAAATTATTTGCACATGAGTGGATTGAATAGGGCCGGAAGGGTCATATTCTACAGTGGCGGATTGTACTGTTTCTATAACTCGCCCCCCTTTAGTCTGAGGCTCCGACGAAGATTTTGATTTAAAGTAAAAGATTTTAGTGTGTCTGAATTTAAAATACATAAAAATTATAGCAATTATTGTTATGTTAATAAAAATACTGGGGAAATTTAATATTGAAGTTTTCAGCAAATTTTGAGTTAAAGTTGATTTAATGAAATCTCTAGTATTACTGTATTCATTAATGTTTAAGTGATCTAATTGTTTTTCACTTTCTATTTTCTTTTCCTTAATATCTATTTTTGTATATGGTAAAATATTGTATTCTTTAATTTTTAAAAATTTGTTTTTAAAAGTTAAATTTCTTAAGTTTATTTTACAATTTCCAAATTTAATTAAGCTGTTCTTATATAATGTTATGTTCTGTTTATTACAATTTTGGATTAATTGATTTCCATTTAAATTTTTAGCAATTATTAATCCTTCTGAAATTTCTTTAATGGTTTTCACATGATCAACTCTCATTTCACAGTGTGCATTTTCTGATTTAATTATTTGACTAATGCAATTATCTTGAATAATTTTTAAATTTTGTTTAAGGTTGTTTTTAACAGTTTTGTTATAAAGATTTTTCTCTTCGTCTACAATAAATGTGTTTTCTGTTAAAAGGATTGATTTGTTTTCTAAATTCGGAATTGGCTCAATTAATATAGTTGAAAATTTCTTTGTTGAGTAATTTGGAATCATGATTATTATTGTTATTAATGTGTCATAATGTGCTACAGTTAACTTAATATCTCCTAATGCTTCTAAATCCGATACTAATTCTAATTCTACATTAGTAAGAATATTTCTAGATAATATGCCTAGTTTACTAGTTAAAATAATTTGTTCAATGTCGTCAACGTGGTTTCTTAACAATGTAATGTCATAGTTAAGTTGGTATATATGTTTGAATATGTCCAATTCGTTTTGTTGTTTTTTAGAATTGTCTGAAAGTATGTTTTTAATGAAGTCTTGTTGGTTGTTTATATGTGTAGTAATATTTTTAATTTGGTCTGAGATTTGTAAGTTTATTTGTATTTGTTTGTTGGATTCTGATACTAGTTTTGTGCTTGTTTCAGACAAATTTTCTAATTGTGTCTTTATAAGTAGTTCGTCGTCATTATCCATAGTTCCTGCAACAATTTTGAGTCCTTTACCTAAAATGTTCATGAATCCTCTTCTTTCTCTGGAATGTGGTCTAAGTCCTTTTATTTTATCGTCGAGTAGATTAAAATTGTTAAGTAAGGTAGCGAAAGATGTATCATCTTTTCTTACTTGATTTTTGATGATGTCTATGTTACACTTAATATTTTCCCTATTGACTTCAAATTCTGTAGTGTTTATTACATGAAGGACTTTTACAAAGTTTTTTATTATATTAACTTGCCCAGTTCGTATATTGATGTATCCGTTGTTCTCGTTTATATTTTGTACTTCAGTATATTGAGCTATCGCGAATGCTGGAATTATTATCCACAACGTTGTTTTCATTATATTCTTCATGGTTCTGTAAAAATAAAATAGATTCATCTTATGGGTTTGTCTGGAATTGTTTGTTTCGTTTTATATGTGCTTTATAATACTTTTGTCCTTTAAAAGTAACGTGATTTTCGTCTAATTCTTGTACATTTGCTTTCTTGAATCGCGAGTAATTTTTACCTCCTCGAACTTGTTTTATATATATAGGTCCTGACTGGATTTCTATATCTTCTCTATTCTGGTTGAGTTTACTAATTTTGTCTTCTTTTTTTTTAACGATTCTCTCTTTAATTGTGTTATAGTCTTCGTGTGTTATCGTTCCGTTTACAAAATCTATAGGTTTGCGTCCAGTTGTCGAATGTATTGTATTATTATAGTATTTAATTATTCGGAAAATTTTTTCTTCTGTAGTTTCAGTATGGCTGACTTCATAAACGCAAGTTGCAATGCAACATTGCAAAGCATTGCGCAACTAATGCAAAGCAATGTTGCCTTACATCACTACTTTGTCAAATGATGCAGTGCATTTGAAGGCGTTTGTGAACACCACCATGCAATGTTTGTACTTTAGCGCCAACTGTTTGTATAAATAAAATAAATAAATAAAATGGAATATATATTCCATGCTTTTTATATTTTAGCTTTTAAATTTTGTGCAACTGGCGGAAAGTACATCTTTGATGCGTTTGTAAGTGACTATTATATTCAAAAATCATCTACTTATTTCGTCCCTTGTGATAGGAAACGTGCCATTAATTTCTTTTATCTCCAGCAAAATTTTTTCCCAGATTGTGTTCCTTTTCTTTTTGTTGGCGGTAAAGTCACTTTCAAAGCGCAATCTTGTGCTTATTAGCAAGAGCTTCCTTTCGTATGTCCATTTTTTATTACTTTAAATAGAATGGTAAATAATTCATGCGTTAATAAAATCAAATATTTTATAAATTTCTAATTTAATCAATTTAATAATGTATAAATATACTTGTTTTTTTTGTGAGACATCCATGTTGCATCATAAAATGAAATGATGCGCCGAAATGACATCTGATGCGCATCGCAAAGGGTTGCGATGCATTAGTGAACACACTACATTGTCAAAAATAAAGTATGGATGTTTATGAACATTTGACTTTGCAGTGTTGCATTGCAACTTGCGTTTATGAAGTCAGCCTATCTCTATTAGGGTCATGTTTGAGTATTCGTATATGCTCATTAATTGTATTGTGTAATCGTTCGACATCTGAGTTTGAAGTGTGGTTTCCACTGGATGTAAAGTGTATTTCAATGTTATTTTCTCTAAGAAATTCTTGTAATGGAATCGCCTTAAATCCTAACTCATTATCAACTATTATTTTCTTTATATGGCCTACATTGCCCAAATATTGTGTTATCGCTTTTTTGAATTCTGTCCATGATCTACCTACTATTTTTATTGCTTGTGCGTGTTTTGAAAATTTATCAATTATTGTCAGAAAAAGTGTACCATGTAAACTATAAAAAACATCCACGTGTACCACCTCTTTTGGGCCGTTAGGTGTTTCCGTAAGTTGAAATTTTAACTTTAATGGTTTTCTTTCATATTTCTCTTTATTGCAAATTTCGCAATTATTGATGAATTTTGTTATTCTGTCTTTTAATTTGGGATTATAAATATCTTCTTTTATTTCAAGGAAATTTTCATTAATACCTCTATGATTGTTTTTTAAGTGTTCCTTTTTTATTATTTCTGCTAGTTCATTTTCGTCTTCTATATCTTTTAAAAGTTTTTTACATCTGACTATTATGTAATCTTCTCTAAACTCTGTACAGACTGTGTCTAAAAAAACTTTAAAAAATGTTTCGTCTTCAATATATACCGCTATAGTCTTGTGTTTGTAAAAATGGTTATGAATTAACGTTCTTACTGTGTCTCGGTCCAGGGTTTTAGCAAGAATAGTTGTTCTAGTAGATCGAAAAATGTTAACTTTTTTATCTTTAAAGCTCCCGAATTTATTTTCTTTATTATAAACTGTGTTTTGTAGAAATTAAGCGGGCTTTCTACTTCTCTAATAACATTAGTTTGTTCTTCTATTTCAGTGAGGTTTATTGTTACACGTGATAATGCGTCGGCATTTCCATTTTTTGTGCCTTTTTTAAATTTAATTTCATAATCAAATTCTGAGATTTTTAATCTCCATCGGACTAGTTCTGAATTTGGTTCTTTGATATTGAATAACCAAGTTAATGGCCTATGGTCTGTCTCTATAATGAATTTTCGGCCAAAGAGATATGGTCGGAAATACTGTGTAGCCCAAACTATAGCTAATAGTTCCTTTTCTATGGTACTATAATTTTGTTCGTGATTATTTAACGTTCTGCTTGCGTAGCATAATGGGTGTCCGCTTTGAGACAGTATTGCTCCTAAAGCGAAATTACTTGCGTCTGTTTGCAAAACAAATTGTTTATTAAAGTCTGGGTATTGTAAAATTGGGTCGTTTGTTAGGAGTCTTTTTAATGTATTGAAACTGTAAATGTATTCTTGATCTTTAATGTTTATTTTAGTGTTCTGTTTCAAATATTTTGTCATTGGTTTTGCAATTTTTGAATAGTCTTTTATAAATTTTCTATAGTACCCTGTCAGTCCAATAAATTGTTTAATTTCCTTTGTCGTTTTTGGAAGGGGAAATTTTTGTACGCAGCTGACTTTCTCTGGGTTAGGCTTTATACCATCTTCTGTAACAATATGGCCCAGAAATTCGGTCTCATGTTTCATAAATTCAGACTTATCTATCTGCACCTTTAGATTTACATCCTTAAGTCTTTGTAAAATTTTCGACAGTGATTCCACGTGCTCCTGCAGGGATGTCGAAAATATTATTATGTCATCAAGATAAACTAAGCAGATCTTGTTGATATAATCAGATAGAATATTATTCATCAAACGTTGAAATGTAGCGGGGGCTGTCTTCAGTCCAAATGGCATCCTCAAAAACTCATAATGTCCATTTTCGACACTAAATGCAGTCTTTGGAATGTCATTCTTGGCAACTTCAATTTGATGAAACCCCTTAGCGAGGTCCAACGTAGTAAAGTACTGACATCTTCCTAATTTCTCTAGGATTTCGTCCATGTTTGGAATAGGGTACTTATCATCTACTGTGACTTCGTTAAGTTTGCGATAGTCAATAACAAGTCTCCACTTGCATTCCTTACTTGCATCCATTTTTTTTGGTACAACCCAAACTGGAGCTGAATAAGGTGACTTACTTGGGCGTATGATGCCTGAATCAAGCAATGAATGTACGGATATCGATAGGTTTTGACTGCAATAGGAGCATGTTCGATCGTCCGAATTTCATGCTTTATTGCATTAGTAAACGTTAGTTCGGATTGTTTGTTATAAAATGTTTTATTAAACCGTTTTATTACTGGTAGTAATTTTAATTTTTCTTCTTCGTTGAGATGTTCTATTCTAATTTTTTCTAATAATTGCTGTGTTTCACTCTTATGATCTTCTGATATGTAAAAATTTTCACTTGTTATTGTAAAATTAATTTTAGTTGCTATCTTTTTTACGTATAGATAATTAGTTCTAAAATCTATTTTTGCTTTTATAAGTCTTAAGATATTGTTACCTATAAGACCATGATATTGATAGTGAAATCTGCAAACGTAAAAATCTACCTTTTGCTCTTGTGGTAATGGTCCACCCAATTCCTCAAACAAAGGTATTTGCACTTTTTCACTAAGTTTTATATTATTTTGCAAGGTTTTAATGTTAATTGTTTCGGTGTGTATTAACCATTTAGGATCACAGATTTCTGGATTAATTATCGAGTGGGTTGCTCCCGTATCGATTATAAATCTTAAATCATGTGTTTTTGATTTAACAGTTATATAGGGTAAGTTTTTGGTGAGGCTATTTGTCGAAAATTTTTCTTCACCTCAACACTATTAACACTAGATCTATTCGGCCTATTTGGAATTTCATGGGTATTGATATCCATGTATTCTGGATTATCAATGGGTCCATTAAAGCGTTCTGGAGGTGATCCATTGAACCGATTTTGTTCTCTGAGGGATGAATGATTATTATTATTTCCATTAGTTATTTGGTTGCCTAGTAACTGGATTATGATTAAAATAATTATTTCTCCTGTAATTTGAATTATAATTGTTATTCATCTCTCTAGAAGATGAATTATAGTTTGGATAATTGTTTCTCTTATGATTCGAGTTATAATTATTCGGGTTATAATTATTATTAGTGTTATTTTGACTTTCGGTAAATGAATTACGGTTTGAGTTATTTTGGGTTCTGTTATTCTTGGAGAAATTGTTTGTACTGTGATTATTACTATAGTTTTGATTTTCTCTTTTTCTGAAATTTTTATTCAAATTATGTTGAGGTGTATTATGCTGTATGGTGCTTCCGCTACTATAAGCATATCCTGCCTCAATCAATATATTTATTGCTTGCTCTAATGAAGCTGGGTTTCTACAAAAAATAATTGATTTCATTGGTTCAGGTAACTTCGATTTGAAAGTCTGTAACCCTGTTTTAATATTTAATTCAAGTGTTCGTTGAACTTCTTCGTCAGCTACTGCTTGTCCTAGTTCAAATGAAGTTTTTGCATTAAGCCTGCGCAGAACATGCTTAATGTCATTATAAAAATTCAAACTATTTGTTTTAAAAGAAAGTCCTCTTAATTCGTTAAAAAGCTCGTTAATTGAACTCCTATCAGAAAAATTTTCTTGTAGAATATCTTTTATATTTTGCCAGGATGTAGCTTGTCCATTTATTTCGATTGCTTCTCTAGCTTTTCCTTTCAATTTGGATTTGATAATATCTGAAAATATATTTTGAGCTAGTTCATCATACTGTCTTAGTTTTGGTATAATCCTATCTACCAATCCTACGAAGGTATGTAAATCTTCTAGATACCCACTAAATTCTGGTAATCTTTCCAAATATTTTAATGGATCTATATTTAACTCTAAATTTGTCATGTTTGAATTTGTATTTATATTTGCACTTGAAAGTAAACGTGTGTGTTCACCTAGAGTTTGTTCGAAATTTTCAATTGTTTGGCCTAGTTGTATTAAGCTGTGTTCCATTTACTCAACAAAGGAAAAATAAATTTTGTTTTTCCAATTCTGAATTCACCGTATTTTTGTTATTTGTTATTTTTAAACAATATTCACTTTATATATATAAAAAAAAATTTTACGAAAATATATGTACTTAAAATTGCAGAGAATTATAATATATTTAAATTAACTTACTGTCTGGTGTCTTTTTTTTTTTTTTTTTAATTTAAGCGTTTACTCTGTTGTTGTCACGCTTCTGTTGTCTCTGCTGCTGTTGTCCTTGTTACTTTTATATCTGCTACTGTTGTCTCCGCTTCTGTTGTCCTTGTTACTATTATATCTGGTACTGTTGTCTCCGCTTCTGTTGTCTCTGCTGCTTGTTTTCTTGTTACTATTATATCTGGTACTGTTGTCTCCGCTTCTGTTGTCTCTGCTGCTTGTTTTCTTGTTACTATTATATCTGGTACTGTTGTCTCCGCTTCTGTTGTCTCTGCTGCTTGTTTTCTTGTTACTATTATATCTGGTACTGTTGTCTCCGCTTCTGTTGTCTCTGCTGCTTGTTTTCTTTTTGCAATTCGCTCCAGGATTTCCTTGTATCTGTCCGAAAAATCCCAAGTATCTTCACTGTCGGATAACATTCGGAAACTGACTCCTGACAGTTGGTTCTTAGAACCTTGTTTAAGGTATTGGAATACCAAAACGTTCCCTTGGCTTAAGGAAAAATTATTTCTTTTTCCGCTCCTGCAGAAATTGATAATTGACTCCTGTCAATATTTTTAATTTCGCCTAAATTGATAATTGACTCCTGCCAATATTTTTAATTTCGCCTAGTATTGTAAGGATTCTGCTCCTGCAGAATAGTTGATTACTTTAGGGTTGTTCACAAGGATCCCATCCTCGTCGCCAGTTTTAGTTTTTAAGTTTTTATATATTTTTTCACTTTGAAATAAAACTCACTACTTTCTTTGTTAAAGCTTAAAACTTTATTCATGCATTCTTTTGAAAAACTCTCCCTTATATCTTAAATCTTAGCTTATTCGTAACAACTAATACACACTTAAAATACACGTATATGTAAGTTAAAAGAATCAGTTGCTGCATTGACACAAACAATTATTGGGTCGCAGCAGCGAAAGACTTTTATTTTGTTTACGCAATGAAATTGTATCGAGGCACTTTCTTACTTTGTTGCTGAGTATGAAAAATGCTGATCGATTCAATTTCATACATTGTTGCTGTATTTCGATCCACTTGAGTTTGAGTGCACAATGTTGCGACACTTTTTAACTATGTTGCAACGATCGAAAGTGGATCAATAAAAGTATTAAAAAAAAAAGAAAAAATATGCAATTTAAATTATTTGCACATGAGTGGATTGAATAGGGCCGGAAGGGTCATATTCTACAGTGGCGGATTGTACTGTTTCTATAACTGTTAACCTCATCAATATTAGTTTTTAATCCAACATCTATTAAGTAAGAGTGATGTTCAGAATGAAGTAATTTTCGTTCTTTTGCAATAGACCTATCGCCTTCATCTAAAAAGTAAATATCAACTTCAACTGGTATTCTTCCTTCACGAAAGACAATAATATCGTGATCTAACATGACATCAAAATAATTATTTGACGGAAATATCTTAATATAGTGAACTCCAGAACTTTTACTCCAACCTTTATGTATAAAAACTTTTTCAAGTACATTTCGAGACTTAACTGAAAATACAAAAATTCCACACTTTCTTGCAACTTGCAATTTTGTTAAAAACATTGGATGAAACTTATCTTTTCCAACAAGAAATAATCTCTGTAATCTACGACCAAATGAATGAAATAATTGAAGTTTAGATGTACTAGGCAAATTTATATCTTGAATCATCCCATTTAAAATCTTTGAAACAGACGTCGAACCATAAGATAAGTAATTCCATAAACAAATGATTTGCGGTGAAGACATTTAAAAACTTGTGCAGACTAGGAAGTAAGGAGTACATATAGAGGTAGGTTTTTACTTTTTTTCACAATAACAGTCCTAGTCCTGTTCGTTTTATTTGTCGCGCAATTCCGTGCGTTCAGTCACTCGTGGGATTTTAGTTTCGTCGAGCATGGAGCACAAGGAGAAACCTTAGCCAAACCGAGTTACGAAAGTAATAAATAAACAAAGTGGTTTAATGACCACTGGAGTGCATGTGTGTGTTGGGCGCCACTCCAAACGCACAGTGATTACGTCCGGACAAAACAGAATCGTCATTTTATGACTACACATAAAATGGTCGCCGTGTAGTTTTGTCCGCACTTCACTTTGGCGCAACTAAATTTTTAGACCGCGACAACGTCTGGAAAACTATATCCACTTCATCCATCAATCCCTCCGGATCTTGCATAACATTTTATAAAAATAAAAAACTGAAAACTTCTCGACAGTAAATCTTCTTGACTTCTCTCTATAAAACGCACCGACAATCACGACAATTACAAAAACACTGACAAATCAATCAAATCGCTCAAAGAAATTAATAAAAAAAGGGAAGCCCCCGCTACAGTAACAATGACAGTTACAATGAGTTTTGAACTGTCGGACTACTTTCCGAAAGATCTTGCGCCGTCGACTTTTTTATTAAAAAATCTTTTATAGAAAGATGACCTTTTGGTTTTTTAAGTTCCAAATGTGGTAAAAACAAACATAATTACAAGACAGTGATTTTGAAACCGTACTAGGGGTAATTAGTATTGTTTTTGATGCAAGGGAACAGAAAAAATTCAGTTTTTTAGGATTAGTTAAGATCGCAGGATCGATGGTAGCAGGATCGCCATGAAGCCAAACTTGGAGCATCTTACTTTCACTTTCAGTGTCTGCCGCCTCATTAACGGTAGTGTTGCGCATTGAAGTCGATGGCTCTGCGTCTTCAAATGTTCGATCTCCAAAGCTTCTTCCTCCATCCACACTAGATATTGTGTGGAATATGAATCACGTTTTACTGAAGTTTTTAATTTGGTGATTAGTTCTGCTATAGAGTTTTCATTAGATATTAAATTCCTAGCAGTACCTTTAAATTTTGTTTTAACTAATGTTACCGCTACTGCCTCATGACTATCTTTAATAAGTTCTACCAATTCCAACGCATCGAGGAAACTTTGCAAATTTTCCGATTTGCCAACGAACTCTGGTATGAGTCTGGCAGCATTACTCAAAAAGTCTACAACAGTTTGTGACATTTTAGTTGAAGTTAGTTTAATGGTATTTTTTGTTGTTTTCGGTATAGAAGTTTCTAAATTTTCGGTTTGGTATTCGTCATTGTCTGAGCTATTTATGAATGTGTAGTCGGATTTAACTTCTGTCTAATGTTACTGGAATGTTTAATTCTATAATCCGTTTTGTACATATTTTAATAAAATTGTCCCTCAATTTCCAAAATATCTTATTAGCGCTTATTTTGTGTTCAGGTGTGAACTTTGTGGAATATATATTAGGTAAGCTTCTAATGCCATTAAAATTTTCAATTATTATTTTTATATGTTTATCGGGAGTTTCCTGTGAAATTTGTCTATTTGTGTTAAGACATTTAACTGATTTGTCAAATTCGATTTAATGAATGTTTATTTTTTCTACTATTTCGTCCCACTTCATGCCTCATGTTTAACCCATTTAAGTCCAAACTTTTTTTTTGAATTTTTTGGCAAAATGTGGTATTTTTATATGATTTGGGCTCGCTGAAACCGAATATAAATATATATTTTTTTGTAAATATCATATTTTAGGTTTTAGAGCACGTTGCGTAAACGCAATTAAGGTCCATAGGGGATGCAAAAAAATAAAAAAAAATTTTAAATTTTTTTAATTTTTATTTTGTAACCAAATGTACAACGCAGTTAAATAAGGAAAACATAACATAAAACATTTTTTTAAAAACAAAAAAAAAAAATACTTTCACAGCTTCAAAAAAATTACGAAAAATCAACATTAATTTCAGTCTTATTAGGTACTTTTGCAAAATTTTAAGTTGCTCTTACTTCAATTTGTTATGGTATTGTTCGAAACATTTTGGATGTAGAGTAACATTGCATGTCTTACATTTAAAAACGGTTGTCGAAGGACATTACTTGCACGTTAATTTTCTTCCTGAGTGCACAGCAACGGGGGCTCCTTTGGAAAGAAAATTAGAATTTGTCTTACTTTTGCCTCTTGCTGGAGGTTTTCCGTGTTTCAATAATAGACTTTTAGCAAGACGACGTCTAAATTGCAGTTGGTCACCTTCGTAACCATTCGTGGTATCCCCTTTGTTGTTTTTTAATTTCGTTTTTATTGGTCTTGAACTCCTTATTTTGCAATCTATTTTCTCGTACTGTTCCGGTTCCTGCATAATTAATTTTATTTAAAGATTTTAACAGACTGGGACTTGTAAAAAACTTATCAAAATAAAGAGAGAATTTTTGGCCAGGATATGCTTTTTTAACTCGATTTGCAAAATTCATTACTACTGATTCGCCTAGTCCAACATTTTTATCGCGTATTTCATGGCGACCTTGGTATAAATCAAAGAAATAACAATAGCCTAAACGTGCTGCAGCCACCCATGCTTTGTAACCAAAACGATTCGGTTTGTTTCGAATCGTTTGTTTGCATGGATGGTGCCCATAGCAGGGAATCATTGACTCATCTATCGATATATTCATTTCAGCTGGTCCATATTTAGAAAAAACTGAATTAAAATGATTTACCAATGGTCGCATTTTGACAAACCGATCATTTGATCCAATTGTTAATTCGTTGTCAATGAAATGTATTGAGCTGAAAATATATTCGAACAAACCTCTTCTCATCCATTTTGAAATCAATTCATTGTTCACGTCCTCTTCATTCTCCCAATACATTCTTTTTTGGGGTAACTCATTATATCCCGAGACGATTAAAACGCCAAAAAATGCATAAATATCATCTTGTTCGACAGTTATGTTTTTGTTTTTATACTTCCCAGCATATTTTACAGTTTCCTCTGCGATGGAACTTGTAATTTCATTGTCGAAAAAGAGTTTGAAATATTCTATTGGTTCCGTTGCAGGGCCAAAAGTTAACGGGCTACATTTTGACACATGCCATGTTTTAGCCTGATATTCATACATAAATGAAGACAAAGGAAGATCGCCGTCATCACCCGCAGTCCAATTCAGCTTTATTTTTCCTTCATCCCCACAATCATATTCCTGTTGCTCATTTGCATTTGAAACAACTACATCATCGTCAAATTCGATTTCTACAGCAACATTCAATTGTGCTTTATTCATTCGGTTTGCGTCGCAGTTTTCCTCGTCCCCAGACTCCTCGTCAGTGGTATACTCATCTTCTGGTGTCTCTATAAAAATTTGCAGGTTGGGTGGTACTAAAATATCATCTGGCCTATTCTCAACAGCATCTACGAGTTCCGCGAAATTTAATGGTTTCTTCCTGAAAATTTAAAAAAAAATGAATCCCCTAATGACCGTAATTGCGTTTGCGCAATGTCAAAAAAAGGCTTTAAAACCCTACTAATTTTTTCTAAAATTGTTATTAGAGTAAGTGCAGCGAATGTGGTATACCCATTTGTTTTTAGATAGCCAAATTTTTATTTTTTGTCCGATTGCAATAAAATTTTACCACCTTCATGTTACATGTGTTAAGCTCCCACGAAGCCATGTGCGAAACACATGAAACCCATAATTTCAGACACATTTGAGAATTTATTGCAAATCCCATTGTTCGGGTAATGAACGGATGGCGTGAAAGAAATAAACAAATTATTGGGTTTGAGTGGATGGGTAATTTTATTGCCTTTTTTACCTTTTTTTTGGCTAACAATTTTGTGTGTTTGTTTTATAATGTTGAATTGTATAGTTGGTGTGTAGTTGCTGTTGATTGTTGATAGTTCTTTTGTTGTGGTGGGTGGGTTAAATTCCTTTAAATTCTCTTGTTCAGTTTTTAGCGACTGCTTTCGAACGAAACTATATTCAAAAGATGACCTCTGGTTGTTGTTGTTGTTTGCGTCCTTTGTCCCACACGAGACGCGTTCGTGCAGCATCGAGCCGACCACCTTGGCGACTGTAGCGCCCTGTTTGCCACAACGGCGGGTAGGTGTGGGAAATGTTCAGTGACCACAGGGTTACGTGGCCACGTAAACATTCCGCCCACCTTGCAATATCTGCAACTAAAAAACGGGTTAATTGGGTTCATAAACAAGTGATACAAAGTGTTTGCAAATAGTTCACTTTCTTTTATTTTAATTCAAATTCAAATTCAAAATTCAAATTATGAGCGGGTATAGGGTGAATGGTTGGGTCTTTAGAGTCCACATGGGCCAGAGAGTGTCCAGCCAAACGCGGTGCTCTGAGCAATGGTTGAGCCATTTTCTCCAGCGAACAGGCCATTTCTCACTATTCGTGGAAAAACTTCGGCGCCCAGCTCGAGTACGATATGTTTAGCTGAGGTCGCCCTAGGGTCCGCCAGAAACATATGCTCGAATCTCTTCAACGCAGAATCATCGAGGTCAACGGAATACGGCTTAATGGGAAGTTCATTCGAAACCAATGCGTGAACTTCGCACTTGAAGTTCTCGTCATATCGAGATCCTGCAACGATCTTGCACCATGTCTGCTTGCCCGTCTTAATGGTATCCAACTTCAATTTGTCAACCAGATCCGATGCTATAAGGGACATCGTGCGACAAGGGTTTATTAACGCCCGTACGTAGTGCCAGTCCTTATTGTGATGCAATTTCACCATTGCCGTGGGTATGAAGCTCACTCTCTGCAGGGGGCTTGCAAACGTCGAGCAGCTGGGACGTTCCTTCGGGTTTTGCTCTGGTTGTCGCAAGCGAGGGTGTCCATGCAAGCTAGTGTGATGCTTGGCATGACAAATGGCACATTTATGAAGGCTGGTGCACGCATTGGATGCATGGGATCGCGCTAAACAATTTACGCAATACTTCAGCCGGGCTACTGCGTCGTATTTCTCCGTCAAATTCATCTCTCGGAACTTCGGACATATCAGACGGTGGTCTTGGTTGCAGAGACCGCAAGCGGGCGGGTGGGTATAGCTTGCCTGCATATCCTTCCTCTGACGATTACCTTGGTTCCCGATATCGTTCCGCGTGTGGGCCTTATTGCTCCCACTTCTTTGGTGACGGTTGCTGCGGATCTTGTTGACGCCTTTGTTCTTGTTGCTGCAGCATTGCTTGTTGGTGCAGCGTTGGTGGTTATTGTTGGGTGCCATGACAACTGCGATAGAGAATGAGTTAGACTGTATAGGGTCGGGTGTGGACTAGAGTGGAGTAGAGTCAAGTTGTGGGTAGAGTAGAGTAGAATAGAGTAGAGTAGAGTAGAGTAGAGTATTGTAGAGTAAAGTAGAGTAGAGTAGAGTAGAGTTCAACTGGAGGGTAGAACCACTACCTTTGTAATGGGTCTGGTAGTAATCCCTTTTGCCGTGCGAATGTCAACAACGCGTGCTCTGGAGTCTGAGCCTAAGTAAATCTTAGCGATTCTACCTAAGTTCCATTCGTTTGGAGGCAAATTCTCGTGTCGAATGACAACAAGATCATCGATATTGATTGGGTTTTGAGGGTGCTTCCATTTATATCGTTTATGGAGCTCTTTAAGATATTCATCTTTCCATCTTTTGCAGAAATTATGATGAAGTATCTTTAGTTTTTGCCAACGGTTTATTACGTTAGGCGTAGAGTTACTTAAATCGGGTTCAGCTGGGGTGAGTAATGGGGTACCAATTAAAAAATGTCCTGGTGTTAGTGGCGATAAATCAAGTGGGTTTTCGCTTGAAGGACTTAGGGGTCTTGAGTTAAGGCAACTTTCGACTCGAGCGAGTAGGGTAGAGAACTCTTCGAAAGTAAACCTTTGGTTTGTGTATGACTTCTTCAGATGCGCTTTACAACTTTTCACACCGGCTTCCCAGAGTCCACCCATGTGTGGAGCGCCAGGGGGTATAAAATGCCAGGTTATATCTTGGTGACTGTAATTGTTCACAATCTGGGTCTGAAGTGCCTTCACAAATTCTCGCCGATCTTTTTTCAACATTTGTGATGCTCCAACAAAATTTGTTCCGTTATCGGAGTAAAGAGCGGCGGGGCATCCGCGCCTCGAAAAGAACCGGGAGAAGGCTGCTAAGAACGCTTGGGTAGAGAGATCACTTGTTGCTTCGAGGTGCACTGCCTTTGTTGCGAAGCATATAAAAACGCAGATGTATCCTTTTGTGATTAAGCAGGCTCGCCCGGTGTAATTTTTGATTTCTACGGGTCCAGCGAAATCAACACCTGTGTTTGTAAATGGGCGACTAAGTGATGTGCGTTCGGGTGGTAGAGCAGCCATGATTTGTGTCTGCTGTTTTTTCTTATGTAGCACACAAATCTTGCAGTTATGGATAGTCGTTTTTATTAGGGTTTTTAATTTGAGTATCCAAAACTCTGCACGAAGTAGGCGTAATAATAATTGGTTACCGCCGTGTAGGGTGATTTAATGGGTCATATGCGTCAAGAGAAAAGCTAGACGGCTGTGGTATGGCAATAAAATTGGGTGCCGCTCGTTATAAGTTAGAGCTGGCGACTTGACTAAGCGTCCATTTGCTCGAATTATGCCTTTTGAGTCCAGAAAGGGTGTGAGGGTTAATATTGAACTCTTTGATGAGATAGGCTGTTTATTTGCCAATGAAACATATTCTGCTGCGAAGTCATGTTTCTGACTCAAAATTATAAGCTTTTCTCGTACTGCTTTTATTTCATTGGATGTGATATCCAACGTCGTGTGATTCATTTGTGAACGACGTGAGGGTGAAGAGTTCGAGTAAAAACGATATACATAGGCTATAACTCGTAGAGCTCTTGGCAGTGAGGAAAACCTGTTCAAGATGTCCTCTTGGGTGGTTGTGGCAAATGAATTAATGGGTTTCAATTCAAGGGTAGTTTCGACTAGATCTTTGGACTTGGGCCAGGAGGCTTTTTCGTGTTTGAGCCAATTTGGACCGTTCCACCAGAGATGATGATCTCGTAGTTCTATTGAAGAACATCCTCGACTGGCTATATCTGCCGGGTTGTCGTGAGAGTCAACGTGATTCCAGTTTTCGGCACCAACTTTTTCAACAATGGTTGATACACGGTTGGCTACAAAGGTGTTCCAGGAACAGGGTTGCTTTTTAAGCCAGGCCAGTACGATGGTAGAGTCCGTCCAAAGATACAATTTGTATAAAGTTATATCGACATGGGGTACGATGGCATCGATTAAATTTGCGAGTAGAACCGCCCCGCAGAGTTCAAGCCTCGGTAAAGATACGGTCTTTACTGGCGCCACTCGGGTTTTAGCGGCTAGCAGTTTAGTGTGGGTTTCACCATTTTCTTGTGAGACTCGCAAATAGAGCGCTGCACCGTAAGCCTTTTCTGAGGCATCACAAAACCCATGAAACTGAATGTTTGCTTTGGGTGTAAAATGTGTCCATCTTGGAATCTCTATTGTGTTGATCGAAGCGTACCCGTCAATAAATGTTTGCCATCTGTGTTGAGTCAAGGGTTTTAGGGTCTCGTCCCACTCTGTTGTATCTAGCCAGACTTGTTGCATAATAATTTTTGCAGCTATTACAATTGGCGCTAACCAGCCAGCAGGGTCAAACAACTTGGCTATAGATGATAAAACTTCGCGTTTTTTATGAGCGGGTTTGTACTCAATGGGTGGGACGAGAAAAAAGAATGAGTCTTTTCTGGCGTTCCAGCGAATACCTAAGGTTTTGGTATTGCCTTCACTTGGGTCTGATAAATTGAGTAAATCAGTGGTCAACAAATGATCTTTGGGTAGATCGTGTAATATTTGTGACTTGTTAGAAGTCCACTTTTTAAGGGTGAATCCAGCTGATTTAAGTGCCACTATGAGTTCATCACGAGCTGTTTTTGCGGTGTCAAGTTTGTGTGCTCCTGCTAGTACGTCATCCACGTACATGGAATTGCGTAATATATATGACGCATGAGGGTGGGTATCTCTCACATCATCCGCTAATTGATGTAGAGTTCTTATGGCGAGATATGGGGCACAATTGACACCGAATGTCACTGATTGCAGTTCATAGTCCTGAATGGGTTCTTCAATGGACTTTCTGAACAAAATTCGTTGATAGGGTGTGTGTTCTGGGTCAACTTCAATCTGTCGGTACATTTTCTCAATATCCGCGTTAAAAACGAACTCATAGAGCCTCCACTTGATGATCAACAAGACTAAGTCAAGTTGGAGTGTCGGACCAATGTGCAGTACATCATTTAAGCTTTTTCCAGTAGCTGTAGGGTTTGATGCATTAAATACAACTCTGAGTTTAGTTGTAACGCTGTCGGGTTTGATCACTGCGTGATGTGGTAAATAATAATGAGTGGGCCTATCTGTGTTAGAGTGTGGGTATTGGGTCGCTTTCATATGGCCGAGTTGCAAGTATTCACACATGACACGATCATACTCTGCCTTGAGTTCAGGCTTTTTGAGTAACGACTTTTCATTCCGTAAATATTGCGCCATAGCGATAGGCCTTGAGTTTCCAAGTTCCAGTGAGTGAGGGTTCTTAAAGGGTAATTTTACAACATAACGCCCATTAGGGTTACGGCGTGTTGTGTTTTTATAAAACTCTTCACATTGTTTATCTTCAGCTGAGAGTGAAGATATTTTTGGAACTTCTTCCACTTCCCAGAACCGAGTCAAAAAGTCATCTGGGTCGACTTTGTTATAGTAAGCAACTATATTACTGGGTGTTGACTGAGGTTCATGAGGAAGGGGTCCTGATAGAATCCAGCCAAATTCGGATTCTTGCGCCAAGAGTGATCCACAAATGTTACGCTTGACACCGCTGCAGATAATTTTAGGATAAAGATCACAACCGATTATGATATCCACGGGTCGAGATTCATAAAATCGTGTATCAGCCATTTGGAGGCCAGCCAGATTTTCAGCAAGGTTTGCATCTATCGAGTGTGTGGGCAAATCGCTTGTGAGAGTTTTCAATACTAGAGCCTGGGTTTCTGCTCTAAATTGAGGGTTTCTAGCAGACCGTATTATTAAATTGCAGGCTTTTGTCGGGTTTGCTGATACTGTCTGGTTCAGACCAGTGACTTGAGCGCCAACAGTTTTTGTGGGTAAGCCAATACGTTTTCTAAGCCGCTCCGTAAGAAATGTTGCCTCCGATCCTGAGTCAATGAGAGCTCGTACGGTAATTATAGATCCTTCATGTTCCACGTTGACCATTGCTGTTCCGAGGAGGATTTTCTTCTTGCTGGCCGCAAAGTGAGAGTTCACTACATGGCTGTCAGGTTCTTGGGTGTCGGGTCCTTGGGTGTGTGTAGAGTAAGTGGACTGTATTTGGGTCGTGAATGCCTGCCGTGTGGAATTGGCTTGTTGAGCTGCTTCCTGAGCTTGTGCACTAGTGCTTGGGTTCACATCTAATGCGCTCTTATGCAATAAGGAATGATGCCTTTTCTTGCATATCCTACAGCTGTAATCACTCTTGCAATCTTTGATTCCATGTGAAACAGCTAGGCAATTGAAGCAACATCCAACCCGCTTCACTGTCGCTATCCTTTCGTCTATTTTCATGGACATGAAGCTTGGGCACTCACGAAGAGGGTGTTTGCTATTGCAAATTCTGCAAATAGCACCATCAAACTCCCATTGGGTGCTGGAAGTAGATGGTTTAGGGTCATGTCTAAATTGTTGGGTTGATTTTGGGGTAGGTTTTGGAGCAACATTCATATGGTATGAATTTACTCTTTTTTCTCCCCACCTGTTGGGTGCGTTATGAGTGGGAACATTCTGTTGACTTGGCTTAGCAAATGAAGCAGAAGAAGAAGCCTTTATACCGCCAACTGATTCTAGGGTTTTAAATTTGTGGGTTAAAAAAGAATCTAAAACTTTCCACTCAGGGATATTAGAATTATCTGTTAGACACTTTTCAAAGTCTTCTAACGTGTTTTTGGGTAATTTAGTAGAGCACAGGTACACTAAGATAGGATCCCAACTATCTGTATCAATGCCAAGAGTTTGTAGGGTGAATACAGAGTTATTTATTGTTCTCTGCAGCTTTTTAATTGAGCTTCCTGTCTCTGTTATGATTTGTGGCAAATTGAGTAGGGTTTTGAGTTGCGCGTTTATTTGCATGCGCTTATTCTCATATTGGTCAATGAGATTTGACCATGCCATAAAAAATCCTTCATTAGTTAACGGGGCAGTGTTAACTATTTCTCGGGCCTCTCCGCGGGTTTTTTGAAGCAAGTGGAAAAGTTTTTCCACGTTACTTATGCGAGAATTTTTTATGTATAGGGCCGTGAAGAGGTCCCTAAATGTGGGCCATGTGACATAGTCCCCATGGAAAATGTCCGTATCGCAGGGTGGGAGATGGATCATAGGGTGTTGTTCAGCACCTGGATTTATTGGCTGGGGAGATGATTTCGGGTCCACTGCAGGAGTCTTCATTGTTTCAATCTGCTCGTTTATTGAAGCAGCACAGCGCACGTACGACTGGTACGTCTTCCTGTATCTCTCCTTGAGCTTATCCTTGTCCAAGGGTTCAGTGTCGGGTTTTTCTCTGACGTCCTCATAGACCGCTTGAAATTTTTCGAAGAGGTAGTGCAACTGCTTTATTTGCACTTCCAAAACGTGTTGACTCTGATCCATGAGTTGAGCTTGGCTATGTGCTAGCTCAAGCTCAATAATGTCATTCGAAAAATGAACGAATTGAGTAAGCGACATGTTGAACTACCTTATAAAGATATGAATAGGGTTGGGTTGGGTTGGGTTGAGTTACTTATCAATCGAAGTGGAAAGTGTCAATTTAAATTGAGTGTCTGTTTTAGTGTTCAGAAAAAAAATTTTTATTCACAACTCAAAAAATCTCTGTAAAATCTTTGAATGGGTGGGTGGGGTTAAATGCACTGAATGGGTTAATCAGGGCACCACGGGTTAATGATTTTACCTCACTTAGAGAATTTTTTAATATAAAAATTTTTTCGATTTCGAAAAATACACTCAATTTGGTTTAAAATTGGGTTCCACAATTGAAAAAACTGTTGCAAAAAAAATTTTTGAAATAATTGACAAGTTACTGCTGCGTATATTGTATAAAAATACAATTTTCAATTTTTTCTCGAAGAGATTTATCGAGAAAATAATATTTTCGAAAAATTTTCGAGATGTTTTTGGGTGAACACGAGCAGCAAGGGTTAATCAATTGATGAATTTGTAAAAATTGCAAAATATTTCAAAAAATACTTTATGGGTCCGATAGGGTTAAGTGCGACTGCACGGGTTTGCAACCAAAGATTTGCAACCAAAATGCTTTTTTTTTTTTCAATAACTGGGATAAAGTTGTGTAATCCCACAAAATCTCACAAATTCACCGATCTGGTGTCACACTTTGACTTTGCTCAATCTGGCAGCGCCGTTGAGAGAGCGACTATATGTGTGTATGTGTGGGTATTATATACTTGCAATGGCCAGTCTCAGAAAATGAAACAGCAAATCTATCTATTTTGTGCTGATATTTGTTTTTCACTTTATGTGTTTTTGTGTATTTATAATAAATATAATTTTGTAAATTTTGTAAATGTTTTTTGAAAAGCACTAAATAAATGAACCAAATGCAAACTTACTTGTATTATTTTTGTGGGTAATTGAGTGGGTATTCTGTGTGTTGAGTGTGTTGTTTGTGTGTTGTTTGTTGCAATTTGTATAATTTGCAATTAGTTAATTTGTTTAATTTGCTTATAAATTTGTTCCTTTCTTTCGCTTTTTTGGGGGGTGTTTTCCATCCGGCTCGAGTGGACCAAAATGTTCGGGTAATGAACGGATGGCGTGAAAGAAATAAACAAATTATTGGGTTTGAGTGGATGGGTAATTTTATTGCCTTTTTTACCTTTTTTTTGGCTAACAATTTTGTGTGTTTGTTTTATAATGTTGAATTGTATAGTTGGTGTGTAGTTGCTGTTGATTGTTGATAGTTCTTTTGTTGTGGTGGGTGGGTTAAATTCCTTTAAATTCTCTTGTTCAGTTTTTAGCGACTGCTTTCGAACGAAACTATATTCAAAAGATGACCTCTGGTTGTTGTTGTTGTTTGCGTCCTTTGTCCCACACGAGACGCGTTCGTGCAGCATCGAGCCGACCACCTTGGCGACTGTAGCGCCCTGTTTGCCACAACGGCGGGTAGGTGTGGGAAATGTTCAGTGACCACAGGGTTACGTGGCCACGTAAACACCCATTAAACACGACTTTACAAAATGTGCAGTTAATGTGGTACACCATATGATGATATTGTGGTATAGTGTACCACATTACCAGCTCATAGTTTTTCCCTCATATTGAGTAAACTAGTTACGATTTTATTGAAACATATAAAAGAAATAAAGATAACAAAAATAATTTAGTAGAAAACATAGCAAATTCATTAATTTCTACTTTGTTGATAACTTAAAAAAACTAACAAAATTGGTTTAACCTAATTGCAAGAAGTACAAATAAAAATTGCACTGCGTTTAGGAATACAAACTTCATGAGCCCAAACTTGTTCGCATTGCAAACATGAAATCCATGGCTTTATATTTAAATCATCTTTATAAGCCTTATCGCAATAATTGCACAAGGTGTCTTCTGTAGGTGGAACGCCTAAATACTCCTCTTCATCTGATGTGTCGTTCAAATTGACGTTTTCATCACTCTCACTTGAATCTGAATCAGCACGAGGTTTCTTTCTGTTAACATTTTTAGGCACATTTTTAACAGATTCACTTAGGGGAATTTTACGTTTTTTATTAATGTTTTCGATGCTCTGCATTAAATCATTTTTGTATGGCGAAGTTGTAAGGACAGTAGCCTTTGTTTTTCTGCCCTTACGATTCGTTGCTGGCTGCCGCAACTTAGGTATTGGAGAAACCTCCCAGGGAGAAATGAGATTTCCACTTGTGCTCGCGTTTTCCTCTGAAAATTTAGATTTAAGTAGATAGATATCATATTGACATGTAGATATTGAGAGAACTTACGGTTTCCAGATATGTCATTTGAGGTTTCTGCTGTTGTTGAGTGTGTAGTTTCTGCTGGCTCTTCTGAAAAATAAATTAATATCTATAACTTACACATTTCTTTTCGAAATAAAGCAACAGTATGTAGATATCTACCTGATACATTTTCTGCTGGGAAATCAGCATCGGTGAAAAGGTTTTTATTGAAAGGATAAATGCCTGTAACTCTAAAACCATTTACGGCTATTTCTCCAGTCTGAACCTTCAAGTACGCTTTACTGAATAGGCCAGTAATATCAAAAGGTGTCAGTTTTCTTCCTTGCTCTCTTATATACCTTCTTATTTCATCATTGTAATATTTTTTCAAAGGACCCATGAATGTTCTGTCTAATGGTTAAAGTTTATGTGTGGCATGAGGAGGCAGTGAAATAATGGTAACATTATTTTCTCGAGCTAGGTCCAGCACTTCGATATTGCGCGTGTGGCTGTAATGTCCATCTAAAATGAGTAAAACTGGGTCGGTTGCAGATGGCTTTGTTTCCTTTAAAAAGTGTTTGAACCATTCCGTAAAGATAGGAATTTGGACCCATCCGGATAAATGGCATGCCGACTTCGAGCCAGGTGGAGCATCCTTCATAAGAAGTGGGTTGTGATTTTTACGAGGAAATATAAAAAACGGAGGTACAAACGCTTCTCCTGCACTCATGCAAGTAATGACGGTAACCAGTGACCCACGCTCGGCTGATGTCATCGTACCAATCTGCTTTTTGCCTTTTCTAGCAATTATTTGTGGTTGCTGTGATGGCACCACTGATATTCCGGTTTCATCTACGTTCCAGATACGTGAAAGTGGAAAATTGTACTTATTGTACTCAGCTTCAAGTAAATTAAAAAATAGATCGACATTTTCTCTAGAGAAACCACGAACACGATCTGCACTGGTTCCAGTAGGCTTTCTTAAGCTTATTACGTTTCGATGACGTCTAATAAAACCGTTTAACCAATATCTTCCTGCGCATTCTTTCATTACAGAAAATTTGTTGGGTACAGGTAGACCTCGCTTAACACGGGGGTTACGTTCCCGTATAATACCGTGTTAAACGAAACCGTGTTAAGTGAAACAAGAAACCAGTACAAAAAGTAGGGTTCCTTTCCAGGATATCAAAAAATACATCAAAAGCCGTTTTTTTTTACTCTTTATTAATTTTAATTGTAGTTATAACTTAAAAAATAAACAAAAATTGATTTTCAATCAAAAGTTTACTTGTTTGTATAGTTAAAAAAAATAACAAACTTCCTGATATCATTGCATATTCAAACACAAACGATGTATAAAAAGCTGCATTGAACAATTCAACAATTATGTAACTCATTTCTTCTCGCTCTCTCTCACAACATTTCATATTATGACCTACGAGTCTTATATGAATTCATAATGTTTGTCGGTAAAAGAGGTCTGCTTCTACTCCAGCAAAATATGTTATATGTACCATTTAGCAGTAGATGGCGTTCGAATTTCGACTTAGAACTAAAAAATATCAGTTAAAATATGAAGGTTTTTTTTTTTAATACATGTACTTTAATGCACACACAACAAGTGCAAATATTTTTTGACTTAAAAAAAAAAAAAAAAAAAATTTCCGGAACCGTGTTAGAACGAGGCCATTTAGCGTGTTAAATGAAAAATGATCACAAAACGTAAACCGTGTTAGAGCGAGGCCGTGTTATAAGAAGCACGTGTTAAGCGAGGTCTACCTGTATTTTATTTATTGTGGCAATTTGAAAACATAAAGATCGTATATCTGCCCGCGTAAGTCCCCAATATCGTGACTCCATTTCCAATATGTATTTAACAAGTTCATTTTCCATATCGGCACCTAATGTTGGAGGCCGACCAAGCTTACTTGCAAAAATATCTTCAATGGTCTTTTCGCTTCTTGCATAACGTTGTAAAGTTGTGTGGGGTACACCAAATGATTTTGATGCCAAGAGAATACCCATTTGACCATCTCTAACAGCCTGTATAGCTCTTCTCATATCCCCTGCTTCCCAATTCCTTATTTCTCCTTTTTTTGGCATTTTGTTTTTTTGGAAGGTAATGTGGTACACTATACCAAATTAGCTGATTCAAACTGTACCACAATAGCTGCACTTGTGTTTAATGTAGATTTTATTATAAAAAATAAAAAATACTAATTATATGGAGCAATTGCATATAATTAACGCTTATTTAGTACTCACCGATTATTTATATCCGTAACTTAAGAACTTGAAAATATACCTTTCACACAAAAACATATGATTTAACACCACCACAAAAAAAGTCGACCGCAGCCAACCGCGAATTTTTTCAACTGACTCTTACAATGAGTTGCAAAAATAAAAGAGATCGTTGCTCTCTTAATTCTCTGAGAGCCGTAATCTATTTTGCTTGTTTCCGTTATTCTTATGTTGTTAGATTCAGAAAAAAGCTACTATACCACATTACCTGCCTATACCACATTCGCTGCACTTACTCTATCGTGTTGTAGCTAAAAGCTACATATATTTTGTAATTGAAACAAAAAAAAAATAAAAAAAAATATATATAATATAATATACATACCAATAATCTCTGCTTCGCACGTCCATCTTCCTTGAATGAACAAAAATCACTGATCTATTCTACGCTCTCTACATGGAAGTGTATGCAAAAAACTCTATTTTTTTGTTTGTTTGGTTTTTGTTATTCTTTTCTTATTGCATTTTCACAAATGTAAACAAAATAGAACATGTTCGATTCATTTTAGGAAGTGTTTATACCTAAACCCTAAGTAATAATATTATTATACTTACTTAAGCTAACTAATATGTACCTACCTTTTTATTAACTGCCTTACCGACCGATGTAATGTCGCTTACCGCGATCGAATTCCTGGTTCTTCGGTTTATCCGAACAAAGTCTTATCTTAAGATTTTCGCATCATCATTGGCAGCTTTTTCTACAACTTTTCCTCCGGAATATTACCACCTTGTAAAAAGTAAGGAATAATTAATCATAAATCATCAATAAAGTTATTAAAAACATCCAACATATTGGACTTATACTAAAATACTTTATTTGTTTTCATTTCCTGTGTATAAAATTCTGTGAGCACGTATTGCACCAGAATTTTATACACTTAGGCTTAACCTTTGTGTCCGTCCAGCGCTCCAGCAACTTATTTGCACCAGCATCTTCTAATTCCACAAAAGCGAATTATTCAGGAAGAAATATTTAAAGGCAAGTTTTACATTGCGTAAACGCAATTAAGAACTTAAATGGGTTAAGATCGAACATTTATTGGATTTATTTCATTTAAAATTTGAATTTTGAGCTACTGGCAACGCGCATTGCTTCCATACTTTATATGCATCTATATCTCTTTTTTTTGTATGTTCTGTCAACACAATTCGCTTGCGAATATGCTCTGATTACTTTTTTTTAAGGCATTTGTTGTGCAACATATAGAGTTTTACTCACAAGAAAGCCGCCAATACTATAGCTATTAGCTATTATCCATACCGGTATCAGAATGGAATTTGGTCCCTTGTCTGTATTTATGTCTAGCTCATTTACAACATTAGCCCTGGAGTGGTCAATGTTGGATTTAGGTTCACACATGATTATAAGGTGCAATTAACTAACTTAAATTTTTTTTTTTTTTACAAATGTGAAATTTATTTGGACATTTCTCTTCACGCTTTAAGAAAATAAATTTGCATTTTCATATACATTTATTTGTAAGTATGCATATTTGGTATATATTTGATCCTCTAATTTTTAACTTATATGTTTAGTGTAGATTTCTTTTCATCGAATTGTTTATTTATTAGAATAAATTGGTTTTAAAAGCTAAACTATAGCTTTAAACAGCTGCCTGGGTTATGCTGATCGCCACCATGTCATGGTATGTTGAAGAACACCGGACACACTATTCGGCAATTTTTGTTGTCAATGTTGTTAGATGAACGAGCTATGCTGCGTTTGATGTTTTTTTTTTTTTCACTCAACACTTTATTTTCTATACTTTATTTTCTATTCTATACAATTATTGTATGATTCTATACCATTGCAATCAATTACCTTATAGTTTTTTCTTAAACTTGTAGTCACGGTCGCCATGTCATGCATTTAAACACGATTTATTTTTGTGGAGCTCAAACTCCGACTGACTTTATTATTAAAAATAAACTTATGTTAAACTTACAACCGTTTAGAGAGAGAGAGAGAGTAGTGCGTACCACATACGCTGAGAGCCACACGTGCATTCATAATAGAGCGCTGTAAGCATAAACTGTGGGAATAGATAATGTGGGAAAACTGCAAGTGCATTGTTAACAGAAAGTATGGGAACGTATGCGGATATCACTACACTTTAATTCTCATCAATGAGTATTATTAAATCTGCTAACATCTAACTGTAAAAGTTTTAAATTTTCTCTTAAAGTTTAAAGATCGAACATCTTTATTATAGGTTACGAATAGATGTCAAGTCTTGCGCGAATTTTATTATTCGTTCGGCTTAAAGCGTTTTTAAAAAAAACAAATTGATTTTGCGGAGAGACAGAACTGAGTTTATTTATTGCTTAACGTAGACTAACTCTTAACAATTTACATTTAATAAACTTAGTAGGTACTTCAAATCTTAATGCTGATTATGCGTTTTTATATTATTCGTTGTGCAATACAGTTTTTGTGAACTGCAGTTTAATTCAGTTCACACACTTAGGTTTTTTGCTGTATCAGTTTTCGCTTTCCTGTTCTTATTTAATTTTATATTTTCTTTATTTGTTCCATAAATTCCTCGAATTTATCAGGTGTAGTGTTGCTGTCTGCTTTGACATATGTGTTTGTATATGCAACTCGCGCGACTAATAGACCTTCCTTGTCCAATTGAAGAAGGTATAAAAGCTCTGACGCGGAAGGTATTTTAAAAAAAAAATTATTATTAGGACCTCTAATAAAAATTTTAATTAAAAATCCCTGCAAGGACATCCACATGTAAGCACTCCTTATGACTCATTATTGAATGACCTGAAAAATAATAATTTATTAAACGAATTCTTTTAAGGATACACACACAATTTATGACTTACATATGTACATATATAAACTTGCAGCTGAACTCAAGCAAATGATTGGCTCGAGAAAACTAATCTGAAAATATTTCAACAATTAAATTTACCAATCAATCACTTGCCTATTTGTCCCCAACGATCTTCCTTTACACTTCTTCCCCGCAAGAGCCTACGAACTGAAAGTCTCTTCACACTCCTCAACCTACAATAACCCACGAATGTATTCCGCATATGAAAACCGTATCTAGTAGTTGACATATAATGGTAGTATATTATTACGATCAAAGTGATACTTTTATTACTGATTGTGTAACGAAGTTTGCACATTTCTATGAGAAATCTTTAAAGAATAACGGGTATATTAATAATGGTATATGTGTAATGGGTGACGATTCGTTTAATTCGAACAGTGAAGTGGCAGCATTCTCAAAACGTACAATAGCTGTAATTTCGAACACGGCAACAACATCTGGGGCCCTACTCTATATTGCGATGCGATAAAAATAATTCGCAAAATCGTGTAATTGGTACTTCCTAATGCGATAACAGCATCGCATTTTTTCGATATTCGAAAGTCGCCATTTTCACGTTACTCTGTATTGCGGTAGCAAGTGTCAAAACAACCACATAGTAGCATATTTCATTCGACAACTGCTTGGCTTGCGGAAATAATATGCGATGTAAGTATAATGTTTTAATAAAGTACAATTTTTGGTTAAATTAATAAAAATTTGAATTAAATTCATTATTAGGGAGCTAAACAACAAAAATACGCACACAAAAGCAATGCAGTTCGAGATTCTGGTGGATTTTATGGAAAATCACGCAGACCTAGCAAAGGGCTTGCTAAAAACAGGCAATGCAAAGTCGACAGCCGATTCTTTGTGGAGGAGGTTGGTCGAAGATCTTAATGCCGCTGGCCCACCAATGAAGGATGTTGTAGGTTGGAAAAAAGTAAGCAATCCCAAATATAGTACCTATAATAAAAATTGACATGAAATATTTTGCAAGGTATGGTCTGATTATAAGATTCACTTGAAAGCGAAGCTCCGGAAAAATAAAAATAACCTCTCCGAGACCGGAGGTGGTCCAGCAAGATACTGCCCGTTAACCTCTTTGGAGGAGCAAGTCCAAAAGCTATTATCGATGGAAGAGACGATAGTTGGAGAAACCGGCGCAGTAAGTTTTGGGGCGTGCTTAGAGCAGATAGTGTCGTCTGTGTTGTAGATGCTGATAAAGAAAACAGCGAATGTAATAATGAAAACGGCCAATTAGCAAGTCAAACACCATCTACATCAAGGAGGCGCACGCGACACATAACAGTTTTAGACGGAAGAGATTCGCTACTACAAAAACAAGTTGATGGTCAAAGGCAGTTCCACAAAGAATGCCTAACAAAAATGGACGAAATCCACTGTGATTTAAAATACATGGGTAAACAGTACAAAAAAATTTTAGAAATTAAAGAAAAAAAGTTGGAGTTAGCAGAACGAAAATTTTTATTTAAAAAACAAGAAGCTGCGGAAAAAAGGGAGTTACTAAATGCAAAATTACAACTAAAAAAAAAACAATACTCGCTGGAAAAAATAAAAAATGAGAAAAAGCAATAATTTAAGTTATGTGAAGAAATTTGATGGTTACGAAATGTGATAAAACGAATAAGTTTTTATATATACTATTTTGATGTTAATTTTTTATTTATTTTTTTTTTTGTTTTTATGTGAAATGAAGTACCTTTATGTTGTGATTTATTTAAACCCTTAGATATAAGTTTTTGTTATTTAAAATAAACAGACTGAATTGAATTTTATAAATGTGGAATTTTGCTTATAAAATTGGCAAATTAAGGAAAGAACATTCTACTTTTTTTATAATATCAACTATCTTAACGTATTTCTTATATTGTCTCTTATTGTTGCTGCTATAGTCCTTGTATTTAAGTTTTCCGCTGATTCTGTGAGGGAAAAGGATGAGTCTTCTTCGTCAAAATAAATATCGGAGGGAGGTGAAATTTTGTACAGTATGCAGATATTGTGTAAAGCACAACACACATTTAGCATTCTTATAACTTTAAGAGGAGCATAATGCAGCTCCCGTGCAGTTAAAAGACACCAAAATCTTGCTTTTAAAACTCCAAATGTTCTTTCAATAACCGTCCGCGCTTTCGAAAATTGCTCATTAAATTTAGCTTCTGGAGAATTGTTGGACGCATTTCGATACGGTGTAAGAAGCCATGGCTCTAATGGATATCCCGAGTCGCCTAAAAAATAACTCTATTAATTTTACATTTTGATCTTTGAAAAACATTTTTACCTATAAGCCTATTCCCTTTTCTCCGTTCTTATATTTTTGTTTCAGCAATCTTCTTTCTGCTGATAAATTCCAAACATGAGAGTCGTGGCATGCACCTCCAAATTTACCATCTACAGCCCTGATTACCATGTTGTGGTCACAAATCTGTGAATTTAACAATTCTGTGAAAAAAGAAAACAAATACTCAAGAAATAAATACTGACCACCATTGCATTTATGCTATGCTTTAGTTTTCTGTTGAAGTATAGGTGTTCATTAGCAAGCGGTCGTATCATTTGGATGTGTGTTCCATCCACGGCTCCTATAACTCCTGGTAATCCGGAAGTGCAAAAAAAATATCTCTTAGCACTTTGTGTTTTTTCCTCTGTCATATTATAGTTAATATGCTTTGGACAAAGGACTTTTTCTATTGCAGTGCAAACTTCCGCTAAGCAACTCGAAATTGTTTGTTGTGACAGTCCCAACTTATAGTCTTGCCCAATTTGGTGCTGATATCCTCCTTGTGCTAAAAATTTAAGAGCAGCGCCCAATTTCAAAGTTGGCGTAACAGCTGTTGATTTCTTCATTATTTTTAACTCCGGCTCAATAGTATTCAACACGTATAAAAAAGCTCTTTTACTTAGCCGAAAATTTTGTAAAAAGCTGAAAATTTAATATTTATACCCAATTACTTCTGATAAATTATGCTATTGTTAATCAATCATAACAATTTTTTACCTTTTGTCAGTAAGTGCTAAAATATTGGAGTTATTTCTTCGATGAACTCTTTCTACGGCTCCTTCATCGTCATCCATCCAAATTGCCACGGAATCCATTTATTTATATAATTTCTTTAACAAAACTAAAAATGTTTGCTTATCAAAATGCAAAATGCTCACTTTTTGTGTATAAGTTTTTGGCATATTTACATTTTTTGACATTTCGAATTTTTTTTCTTAATTTCGAAAAACAGCGTTGCCACATTTTTACTTTTATTTGCGGAATCAAATGCGATAGCAATTCAGAGTGCCAATTTGCGTGCGCATCGCATTTCAATTGCGCATCGGATTGACTTTCGCATCGCAATATAGAGTAGGGCCCCTGATTGTTCGTTAACAACTGGTAATGCAGTTCTTGTAAAACCTAAATCGATAATAGTTGTAACATATGCTCTTGCATATGTTACAAATATGTGTTGTGTACTAAACAAATGTTTAACACCGGTCCAGTAGAAAAAGTAACAATAATATTTCCACCAAATCAAGTTTTATAAATACAAGAAAGTATACCTTTTCAACTGTACGTTGCTAGATTAATGTAGAATCTGAAGAAATATCGATAATAGGATCTATGCTAAATGATCCTATTATTGGCAGTTAAATGAGGATAGATGAACGTCTAACAGGTGGCGTACCCAACTTTTTTTATATATCATATATATTTTTTTGTATTTTTTTTTTTGTTAATAATTTAAAAGTACAACAATATTTACAAAATAATTGTTTTTCACGTTCTACGAACAAAATTTTTTTTTTTTGTTTTAGTAAATTAAATTTTGTTTTGAAATTAAATTTATTATTTTTTTTTGGTAAGTTGCTTGCGGATAGTGTCAATTTCTAACAATATCGCATTAGCAACGTCCCAGTTTTTCTGCTCTTCTTCCCTAGTTTACGCCAAAAGGTACGCCAAATTTTTGCGGAATTTTACTTTTGACCCACCGCCTCTTTTCTGGGTTTTTGGGATGTCCTCTGCTATTGCTGTTATTCTCTCCTCAGTATGTTGGACTTGCCGTTTCCTGTATTCCTCTATGGAGATTGCTTTTGGACCAATGCGAAGCGGTACGTATAACTATTGGAACTTGACCCCTTGTTGTTGTTGTCACGGACTTTGGTTCATATTCGGCAATTTATGTGAGTTTTTTTTTTATCAAAACGATTTGCAAGATTTTTAATGGATTTCTTCTTTTCAATCAAAAAATGTCTTTTCAAACTCCAAGTCGGAGTGGCAGGATCGCCATGTAATGTGGAGATTGAAACACTCTTTTAATTATTTAATATTAGTTTTATTTATATATTGCTCATAGACATTAAGAATTAACATTAACCCTAAACCTCCATACTGTTTTAAAGGCAAATACACACATTTTTATGTTATATTAATTTTTATTTGTATTAAAACTATAGAGAATAAAAAAATAAACGTAAATAATAAAAAAATAAGAAAATTCAATGCATTTATAAAGATGATGCTTATTTGTATGTGCAATTTTCGCACAGTTTTGTTGTAGTGGAATGTTCATTGCAAACATTTTTTTGGCATATATTGCAGCATTGTTTTTGCATTTTTGATTTTTTTGGAGGGCAAATATGACACCGTTTTCTCTTATTTCCCGTTGTTTCGGGCTGCATGTTAGTAGATTTCTGATTGCGTAATACACTGGATATCGCGTCAGTTGTCTCACGGCGCAAATATTTTGTGTCCTTCCTGCGCAATATCACGGGCTCCACAAGGGACTCACCAAGATCTCTCAGAAAGAAGTATCGCCTATTGGTTTTATTTTCGTAATAATAGGGATGTGTTTTTATCCATATTATATATGCAGCAATCCCAACAGCATCCACCATATTCATAAAAAATGCAAGTGGCCAACGGTTGGACTTTCGTTTTGTCATATACTCATGAACAAGCTGATCGAATGTATCCACACCTCCTTTTGTTTCATTGTAATATGCATTTATTTCCGATATAGGTTTATCATTTTTTTTTAAAATATCGCCACTATGGTGCATTGATGACATAAATATAACACATTTACCTTTTTTAGGTACATGTGACGCTATTGTGATATGCTTTTGAAAACCAAATATAGTGGAATGAATTACTCTATTTTTATTCGGCAGAAACTCCGCTGGTATACAAGTTTTATTTTTGCGCAATGTTCCAACTACAGTAAGACCTTTATTCAATAAACTTTCAATTAATTCCTTGCTTGTAAAGTAGTTATCCATTGTAACATTTCGATTCGTCCCATAATATTCAGTGCATATCTCTTCTACAACAGTTCTTGCTAGACCAACTGCTCTTTGGTTATTTTCTTTGCCAGTGTATGGAATACCGCGAAGGGGGTAAGCAGTTTTGCTATCACACAACCACCATATTTTTATACCATATTTGTCGGGTTTTGATGGCATATACTGTATGAAGGGGCAGCGGCATCTACAAGGACTAAGTTGTTCATCAACTACTATATTTTCGCCCGGCATGTAATATTTAGCAAGATTATGATTCACTTTATCCCAGATGAATCTAATAGGTGCCAACTTGTCTTTCGCTCGTCTGGACGATCTAGTGGAAATATCATCAAATCGCATGTACCTTAAAATATTTTCAAAGCGATGTCGACCCATTGTTGCCTTGAATATGTTGCAACCATAAAGTCGATCCCAAAACAAACAGTAATTTTGGTTGTTGGATTTCATATGACCTGATGTGATAAGCAGGCCAATAAATGCAAAAATCTCTTCATTATCTACTGGCACCCATGAATTTTGTGCACACATTGACACAGCTTTTGCGTTTGTGCATTTTACAATTTCACTTACGATTTCATCCGTTATAAACAGTTTGAAACAATCATCAACGCTGTTCAAAACCTTGCCTAGAATAATTTGACTTCATATAAGTGTGCAACTGTACATGAGTGTGTTGTTTTACTTTACCTTGGGGTAGAATAACTTGATCAACTTTTCCTCTGATTTTATTGGAAGCACGTATCTTAGAACTTGGTGCAGCAGTTTTGTTCCACACAGTTCCATCTTTTCCTAAAAATATGCCATTTCTTTCAACTACTTGCACTGGAGCTTCATCTTCAGATGTACATGTAGATATAATGTTGGTTTCTGATGCAGATAAAATGTATTCTGATTCTGAATCCGAAAATAAATCGGGCAGCGAAGTCTCATCATTATCATTCTCTTCGTCACTCCAATTATTCAACGCAATCTCCAACTGAGCATTTGTCAATCTTTTTCTTGTCATTATAAATAATTAATCAAAAAACCACTTGGTAAATAAATCGAAACTGAATTCAGCGGCAGAACAGTTGCTACTGAGCCGAAAATTATTGCTACTAGAATTGTCTCACATAAATAACGGCAACTGATCGCCGTACAATGAACTAAAGAAGAATGAGAAGCACTTGCATGCAAAATAAGTAGAAAATAGATACACACGCCAAATTTATATTACAAAAAAAGTTTGAAGTTTGGCAACGTGCACAGTGACATTGTTTTTTTTGTGATTTTCTAGAAATAAAAACTGAAGAAAACATAAACATGTACAATAAACAAAACGGTAACGTGCATTACGACATTGTTTTTGGCTGATTTTCTAGTATGTGCCTATGAGGCTCACTTTGGAGGTTTCGTAATAATTGTATGATTATTACAGTTAATAAACCAAAGAAAAATTTAAAGACTGTTAATGTATTTGAAAATACTCTTTATAAACTATTTGAGGAATATCGAAGAGTAAAAATATTTTTGATAAAACATAAAAAAGTTATGCACTATCAAAAATTGTTTTGAGACCGACAGGCTCACTTTGGGGGTTTAGGGTTAAGGCATAGTTTGTAAGTAGTTAATTTCACTTATTTTAATTATTCATTTTGCTTCTTAGTTCAATTTATATTTATTTCAATAAGAAGATATTGCTCCTGCCTAGCACGTCTTCTTTCGTCGGCATCAATGTTTCAACTCTACTCTTTTCTGTACCTCTTGTCGCGTGTAGTTTTCTGTCGTTTCGTCCGCTTAGAATTTTCGTCCAGTCCGGGTTGTCTTATGCTCTGCATTTACTCCCTTTTCTGATACTATATTCGGCCCTCCTGACTCGTCGATCGACCCCGAGGACGAACCCCATTTTTTCATATGGTCTGCGACTGTATAACACCTCCTAGGACCTTCGACCTCTCCTACCTTTTCTACTAAGTAACGATCATGGTTCAGAATCTTGACAATCTTGTATGGCCCAAAATATTTGGCTTTTAACTTAAGACCAGGCCCACCTTGCAAACGCTTTATTGCTACAATTTCATCTACGACGTACTTTTCTGCAGGCTTTCGCATTGTATTATACGGCTTTCAATTTTCAACCTGCAATTCCTGAATGTTCTTTTGTGCTTCTTCTTTTATGAGATCACGCTCAGTTTGTAGCTCATCAATCATGGACTGATTTAGGAGTTCCCTGAGGCTGTCATCGCCGGAAACCCTCATGTTCAAACCAGTGAGAATCCGAAATGGTTCTACCTGAGTACTACGAGAAGGTGAATTATTTATGGCTTGTTGAACCTTTCCGACATGCTTATACCAACAATTCGAACTTCCAACACTCAGTTTTGTCAGCATAGGTATTAAAACTATGTTCATCCGTTAAATCTGGCCATTTCCCCTTGGCACCCCAGTCGCAATCAATAGATTCTGAATGTTTTCCTGTTTGCAAAAATCTTGGAATACCTTCGAGGTAAACGCTGAACCTCTGTCTGATACAATCGCGGATTACCGAAAATTCTTAATGTCTATGAGCAAAATATAAATAAAACGAATATTAAATAATTAAAACAGTGTTTCAATCTCCACAGTAAGGTGTTTTGGAAAGTTCATGTCAGATTTGAGTTTATAGCGGCAGAGTTTGCCTTCGCTATAGCTATTTTCTTGCCGACTTGAACAAAGTTCAAGGCAAGAAGAGAATATTAATATAAAAACAAGGCAGAGATCTGCCGACTTGAATTAGTAGTTAAATTCTGATTTATTGTTTGCCAAGGCCGGCTTTTTATATCTTTACAAAAACCGTTATACTTAAAATATAGATCTATAGTTAATCTATGTTTACATATTAAAATACTTATTATTCATTTTGCGTTTCATTCTCGCACTTGAGTTTGTATCTCCAAATTTCATATTTTGGGTTGACGAATGAAATTTAGACACAGTCATAAAAATTGAGTGAGTATTGAACGAGTAATATCAACGCACGTCGATAGTGCAGTGTAAGCATATTTGTCACTCAATGCATTGCCGCTTGTTTACGAAAAGAATTGATGAAATTTAGGGTCGGCAATGTGTACATGTATGGGCACACTGCATATGTGTCTAACTTTCCATCCATTTTTTTGTGCTTAAGGGGTCACTTTTAGCCTTCTAGAAGTGCTTTGCTGTTGGGCTTCAAATATTATGGCATTGTGACTGCTGTGCGTTTAGATGTTTGAAACGCTTCAGTCTATTACTCGGGCCACCGCGATGCTGGAAAAAGTTAGGTCAATTACTGAGCTAGCTGCTCCATTGCTAAATGTTGACTTTGTTCCTTTTTTGAGCACGACTAAGTTAAGAGTCTCGAGTAGTATTGAACCTCTCCTATTTGTTCTTGCGCTGCCCCATTCTACTGCCCAGGCGTTAAATTATGATGCTGGCGAAATTATGATTGGCACTTTTCCTCTAGCATCTGCTATTATGATGCTAGAATCTCTTGGCATTCTTCAGTGTTTAGGCTTAGGGGTACGTAGCAGCTGTATAAGTGTACTCCGTTTATTTTTGCGTACACAAACTATTTGTGCTAGCCCTTGTACTTTGTTTCAAATAGCAGATAGCAGTTTTCTTAGTTTTGTCCTCGGTGTACAGACAGCTGTTTGTTGGCCATTTATAGGCCTCACTAATGAACGCTATGTCTATCTTATGCTCGATTATTGTTTGCTTGAGGAGGTCTTGAGCTGCCTCGCAGTGATTGAGGTTAAGTTGAATGCATCTAAACATTTTTTGTAAGCGCTTTTCTCATTGCCTTCTTAAACTGTGGAAATTTCGCACATCCAGTTTGATGTTTATTGCCATCCGATATTTCAGGCTCAGAGATGGCGCACTTCATGGGAGCTTTACATGTTTTTGCCGTATGTCCTTTTTCGGCGCATCTGTAGAGTGTGTGTGTGTGTGTGTGTGTGGTGTGTGGTGTGTGTGGTGTGTGTGGAGTGTGTGGAGTGTTTTCAATAACACGCAAGAGTAACTATGAAAAGTAACATGCTACGGGCTAAAGTGTTCGTTGACTGTTAACTTTTTGTTATGAGCATTATTCAAATTATATGTTCAATCATTTACATATTATATCTAACTGTTGAAGCTTTAATTCTCATCAATTAGTATTATTAAATCTGTTAACA
Source organism: Pherbina coryleti (assembly GCA_943735915.1). Taxonomy (NCBI): domain Eukaryota; kingdom Metazoa; phylum Arthropoda; class Insecta; order Diptera; family Sciomyzidae; genus Pherbina; species Pherbina coryleti. The sequence goes on along the minus strand of OX030948.1, from coordinate 185,436,354 downwards.
TCTAACTGTTAAAGCTTTAAATTTTCTCTTTAAGTTTAAAGATCGAACATCTCCACTTTATTATAGGTTATGAATAGATGTCAAGTCTCGCTCGCGACTATATTCCTTCCTTGTCCAATTGAAGAAGGTATAAGAGCTCTGACGCGGAAGGTATATTAAAAAAATTATATTAATAGCATATCAAATCAAAAATCCTGAACGATCTGTAAGATTTTTTACAGATTTAATGTAGCTATCATAGCTATTTTATTAATTTAAGTTCTTGATTGTTGAGAAGCAGTCTTGAGCACAACCGTATGGTTTTCTGATTTCAAACAAAATGAACGAGTTTTATTTCCTCTTCCGTGTACATCAAAAATCTTAAACGTACGGTACTTTTCATTCGTTTTAAGGTAGTTTCACATTTCAATTGGTATAATGTAAGTACTTTTTAGTAGTAAGTAGTGTAAATAATTAATAATAGTAGTTGTAATGTACCCTCAGGCCCCGCAAAGGGTGCCAATTGTGAAATGTTCTACATATGTTCTATACCACATCTCTTGGATGCGTAGCTGAGGTTGAGTTGTCGATTTCGGATGGGTGTGCACATCTAGCAATGCATTAGCTAGCTCGTCAGTATGTCGGGGATCTTCCCTAGTCTTCAACTTACAAGACATTACGCCAATAATTTATGTGCACTTAAAAAAAAAAGAATATGAAATAACTAAATCAAGAATCACACGTTAAGAATCCTCCGGAAATGAATTAAAGCGCGAAGTTACTTAAAACCAGAAAAAAAATCCTGACAGCTTCCAGACCACCTACAATAAATTAGGGAACCTAAGATGTCATTTAGTCCCTGTGTCTATACCCTCCCTACCTTGGCAATTTTTAAAATATTTTCAAATGATTGCCCCTATTTTATCTTCAGCTTAATCAATTAAAATCGATAGCTGGACATGCTGACGTGACGACGATCTACCGCAAAAGATTTAAAAATCCATAATTTTACATCTTATTCTCAAAAAAAAAAAATTATTCATTATTTTTATTTTCCAATCATAAGAATAATTCCTTAATAATTCATTTTATTTATTCCGACAATCGAAACTTATGTAAATTTAACAAAAGGTAAACTTTATAATAAAAGAAATATATATATATATATATATATACTTATACATTGCAACAAGTGAATAAGTCTGAGTTGAAGCTTTAATGTATACATTTTTTTTTTCTTTTCTTAAAATCAAAGTTAACCCAAAACATAAACAAAGTTTGATACTTATAGAACTTATAACGACTCCTCAAGATAATTAGATGAGCATGCTCTTATTTATGTATTACTCGCAAAAAAAAAAATTTACAATGACGTCGCGACAACCATGACTCAACAGAAGAGAGCGCGAAGGACCAGGCAGAAATGGTACATAAAGGTCGTTGACCTTACTCTTCGTTCCACTTCTGCTCTGTGCCTAGGCGCCGATGTTACTTTATCATTCTTCTTCTATTTACTCTCTTTTATTTTTTTTTTCTTGTTTTTTCTTAATATAATCTTTTATATTTATATAGTTTTTCCCATATTTTAGAATATTATTAATTAATGTTACTGGTTTTTTTATGAAGAATAAAACAAATACAATAGTATGTAAGAAGTATAAAAACAAAATAAACACTTACATGTGTTGTAACTCCATTGATGACGTTGGGCCCAGCGACAGCATGATGAAGTAGTTGTTTAACCCGCATCCATCGGAAATTTTTAGTAACGAAAAGTACGTTGTGCATCAATTTGATGCAGATACAAAAAGACAATATTATTCATTGGAATATTTTCAATTTATTAACTATTCTAGCGCGATAAGTCTAAGACTATCTCTAACTGTAGAACTGCTCTCTTGTTTATTTTGATATTTTAGGAAGGTAGCCAAAATTCTGAATTTAAATATGCATATTTGTTGTTAATATATGAATGTGTTTCAAGAATTTGCATCAATTTGATGCAAACGATGGATGCGGGTTAAAGATGTATTGTTGTTGACAATACAAAAAAAAATATATATGAAGAATGCAGATACTCAGATAATTACTTGAGGAACTTGCGTTAAATTATCTACGATTGTTTTTTTTTTTTTTTTTTTTTGTTTAAACTAGGTATGAAAAGTAAATTATACGATTATATGTAAATTATAGTAAATATAGTAGCAAATTATATGTTTAAATTTAATCTTTCAAATGCAAAATTCAGTTCAGTTCAGTGAGCTTAATTTAGTGCTTAAGTTAATTTAAAAAAATACATTTATTATGAAGAATAGTTGTGGAAGAAAATATTTTTTTAGAAAAATTTTCTTAAAAGTTTTAGCCAATAGGAAAATCAGTTTTTTTTTTTTCCGTGTTCGTTTCTACCCTGTTTCTACACGGCTTAGCCCGATGTTAGGTTTTCCATTTCCTTTATGACCTTGGGACTCCAATTTTGAGAGGGTTCGCAGTAAAATGCGTCTGGCTCGGGATTCTTATAAGGACCTTGATCCCGGAAGATTCTGAGTTCGGACAGAAATCCGATCGGAAGTGATCCGGTTCATAAAGGATGAGTGACCGGATTATCTGTGTCTTAATTCGAGATAGGCGCAGTCCTTAAAGAAAAGGAAATAATAATAACCTAATCAGACCAATGTTCTCGACGTTAGGTTAACATAACTCACCGGTTTGAAAAGAAATGATGTCGGAAGTATTTTGCATTCTGCGTAGCTGCTCAAATTGCTTTAATTCGATTTGGATCGAAAATTTAATTGTTTAATTAATAAATATAATTTATTTTTCTTTTACGAATATCACTTTTTTTTTTATATTAGACAGTTCACTTTATTTCAGAGACACTGTACTTTTCATATTAAAAAAAAACTATGAGCATCTTCTCGACTTAACCACTCGCGATCTACAATTGAAATGCTAGCTCAGTGTATTATGTTTTTTTTTAGTAAAGCGATCAGACGTTGAACAAAATTCCAACAAAGAAGCTTAAACCAACGGGATCGACAAATCACGCGCTGACCTTAACCAATAACTTGCGTAAACCGTTTGCTTTGCATGATACACGCTACACAAGATAGGTGGGTGTATACCAACTAAATTCGATAATTTGAGCCCTAAAAGTTTCGACAGTGAAATCAAAATAAATTTTGTTTGACTAGCAAGTTAGATGTACTACCAAGGTTTATTTTATCCTTACTATATCTCATTTATCTTTTGCTTAGAAATATAAACTAGGTCTCCTATCCCATGATTCTTAGCTCTCCTTAAAGTTTATCTTGAGAGATAGAATATGAATATTTATATAAAAAAAAATAGCACATAAATATAAAATTTAAATTATGGTAAATCCGTCTTTACCACGCAAGTCCGAATCGAGCCGCGACAAAAGAAAATGGTCCTACGATCATTTGTAGAATGAAATTGACAATGTCTTCAAGGTAGGGTATGCTTAGCGAGTTGCAAGGCAATGCTCTACTAGCATGCTGTTTAGCCATCAGCGGTGGGCAACATTTTAGCAATTATAAAGAGTCAAAGAAAAAGGCCTATTTCACAAACAAAGTGAATAATGATAAAATATCAAAATTTTAGCCGGCTGGCCATTACATAGTATTATAGTATAGTAAATAGTAATAACAGTAAATGATATTAAAATTAAATTGAATGGAATATTAATAAAGTATTAAATGATAGATCTGACTTGACAAATCCTTAGAAGGATATTCACTTGTAAGCAGGTCATTGCTGAATGACCTGAAAAATAATAATTAATTAAACGAATCCTTTAAAGGATATACACAAAAATTACCACTTACATACATATATAAACTTGCAGCTGGACTCTCACAATTGATTGACTCGAGAAAATAAATCTGAAAATCTTTCAAAAATTAAATTTACCAATCAATCACTTGCCGTTTTGTCCCCAACCCCCTCAACCCCGAATAACTCACGAATGCTCTAGATCTGAAAAATACATATAATTGGGCAAAAAATGATAATAATTTACTATATAAATTATAGTTAAATTGAAGTTAATATATTTTTGGTAACCCCCAAATCTATTAAGTGCATCGGATCCAAAGGAAATTGTGTCACCATTTTGAAACCAATTTTTTTGAGGTCGCACTGAGAAAAAAATTAACCTCAAAATGGGTTAATCCAACCATAATCACACTTGATTTAGCTCCATTAAGATTTTTGGTTGTTTTAAAGAATATATTGATTATAACTGAAATGAAATATAGTTGATTTAACAATATTTCAATTTTGATTAACTTCAAACGAGTTTGAATTTTTTAACAAAAATCCTTTTGAACTAACATCGAATATGGTTGAATTAATAAATAAAATGTTTAAATAGTTTAAATAACTACAAATCATGTAGAACTAAACATATTATTGGTTGAACAAAACTATGTTTGAAATTAATAACAAAAATTCATTTTAAATTTAGCTCAGCTGTGGTTGAAATCAAACATGCCCAAGTTTGATGTTTTTAAACATAAATTTGTTTAAATTGAATACGATACCTGTTGATTCAAATACGAATTGTTTGATATTTTTAAACATACATTTGTTTAAATTGAATAGGGAACCTGTTGATCCAAACACGTAATTGTTTGATATTTTTAAATATGGTTTAAAAATTTCATTTTAAATTGAGTCCTTGCCTGTTTGTCGTTATCACCACCATTCATTGAAAAGAATAGAAAGACAATTTGTATTTTTACATTAAATTATATTGTTATAAAAACTTATTTCTAACATAAACTTTTACATTATTAATTGAATGAATGTGTAAAGGTGGACTAGTAAAATAAGATATATCTTTTATATACATTTTGTTGTTTAATTTTTTACCTATCTCATAAGATTGGAAATGTTGATCGAAACCTATTATTTCCATACGATAACAGTAAACATAACCTTTTATATCATCAGTCAAAAGTGACACTATTTTATACAAAATCATATATGAAGAACAACAGGAAGATAAATAATAAATATCTTTATAGAATTTGCCTTTATATATAATTTCATTTGGTGATTTAAAAGATCCTGAAGAAATATCTGAAACTTGAATTTTTTTATAAAATGGCAATGATTGGATATCATTGGAAATTTAAAGTTATTTACTTTGATTTCATTAATTTCTACTCCCTGTTCATACCTCGTCAAAAACTCAGTAAATTTTAAAGATGCCTTAGTGGCAAGTGGATTTAACCGAGATGTTATGCATCTTGAATATATTTTCGATGGTCTATGTTTAGCTTCAAATCTTAAGCACCATAGTTTTTTCAATGGGCCACATTTCTTAATTGCAGAAGAGTAATGCGTAAGAAAGTGATGTTTTGGTTTCAAAGTACGACCATATAAGCAGATATATAAGCAATGGTGATCTTCGACAAGATTTTTCAAATAATCGAGATCTTTTTGATTGTCAAACTCTGGCTTTAAAAGAAAATCTATAATTTCAGTTAAAAAACAAAGTACATAATTTGTTGTACATGATAACTCTGATGATTGTATCATGTACATAATTGACGCATATTTCTAAACCATTTTCTTCAAGGAATTTAATTTCATTAATAAGGTGAAAGAATGTCACAGTATTTCGTAATATTTTTAAACTCCTTGTTTTGACAAAGACAAAATGAAAAATGAAATCTAACTTTGATAGCAGATACTCTGGGATGTTAAAACTGTATGTATACTGTAAACTGTATATACAAACTGTAATAGGCAGCACAAACTCCATCTGGATTATTGTGATAGCCTAGTGGATTATTGAGCTCATAATCATCGAAATATAAAATATATGGTATAATGTATTGCTTTTGCAAACATTCAACATTCCTCGAAAAAATTTCACCGTTTACAAAATTTGTTATGGATTTATTTTTTAACGAATCGTATATGTTATTAATTGTAATTAGGAAAACATTTGGAAGTTCAAAAAATTTTTCTATTTGAAAGCGCAAAATTTATAAACTTTTTAGATAAGCTTGGATTTCCATGTTGAATTCTTTCCACAATAGAGCTTGACAATAAAAAAGGTTTCGGTGCTTTAAAGATACCAATACTTTCAATGTATTTGAAAATGAATGCTCTGTTTTGAAATTCTTGAAAGGATGAAGGTAGCAATCAGCAATTTTTTTAAAACTTTGCTATCAAGTGAGTTTGTATGTGCTTTGTATAAAAAACCCGACACTCTGACTAGCTCGAGGATAATTTAAATGAAGGACTTGAAATATTCCAAAGAAAAACACTATCAAAGAAAATAAAAAAAATTGTTAAGCTAATAAATATCAATACCAACTACAATTATAATTGACTCAATTGTTAAATTTGATGCAAAGTACTTCTCTTTAAGTTATGTAATCTTGGGCTGAAAGTTATTGATTGAAGTTAGGAATAGTGTAAAGCTCTCTTGAGCATCCGAAATAGTAAATTTTCCGGATGATTTTCCGTCTTTTTTTTTTTTTTAAACGTACAGTTGGTATGATGACACTATTGAACAATTTTGATATCATGAAGTCAATGCTATCTAAAAATTGGTAGACTTGTGACAGAAACATGTTGGTTGATTAGGTCTCCAAAATTTAAGCTAATTAAGAAATGACCTAGAAAAGAAGATCTATTATCCGACACCCGAACAAAATCTAACGCAGAATCTTGCAACCACTTGAAAAAAAAACTTTGCCAATGCAATTTTCGATGCTATCGCCACGCCGAGTTTCTTGAATTGAAGTCGCCACCGATGATGGTACCATCAACATTTTTAGAGAAACGCAGAATTTCACATAACCCTGAATTAATAAGAGAGGACGAAAAATTACAAGGAAGGTATACTGAACCAAAAAGAAAATTATTTTGCAAGCCGTTCACGAACACTTTAGCCTGAATAAAAACATGAGGGAAGGACACTCTCCACAAACTGAGTAAGAATACGATTTTTTAAAACTATTGCTACCCCTAAGGGAGATTTATCATAAATGAAAGCGTAATCCTCTAAAAAGACTTTCGAATGCTTCAGGTGGGTAACAACAGGCGCAGGCTCCAAAAAACAGGCTGAAAGCTCCAGGAATACCGAGGCCGGCGACTCCGCTAAGTGATGTTCAATTCCTACAACAGTTCCTTTGTATTCAATTTGTGATAAAAAAATTATTTATTCACAACACATTTCATTGAAATGACTTTTTATGTTATTGAAATATTCAATATCTAAATGAATAATATTAGAAGTATTCAATATTTTATATAAATTTTGGTCTTTAGAATTATTTATAGTATATGCAAATTTGAGTATACACTTCTTGGCTAAAGAAAATGGTAAGTTTCTTCGAGACATAGTAGCTTTTGTATATGATTTCATCTCTTTATTTTTGGACTCAAATCTCATGCACCAAAACAAACGCAATGGACCAGAACATCGTATTATAGTACCATAATGGGTCATAAAATGGTGTTTAGGTTTCAATGTATCATTAAATAAACTAATATAAAGAGAATGAAGATCAGATATTAATTTTTCAATTTCTAATATATCTGCTTCACTGAATGAATGTAGCAACATCTTATTTCCAATACTTTCTAAGAGTTCCACATATTTCTATACTTTATTTCGCTTAGGAATTTTATGTCCAATCATCAGAGAAAAAAAATGGAGCAAGGATAATGTTTCCCTTGCGCTTAAATGCAGACTCTTATCGCGTAAATGAAGCGCCTTTATTTGTGGACATTTATTGCGTATTTGGATTTCACCATAATCAAAATTTTCAATTTTATCGTTTAAATCTTCTAAAAGAAAGAATTGTTCATCTATGAAATACTTAATTGAATGTAGGGTAAACTGTACAGCTTTGACTTTTTTGCAAAGTGTTATTACTCTGAAAATTGCTGACCTATTCTAAAAATTTTTACTGCTATATAAACGTTGGTTATTTGACTACACAACCTGTAAAGGATATTGCATTATCTAAGCCTCAACATGTGTTTTTTCAACATTTTCTAAAAAAAGTCGTTTTGACAAATGTGCCCCTACCACGGGGCACCCTTGACTTTGAAAGGGGAACATTTGACAAGCATGTCTTTTGTCATTAGAAAATCTTATATATGCATTTAAAATGTATACACACAAATTTAATAATAATATCAAAACAAAAATTTAATAAATTTGTTTATTTGCATATACAAACAAAAAGATATATAAAAAATTCATTTAATTATAAGTGATGAAAAAATGTAATAAAAGTAAAAAAATTAAAAGTTACGAGATCATGCTTATCACATAAGTTGATTGACTTTAAAACACAAATGAATTATATAAGTTGATAAAATAAACTTATTTTATATAATAGTTTTCAAAATTTATTTTAAAAATATATTTTGTGCGGCATCGTGATGTGGAAGCTGGATTCTCAGGAGGCGGCAGCTTTATTTCAATTTCATTGCGTAAAGTAAGAGCAATATCCTCAACAACTGGCTTAACAAAAACCCATCCTGACAATGATTCTCTTCGCAAAAGATTTATGTTGTAAGTGAAATCACTGAATACTTCCACAATTTCGCCAATATAAAAAAAAGGCTTCTTGGTGCAGGAGCAAATTTGACTAGCACATAGTCGCCCATTACTAATTTATCTACATCTGTTAATTTGGTAAAATGTGTTTCTTCATAATCAGAATATCCAACATCATCAAAGAGCCCAACGGAATCAATTGACTCAGCATAACTGATTTCACGTTCACATTCGCTTTCGTCGGATGTTATGCTACTCTGAACATTATACGATCTTTTTCGATGCTTCTTTTTTGGTTGGGTTACTTTTTTTTGGGAAAATTTCAATGCTCGCTTTTCTGCTGAACTGGTTATGACACGCGAAACTCCTTGTCTGGCGGATTTTTTAGAGGCATGAAGACGTTGTATCGGTCGTATTATTTCTGGTGTCAAAATTTGCGTGGCATTATTCGTAGTCCGTGCAATGCTTACAGACAAATCTGAAGAATTTTGGATGATCTGAACATTGGGAATGGATTCATTTTCTTCTATATTTTCCAAGGTGAAATCGTCTTCATCAAACATTTGTGTGTTGAAAGGAAAAATTCCAGATGATCTGAAGCCGCTCATTATGTTTTCAGAAGAAAACGATCTTTGGAACGGTTGATGAGTCAATGCTCCGACATCATATATGGTGATATGTTTTCCAGGGTTCGCAGTCATAAAATCATTAAAAGATTTATGACAAAATTTTTTAAATGGCCCAAAAACTGATACGTCCAATGGCTGAAGTCGGTGAGAGGTGTGCGGTGGGAAAGATAGCAACACAATGCCATTGCCTCGGCTATAGTCAATGGTTTCAAAACTGCAGTGCGAAGAATGATTATCTAGTATAACGAGAATTGGGTTTTCGACTGAGCAATTGGTGTTAAGCTTAATATGTTTAAGCACATCGATGAAAAGCTCTGCAATCATCCATCCAGATTTAGAATTTAAAATCAGCGACCCCGGAAAACATCCATTTCCAAATCGTTCGCTGAAACGAATACGAGGAAATATATAAACCGGAGGTAGACGATTTCCACAAGCATTGACTATGCCAACCATGGTAACTAAATTGCCACGTTCTGCTGACGAAACTTGCGAGACTGTCCTCTGACCTTTTTTAGCGAAAATCTATAAAAAACTTAAGGTTTAGGTATTTACAGGAAAATTTTCAATTACACTCTTACCTTAGGAGAGTCCATGACAGTTGTCACACCTGTTTCGTCCAAGTTGTATATATCTCTTGCTTGAAATGAATATTTCCCATACAAAGAAGCGAGGTTTGAATAGAAGCCTTCAACCGATGATTTTGTGAAGCCATGAAGTCTTGCCAAACTTACTTTTTCTGGTTTCCGGAGTGAAATTGAAGGATTTCTTTTGCGAAAGCTATAAAGCCAATCATCTCCTGCTTCTTTAACAGATTCCCAACCAGCGGGAATGGATAATCCATTTACTTTCGAGTATTCATAAGCAAACCTTTTGAAAGTTTGATAAGATAAACCATGCGAATAAAAGGCACACTTCTTTACATAATCTACCAAATCGTTTTCTTGCTGCTTTGTAAAAATTTGATGGGATGTAAACTTTGATTGATATTTGTTGTCATCCTCAGAGCAACTGTCATTACCGGAATCATTAATGCGTAAAGGATTTTTATTCTTCATACGCATAATCAACGTTGTTCTATTTATGCCATATTTTTCCGCAGCTGATGTTTGAGTTTCAGTCCCATTCCTTATGCCCGAAAGCGCTTTTTTCATGTTTTCTTCATCGATAGCATAAAAGTCGTTAAGAATTAAGTGAAAATGTATTTTTTCAAGGAGTTAATTGAATGGGGTACAATTGACATTTGTCAAAAGTGCCCCTTTAAAAAACGTCAATTGTTTGACCCCCATATGCTCTCGATAACTTTGTAAATTTTGTTTTCGTTTTGTATTAATTTATATTAAATTTAATCGAAATATTCAAATTGTAAAAAGCCGAGCAAATTTAGCTCTATTTTAGGGAAATTAGGGAGGATTTGAGGATCCTTGAGCTGCACTAATTTTGCTCTGCTTTATTATTATTTTAGGGCAGGATGTCGGGTATCCTGAAGAAAGGGTGGATGTCGGGTATCCTGAAAAGAGAGAGAGAAAAGGAAAAGCTTCTTGTTTCCAACAAATTAGTGGAGATCTTCTCTAATATGAGATTTATTAGAGAAAATAACTCCGCAAAGTTTTAGAGTAAAACAGGTTTACAATTTATATAATATTTATTGAGAAGAGCGGAGCTCGTTAAAAATTAAAGAATTATAAGTGATAGTACAATTTATCTTTATATATAAATCTTATCGAGAAGAGCGGAGCTCGTTACCTTGTGGTGGTTGAAAACAGAAGAAGGAAAATTCAAACGGAAGTTATAAGTGTTGCTTAAAATCTAGGTTTAATATACATACAATAATGTACTAAAAAAAAAGAGAACAATTCAAGCGGAAGATATAATGTAACTTAGAAGCTATGTTTAGTCAACAAAGTACTAAAGTACTAAATTAGTTCATATTTGGTAAGTAGTCGGTTTAAGGTATTCAGACTTTTCAATACATACTACTCCATTAAAATTAAAGCAAACAATTCAAATTAAAGAAACTATTTTAAAACGTTATTTATGTAGAAAACAAAATAAGGAAACGCCTGCTGGCGTTGACACAAATCAATAAAGAGATGTTCTTACCTTTTTAAATAAAACACTTTGAAATAAGAGCTAAGATCACTTTGAAAACTCCTTACGTATATATGCCACAAAATTACATCAGCGCAACAAAAAACACAAAAATACGTGTTGCTTTCTTTCGAGTTGAGTTAAAACTGTCAAACTTTGCGAAGGTTCGTGAAATTCAATGCTGCCAAATTGCTCAAATTAATCTTTTTAATATAATGGTGCGTTCACACCGAAAACACTAAAGTCAAATGTACCCCAAATCAAAGGTACCCCAGTTTACCCTACTAATCCATATTTTATGACCCCTTCGAACGCATCGTGCCTTAAGTCAGAAAAAAGATTTTGAGTCACATGAAAGGAAGGTATATTGTTTATTATTGACTCAGTTTTTATGCCAGACTCAGAGAAGTTGTTTTTCAATAAAAGGCTTTCATAATTTTCTTGATTTCTCTGCATCAAAATATTTTCAGAGACCAACATTTGCGTTTCAATTTAAAGAGTCAAACATATTCTACAAAAGAATTTATGGCCAAAAGATTGACTGAAGCCCAGCAGCGTATTAACAACTAGATTGTCGCCGACAACTAAACCTAAAATAAATCGTACATGTGTTAGCCCATTATCCTTGTTATCAATATAAATACCACTGGATTCAAGATCTATCAATATATCTGAGTTTATTAATAAATTTATTACTCTAAAATTTTTTCATATAAACACTTTTTAAAAACATAACAGGAAATATATATTCAAGTCGAGAATTTAAATCTAATGAAATAGATGGAAAATTTATCTACAAAGATGTCATAGATTGTTGACCAGAATGACTACCTAATGGATTTCCTGTTTCGAAGTCATCATAATAAAGATTATAACAAATACAGGTTTTGTAACGAACCTCCTCTGGTTCTTTTGTTTTGCTGGGGTAAGCTCAGCGGGTCTCCCAGGGTTCTTACAGGAAATTACACACTGTTGTTTTCTTTAACAAATGTTCTTTTATTGAAATTCGGCCTTTATCTTTAATACAATTTGATTTGATTTTGTGGGCCTTATCACTTCCGGGTCTGTCACTTCTGCGTCTCGGCTTAACAGGCGGGCCTACAAGCCGCAGCACTGTTACTCGATGAAAAAAATGTTAACACACGGGCTTACAAGCCACGGACAATGTTCTGGTTTGAGCAGGCGGGCATACAAACCACAGACGCTGCTAAAAAAAAGTGAGAAGACAGGTGGGCCTACAAGCCACCGACTCTGTCTACTGCTACTGCAGGGGGGGCCGACAAGCCACCGACGCTGCTTGTTGTTGTTTGATTGCAGGTGGGCCTACAAGCCAACGACTCTGCATTTTTCCGTTGGGTAGACAAGTGGGCCTACAAGCCACCGAAATGTCTACCGATTCCTTTGCAGATGGGCCTACAAGCCAACGACTCTGCTTTAAAAAAAAAAATATCTCACTTCTCACAACTCTCACCTCCTCTGCCATTGCAACTTTCCACTGTTGCTTTTCTTCGGTCGGCGTATTTTACTTAAATACTTTTCGGTCCAACTGCTGCACTGCTTCACTGTTTTATTATTTACTTTGATAACTTGGATTTCACTTTTTCACTCTGCGCACTTTAAATGTACAATACATTCTGTCCTCTGTTTTCGATTGCGATTATTTATATCACCGTCCTCTTGTTGTTTGTGACGAACAAGGTACTGCAATCGAAAGTTCTGGGCTTATTTTTCCCGTAACCAAAGTCCCGTACGATGCGGCTTGTTGTTGCCTTCCTCCAGAACTTTTAACATTTTCGCCCAGCAATTTGCCTTCTGTTGCTTTATTCTGTGATTCGCTACTCGACTCTGCGCAAGATCACGCCAGCTTTGCGCATGTGTTTGCGCACGTTTTGCAAGTTTCCAATGTTTCGGTATGCTCTCCCTTTCTTTCTCTTTGTTTTCGTGTAAAAAAAGAGTGTATGGGTGTTAATGTTTTTTTTTTTTTGTATTCATGTGTTTATTTATTCATATCCCAGTGGGCAAATGCAGCAGTCCGAAGGCCTTTAAACAGGCCTGTATTTGCATCCGATTGCCCTTCCCCTTTCCTTGTGAGCTCCCTTGTATTGTTTGTATGAAACGAGAAAATTTGTCAGTACTTCCGTACTCGCTATGCTCAAAAGCGCTTCAGAAAGCTCTTTTTGGACAATGCATTTTTTAAGTACTATTTTCAGAAGGCCTTTTTATTGTACTTCATATGATATGCCTTGCTCCCTCGGCAGGCCTTTAAAATAGCCTTGTTTGTTTATATTAAACATGCCTTTTGCACTCCTTGTATACTTACTGCGTGATAATTGGTTTTTAAATCCATTTGATTAAAAATCATTACTCATTTTATGACATATATGACATATTTTATGACATATATGTACATATGTACATATATTTACAAAAACTTATTTATAATTTATTCACTTATTATAAAACAATAATACTTTCATTTAAAGTTAAATTATAAAATAATCTCGATAAAAAACTTAGAAGTTTCAGGTAAAAAATGAAAAATTATATCAAAATGTTATATCAAACACAAATGCTAAGAATATGCTTGATTCATATTTATCTTTTAAACTAATACAATCAGCCCAATTATGAAACATTTTCTCCCGGGAGTTATAAAAGAGAGTCTTCGGTTTTAAGATAGCAGATAAAGATATTTTTTTTTCTTTTACACTCAAAAATATTGGCAGTTAACTAGCAGAATTGCTTTAAAAATTTCCAAAAAATATTTTAACTCCATCTTAAAAACGGAAACTCCCTTTTACAACTCCCCGTTACAATGTTTCATAATTGGACTGATTGTATTAGTTTAAAAAATAAATATGAATTAAGATTATTGCTTATATCTTCTTATTTTGAATACAAGTTTGTCTATAGAAGTGGTTTTTGGCTCTAAACCCAAGTTTGATGTCATTCACGTAGTTTTCCTTAGTGAAGATGTCCGATTTTATAGCTTCTGTAATTAAAAAATAAATGTAAATAAAAAGTAAGCGGTTATATCCCTGTGTAATAAGTTTTAGCTGGTGTTCCTAAAAATGCCAAAGATAAGGCTTAAAAGTTTAGATGGCCAATTTTGCCGTACTGTTTGACAATAAAAAGAACTTAGATGTTTTATGTCAAGTTTCATTCTCCTCTTTATTTCAAAGATCTTCAATATTTATAATAAAAATACCAGTATTAATCCTATTTAGATATTCTTAAACTCCTTCCCATTATTCTATTCTCATATTGTTTCTTAGTTCAATTATGTTCTTAATAATTGTTCTTCTCTCACTTGCTCTTTGATTCCTCAGCTTGGAATTTTTGCTGCGCTTGCACTTGTGCAGCTAATAGGGTTAGCGAACACCAGTGAGCGCATTTCCTTACAATTGGCTGTGACGCAAAAACACAGTGAACTAATGACACTCGATAAGCGTTGGCACACGATCGAAATGAATGAAAGAAAAACAAAGAAAATATATTTTGTTACCAAATATGTAACGTACCGTAAGCTGGCTGTGCTATGACACTACACCCTTACCCTAATTTTTTTTTTTTTTTTTTTTTTAATATCAAGTAATAATATAGGATAGAATAATACAATACACGTCGTAATTAAAATATATCTATTCCATTTCTTTACGTAATTTCTTTTATATAGATTATTGTTATTGTTATAGGTATTTTCCCTATTATATTTTGGCTTTTAAGCGAGCCACGCTGATAACTAAGGCCTCAAGGCCGCTCTGATTATATTCGAAATTAAAAAGACAGCTTTCGCTTAACTCAATAACTTGTCCTATTTTTCAAATTTGCTTGCTTAAATACTAAATTTACAACATGTTCTTATATCTAAGACACACCCCATTTCCAGTTATTCTTCCAATTATATTTTTGTAACCAATCATAAACAAAGTTAAGACTTGCATTTTCTCAAGTCACATATTAAAAATCACAATGCTTCCTTTTTACTCTGATTGATTCTATATTGGCTTCTCAGAATTAAGAAATTCCAATTTAGAAATTAATCGTTTCATCAGATGCGCTACTTTAACATGTTACTCATGAATATGCATATCGAAACATTCCCTCACATGCTGACCATGTGCACACTGCAATATGATCTTGTCTTTTTTATTTCCAACATAAGTGAACGCTCGCGCTAAACCAAATTTGTAATTTATGAATCATTCTTCTTTAATTGTCACTATTTTTGTCGTCGCCAAATTAGATCAGATTACATTCACATGTGCTCAGCATTTCATATTTTGAGACAAGGTGGTCTAAATTTGTTTTATTGTTTTGTTTTATTTGTTTATTTGTTTAATTTGGTTGTGTACACGCAACACTCATATGATGCGTCGAGTTTCCGCAGGAGAGGGCCACCAGCTGTTGTGCCGCCTCCGCTTTTCTTGGGCTTGCCATCCTAGATTTTGGATTTGCCTCCTTAAAGTCGAGGAATTTATGCGCACCTCTTGTACTTATTTTTTTAGCAACGTTATTTCGCATATCTCCGTCTCTTTTCAGCACATGAATTTGCTAACAGAGAGCAATGATGAAAAGTTTCCCGCGCTTATAGACAGGTTCCCGCCTCTTTCAGCAACACCATCCAGCGACCAGGATTCGCACAATCACTCCAGAAATATGGCACACGGAGCGCCTCTAATGGCAGCGACCCTCAGATGCAGTGCAACAGCCAAATTGCAACAACACAACAGCAAACAGCCGCAGGCACCAACAGCAACCGCACACTCCCTGGCAAGAATCCAGATGCAGCAGCAGTCAACGTCCAGTAATAAAAGATAATATTTAACAAAAAGTAAAACTCGTCATTAATTTAAATTAAAAACTTAAAAACTTAATTGGCTTTTTAGCACATAAAAAAATTGCACAACCATGCAGCCGAAAAGTTTCCGAATCTTTTATCCTACTTTATCTTTTATCATTGAACGTTATCCTACTGTTAACGTTGCTATGCAAGTTTTCCAAATGCCTTTTGAATGCATTAATATTATGAAATTCTGAGAAACAATTACCTTGCTCACATTTGAATGTACCATTAACCCCAGCCAAATGAATGCATTTTAAATGAGTAACAAGTCAATTTATGGATTGAATACCACACTTACATATGAAACACCTGAACATTTTTACAATTGCAAGATTTGTATTGTATTGTATCGAATGAAATATTATACTATCCAAACATTTTTTAAGTTTTCATAATAAATCTTTCTAATGCAGGTGCAGTGGCATAACTGAGTACATATATAATTTTTCACTTATACTTTTTTCTAAAAAAGTTGTTGTCATTTAAGTAACCACTCCTGATAATCATTTAAGCAAAGCTTGTAAGTGATTAACAGTAGTGCACTTGTTTTTATCATTAATTTCAAAAAAATAATTTTGAATGAATTGCCACACAGAATGAGATTGTTTCTGATAATTTAAGTTGAAAATATAATGTATTTTAAAAGCACAAGAAAGAGCTTTTTTGAATGAACCAAAAGAATAAATAATATTATCATAAACAACTTGATTACCAGTAATAGATGAGTAATCTACATTTGCTACGATAACAATAAATGGTTGCATTTAAAAATCGTAATCTACATACTTTAATTTTATATTTGAAAGTACTTCATGAAATGAACCAGAACTATTGTTAAATCCCTTGCGTTTGGTTGTAGTACAGGCACATAAACCTTGTACTACTGCTTGGGATTGTTTGCTTCGGCTGGCACTTGAATCACCGAAG
The DNA here is from genome assembly GCA_943735915.1 of Pherbina coryleti. Lineage (NCBI taxonomy): Eukaryota > Metazoa > Arthropoda > Insecta > Diptera > Sciomyzidae > Pherbina > Pherbina coryleti. The sequence goes on along the minus strand of OX030948.1, from coordinate 185,419,328 downwards.
CTTGATTTATGTTAATTAAAACACCTTAGCTTGATTATAGTTAATCACACTGATCACAACTGACTTTTTATTTTGAATAATTTTCCTTACATATGTTTTAGAATATCCTAACCGCGGCAATGCCCTGTTTCAGCATATTTTTGCAGCGTAAGACTTTTAATATTTTGTTGTGCAAGTGCAATGACGTCGTCCAAACATAAATATCATATTACCGTTTGAAGCGACGTCAATGCACTGCATTTCCAAAGTTAAGCAAAAAGAAGTTTAAAGCGAAGTCAATGCACTGCACTTCCAAAGTTAAGCAAAAATAAGTTCAAAGCGAAGTCAATGCACTGCATTGCCAAGGTTATGTTTACATTTAAACAACTATCAATCCTTGTTAAGAAAGCTTTTTGACTGTCAGCAATCTGTTGTCTGTTGCATGTTTCTGTCTGCATGTTGTCTGTTTAGTAGATTTTTCCTTCACATGACTACCTTGTGGGAGAAGAGCATGTAACAGTAACGCAATGTTGATCTCATATTTATTTTCAAAAGCGCAAAACTTTAAATTCTTTAGCTTTTCGATGCTGAACTTGTCCTTTATTCTTTCGCTCATCAACGGAACGATTTTCTTAGTAAAATCACTCCATTTCTCCAACAACATTAAATCTTTATTAGGAAAACGAAATTCAAAATCAATGTCAATCTAAAACACCGTAAATTATATTGATAAATTCTATGCAAGCAGAAATTTAAAAATACCAAACGAGGTCCTTCAAGAATGATGTAGCATGGCCAAGTTTGGATTATATTGGAAATATTGATGTCAGATGATTTCGATATTTGTTTGTGGCGCTCCACTGCTGTATTATGCCACTTCAATTCCACTGTTGCAAAAGGTGTCACGTGATTTTTTAGCCACTTCTGATCCTCACTTGGATTACTAAGCGGATAAAAAAATTCGAACAAAAGTATAAGTAAACAATAAAAATTTAATTCGTTCATTAATATCACCTTCTCCTTCTGGGTTCGAAAGTAATTGTTTAAGCTTTTTTGTAGGTACACTCAAGCCGTGCTTCCTTTGTTTAGCAATTCCGTTAAGACCCCATTTGTACACTACTACAATCGGTATGTTCTCTTCGTGGTCGTGGTGTATAAGAAGTACTTCCTGCAGTACATCTGCAAGTCTGTGTATCGTGTGGTCAAGAAGTTCTTGGACAGTTATTTGAACTTCCGTTTCTGATATTTTTATATTGTTAGGGTAGTACAGCATCTTTGTCTGCGCTATAACATTGTATGGAGGATATAAATTGGCGCCCCGAGATTTCGCCCCTCTTTGCATGTCAATGTAGTCTTCTTTACCCATGTCAGAGTCAATGATGAAGGCTAAAGCCTCCTCAGGGGAGTAAGGTGTGAAACCAGAAGTCTTGGGTTCACCATGAATTTTTTGTATGCGTTTGTATCTGCGTGGACTGGTGGTCATTGCCAATTTCACCATTTGTGCAGCTGTCCTTTTTCCACATTTTGTTAGACTAGCTTGAGCAGCAGCACACAATACCTCTGTACTTGTTTTGGCAACAATTGGTTGAAGTCGTTTTCTTTTTGTTCGTACAGAGACCTCTTCGAAAGATTTTGATGGTCTGCTTTTAACACTTAATTTTGAAATGTTGCTCACAGGTTTCACTGCTGGCGTTTTTTAACCATGCTGAATTACACTGGGTGAATCTTTCAATCTTCCAATTCGAGTTCTTCCACTTTTTCAACAGTTTCGAAACAAACACTTTCAGAACACATTTTATTTGTAAAGTACTGTCTTTTGATTGTTTATAAACACTATGATTGTCCAATATATAACTAGTTAATCGTTCCACACACTTAGACGACGATAATTTATAAAAGTTTTCATTTTGTAGAACTAAAATCAGATCCATTTTTCTAACATGTAATTTCGAGTGACTGGGATCACTCCGACTACCTGTAAATAAAAGAAGATAGTGTCACAATGAGTTGGTTTGAGTTCTCAAAATTCACAATAATAACGACCAACTAACGACTAAATGCAAATATCAAAGATAGAAAGCGGAACCTAGCGGAACTTTTTTTGTAAATCTAAGTTAATATCAATTTTAAAGAGAAATTAGTCTAGAACCGCAATATTATATATTAATAGTTACGATCACATTATTTTCCATTCAACTGTATTTATAAAATGTACATACCTGTAGATTCCATATTGATTATACTGATTATATTTAAGCGCGAGACGGAAGAAAAAATGCGTGATGTTACTTGACGTTTTAGAATGCAATTAACCGTACAATCACTTCGCTTATTTGCCGGCCCCCGGCACTCATTTGTTTTTAACATAACAAAGACAACTTTTGCGCTTTGTGATTAACCGACTATCTGACTCAAAAAATACAAGATAATTTAGACTTTATCTTTACGTTGATAAACAGCTTTTTGGCCTCCTAAAGTAGTAATTTTGCCGTGTGTGCAGCTAGTCGAAACTTTCCTGCTTTTTAGCTGCCTTTCTTTTTGTTGAAGACTTTGCTGATGAAGACATAGTTTGCTCATCGGAAAAAAGTAGCTACTTGGAAGTTCTTGAGATTCTTCAAACGAAGGGCTTTGAAGTTCTTCAGTTTCATAAAATGCGCTCGATTCTTCGTCGAACTGAATACTTGAAACTGTTCTGTAAAAGTATTAGAAAACCAGTAAAAAAGGTTGTAATTCAGCAAAATGCATAGTTCAAGAAGAAAACCTACGGCATCGGAGTAACATGGACTCTCATGAATTCCATTGCACCCATTTGTGCTTCCCTCCGTTGCGCCACTTCCAAAAGGGGAGATGGCTTTGCTTACTTCTTTGACAAAGCGGTCTTGCAAAGTTTTCCATCTTCCTTGGCACTGAGATACTAATAAAAATACAAAGAAAATTAAAATTTGTGTGACCGTAAAACAATGCATGTAAAAAAACTCACCTAAAGCTTTAGTCTCTGCCGCAACTGACGCCCATGCTTTTTCACGCTTTATTTTGTTTTTGTATGCCCAGTCTTTTTTATTATAAATGCATGGATTCTTTAAAATTTCATTTATTAGTATCTCCTCAAACATTTTGCCAAAAAATAAAAATAAAAAACGGCAAATTATTCAAACAAACAAATAATCAGCTGTTTGGTATCTGTCAATGCCTTGATGCTTGAGAAAAGTTGAAAGATCGCCAACATGAAGCATGCATAATTATGTCGTACCGTTAAAAAAAACACAACTTTAATCATTAACAATCAGTTTACTTCTAATTCTTTTTAGTAATATTCTTAACTAAATACAAAGTTGGTTTAAAATAAATGTTTATGTAAGCAATTTGGCAATAATCTGGACTTTGAACTGAAATTAATAAATTGGCTTAAATGTGTATGTAATTTCGCAATATTGTTAATATTCTGAATTTTGGGTTGAAATTAATATTTGATCATTTTGCATTTCCTGTTATCTGCACTGGCCAAGTATTGAAGGTGTAGCGGCCTGTATTGTTGACAAAGCTTATTGTTGGTGTACGTGACTTCTTGTTGGTGCAGTGTACACGTAACTCGTGCATACTTTGTTTATGCGTTACATCATAAGCTTACGCCCATATTACACGATTTCCGTTTGTCCGACCTTTGTTGTTGCTTTCAATGTGAAACTGTCAAAAAACAGTGAGAGTGAGAGCGGATGCAACAACAAAATAACTTGTCTGCTCTAGCGTAAGCCGGACAAACGGACATAGTGTAATATGGGCCAGACTTGTTTTCGAATTAAACGTCAGATGCCTTGATGCAAGCATGCCTTATATGTGCTTCGGCCTATACTGTTTTCCTTGTGTTGCTTGTTCTTCTTCTTCACGATGTCTCTTGCTAGACGCATGTTGCAGAGTGCGTGTTGCGGGTTTCATGTTGATGTTGCCTTGTGTGGCTGCTACAATTGTTGCTAAACGAAATAATTAAGAGACCTTTATGTATTGAATTCATACTGGTACTGCTGGTGGATATAATCTCGGATTGGTTTTTTCAAAATCAATGAAATCATTTTCAAAAAAATGTTACGAGCATACAACAGTTCTTGCTGTAACTGTATTGGAATCTAACCCCCTAGAGAACGGTTCCATTCATGCCTAATATCAAGCATATGTGGGAATCTGAAAATAAAATAAATAAATTTATGCAAAAATATTCTCCATTTAAGACAATGGCGCCCTAAATTATATGCCACCATGAAAAATGAATGCACCTTTCTAGTACGTTTTGTGTTTTGGCGTTTTCGATCTCTCAAAAATGGCGCGAAGTTAACTGAATTCAATAATTGCCTTTTCACTAATTTCTGGTTAGAAATTTGTGAAATTCTAATTGAAAAACAATTAACTGCAGCCAATTAAGTTCAATTAAAGTTATTTTTCTTAAAAAAGTTCTAACCGTTTGAGCACAATTGCAAATACTTGCTCGTGAAATGAAATCAGAGTTTTCATCAGTCTCTGGACACTTCAACAATTGAATAATTTTAACAATTCTCATTGGTTTTAATTTAATTTTTTTAAATATTTTCTTCGGACACTTTGTTTTGCTCTGCAGTGAGATCGCAGTTGTCAAAAATCTATACTCTCCAATCAGAAAAAAAGCCGCAGTACACATACACTGTGTGTTAGAGAAACAAAATTTTCTTATATTTTATTTCTTTGGTCATGAATATGTCAGTTATTTAAAAAATGTTCGTCCGCGTTCGTTCAAGTGTTGCCAATGTGTCATTTTTCAAATCCAGTTCGTTTGTCCGTCAAAGTATGTCTTGCAGGTTTGCAATTCTTTCTGAAGAATTTTGGCTTTTTTTTGGTAATACCTTCACTTTACACGCTATAATTTCTTGTAAATTTTAGAGATGTCATTTAAATTTTGCTTCTTTTTTTTGAAAAAAAAACAATGTCGATATAGACATGGTAAATTTTTCCAATTTCGTCACCTAGGACATTGCATATAGCCCTCTGAAAAATACCCATTTTGCAATGTCATCGATGGGCAATTTTCTCTTATTTTTAATTAGAATTATTTTAGATGAAAAAAGAAAATCTGAGCCAAAAGTAAATTAGAAATTAGATCCTTATTTTTATTTTCTTGCGAAGATTTTCTTGTATACGACAAGCGCGGAATCTTGAATTATGATAAATGACCTACAATGTAAACATATATTTATTAAATATAAAATGAAGATAAGATAAGATAAGTAAAAGAAATTATAGATAACGAAAAATGCAAATTTTTACTTTATTTTAATATGTGTCACACTTTTAAGTTCGTTTTGATGTTTTCCGCAATTATTCAGTTTATTTTCTTTAATTTTCAAGAGCTTTTGTATTTTATTTTAATTTTGTTAACATCCACGTTATATGCGCGAGTTATGTTTCTTTTTCTCTTAAGAGCAAAAGAAGGTTAATAGGAATACCAAATTAAGTTTCGGCTTTCTTTATTGGTTATCTGAAATGAACTGATGTTTCTTAACTCTACCATAAAATTTGTAACTTACAGAAATTTCTTAGAGGAGAATCATTCTTTTTTCTTTTAAGAATATTCTGTGAAGATTTGAGATGAATCGGAGCAAAACTCACGAAATGACAGCCGTTTAAGCAACTGCCCCCCATACATGACTCAGTGTTAAAACGAAACTTTAAAGCGTTTTTCCCACAACTCACGTTTTCAAAGTCGGTTCAAGTCGGTTTTCAAAGCCCCTCATAACATCAAAACTACTGCACCGATCGTTTTGAAGTTATGAACACTATTTCTGTACATAATTTACGAGGTAACGCTGGAGAGTTTTTTTAAAAATTTGTTAATATTTTTTTTTTACAACAATAAATTCACCGATTTTTTTTCGCAAAAATCACGTTTTCACTTCAAAGTGTTCCCAAAAAATGAAAAATTAAAATTTTTGAAAACGGTCCCATTGTTACCTTTGGAAAGCAATTATCTAAACCGAAAAACCGCTCAAAAAATCTTTTTTTTTCCCCAATTAAGGCATACTTGGCTGAATCAACTCTAAAAGTGTTATAAAGCTTAGTTCTGCCAAATAAAGGCATACATTTGAGTAGCGAACGCAAGTTCCTCCGTTTCACTGCTGTCACGTAAGCTCTGCGTTCTTTTTTCTTTTTCTTTTGCTTTTTATGCTAAGCTCTGTAAAAGGTTTCAATGGCCGGCCACGTCCGGTTAGAGTTTTAGGTTGAGCAGCAAAAACGGTTTGCTTCAGGTCATCGTTCAAACCATTTTGAACACTGTTAAGGCATTGTATTAAACTCATTTATTGTAGCTTGAATTTTAAGCGTGAATGAGTTTAAATGCAGTTTTGTCGCATTGCGATTGACTGTCGTTGAAGACTTTGTAAGCGACAGCCAGTCATTTAGAGTTCAGTTCTAGAAAGACCATCAGAGAGGAAAGGCCAAACAATAAATGTCGGGTTTTTGATCTTCGGTTTTTTCCCGAAAGAAAAAAAAATTAATTGTGTTTCATTGCTTTTAATTTATACATTTGGTCGACTTCGAGCCAAATAAGAAGCAGTCTAATGGAAAGGAAAGAGGGCAGACGGAAAAGGTAAAAAAAAAAAACTACAAAGGAAAAAGCCACTTTGGTGAGGACAGCAACACGCACGCTCGCTTCATGGATAGAAAACAGTTCAGAAATGTAAGTGTCCGCACGGGTGCGTAGTTGAACTTTTTGGAAAAGAAGAGAACAAAGTTGAGTATGACAAAGTTAAAATATACATACATCCAATAAAACAAATTATAAACAATTAAAAATCTGAAATTGATGTAGTGGTGAGTGGAAAGTGATACAATTTTAATATATTTAAAGTAAGAAGTGGAGAGAATGTGTTCATTTTTTATAGAAAAAAGAAAAGTAAAAGTGGACAGATTTTGGACATAATCCGAAAGAAAACTGGACAGATCTTAAATAAGAATTGTGAAAAAGAACAAAGTGGACAGATTTTGAAAGAAATTAATATTTTTTGTTTCTGTGCTATAAATTCTGCGCAAATTGATTGCATATACATAAGCGAATTATTCAAGGGCACTCAATTCGCTGCTGCGCTATAACGGTGCTTCGCAGTTGCAGCGAGCATGCTTGGAAAGAAGTATTCACATATATAAGTTAGGTTATTGTAAAATAACGTTTGTTTTGTAAATAAAATAATTTTGTTTTTTGCCTTTATTATTTATTATTTTTTTTTCTCTTAGTTTATTTATTAATAAAGATTATTAAGATTATTAAAGATTATTTATAGACATTAACTAATAACCGAACCGCTTAGGACATTGATGAAGACTGAATTCATCGTTGAACCTTTAATCGAGGTTAGCTTTACGTGTGTCACTAACACATGTAAAGCTTAGCTTAACCATTGCGCCAAGCGCCTCCCCAGCCAGCATTTACACATAAAAATAAGCGTTTTGTAAGCGTTCAAATGTAAGCAAAACACTGGTAAAACGCTGCTGTGACATTTATAAATCGCATCAAAGTAAGCGCTTTATAATCGAAACGCACCCATCTTTATAAGCGTTAAAAAAATGATTGCAAAACATGTTTTTTAAGTAACGTAATTACGCGTTTTCTAAATGCTTAAAAAACACGTTTTGAAAATGATTAAAAAACACGTATTTGTAATGAAATTAGTAAGCGTTTTAAACATTTACTTTGTTGTGAATCTGTTTTTTATTGATATACTAGCTGACCCGGCAAACGTTGTTTTGCCATGTATGTTATTTTTAGGAAACATTTTTATAGGTAAATAAAAATAATTATCTACCATATGTGTGCGGGGAAGTATTTATAATCGAATGCATTATAAAGTATAAAAGTACGTTTTATTTAGGTTAATAAATAAATCTTTATTAGAGTAACGAATATATTTTAAGTAACAGTCTTTGATAGCTATCTAAACATCAAAAATAAATATTTTTATTTTTATTACTATCAATTAAGGCAGTGAAAAAAAAAAAATTAATCTCTTAGCGCAATAGAGTGTACAATATTTTTGGTTAGTCCGTCTTTAGCCAACACAAACAAACTGGATGGTTTTCCCACGCGAGAACATCCCACATATAGTTGTCCGTGGGAAAAGCACGGTGTTTCCAAATCTAAGCCACATACAGACAATGTTTGTCCTTGTGACTTATTGATTGTCATAGCGAATGTCAATCTAATTGGGAATTGAGTGCGTTTGAATTCAATTGGCACATCTGTAGTAATCATAGGGATTCGTGGCAGCAACACATTTTCGCCTTGAAACTTGCCATTCAAGATGATGGCTTCAATAACGTTTTTCATTAATTTCTTAATTACTAATCGTGTGCCATTACATAGCCGTGGTGGGTTTAAGTTTCTAAGTAGAATAATCGGAGACCCAACCTTCAATTGTAAATGATGTGGTGGCATGCCTGGCAAATCCAATGAATTTAAGAACTCAGTTGGATAATTGACAGTCTCGTTGGTATCGCAAACTGCATCGATAGATTTATATGACACCAAGTCCCCAGGCAACAGCTGTTGTATCTTTAAATTTAACCCATTGACGTCCACATTTTTAGCTGCCAAGATCGCTCTTTCTGCCAGCCACTTATGATTTGCATATTGTGTGTGTACGTCGGGAAATATGTGATCGATAAGACTATTTTGCGAGTCGATGATTGTGCAGAAGTCCGTCTGTAATTTTATGCATCCAGTATTTTCATGTACAGAAACTTTCCCATCACCAATATCTAACAGTTGTTTAGAGAAAGTTTCGGCGGATGGATCCTGAAGCATTTGAACGCGCATGTTCACCGTCAGTTGTACTTTTCCAACATTACGCCATAGTCGCGATGATTTTAAGCACGCGTTGATTTCATCAGCGTAAGTTGAACGCGGAATAACGGGAAGTGTTTGTCTAAAATCACCTGAAAGGAGTAACAAAGTGCCGCCAAATAGTTTGTCGTTGTTTTTTATATCCTTTAATGTTCTATCCAATGCCTCAAGCGAATGTTTGTGCGCCATAGTGCATTCATCCCAGATAATAATTTTACATTGTTTCAGCACTGTGGCCATAGACGATTGTTTTTTTATGTTGCACACTGCATCTGGATTATTTTGAATGTTTAACGGCAGCTTAAATGCTGAATGAGCTGTTCTGCCTCCATCTAATAAAGTTGCTGCAATGCCAGAAGATGCAACGGCCAATGCGATGCCATTTTTTGATCGTATCTCGGCAAGAAGTAGCGAAATAAGAAATGTTTTACCAGTCCCACCTGGTGCATCTAAAAAAAAAGAATCTTCCTTGTCCTGCCGAAACTGCCAGCATGATTCGGTCGTAGACAATTTTTTGTTCATCATTAAGTAGTGGAACATTGCGGCTAACAATGCTCGCCATTTGTACAGTATCGTACTGTAGTTCACGATTCATATCTGTGTTGAGTAAATCAGATGCACTTCGATTCGGTGAGCTCATACCAAAATGACTGATTGGTAAATTCGCAATAGCAATGCAAAGATCCTCGATAGCAATCAATGCTTCATTGTACATTGCATCACTGAATGATATTGTTAGATCGTTGCACCTTGTACGATGTCGATACAATATATCATCAGTCATTGAATCTTTGTGATTATCCCACAACATTTGTGCTCGGGCCGGGAAACATGTAGTCAGTACTATAGCAAATAGTAGACGAATTTGTGTTCCAGTGCAGTTTAATGCTGCTTCAGCAAGCATGTTGTCCCAATGATTGTCGTCTTCTAGCAAGCCTAGAGCAAGGCATGCATCTTTATACGTAGGATACTGTTGTCCATCTACCTTCCGTACATCTTGAAATGACAATGGTCCGGTGACATTAACCAACAATAGTCGCAGATAAAAGCACTCAGTCTGCCTTGGATCGGTATATACACGACCCAAACTATTTGATTTGAATAAACCGGGGCACGCATCAACTGGTATCCCTTGCTTGCGGGGTATCCATTTTTTCGATTGAGCCCATGTAAAATACCGCGGAACTTCAGAATAGAGCAGTGTTTGTGCGAAGGCACCAAAAGCATCCGCACGATTGCATAGTTCAAAAAATTCGGTGAGCGTAGTTTTCGGTGGATTTATAGCACGATCAAGCGCTGTATCGTTCGTGAAATATACGCGCTGGCCGTTTTCAAGATGGACAGCTAAATGGATAACTGCTGGATCCCGTTCATGAATTGGGAAACCGAAAATACGCCAGACAGCTTCATTGGAACTGATATACCGGCCAATTTGGTAGTTCGTAATTTCATCATTTTGATTCAACGGAGGAGAATGAACATTATTATTTTCAATCCGAAATACAGCCATATCACTTCCTTTATTCACATACTTGCAAATATATTTGATACTCTTCACCGAACTGCATGACTCAACATTAATATGAGCATTAAATGTTTTGCTCAGCAGAGGAGAATATGGTACCACCCAACGATTGTCAATGTCGATGTCTGCGTTGTTGATAGTTTTGATGAAAGATTGTCCACCATTTTCGGTACTTCTTCGACGATATATTGGATATCCGTCAACATGTGTGACCGTATCGTTAGTGAAATCTTTAGGAAAACGCTTTGTACATTTTCCATCTGCCATGCAAGGTGATGAACGATTCAGATTTCCGCATGGACCATGAATCATGTTTGTAGTAACAATATCAAACAGTAATCGATCAGTAGACGGATCTGGAATCTCTGCAAAAATCAAACTATCGATGTCTTCAGCACGTATTTTGTCGACGAACCAAATTAAAATGTGTGCATGAGGTAATCCACGCTTTTGCCACTCAACTGAATACATCCAACAACGTGTGGGGCCAAATACATGCAATTTGGTAATAAAGCTGATTAAAGACTTTAATTTTTGTTTAAACACACGTGCTGTGATGTCATGACGATGTATTGCATGTTGTCCTGGTAATAGCAGCGATGTAATTTCTGGCCATTTCGGATTACATGTAAAAGTAATAAAAAGACACGGTCGTCCATATTCACGCACGAAAGTCATAGCATCCTGTATGTATTCTTGCATGTGACGTGGACTACCTATGTACGATGATGGTAAGATAACAGAGTTACCAATTTCGGCAGTGTCAGCGTTATTCGCAATAGCATCTCGCAAGTGAATATATTCTTCCGCACGCAGCTTCTGTTGATTGTATCGCAAGTATCTTAATCGTTCACTCTCTATCTTCACATACATGTCGACCATAAATTGTTGGCAAAGCTCACGACATCGTAAAATGATGTTGTCTCGGCCGCGTCTAATCATCAAACGATATGAATAAAAATCCTTCGAGCTAACGTTCTTATTTGTTTCAGCTCCTGTAATAATATATATTTAAATTAATTGAAGATTTATTCTTTAATAATAAAATAATTATGTTGTTAATAATGAAAGAATTACCTGTTACTGGATCTCGTTGTTTAATGTTTACACAATATCCATCTTGTCCCTTCCAGAAAATTAGTGGATATTGGAGAGCGTCATATGAACGATGGGTATCACTGATGAACTGAAGATCATTATTTCTTCTTCGAATCACGATTTGTCGCGTAGCTGTACGGTCGCCAACCATGATTCCAGCAACGTCTTCAACAACAGGTGCATTGAATCTACGTACATGCTCTCCAGCTGGTGTTCTATCAGGATTGATGATAATAGCGTGATTGTCACTTTGTAGCTTGTGCATGTGTGCTTTGAAAAATTTTAATAATTCATTGTGCTCATTTAAGAGAGCGTCTAGCTCACTGACGATACGCCTGGCACAAGGTGAATTAAGATTATGGAAGTCGCAACGTGCATCCGTGCGATTGGCGAGTGCACGTTCGGAGTCCTCGCCACCCATAAAGTATATTTGTAAAAATTTATGAGATTCGTTTGGCATTGGCAGCAATGAGCCCACTTTGTGATAAACTTGGCCTTTGATTTTAAACGTGGAATTAAATTGTTGACCGTTTGCTGCAACATTGCTGACAATTTCTGTTGCTCCAAACGATGTCATTTGGAAACATGAATTGAATGTGCGAATTGACTTCAGGAACAGGCTAGAATTTGGATCAGTACCAATAAGTAAACCGTGCAATGGCTCAGGTGGTGTTTCAATTTCGGTTAGTTGTACTTTTCCTGATGAGCAACACATCCCAAGTGGCTCATTTTTAAATTTAAGTGCATGACAATGCGGGCATTCCTTCTCCAAAGTACCAATAACCACTTTGGAATGAGCATAATATTCAACATCAGGCGCGTACTGGAATGCAAGTCGAAGAAATGAATTTGACGTAAATGCTCGATGAACTTGTTGGCGTTGTTGATAAATTCCTCTATGTCTGTCGACTATGAGTCTGCGAGTTTGTCTTCGTTCTAGTTGTCTTTGTTGATTTTGTTCATCTGGTGCCTCTTGTGATCGTTGTTCACGTAACTGCGATATTCTCGCACGCATTTTTGCATTGTCTTCTTGAATTTGTTCGCTTGATCTTCGTGCTCTTAAATCTCGCACGGCTATGGAACTACTCGTTCGACGACTCAAATTGGCCCCTTTGCGCTTTTTTGGCATTGCTGACTGTACGTAGAACATATAAATAAATGAAGTTAAAAAACTGAAACGGGTAAAAAAATTTGTTTATATTTGATAAGCTTTATCAATTGTTAATAAATGATTTGTTAACATCACAGGATTTAAAAAATATTTATGAACAGTCAAATTTATTGAGTACAATTTACAAATTGTTAATAAATATTTATTAATGGTTAATGAATATTTGTTAACTGTCAACAAATATTTAGTTAATATAAAAAGCAATATTAGCAACTTCTTTAGACACATTTTATAACTCTATAGCAGAAATACATGATAATAATTCAATTCACAAAAAAAATTAACGTTTTTAATATATAAATGACATATATAAGTATAAAAAATCTGTAAAGATGATTTTTGTTCATAAACAATCTTCATATCATATGACAGCGCAAGCAAAATCCTTTTATTAGTGTATTAGTAGAAAACAGCGACTTAATATTGTGTTGTATTCATTTGCTTATTATTTGACTTACCTTTCACAATAATAATACAGGTATATTTATTAACCACGTACACGTTTTCGTTTTAATTTAAAATTATTTCCAAAAAATGTTTAGTACAATATATACAGGTACGGTAATGGCCGTTGTTGGCATGAGATCACTTAATTAACTGAGAGATAAAACTGTCGTAATATTTGATTACCATCTTGCAACCTTATTGCGGATCTGTGGATAGATTAAAAACGGTAAAAATCGGGATTTAAAAATAGGGGTTGATCGTATAAGAGTGAAAATTGAGAGAGATATAAAAATTTTTTATTCTGTCATGACAAATTAAAAATAATTCTTACCAAAAAAATTGAAGTTTATAATTCACAAATAAAAAAAAGTGGTTAATCATAGAGGGATGAAAAATTGAGAGTATAATCAGATTTTTTTTTTTAAGTCGACAGAATAAAAAAAAAATTTTTGCCAAAAAACTATCTCTATCTCTATCTCTATCTCTATCTCTAAATCTATCTCTATCTTTATCTCTATCTCTATCTCTATCTCTATCTCTATCTCTATCTCTATATCTATCTCTATCTCTATCTCTATCTCTATCTCTATCTCTATCTCTATCTCTATCTCTATCTCTATCTCTATCTCTATCTCTATCTCTATCTCTATCTCTATCTCTATATCTATCTCTATATCTATGTCTATCTCTATCTCTATCTCTATCTCTATCTGTATCTCTATCTCTAACTGGAAAGACTCGTGGAAATTGATAACCAAATTTCGAGGCTGTGCTACTTACAATTCCAAAGTTATTCGATATCGCAAGTTTGGCTTGTATGGGCGGAGCCACACCTCCTTGTTCAATGACGTCTCAGTTTTCTAGTAGAAGAATATCACCCAATATTAATTCCATACTGAATTTTGTTGTTAAACGACATTTAGTTCCAAAGCTATCTGATATCAAAAATTTAAAGTGTATGGGCGGAGCCACACCCCTTTTTTCAAAACCCATCCCAGTTTTATAGTAGATATATCACCAAGTGGCAACTCCATACTGAATTTCATTATTATACGGCATTTAATTCCAAAGCTATTCGATATCATAAATTTTAATTGTATGGGCGGTGCCACACCCCTTTGGCCTATACTGGCTCAATTTTGCAAGTCGAAAGACACGACTAAATAGAACGTTCTAACCGAGTTTCATTAATGTGTGACTTATAGCTTGAAAGTTATACTGAAAATTTGGCTGAAAAATTGCCACGCCCCACATTCAACGCCCATAAAATTTTACGTGTGGAACGGCTCTTGTAAATTGAGATAGAACACCGAATTCCGATACTATGCGACCTATAACTTCAGAGCTATTCGCTACCGTAGATTTGGGTTGTATGGGAGGTGCCACGCCCCCTTATTTTAGGGGGATGAAAAATAGATGTTGTCCGACTCTCCCCCCTGACTAATATCCTCGCTAAGGATCACGAAAATCGGTCGAGCCGTTTCGGAGGAGTTCGATTACGTACACCGTGACAGAAGAATTTTATATATTAGATATAAAAAATCATTTTTAATATTAAATTTTTTTCTTAATTGAAAAATATTAAACTAAAATATAAAAATAGGAACTTCATTGTTGTTTCATTTAAAAAATAATTATAACTTAGTATTTTAGTTAACTTCTTTTGTTGTTTTAATTTTAATACGATTTTTTGCGTACTGGAAATATGACTTAGAGGCAAACAGAAAGTCCTCTTCCTTGCCTCCATTTTCAGCAAAACTTTCTGCAATAGAATTTAAATATGAATATAAAAGTCACATTTTTATAGAAACCTATTAAACGTATTTCACTTACGACGAATGGCAGTGGCGACAGTGAAGGCCCTGATGCACTTCTTATCTGCAGTTCCTCGCCAGGAAAAGCTCTCAGCAATGTTGTCAGTCATGATCTTCTGCCACGCTTTCGTAACAAATTTTCTCGAATTGGATGTTAACAATCTTTTTAGATCTGCCTTCTAAAAATAGAAATAAAATCGACATTAGTATACAGTCACCGGACATTTCAAATTTAAGTTCTTACCAGCAAGGAAAATTTATCAATATCTTCGTATAGTTTTCTCAAAATTGAGGAAGTCTTCAATATTAGCAAACGGCTTGCTTGGTATAATAGTAGCGTTATTATGTGATACCGCTTTTTTAAGTTCAATGATTTCTTTGCGCATCCCCTCAACATTTTCTGTTAGGCGCAGCAATATTAGCTTATTTTTTTCCTCCACCTTTTCAACAGCCTTTTGACATGCGTCGCTGATTAATGATTGAATTGCTGCCGAAAAAAATATGAAACAAATATGAGAAAAGTGTTGCGGTGTTAAGTTAAAAGTATCCTTTAAAAATAAATATCTTACCAGATGACGTTGCACTATCCAAAGAACTTGTTGTTGTGTTTGGACTTGGTTGCATCATATAAATAGTTTGTGAGGATGCGATATCATCATTAATGGGGTCGACGATGTAATTGAAATTGTTCTGCGACATGAGTGGCACAAATATATAAGACGATCTGGTGTAGAAGCATATAACTTTTGATGTTACTTCGTCAAGCGTATGGTGATCTGGTGTTTCGTTAAAACTAAGATTTTCGGCACGGTAAATATTAAAAAGCGATGATTGAAGCGGCTTATCATATAAATTATGCAAGTTTTGTACCCTTAGCCCGTGAAGTACAAATTCGTCATCAGCAGATCTTGATATGGAAATAAGTTTGAAAATTAATTTTTGTACTAAATAAAAGTTGTCAGGTGCAATAGATGATAGATAAAAGTTTTTAGTTTTAACAAATTTGTAAGCGCCATCACTCTGAACCGTGGATTTTTTAGAATCAATATGTGTATGATGATTTCCATGCACACTCTGTTCAACTAGTCTGTTGTAAATTTGGGACGGAACATCATTATTTTTTTTCACTAGTTTCTTAATTTTGCCTAATTTATTTTCAAACTTGAAAGCACTGGTTGTCTCTAGTGACCCAAAGTGCATGGACTCTCTGGCCAAATGACTCAAACAGTGGAAATTATATGTTAACATTAAATCAGCATATAAAACAGGGACTCTGAGTAAGAAATCCTTTATCAGCTCCTCTGCGCATTTGTTATTTTGTACACAATCTTCAGCATTGAGGAGAATTCGCATTGCAAGACTAAGTTGCAAAAAATGAATGTACCTCACTTCGCTCAATATGTTCTTTAGCACAACCTGGCCTGTATACAAAAGGAACTGACGGAATTCCGTTGCACCACGTGCATGTAATCTAGAGCGAATACTTGGATCATGTCGATTGGAAGTTTTTCAATCTCCAAAGAACTTTGCTGATTGTGATGGCTGACATCAGTTCTTTGCCGAAAATTTATATTTGTGCGCAAAGGATGGTTTTGATAATGAAATATCATACGATTCTCTTTCCGTTCGCCCCTCTGGATGCACTTTGTGCAGCAACTGTAGCCAGCGTGTCCTTTGACTCCAAGCATAAGTGCCCTAGCTCGTGCATCCAGAATAAATGCTCGACATTTTATTACAAAAGTTTTGCTTTCGCATGAGAATCCATTTTGGAGAAGATCGTTCAACTCATCGACAAATTGTGCCAGAAACTTATTCACATCATTGGGATGAGACCGTCCACAAAAAATAGCAACCACGTAAACTGAATCCGTCCCATTTACATTCACTAAAATAGGCCACACGCTCTTCAGCGAACTTTTCGAAATTGGTAACCCATCGATGTTAAAGTTCAATTCTAAAATATTTGTATGCACTTTATATTCTCGCAAAAAAATCTGTCAAACAGTCTCTCAAGCCATAATGGGCATATTCTCCACCTGCTAACGAGACAGTTGGAGCATCAGTCGGCGTACGTTTTAGCGTTCTGATATCTTTTGGTAGGCCTTCAATTTTGTCGCTTAATAAGTTCAATACTTTATTAGCATGCACATTGGACACATTGCTCTCTACAAACCATGCAGCTAAACGTTTATTGAAATCAATAACTGCGCCATCCGAAGAGCTCTCACTTTCATCAGAAATATAATTCTCGTGTTCAGAAATATAATCTTCGTATGGCATTGAATCAGTCAAAATTTGTTGTTGCTTTCCAATGTAAAAAGAAAATGAACTTTATCTCAGAGCGAAAATGAACTCCAAATTCTTCTCTCGTCAGTCAAAATTTTGATTGAGCTCTAGACCTGGATCAATCAGTCAGATGGTTGCATTATTTTAATTGTTTGTTGTTTAGTAGGAAATTATGTCAAGAATAGTAGTTAATTAGTAGTTTTTTGGTAACAAATGTAGTTTTTTGAAGAGAAAAGGATGTTATCTGTAACCCCTGCGAACAAAATGAAATGCAACTCAACTTTTCTATTAAAAAAATTTAAAATCGGGGTTTGTTTATTGTGTTGTGCTTACTTTCTGTTTACAGCACGATATGATTTCACAAAATAGTAGGTAGCAGAAAAGTAACAAATGGCGTCGTCAGAGCATCAATCAAAAGATCGTGTGCATGATACAATTATAAGGTAGGCCCAATTCGGAGATAAAAAAAACGAAAAAGCAAAGCAAAGCAAAGTAAATCAAAACAATTGCGTAGGTATAATGTCACTTTTGAAAATTGAAGTTTATTCGTTCAGCCATAAGGATGTATAATTTACTTTAAATAGTATAAATCTGGTTATTGGGTATTGAGTACCCAGATTTTATGTGAAATAATGCAAGAAAAGTAAGCAAAAACCCTAAAAATTTAACAATATGAGCCATTTTTCAATATATAATACAGAATAAATTGTATGTTGGCTTTCAACGAAGCAAATAAAAGTTAATATTTTATATAATTTTCATTCGACTACTTAGTTCGATAGTTCAGTAACCAATTTATTTGTATCGCTTTGTATTGTATTTTGACATTATACCTACGCCTTTGTTATTGTTTTGTTGTTGATTTGTAGTCATAGAGAGCGTGTTTTTGCTGGGCCTACCTTATAATTGTATCATGATCGTGTGTGAGCAGGCGTCAGTCAAAATTTTCAGAGAGAGTAAAAAAGAGTAAAAAACCGTTATGAACTTCAGTCATTTGACTGACGTGTGAACATAGCCATACTTAAAAAAAAAAAGAAAAAAAAAACAACAAACATAGAAATGCGGTAATGAGTCTGCACTATGAAACAAAGAACAGATTCAATTTTAATAAGAGGAACATACAGAGGAGAGGACAGATTGAAAGTCGAAAGTTTGTTAGAAAAATTTGAATGTACAGAGGAGAGGACAGATTGAATGTCGAAAGGATGTTAGAAAAATTTGAATGTACAGAGGAGAGGACAGTTTGAAAGTCGAAAGTTTGTTAGAAAATTTGAATGGACAGAGAAAAGTACAAATTGAGAGCCCAAAGGCTGTTAGAAAATTTGAATGTACAGAGGAAAGAACAGATTGAATGTCGAAAGCTTGCTAGAAAAATTTGAATGTACAGAGGAGAGGACAGATTGAATGTCGAAAGTTTGTTAGCAAAATTTGAATGTACAGAGGAGAGGGCAAATTGAAAGTCGAAAGTTTATATATATAAAAAAAAAATTTGAGTGCAAAAAGAGGACAGATTAAAAGCAACATTTTGGAAATTATCTAAACGCTCAGAAAGATGGAAAATTGATAAATGGTTTCAATTTACAAACCAATGGAAAGATTGAAGCATAATTTTAATTAGCAAAGAAAGATGGAAGAATTGAAAGATTATTTTAATGGAAAAATAGGAAGATAACTTTTAGTTAGCAAAGGAAAGAAGAAAGTAGAGTATTGAAAGAAGAATTTAAAAAAAAAACAGAATTTAACGGACATTCAAATAAGCACAAAAACAGAAAAATATTGAAAAAATATATTGAACAGAATTTCATTTGGAAAAGTATGAAGTAGTTTAAAGAAAATAAAATCGAAATACAAAAATGGCGGACAGAATATTTATCAATTTTATCTTATGTTATTGATACAGTGCGAAATGACTGAGCAGAATCAATACGAGGAGAATGCAGAGGCTATTGCTAGATTCTCAGCATTAGCCGAAGAAGGGAAGTTTGCGGAAGCCACCATAGAGCATGTAAAATTTTTGGACAGACAGGCGACAGCTCTGGTAAACGCGCCGAGATCGCGACAAGATTTTAAAAATACAGTCCACACGGAGAAGGATAGTCGGGATCGAGGATCCCGTGAGCGACCATCGTGTGTCGTAGTGTTCACGCTTCAAAGATTACGCCGAAGGAATTTCCATGCTAGATCAACAGATATGGGTGTGCCAAGAATTTTTATCAATAAATTTGCGCGGCAGGAAAGAATTTGTAGAAAGATGTAGTTTGTGCCCAAAGTGCCTTAAAAGAGACACAAACGCCTGTTTCATGAGTGGACGCGTTCGTTGTCCAGGCAAGCCTCGCCACAACAGCTTGCTTTGTCCGCTGAAAGATGGAAAAAAAGAGACAGTAGTAGTGCAGTCCAAAGATGAAGAAAATAGCTATTTGGAAAGTTTTCCAAAGAATAGAATTTTAGGCCCAGCAGCCGTATATGGAAAGACAAAGAAGAAACAGCAAAAGTGGACAGCAAAACAATGACTGGCCGAACCAAAAAACAAAAAGAGAAGTACAGACAACAAGATCGCGGCTAATGAATATATTGATTTTGTTAAGGACAGACAAGTTTTTTGTAAGAAAGTAGATTAAAAGAACAGGCCGGAAGAAGCCTTCATACAGCATGAACAGGCTTTTAACATAACAATAGAGGAAAAGGTGGCCTTAATGCCAACAGCTATAGTAAGGGTAGAGATGTTTGAAGGATTTTTCGGTCCAGTTAGAGCTTTATTAGACACCGGTGCACAACCGAATCTTATTAGCTATGCGTTATGTCAGAAATTCAAAAAACCATATTAACCTCTAGCTAGGAAAATGATTGGGATAGACGGAAAGCCATTTGCGATAGAGAGGAAAGCTAATCTAAAGATTTGTTCATGGTATGAATCATGTGCTCATGTTCCTGGAGAATTCTAGGTATAACCCAGAGAAAGCCAAAGGTGGCCAATATTCCCGGCAAAGATGTTAACACCACGATACGGTGGCATGTCTTCAGTTTTCAAATCGGTCGCTCCAGAATATTGGATACCAGATGTGGCCCACATGCTGCTTGGAGTAAGTTTTGTGGCAAAAATCATAGAATCGGTTCTTACAAAACCGATGAATGATACAATCTTTTTGCAAACATAGCTTGGTGTTGTTGCTTTAGGTGGACAGTCTGATAGGATAGATGAATATACTGGACAGATACTTCCATTGGTAGAATACAAGCAAGAAGAACAGCTGGACAGATTACTTAAACTGTTATGGACACTGGATCAAATTGACCCACAAACATGCCGTACAAAAGAAGAAGAAATGGTTGAGTAGCATTTTTTTTTGCGCACTTACAGGCGAGACAAAAAAGGTCGTTTTGTCGTGCTCATGCCATTGAAAGATAATTTGGAAGATATTGGGAGTTCAAGACAAATCGCTTAAATGCAGATTTATATATTTAGAGAAAATATTTGGTAAAGAAGAAATACGAAAGATGAAAGATGGAAAATCAAAGAACGATGAAAATCGTACATAGAAAATGGAAGACAGAAGACGAAAGATATTAAAAGTAAGATTGCATATGATAAATGAAAGTCAAACTCTAAGCGATTGATGAATGCGATGAATTTAGAGGAAACCTCTTTCTCAGCGGTATTTTTGCCGGGGGAAGGGTCACGCATTTTAGGCTTGAAGTGTTTAATTGCAACAGACCAATTTGCGTTTTCGGTAAAAACCCCGCTTTTTCCCGAAAGAAAAAAAATTAATTGTGTTTCATTGCTTTTAATTTATACAGGCATAATTTTCGTTCATTTTAATGATGACGTGTCTTTGTGCTTCATCGCCTGTTGTTTCTGCTATATGTAGATTGTTAAGTTCAGTTATACCCTAGACAGACATATGGTTTCCATACTACAATGTGTACTACAATGAAAGCTCAAGAAACCATGTACTAGATAGTGACTGTAATAGTTCCAATAAAACACTTTCATTTAAAGTTAATTTAAAGTAATTATTTATTAAAAGAAAAGAGTTATAAAAAAGTATTAAGTTTTGTCTTAGCGTGTTGGCTTCTGTTTTTTGTTCTCTGTATGTGTGTGTGTTTTGCTGATGCAATATTCTATTGAGGGTTGCCATGTCTTGATATACATGTTGCATGTTATAGAGATGCCAAGTTGTAATATATTATGACAGTGACAGACATGTAGTACTCTACTACATTGTGCACTTATCAGCTGATGCAGAAGTTTGTCAATATAAAGCAAGAAAATGGATGCAGCCAAAGTTATAAAAGCTAATAACTTAAAAATATTGGATTACCGGAGGAAAAAAAGGAAATATTTTATACTTGCTCTAAGGGCATTAAAAAGAAGCAAACAATATAAAAGGCTTGCGTTAAAAGAAGGGATTTTGAGAAGATGCCGAACTTGCTGGTCAATGGTTAGTTAACAACAGCTAATTTTTAACTTATAAAGCATTTTTCTTCTCATAGGTGGAAAATTCTCACTTTTGGAAAATAAAGACGTTCAGCTTTTTACAGAAGAAAAGTTTAAAAATACATATAGAGTCAGTAGGGAGACGTTCTTTCATTTAGTGGAAGCATTAAAAAATGTACGCAAAAAGAATACTTACTGGCGTAACGCCATACCTCTACAAAAAGGAATTGCTGTCGATTTATGTAAATTAAATAAATAAAACGTTTATTTTTGTAAATCAGCACTATGTGCTTCCTTTATTAGTTTAATTAATTCAGTTTGCTTATTTTATAAAATCAGCACTATGTGCTTTACATTGAGTTCAGTTAATGACTGGCTAACTTAAAGCTATTGTTCCTTAATATAAACCTACACTTGAGCCTGCCTATGACCAAGATAGCTTGGTCAGCAAAAAGAGGTTTGCGCGTGCAGCGCTCACTGACTCTAAGTAGAACGGATGCGCGTGTAGCGTATTGAATTTCATGAATAAACAAATGAATGTATTGCAATAATGCAATAATGCAATAATGCAATAAAATATTTCTTAACTCCTCCCTCCGAAATTCCGATCGTCCTCAATAGTAATGATTTCAGACTGAGAATAGTCTAGTACTTCAAGTGAACCGTAACAGATAGTTTTATGGGTTATAGAAAGGAGTGCTCTAAAAATAAACAAATTTGGTTTAATTAATTTCTAATCCGGTCTTTGTAAATTATTTTTCCTGATTCTGTTGTAACGGTTGAATGCCTGTTTTCCTTAACTATTTCTTCTTTATATCTTTTGGAAAGTTTAGTTCCTAGTCTTTTATTCTGTTTAACGAATATTTTGTCTCCAATTTTATAATTTATTGTTTCCTGTCTATTTTTGTTGTGGTACTGTAGATCCTGTTCTAGTTTTGATTTTAGTTTTTCTAAATTTTTTCTTCTCGATCATTGGTGTTATATGAAGTGGGTCTACCAAAAAATAAATCCACTGGTTTTTTTCCCGTGACTGAATGAAAAGAATGGTTGTACTCATTGACTGACCATTCTATTAGTTCGTCAAAGTTTTTATCTGGGTCTTCCTGTTTTAAGCATCTCATAATTTCCGATAAGGTGGAATGTAACCTTTCTATTTGTCCATTCACCTCGCTTTTATAGGGTGGAGCAGTGAATATTTCAATATTGAATTCATTTTCTAACATAAATCTTATTGGATGTGAATTGAATGTTTTCTCATTGTCAAAAACTATGGTTTTCGGCACGCCAAAATAAAATATTATTTCTCTTAATGGTTTTTTTATGTTTTCTATGCTTTTCCCGTCTATTTTCTTTACTACAGCTAATTTGGAAAATTTATCAATGGAAGTAAGTACTTTATGTTTATCTGTTGAAAATATGTCTATATGGATGGTATGACCTTGGTATTCTGGTAAAGGTGTGACGCCTAATTTCGGATTGTTCGGATGTCGATCATATTTATTTTCCTTACAAATCTTGCATAATTTTGTAATTTTCTTAATTTTTTTTGCCATTGCAGGGAAGTAGTATTTTTCCAAAATCTGCAGTCTATTTTCTTTTTCGCTTCTATGTGCACGATTATGTTCTTCGATTATAATTCTATCTTGCTCTTCTGTATTAATAATGTCTTCTACTATTAATTGTGTAAAGCGAATCTTGTAATTAGCAAAGTATGACGGATAAATTGACTGAATTTGTAACATTAAAGACTCTGTTGTTTTAATGCCATTGATAACCGATGGATTCAAATATTTTTTTAGGATAGATTTTAGTGTTACTTCGGAGAATTGTTCCTCGACTATTAAATGTCTGTGATATGTAGGAAAGACTATTTGAAACTGATATGAACTATTGAAATCTTCTGAAATGAAAATTTGGTTTTTAAAAACGTTAATCGGTGTTTCAACGGAAGGTATTAAATTTTCGGAAGAGCTATCACTACTGTGAGCAGTTACTGAATTTATATTGGATGTGGGTGGCCTGGAAAGAAAATCTGCTACTATATTTGTATTTCCTGGTTTATAAATGAGTTGGTGGTTGTATTCTTCTAGTTGTGCCTTCCACCTTTTCATTTTGGCATTTGTATTTTTATTACTGAGGGCGAAAGTTAATGGTTGGTGATCAGTGTAAATATTTAGTTTTTTTGACCCGTATAGAAAACATCTAAGAGACTGTAAAGCCCAGATTATGGCTAACATCTCTTTTTCATTTACTGCAAAATTCTCTTCCGTTCTACTTAAGGTCCGAGAGAGGAAACAGATCGGTTTACCATCTTGTGACAGTACGGCTCCCAGAGCATAGTTGGAGGCGTCTGTGGTAAGCTCGAAGGTTTTTTCGAAATCAGGATAGTGAAGCATAACATCATCTGATATTAAGCAATTTTTTAATTGCTTAAATGCTTCTACTTGTTGCGCTGTGAAATTTAATTGTGTTTTCTTCGACAAGTTTTTAGGAATTCTTCCCATTTCTCCTCTTAATATTTCGGTGAGTGGTTTTGCGATTTGTGCGTATGCTCTTATAAATCTTCGGTAGTGTCCTGTCATTCCTAGAAATGAACGTAAGTCGTGGACTGTTTTTGGTCGTGGAAAATTTAATATAGCTTCTATTTTTTTAGATGTAGTCCGAATACCATTTTGCCCAACTATGATACCAAGAAACTCAATTTCCTCTTTGATAAATTCACACTTATCAAATTGTACCTTTAAATGGGCTTTTTCAAGAGTGTCAAAGATAATCTTAAGATTTTCGAAATGCTCTTTTTTGCTTTTGCTAAAAATAATTATGTCATCGATGTACACGTAACATCTGACACCGATATGTTCTCTAAGCACATCGTCTAAAGTACCTTGGAATATAGCAGGAGCATTGCGTAAGCCAAATGGCAATCTCGTGAATTCGAATTTTCCATTAGCAATTGAAAATGCGGTCTTTTCAATATCAGCTTCGTTGAGAGCAATTTGGTGGAAACCGCTTTTAAGATCAATTGTAGAGAAGAATTTATTTGATCCTAGATTAGCTAAAATTGTGGTAATATCCGGAATTGGGTATTTATCTGGTATGGTATCTTCGTTTAGTTTACGATAATCAATAACCATACGGAATTTTTCTACTCCTGAAGCGTCTTGTTTTTTGGGTACAATCCACACAGGTGAATTGTAAGGAGACTTTGATGGGCGAATAATGCCATCTTTTAATAATTCCTCAACTTGTTTATCTACATATTTCTTTTTTTAGTGGCATTGGGTATGGATAAGTTTTCGAGTATATTGGCCTGTCACTTTTTTTTCTAATCTCAGCCTTGACATTAGTAACATATGTAAGTTTTTTGTCAGGATCGGAAAATAAAGTTGAACATGAGTTAAAAAGTTGTTTCAAATTTTCACTGTCTTCAGAACTAAGATGGTCTGAAGAACTAAGATGGAGTTTATTTGTAATTGATGAATGGGGTATCTATATTTATTGAGGATTGTGAAGTAATTTTCATTTGTGAAAATAACTGAATTTAGTGTTTTTAATGTATCATTGCATTTAATGTATCATGGCATCGAAAGTTGTTAGATTGGGTAGAATGTGAAATTTTAGTTTTCCAATCTCATTACCAAAAATATCAATATTTGCGTAATGGGTAATTTTAACTGGACCGCCAACAGAGTTTGCAAAAAAGGGTTTAGTTGGTATAGGATTTCGGATGTATTTTTGTGTAACATAATTTTTGTTCGAGCCGGTGTCTAACAAAAATTTTAACTCATTGCCATTTTTCATTTTAAAACGAAAGTATGGTAATGAGGAAAAGTTTAGTCTAAAAAATTAATATTATCGTTACAAGAATCAGTTTCTTCGGTTTCTATTTCGTATTCGGGTTGGTAAAATAGGTGTTCTGTGTCATATTGTTCGGGATATTTTTCGATGTCACTTTGGTCTTCTGGCGGATTAATTTCTATTGTTTCAGTATTGAAAACTCTCTGTATTTTGTTAGGTTGTTGCGTTACTTGAAAGTTTGGTCGCTTATTTGCTTGGCTAAAGTTGTAGTTACCTTGAGGTGATCTATTATAAGACGACTGCTGAACGTGGGGGCTAGATATTTGAGCTTGTTGAAACGGTGGTCTGTTTTGGTAGTTAACGTGTTTCGTTTGAATCGAACGGTCAATTTCCATCTGAATCGGTGGCTTAGGTTGGAGAGGTGGTTTGAAATATGGTTGTGGTGAGATGTATGGACGATTTTGTCCAGATTGTGGGATAGAATTGGGAATAAATTGAGGGACTGACCTGGGAAATTGTCCATATGAAAGGTTAGTAAGTTCTGGATAAAAGGGTTGCTTCATTGGGTATGATCGCTGTTGTGGATGGTTGAAAATTTTAGTATTTGTTTGCATTCGACTCATATTATAAGCGTGATTAGTTCTATAATTCATATTACCTAACTTCAGGCACATATGGAGAGCTTGTGGTAAGCTGGTGGGCTCTCTCACGCTTAAAAGACTTGGTAATACACCATTTAAACCTCTTACGAAGGTGTCCAGAGCTTTTTCCCTGTAGGCTGTGGTCATGGCGATCAACGCTTCTTCGCCTAGTTCGAGACAATCAATTTTATCTAAAATAAGTGAAAGGTATTGATAGACCTGTTGGTAAAATTCTTCTACAGTACGACCGCGTTGCGCAAGAGTCGTCATTTGGTACTCGAGGGTGCTGACGTCCCTTTTGTCCGAATAATGTAACATCAAACATTTTTTTATTTTGCTCCAACTCAACGGAGTACGGTATGACTCTAGGGCCATATCTGCTTCGCCAACGATCTTATGACGAATGGTGTGCAGTATTGCAAAATATTTTGGTGTATCTTTCTTCTGTCCGTACATTAAGAGTATTCTGTCTACGGATTTCCTCCATGAACTAAACTCACCCGATTTCCCAGAAAATTCTTTTAAACCTTTGACTACATCTGGCACTCTTTCAGAAGTCTCAACATTCCTACTAAAGTCTACTATTTGCTCATCAGCTTCTTCTGATTTAGGATTTAAAATGTCTGCAACTGTTTCAGATATTAAACTTACTATTTCCCTTCTTTGGGTATTTGTGAATAATGACGATGTTGTGTTAGTAGAGGATGCGTTCATATTAAGCTTTGCTAGAGTCGCAGCTAGCTGCTCTACTTGGTTCATTTTATTACTATTTTTTTTTTTTTTTTTTTTTTGTTATACCTTTTAAAAAATTTATTAATATTTAACTGATAAAGGTAAATGCTTCCTTGAGAATTAAAATTTATTTAATGTTATTTTATTTAATAAATTCTCCCTAATTTTAACATCTAATTATAACCTCTTTACATCTAATATTTAATAGTAATATTTTTTCTGACAATCAATACAAAAATTTTTCTTTATTTAAATGCAATATAAAGTGTGGTTGATATTGTTTTTTCTAAGTATAATTGTTGTTATTTTTTTTTTTTTTTTCTGTCTTACATTAAAAAAATTCCTGATGCCTTCATGTTGTGGACTCTGTTCTGACTGTTGTAAATTTTTCTTTCTAACAGCTGCTTATTTCCAATTGACCGGCTGCTTGCTTAAAGTTGATTCCTTTACTTCGCTATTGCTTTGCTGAATTTTTTCCAAATGGTTGTTTCGTTAAAGCCGTTGTATTTATTCAGTTTTTACTTTGTTGATTTTTTTTTTGCGAAATGGTTATTCGTTTCCTTTAGTTGCTGCTTTGTTGATTGGTTGAAATGTTCAATATTGTTGAAATGTTAGCGTTTTATGTTTCAGAAAATATCGCTTGTCACTTTAATTCACTTAAAAGTTTTTGGTTTATATTTCAGTTTCAATTCTGATTGCTTGTTATTTTGAAATTTAATTATTTTTATTCACTTTAAAGTTTATGGTTTATATTTTAGTTTCAATTATAGTAGTTTGTTATTTTCAAATTTAATTATTTTAATTCACTTAAAATTTCGCTTGTTGCTTTATTCACTTAAAAGTTAATAGTTTATGTTTAAGGTTCAATTATGGTTGGCTGGACAGTACAGTCCGTCCTTTTTGTTTTGGAACTACTAAGGGGCCAAATCCAAAATTTTCACAGTATTATTATTTTTTAGTCCGCGATATGTTTTATTATTTTTTTAAAAATCACTCGCGGTCCCTGCTCGGGCGCCAATTAAATAAATAAAACGTTTATTTTTGTAAATCAGCACTATGTGCTTCCTTTATTAGTTTAATTAATTCAGTTTGCTTATTTTATAAAATCAGCACTATGTGCTTTACATTGAGTTCAGTTAATGACTGGCTAACTTAAAGCTATTGTTCCTTAATATAAACCTACACTTGAGCCTGCCTATGACCAAGATAGCTTGGTCAGCAAAAAGAGGTTTGCGCGTGCAGCGCTCACTGACTCTAAGTAGAACGGATGCGCGTGTAGCGTATTGAATTTCATGAATAAACAAATGAATGTATTGCAATAATGCAATGATGCAATAAAATATTTCTTAACTTGTATATACATTAGCTTCATCCGCAGAATACAGAACAGTTGGCAGTCTTTTTGGAATCGGTCGCATAACGGTAGGAGAAATAGTTGTAGGCGTTTGTAAAGAAATATGCATAGTTTTTAAAAATGAAGTGTTCGATGCATATCCGCCGAGTGACACGAAAGTAAATGAAATAGTCTCTGGTTTTGACCATTTAGGATTCCCTCAATGTTATGGCGTCATAGATGGTTGCCACATCGAAATAAAGCCTTCGAAGGACGAAGCAAGCGATTATTACAAAGGGTGATACTCAACGGTTTTATTTTCATCGGTTGACTATAGATGCAGATTTACTTATATCAATGTTGGGACACCAGGACGAAGTAATGATTCGACAATTTTTGAGCAGTCGGCTTTGAAAAAGCTTCATTTAGACAATGAGGTATTTAAGGAACATACAAAGATGATCGAAGGCATTGAGGTGCCAAATATGCACTGGTTAAAGATATCCAGAGGTGAACAATACGGTCCTTAGTATTTAATTTTTATTTAGCATAGCCATAAGGAGTGCATTTGTTTGCTCCATCAAATTAAGCGCCCTCTCTTCATTTTGCAAGGATTTGTTGAGATACTCCTCCATCATCTTTTGCCCTTTCTTGGCAAGCTCGAGATAATCTTCTTTATTCTTTCTTTTGCAGCCGCTGATGTTGATGGTGCCTCTTCCTGCGTGTCTTCGTTTGAGAATGTAAACTCTGTCACAAAAGCGTCCAATGTATCCGAAACTATGGAATAAAAGATTTACATGTATTTCACTTCTGATATTTAAATAAAAAATTTGCTGTTTCAAACAAACCAATTTCAATGCTCTCGTCGGTTAGTTCGTGTGCAAAATTGGACTTATAGTTGCCAATTATTTGGTGAATATTCTCATAGAACTCCCAATTAGACGGAGCCCCACCACTTGGGCCAACAGTCTTCCGTTCCTGTCTAAAAGATTTAAATTAACTCAAAAGGCTTTATTTTCTTAAATTGTGTACAAACCTGGACTTTTTTGTTAAGTTATTTATTCTTGTCCTTAGCTCGGATGGTGCCAGCGAAACTCCGTGCTCATTTGCGAGCTGCGTGCACATTTTCGAATAAATATAACTATTTTTGTGTACTCCACGAAACTGGGGATTAAAATCTGCCCACACTTCAATAATGCTTTTGATAGCAGCGTTTCCAATGTATTTTTTCTTCAGTGATTTTTCCATTGTTTACAATTCACAACTGATAATTTTTTTATACTGTCGGAAAAATAATTGAAAACATATGATTTTGACAGAAGAGATTAGCTGTGTTCAGTGCGATCCATCGTAGTACATTTCAGAACACCACTTAATTTCAATGGTACATTGTATGCTATTGTAGTACAGAACTCCATTTGCTTTAGAACAAAAACAAGGAATACTGAAGACACACATATAGTTTCCATATCATACTACAATTGGTACTACATGTCTGTCTAGGGTATTATAAGGTTTACAAGTTTGTCTTTGAATTGTGTTACCGAATTGTTTCTTTGCGTCAATGTGGCTAGTTGTTTGTGTATCTGAGCTGTGGTTAGATTGCTCTTGTATGTATTTTGTAAAAGTGTCTGTAGTTTAGGAAAGGTGTCAATGTTGGCTGTGTATCCTAGAGTAGGTTTCACGTTCGTGCTTAGTTTTATGCTGACTATTAATTCTATTAGTTTCTTTGTATCATCGGATGAGTAAGTGTTGTATAAGAAGTCGATTAGCTTTAGAAATCCTTCTAGTTCTTTAGAATTCCCTGAGAAAATGGGTATTATCTTCATAATTGTCTCTAAGTTAAATTCTGCCATTTTGGGTTCTGTATTCGTTTAATTTGTCGGCTTGTTAGTGTCTTGTTTGTCTAGCATTAGTTTTAGTAGTGATCGTGATTCTTTTACTAATATATAGAACTCTTCCGTTAGTCTTAGTAGTTCGTGGTTTGTTCTTAGTGTCTGATTGTGTTCGTCAAATTCATTTTTATACCTATTTATTTCCTCTAACTTATTTTCTATTGTTTTCCTTGTGTATGTTCTATTAGTAGTCTTTTTTATGTTAATTTTTATTGTCCTTATGTGTTTAAAGAGGTCAGTTAAAATTTGCATTTGTATTCTATTTATGTGTTTTAGAACATACTTCTTGCAGTAATTGCTAATTTTATAAAGTGTATAAATAATTAAAATTACAATGATTATTGTTATAATTGCTGTTGCTGATATACGCCTCACATCTGATGTGGTGACTGCTGATCCCACATTATTTTGTATGTTTTCCGTGATTATAATTTGATCTTTGTTTTTGTTGTCCAGCATCGTGAGGTACCAAGCTGCGTCTGGAGGTATTGGAAACATGTATTTTGATTTAGTTGGTATTCATTTCATTTCATTTTTTTCTATCGTCGATTTAATGTATTTTATTATCTATCTTGTATTTCAAGTCCTTGAGTTGCTGGATAAAACTATATTTTTCTTTTCCTTTGGTTATGTTTATCAACCTGTATAGTTCGTTTAGCTGTTTCCGTTGTTTCACCTGTTTTCCGGCTCTCGTTCGACGTTTGTTTGGTGGCTTTTTATGGTCTTCTTGGCGTTGTTTATATTCTTCTCTTGTTAATTCTTTTGGGCCTGGTATCGGTGTTGCTTTGTAAACGGGTATTTCTTTAGTTGCCTCGATGTCTGCTATTTCTCTTTTTTGTTGTTCAATGTATTTCAGGAGTTCGTTGAATTTGTTGTTGAATTCTTCTTAGTTATTTATTTCTTCCATTTATTATTTTTTTGTTGGATCGGAGAAGTTTTTATTGAATTGAGTGTTTGCAGGATTGGAGAAGTTTTTAAGCATCGGATCTTCGCAGGATCGACAGGTGCAGGATCGCCATGTAGTGGAATTATTGTAGCGTCGCCATGTGGTGTATTGGCAGGATCGCCATGTGCAGAAGGAAACTGTTTGTGTATAATTCCTATGTTGTGTGTAGTGTATTATGTGGGGACTTGTGTATTAGAGGCGCACACGCCTTTTTATCCATTTTATGCATGGCTTTTTTTCTTGTGAAGCCGCAAAGGCTAATTATAAGTGTGAGATCTTTTTTAGTTTTAAAGCCACATAGGCTATTAGTTAAAATCTGTCTTTATTTTTAAAATATCCAAGTTTATATACAATTTTTACCACTATTATTCTTAAAAATATTCTGCCAGTATTTTCTAAACTCCTCCCTTAATTTTTGTCTTTAACATCGATCGCCAACCAATTTCATTTTTGGTGGATCACATACTTATTTGCATATTTACATATTTCATAAATAAACATATTTTAATTTTTAATCCAAAACACCAACAACAACAAGTACATTTATTTTTGGCCTTGAATTAAAATGTGTCGTTAGCACTATTGTTACGTAATATTCTTTCTGGGCAAAGCACTCATGATTTTATTGTTGTTGTTGTTGTATACGCTTGTGCCAACCATTGGGTTATGTTCAGCACGACTAGCGACGCAAACCGAAGGGGATGAAAAGTATTAAGGTAAGCATTAAAAATGCTTATCGGAAATTTTGATTTTCAAGTGCAAGGTTTTATGTGTTTGTTGGTCTTTTTATGAAAAAGTGTTGGGGAGTAACACTGACTTTACGAGTACACTACACAAGGTTGCTATCTCAAAAACTACCCAAAGCCAAGCTTGATTTTTTGTTAAAAATTTATCATTACTCCGTTGAGAACTTACCCATCTTACTTTAAATTCATGTCTGTATTAAAGTAAACCAGATTTAAAGTTAAAACTACCAATAAAAGTTAAGTTGAATTAAGTTAAATACATTAAATATGCAATATTAAGTTTAAAATTGTTAAGTTTTTCTTCCGTGCAAGACTCTTTATTGAGTAAATAGCTAAATATTTAGTTTAGCTTCATAGCTATTGTCTTCACACTCATTCATAACATCATACAGATTTATTCTAGTTAAAATGCACAATCCAGACGATCCTTCAAGCAAAAGAAGTTATTTATTTTATTAAATTTTCTTGATTTTTCATCAATCTGGACACACATCAGCGATAATAAAATCTGGGTGGTGGTAATGGACAGCATTTTCTTTTGGTTTACGCTTTTTGATAACTTCCTTCTTTAGCTGTTGTAAAAAATGTCACCCAATAACACCCTATAATATAACAAAAGGTCCATCATACAAAACAAAAAATAAAAATAAACTGGCCATTTGCATACATTCACAATAAATCCAATATCTATTCAATTGAAGGTTCAATATACATAAAAAAGGCTTCATTTTAAAGTACACACCTGCAGCTAAATCCTTCATAGCAAGAAACTTTTTTCACAATATTAATGACATCAAAAATATATTTACTTAGCAGTGGTATTTGCCACGCAAATTAAATGACTGACAATGCAAGTTTACGATCGATGACTTTCTACTGATGCTGTGAAGAAGTGTGTGCATAAAAATTAAAAAAACAAACGGTAAATTATTTCATGGGTATTAGACAAAAGCTAGAAAAAATTTCACTTCTCAACTTTACATTTTGAGAAATTAATTTATGAGCGATTTTGGAAGGCAAATACCCCTATGTGCGTCGTTTCGCCGCGCGTCTTTATTTCCAACTGGACTCTCCCAATTAGTTTTTATGTTCTTTGTTTTCGTGTGAGTTGGTGTAACGGCGTATCTGCTTTGTGAAGAGAATTGTGTTGATTTGTTCCTCGACCAAATGCCTCTCATTAAACGGAAGTCTACGTGTTCAGCAAAAGATTAGTGCTTCGTCTTTTAAAATTATGTTCATTTCGATATTCGTTGATTTGTTATTTTCTGGCTGGTATCCCTGCACTAATTCTCGAACTTTTTGCTTCGTAATATCACTTGCCGTGACTCCTACGTCGACATCTTCATCCGCGTATACCACATCAATGCTCATAATCGTGTAAACATTATCAGGTTAAACTATTTAATTTTTTTGTATTTTAATACCGTCCGAATTAATTTTGATTTCAGCTTGTAAACAAATTTCTTTACCGATAACTATTTCGACATCCATACTGTCATCTATTACTATCATCCATACTAACATCTAAATAAAATTTGCCACCATCAATTTCCACTTCATGCTTAAAGTTGTCGATTGGTTTAATTTTGTTGGTACTTTTCTTTTGGCCAAAACCGACAAGATAGAAGTTTGATTCACAGAGGCTTGTTTAAAAGTTCATAAACACTATAGTCACAACCTTGAATTTACCACCGGTGTCAAACAAGGCAAACCACTTTTTGTTTAATATTGTTATTTCTTTGTTCATTATATCGTCCGTTGAATTAAAACATCTAATGTTACTTTTTGCACTTTCATTTTTACGCTTTTGACAATCTTTAGCAAGATGCCCAAAATTATTGCATTCAAAACACTTGGTGCCTTTTTCTTTGTTTATACAGTTTATGGACTTGTGTCCTTTTCCTCTGCAGTTAAAAAATTTTATTTCAATTTTCTTTTCATTTTTAACCACTGTGACTACTTTTTTGTCAAATTGTCGCGATTCACTTTTTAGTTTACATTTTTCAGAATAGAGCTAATTTTTCCGTTATTTTTCTTTAAATTCTTTTATGTTTTTAGCACCGTATGAAATTGTTTTGTTAATGTTTAGATCGCTTATGCCGTCAATAACGTATTAAATCAAAGCGCTTTCTTCAATATTTCCGCGAGAAGCCATTTCTTTCGTATTAAGAAAGTATTCTTGAACACACTCACCCTTTTTAATTTTTCGTTCCGCAAGTTGTTTATGTAGTTGTGCACTATTCGTTATTGTTTTAAATTCGTCTATTAATACACATTTTAATTTAGGCCATGAGTTTATTCCTCTTTCACTTTGAACAAAAAGTTTTGCCAAACCAGTAAGCGGTTTTTTCGCGAACACGAACTTTTGGAAACAATCCCAATGCATAAGGGCAGCAGTTTCTTCGATTACTATGGCTGCAACTTTTTCGCGGTCGATCTGAAGCTGTTTCTCTGCTAGAACAAGTTGCTTCTCAGTTAAGTCCTTTTTTCGTCTCTTTTCCTTGAGTTTTAACAATACACATGTTTCGCGATTCCTTGCTTTGAAGGTTTTCTTAATTGTTTAAAGTTTTTACATATGTAAATCACTTATAATTCTTCGCTTATAATTGTTGTTACACTGGCAGGATCGCCATGTTATGTAGAACTCATGAAACAATTCAAACATCAGGTTTTAGTGCTCAGTTATGACTAAACTTTATTTTGTGTTTTCTTATGCTGCTTACCCAGTGGTATGGGGGACTGACTACCTCCGCCCGTGTATATTCCCTGGCCCTTAAAGCACCACCCCTAGCACGTTATAATCCTCTTCCCATGCTTTAGCCTGGTGAATTTAACATGGGCATGTCATAGGAAGGTGGCTATTGACCCCTCTCCCTACCATAAGAACTGACGCTGTTTCCCTACCATAAAGACTGACGCTGTTTTTCTACCATAAGGACTGACGCTGTTTCCCTACCATAAGGACTGACGCTGTTTCCCTATCATAAGAACTGACGCTGTAGCCTTAGACACCACCGTACCGCCAATAGACGAACGGTAATGGTAGTCACTAGAAGGTAGCGCAAGGGTGGCTCGAAGCAACTAACCACGGCACTAACTCCAATGTACTTGCACATTCGGCACTTCCAGCTTTGAAGTTAATGTGTGCATATTTAATTAAAAAATTCAAATTAAGCTATATCGTTACCTTATTGTAGAAAGCCCCAACTCATTATTTTTCAAAATCTGTTTTATAACTGATTGAAATAAATACAAGAATATTTTTTATATTTCAAAATTAGACACTTCTGTTGCAGAGGTTTTTTTCGTTGAAATTTTTTTGAAATGCCTCTTCTTCTGTAGCTGGATAGCTTTCCGCAGCTCGTCTTCAGGGTTTCCATCACCTGAGCATGTTATAGAATCTGAAATAAATTTTTATGCATTATGAATATATCACATCTAAGATTCGACTGTCATTACCAATGAGGACTGGATACAAATTCCTTAAAGCCTTGAGTGACTTTTTGCCCTGCACACCATCTACATTGTAGTTAAACGTTACGTCTTCTGACAAAATGAACGGCAGACTTTTTTTTATGCCACTAGGACGCAAAACGCTTTTAATTGCTTCAATCTATAGAAATTGAATAAATTAGAGTTATCCAAAATGTTACATGTAAAAATCACTTACGTATTCGTTTCTATTGTCAGGATCAATAATTTCATCGAGTTCTTGAAGTTGTTTCCCGTTCAATACAGGAAATTTCTGTCGCAGACTGTGCATAACCTTTTGCTTAGAGTTAAGTGAATTTAACAGCACTCCTTGCTTTGAAATGGCTTCGGCCAAAAATCTAAGCTGATCTGTAAGTGAACATAAATCATTAATAAATTA
This sequence comes from Pherbina coryleti, assembly GCA_943735915.1. Taxonomy (NCBI): domain Eukaryota; kingdom Metazoa; phylum Arthropoda; class Insecta; order Diptera; family Sciomyzidae; genus Pherbina; species Pherbina coryleti. The sequence goes on along the minus strand of OX030948.1, from coordinate 185,383,754 downwards.
GTTGAATTAAATAAATTGAAAATGTTCTTACCTTGTATTAGCTTATCCCGTTTATTTAGGTCATCTACAGAGTATAAAATAAACAAAAAGTTGAATGTTATTATTTTGACTACTGGTAAAATTTTTTAATTATGTACTCAGATTTAATTATTCGAGTTTGATTAAATTATTTAATTATTCACTGGTGGCGATGGTTCCTAGTCATACCACTGGGTAGTTACTGCACAGCGCAGCCATGCACACACACAGACACATCCAATGTACGCAAGTCAGGTGAGATATGCTGAGGCAGCATATTCCCACGGCGACTTAGACACTTGGTATTGTGCATGCAATGTAAGCGTGATAGGTTAACACTGTGAAACCATACTTATGCTACAAGTTGCTCTTGCATTATTTTGAGTTTCATTTCCTCCAACTCAAATAGCTTGCAGTTGCTCTCTTCCGCTTGTAATGTAACTATTTTTTTATTCTTGTTTAATCTATTTTTTTACAAGTTATTTTTGACACTGTTCAAAAATAACTTGTGGTGTTTTTATAGCGCACCAACGCTCAAGATAGTATGGCTAAAAAGCCGCGCTTGAGTGAGAAAATTAAAAGAGGTTTTCTTTAGCTTGAGAGCTAAGTTATTCAATTAATTTCTGATTTTTATTTTCAAAAATAAAAGTTTATATACAAAAAATAACATTATTTTTCTTAACTTAGTTTACCCACTATTTCCAAGACTCCTCCTTAATTTGCAAGTAATATTTAAAATCTATAGTCAACTATAGTTATCTATAGTTAAGTTATAGTTTTTAGTTAAAAAAAATATCTTTATATTTCTCCTCAAATTCATAATCATTACCATAATAATTAATGGACCGAATTTGTGGCCTTGACTTTAAAAGTCATTGGCACTAGTTCAATTCTTTATCTTGTTGTTGTTGTGTTGTGTTTTTCATGCAAGTGCATTCGTAACACAACACCCGCTGTCGCTATCATGCTTGTGCGGTATCTAGGGCACAAGCGTAAAGCGTGCTAATGTATTGAAAAGAATTTGAGTTTAACGTTTTGTTTACGCTAACATTTTAGGGATTTTAATTTTGGTGTTTGACAAAATAATTTTGCTTATGACTTAAGATTTTATTATTGCCATATGTTGGCCGATTGTATAATAAGAAAATCTTGTATACATTGTATGTAGGTATGTAATGTAGGTACACTCCACGACAAAAAGATAGGCAATTGAAATATTTCTAATTTTTTATTTAAGAAAAGAAGTAAAAAATTCAAAATTTAGATTTTCGAAAAGACAAATGAAAGAAGCTATGAAAATAAAAAAGGATGTTCAATTACTCTCTTGATTGTTCTATACAACACAAAAAAACATTATTTGTGGTACGACAAAAAGATAGAATGTATATAAAAAAAATTTAACTCAAAGGAAATTTTCAATAAATTACAATATAAAAAGATTATTAGTAATGAGTGTTTCTCCTTGTTTCTTCAAAACTTCAGTTACACGATTTGGAAGGGATTTAAATAGTTTTTTGATATATTTTTTCGGAATCGCCTCCCAGTTAGAAATAATGCTGGTTTTCAGTTCATCAACTGTATTGTATTGCCGGTTTTCAGCGTAAACTTGTCTTGCTAGGTATCCCAAACAGTTTTCAATTATATTAAGGTCCGGTGATCGTGCGAGGGGCATTCCAAAATATCAACTGCATTTTCTCTAAAAAATGTCTTAACCACTTTTGCTGTGTGTACAGCGGCATTATCTTGTTGAAATACCATTTGATCCTTAGTTAATCGGTGCCCACGGTTAACAACTTCGTTGCATATTAATTTCAAATAATCTTGGCTATTCATTTTTGACGGAACAAACTTAATTTCGGTTTTTCCACAATATCCAATTCCGGCCCATATCATAACAGATCCACCTCCATGTTGTCGTCGGCTTAGAACCCGTTCTTCCTTTCTTAAGTCATGGTAATAGTGAGACCAACCATCTGGCCCGTCTAAATTAAACTTCTTCTCATCCGTAAATAGCACACGACGCCAGCGTTTTTTCCATTTTAGGTGATTTTCAGCAAACTTCAATCTTTGCTCTCGATGTTTTGTTGTTAGCGGTGGTTTTCTTTGCAATTTCTTGCGTTGAATAATTGTAGATTTTTTCAATATTCTTTGCACATTGCGAATATTTGTTTTTACCCCCGCTGCTTCAGCAATTTTTCTGGCAGTGAGGCTCGAATTGGAAGCTGCCCGCAAAATAGCTCGCTCATCTCGCCGCGTTACAGCCCTTGGCCGACCACTGCTAAAAGATTTTCCATAGTTCTCGGAATCTTTTAATAAGTTTCTGATTACGTTTTCACTTCTTTTCAAATATTTCGCGATTTCACGCACTTTCATATTTTCTTTTTTAAGACTCAAAGCCACTTCGATTTCTGTTTTATTTAACCATTTTCCTCGACCCATTTTAATGTAATTAATTGTTTTTATTGAAATTGTTACTTAAAAAATCAAACAAAGTAGATGATGTTATTCTTGCACGAATTAAGAACACACTAAATAAAATTTTTAAAAAAGTCCTATCATTTAGTCGCAGTTTTTTTTATGCTTGCTTATATAACGGGACTTCCTCTCTGAATATTGGAAAGCTATCCACTTAGAAAAGAGCGCTTGACCAAATGTTATCATTACACTCAAAGAAAAAAGTTTTCACATTCGCAATTAAACATATTTCAGAAAATATTAAAATTCCTATCATTTTGTCGCGCACTGTATGTAGGTGTATGTAATGTAGGTAGGTAATATAGGTATGTAAGTACACTACACGCTGAAAGATTTCTCTTACGGGACGAACGTGGATTTTTGGGCATTCGACGCACTTCGAGCTGTACCACATCAACTGCCGGTCTTTCTTGACCTGGTGGTACGCACAACTGTTCCGCGTTCTCTTCAGAGAAATCAATTTCTGGGTCCTCCAAGTACTGAAAAAAAAGTAAGGTACCATTTCAAAAAACAAACTACAGAATGGTTGGTTCACTCCAAATATAATTATGTACTATGTTTAAGTATTTTAAAGAATACATCAGTTTTTCTAACCTCCGCCCTGTATTCCGACTCATTTTCCAACGGTACCACTTCCACATCAGGGAATATGCCAGAAGCTCTCTAAAATTATTTTAAAAAATCCAATTTAGCTAAAAATCTCAGTTTAGCCATGTATATTAAACTTACCATTGGATCAGTAACCATATAACCGAAAACAGTTTCTTTTCACATTATGCCAATTATTCGCTCGTCTAGCTCAATAAGATTTTTACCATTTTATCATTTTATCATTTTAATTGATCCCAACAAGTCGAAATCACATAATAATTCTTTTATTCCGTGAAATATCGTCGACGCTTTTCCATCATTCAGAACTAGTACACCTAATTTTACTTCCCTAGAAGCATTTTTCAGTACTACGACCTGATATTCCTTCTTTCCAATTTTTTTCCCCGTCAAAATGCAAGCACCATTTTTAATTTTTAAGAGTGTTTTTCAACAGTTTTTTCTTTTGTTCGGCATTTTTGGTGTAAGTTTTGTAAATTCCAGGTTGGGATGCCGACAATATCTCTACACCAGATTCAGACAACTCTTTACATATTTTTGCGGCCTTTCTAGTGCTAACGTTTGCATTCATAACTAAGTTAACAGCTGGTTTCATAGGCTTCTTTTTTTGTAATAGGTTGGCAGGTGGTTTGTAGGTAATATCATCATCTGATGACACCTAATCATCGTCCATTATGGTTGGAAGTTTGTAATCATCATCCAACGGCACATTATCGGTTTTAGATATTGAAATCGGGAAATGCTCCGATTCGTCTGATTGTTGCTCTTCGTTGTTTGAAGTTATATCAAAAATTTTATGAAAACTATATTTATTACGGCGTTTTAAAAAAGTTTTGGTACGACTTTATTAATCTTTCCACATTTCTTGTAATAGACCTTAAGGAAAGTGTTTTAAAATTGAGTTTCTTCCACAAAACTGAAAGTTCACTAACGATAATTTGTGTTCTTCTTTTCTTACACTTTATTTCCTTTCCAAGGCTATTAAATCTTCCAATAACAAACTTTTCTTTGGGCTTTTTACATAGTTTGAACAATGGAATTTCCACATTTTTTATACATTGTGTATTGCTAGCGAAATTTTCTTTCCACATATTACAATACTTTTCAACATTTTTAGCACTTGTCTTAAACATTTTTACACAAACAATATTTAATTATCCCGATAAAAACAGATTTGAAATATTTATTTCAATTTCTAAATTGAATGATAAAACAATGTTATTATTATTATTAAACGATGTTATTATTATTTCACTATGCGAGTTCTTGAATAACTTGCTTTTTCTTTTTTAAATTTTTTAATATTGAATCAGAATTTTCTGAAGAAAAATTAGTTTGGGGTGGGTGGGGCACTTCCCTTAGGTCCATTAAAAGGCGTTTGGAATAATAGGAAGATTATTAGTTAAATAAATATCTATTATTATGAAGAAAAACGTGTACACTGTACAAAACTTTTTTTGTTTTTTTCAGCAGTTCTGATAAAAAAGTAATTTCGTTTTGCGCGGAAACTTTTTGCAATTTCGCTAAAAAAAAAATAATGGGGGTTCATACTTTTTTATGCTCTATTCGACTATGGTATGCCGTTTTTCGTATTTGCAAAAATTGTAAAAAGTTATATGCCTAGTGTGTAGTGTATTAGTGTATTAGAGGCGCACACGCCTTTTTAATCAGTCGCAAGGCTTTTGGTCATATAAGCCACATATATTTTTACTAGACCGCAAAGGCTAATTTTGATTCAAGCCATAAAGGCTGAATTTTTAAACAAAAGAGATTTGATTACAGTAATAAGTCGCATTACAGAAGGAATACATGTATTTTACATCTTATGTAACGCCACCTGCCGTATGGCTTAATTCTACGTTGCCCCATGGCAGTGGGGTCGTGGTTCAAGGAATTGATGCCTAGGAGATAAATTTTTCAGGACGTCAGTGCCATGCTAATATATACGACGTCCGTCATATCTCTCCTAGGCGTCACTTCCATGACTCCAGGCGCGACCATCGCCCTGTCATAGTAGTTTCAACACCGGTCGCACACCATACTTAAGGGTATATTTAATTTAATAAATATACTGTATGGATAGCAACCAATGCTGGAACGCAACAGTACCAATTATGGATGATTACGATACTCCAGCACGATACTCCCCGAAGGGCCAGCCCATCGGTAGTCTCCCCGGGCAAAAGGGATTTACTTCGACACGCACTTATCACAACACCGATACATTAGCATTCATCACACTTGACTGTGGTAGAAAAACCACCACTACTTGAACGTGCTACAGCGTAGACCACATCGCCATTGACTGTGTGCGACACAAGATCGCCACTATTTGTTTCATTTCATACCGGTACCCCAAGACCACCGGGATGAACTCCTAGCACCAACAGCACTTCATGACTATTCGCCATATCAACATTCATTGATATACTCCTCATCAATCTTGTACTCCGAGGCTACTCAGATAACCTTTCACACTCGGAGTACTCAAATGACACTTCTTGATACGCCTCAGTTATTACACCTTGGGACACCATTACAACTCCTCAATACACCTCAGTTATCACACCTTGGGACACCATTACAACTCCTCAATACACCTCATTAGTCAAGTGCTGAAGGCTACCAAGAAGAACACCCAGTGACTCAAAGCACCGGCATGACACCTCCTCAATACCACCTTAGAATCTGGTACTCCGAGGCTACTAAGTTTAACTTTTCACACTCGGAGTACCCATCTGACACCTCTTTATTCGTCGTATATACCAGCCATATAAGTCTTCCAAGACTTATATGACTATCCAGGAGACCATACGAATGCAACAGTGGGGACTTCCAACAGTACGTTTGTCGAGAGTAACGACTATCCCCGTGCTAACAAATTCTTTAGGATTATTGCTATTCCCTCGTAGGCATACGCTACCGTTGATCAAGTCAACGGTCCACCTACTCCCCAGATTGGGCGACCAACTCCAGGATCTGGGTAGTCCCTCTACTTTTACACAGGATAGGGCGAACCCGTTGCCTGCGACCATCCTCCTTTATCCTGGCTTTGCACAGGCTGCTCGTGAAAACAGGCGGAGTTCACGTAAACAGGCGGAGTTCAATCTGTAACCTGAGTAGGTGCGCATTCTGTGTGGGAGGTGTGTCTGTAGGGACTGGTTTAGCGTGTCTACGGAAATTGTATTCGTCAATAGTCCCCATATTGTCTTCGTGATGTTGGCATTGTGCTTGAATCGCGGGATGAAGGTGTCTTGGTCAGTTATGCGTAACTGGTTTTCGTATCCCTTTAGGTATGCAAGCTGGTATGTGCTCATGGTCACTTTGGACAGGGTTCTCTTGACTGGTAGGGTCCCTACTATTTGGCCGAGGCGCTCGTATGGTGTTAAATGTGGGGTGTTCTGCTGTTTTGATATCACCGTCCAGTGCTGTGGGTCACTGTTTTCGATGCACCCCCGCCGCCTGCTGTCATGGGCGTCTTTAACCAGGCCAGCCAGTAATTCTCTTTGGAGAAGTTGTTTTGGAGATTGGCTACGCAGTGTTTCATACACCAATTTGATATACGGTTCGGGTCTCGGGCATGTGGTAAAAGGCGACTTAGTAACGTGCTCCATGCGGTAGAGCATTCCTCTTCCTGGTCGAACTGGTAATTGGTTATCCAGGGGTTGGCATGGGTGATGGTTTTTAGGTCGAGAGCCGGAAAAGCCCACGACCCTCCTCGCGATCGTACTTTCCTTAGGAATTCACCTTGCGGCCCGGACACTGTTTTGTGTAAGTTAGCTCTCAGCCCGAACTCGTTATAGTACTTGACCATGTCCTCGGATGTTAATGAGGTGGTGTTTGAGCATAGCACGATGTCGTCCCCCATCACTCCTACCTGTATGGCTCCTCGTGTGCCAGTTTTCTCCAGTATGTAGTTGGCGGCTGATAGTGATATGACTGACCCGAGTAACGATGTGAAATGCCATTCGGACAAAAGTCCTCCCTCGTATCTCCAGCTGTGTTCTGCCCATTTGACTTCCAGTGTGTTGATGTGCTCGGCTTCTGCTACTTTCTTCGCCTCATCACTGATACTCCCTAGCTGTTCCAGGAGTATTATAATTGCTTCTTTCGGTATTGTGTGGTCGAATCTCTCCCCGTCAATACACCCGTACCAACTGTAGTTTCCCATTTCAAAGGTGGGCAGCCATCGGGGGCTGGAGATGGGGCTAGGTATGGGCGGTTTTCCTAGTAGGTACATAAGGTATGTTTGACGTAGATAACTAGCAATTGGTGTTGTGATGATTTCTCTGGTTTTTTGGCTCTCCTCTTTTAGCGCCACGCGTGCGTACTGTTGTGCTTCATCTGCTGCTTTTGCTAGGCTTATTTCTTCGAGGTATCCTTTTTTCTCTGATATTTTCTTTGACATTGCCCACGCCCACTTGCTGCGTATTTTTTCTTTTCCGTACATTTCAACGACAGGTGCGCCGCCGGAAGTACCCCAACGGAATGGGTCGTTGGCGAACTCTTCATAGGTTAGTGCTTCGTGTGTGCGTTTCTCCCATGTAGTTACGACTTCGGCTACCTTTTTTCGATACGTTGGCAGGTGTATCATTTTTGGTTCTCCGTTCACGGTACTTGACACCCAGTTTTCTATCTCGGATGTTATTTGTTCCATCGTGAACGGAGCCTTGGCGTTTAGAGCATGTAAGTGGCAGAGTAACATGTAAGCTGGTCCTTTTGAAAAAGTCAATGGGTAAGCAAAAGCGCTGAGTGCTTTTAAGAAGTGGCGGTAGTAATCTTCAATGTACCGCTCAGGGTCGGAGATGTTGTTGGCTTTGGAATATATCTTCCACCGAGCCTGAATCTTTGACAAACAGTAGTAAACCTCTTGTGCGATGTTGAGTTGGCCGCTTTCTTTCAGTGCGATGTAGTACAGGTACAGAGGCCAGGCACAATCTGTGTAACTGGGGCAGGGGCACCATTTTGGGCATTGACCCCAATATCGTCTCAAAGCATCCACATTCCTGGGCCTGCTCCTCAGCTCCTTAGGATCGGGTAGATCTTTGTAAAAGCTGTCAGGCACATGAATGTGGTATGGTTCGTGGTTGATGGGTCCAGGTAGCGTCTGTCTTACCAGTGGTAACATATATTTGGAATGTGCTACCAGGGGGTTACCGTCCCCTGGTGCCCATTGTCCGGGATTTTCGTCTGTCTGGTTTAAGCCGAGCCTGCTGCATCGCTTGCAGTAGCTGGGGCCTCTGGTTTCGCGTTGGCCGCCGGGCTGGGCTTCGCTGGTGGTGGTGTCGGTGTCTTCACCTCTGGGACGGCTGGTGTTTTCGCCGCCTTGTCCTCGGAGCGTGCTGGTGCCGCTGCTAGTGGTGTCTTCACCTCCGATTCTCGCGCTTTGGGTTTTGGGGTTGGGTCTCCTATTGATGGCGCCGTGGTTGGTTTGTCCCTCACTGTCTCTGCCTTGGCGTTGGTTGGTTTTTCCGTTTCCTTTGGTGTACTGGCTCCAGCTTCTTGTCCTGCTGGTTTGGATAGCGAGTTTTTTGCCACAGACGTCATTTGTTTTTGTTCTGGCGGGTCTGGCCACTGTATTGATGTGACCCTGGTGGCTGTGGCTTCCCAGTCTGCGCCAGTGTAATCAGACATGGTGACGTACAGCGTACGTTTATCAATATGTTTGTCAAATAACACATTGATGGCTTCGGAGTGAGCCAGTGTGGCAGTGTAGATGCGGTTTGTGCGCCGAGTCCCTGATGCGGACAAGGATATATGGGATATCTGTTCGATCCATGATCCAAGCATAGGGTGTGCTCCTTGGTCGTTCGGGGTGCGGTCAATTAAGATTGGGTGGTATTGGACGGTGTTAAGAGAACCTACAATCCATTCGAGCTTTGTTTTCCTTTGCTCGGTGAGGTGAAGGGCGAATTTTTGTTCGTCATATACCGTGACCAACTTGTTGGCGTCTGCGGCTGTCTTGACGGGCCTTGTGATGGTGCGCATTTTTTCGTACCACTGGAGTTGTAGGTGGTGGGGAATGGTGGTTTGTTGGTACCACGCACGGTCTTCAAATGGGTCCATGCCTCCGTAGGCTTCGGCGAACCACTGATCGGTGTACCCGGTCCATTCTTCCATGGACTCAACCATTTCGACATGGTTAACCAAGTCCAATGTTACTTCTGACTTGAGGCGGGTCATCTCGTCATAGCGGTTGTTGGAGGACCACTTGGAATTGTATCCGGTCCAGTCTCTCGCCGGGACGTCGGTTTGTTGTAGGAAGGTGCTTGTGTTGGCAGAGGTTGCGTGTGCCAGCATGTGGACCCATCCGGGGAAGCCTTCAGAGGTAGAGAAGTGGTATGGGGTGGACGTGGTGTTTATTAAGCGCAGGTAAATCGCTAGCCGTTTTAAGCTACTGCTGACCTCAATTTGGTAGGTAGACAAGGTCTGGCTGAGGTCAGGTCTTCGCGCTGTCGTGATCACGGTGGCGTTGGTAGGCTGGAATGAGACACGTGTGACCCCTGATGGTGGTATGTGAAGGGGGGAGATGCCGGCCAAGTTTATTCCTGACATGATATTGGCCATTCGGTCCGGATACTCGTCAGATACAAGATCCATGACTGTGGCCTTGTATGGGGACCCGGGTGTGAGCTGATCTACGTCAACAGAGGATTGGCACTTCAACAAGAATGCACCCAGAAGTGGGCGATCTTCGTCGTACGAGAAGTGTTTTGGTGTCGGGGATACGTACAGGCCGGGGGGGGTTGAACAGGTTAGTTCAGCAGCGCAGGACAAAGCGCGCCCTGGAGCGTCGAGTACCCCCAAATGTGACGAGATGTCATTCCATGCCAAAGTCAGTCGGTTCAGTATTGATCCTTTGTTGGCGTCTTTGTAGTATCGGACCCATTCTGCTGCCAAACTGACGGACGCTATTGGCGGCGGGTTAGGTGTGGTGGTCCCAACGTATATGGGAATTACGGTGCTGCCTACTCTGACGTGTTGGACCGTATTGACGGCGGTGCGGTCTGTTAGGATTAAGATGGCGTGGGAAGGTCCTCCGATGTAGGCTAGGTTGGCGGTGGGCATGGTGAGTTGGGTGCCCGACATACCTTCAAGAGTGGTCATCAAGTATGTGCGAGTGATTGTTCCAAAGGTCAAGTCGCTCGGATAAAACGACGTGATGTATTCACGCACATATTGTGACTTGAGTGTCTTCTCGTCTATGGGTATGCTTATCCATTCCCGGTCTATATTTTCTGGACAGAAGGGTGTGGGTGGTGGTGAGGAATACGTGTTTAAGGCCATAAACGACGTGAATGTATCCAGGGTCATCGCTATTATGGTGAAGTCTGTGGCCGGAAAAGTGACAGTGCCTATGTTGGTAGACGCGTGTTGGTAGGTGGCGTTGCGCAGGATACGGTGTGGTGCGGTGTCAACACGTGCGGTTTCGTCGGATAGTGAGTAGGATAGCAGGGCGGTACGCACTAGTGGAGCTATGTCACAAAATGACCCTGACTCAGAAGATAGCTGGTTGCACATCACGCTCCATGATGCCGCATCTTTGACTATTACCGACCGGAGCGTTGCACGTATGGCCGTGCCTTGTTGGTCTGATGACAAGGTGGCGCTTATTTGGTTGTAGATCTCGGAAATTGGCACCAGTTTGTGTGATGAGGCAGGAATGAGGGTGGATGCATTCACGTTCCTTATAGGAACGTACGTTACTTGAGCGCTCGATCTGATGGGAGCGGGTGTTGATCTAGGTGTTTCATCGGCTGTTGTGGCCGATGAGGTTGAGGCAGAGGGGGGTAAGTCTGGTGTGGTTTCTCCACCTTCCTCGTTATCGACGGGAGCTGGTGCGCCAGATGGCGCTACTGATCCCATATGGGTTGTCGGCGTCGATGGAACGTGGGGTGGAGACGAATCGAGTGTTTGGATGCCTGTGGCGTTGTTGAACGACTGGATTGCCACTGTGTTCTGCATAGTTAGAAGTGGGGGGACAGGCTCGTGCATGCGCTCGATCTTCCTCTTCAGCGAAGACGGGGCTATGAAGCCGTACAGGACTGTGTATACGAGGGACCCTGCGAAATACCCGTTCCTGAGTTGCGGGGTTGTTGACTGCAGGAGTTCTGGGGAAGGCTGGGTCGGGAAGTACTGTGGCATCGACACTTGGGTCGTGCGGCTTTGTCGTCTTGGTGAAGCGGGTGAGCATGAAGCAGATAAACGCACAGACTGCGAAGAACACAGCACAGCAAAGCTGGTAAACAGTTGCTTGCTGACGCCACTCATAGATCCAATGTCGCGCCCAGTGGGGTAGGCTTGGAGCGGTGCGCCGACAACGGTGTAAAACCGCTCGCTGTCACTCTTAATTCGCAGTTTTGCGAACTGCGCCTCAATCTGAAGGAACCACAGATCTGGCGAATCGTGCCAAAAATTCGGTGTCTGCACCGCTACTCTGTGAGTAGCTATTGACGAGGTCTCGTGGACCTCTGGTGCTGGGAGCGGAGCGGTGACCGCACCACCTGCTTCGCTTTCCTCCGTTTCACACGCGTTTTCTACATTAACAATAACCTCCTTTGATTCCGACATTTTATTTATTTAATGTTCAACGATTGTCTTTTCAGATTACGTCGGGGTCACCAGTTATGGAGTTCAATTAGTTCCACAAAATAAAAACACTATAATGGTTATTCTTAACCAAGCTAAATTTATTCTTTTATATTTTTACAATGATTATTTTATATGTAGCAGATATTTTACAATGATTATTTTATATGCAGCAGATATGCTGTAGATTCTCGTGTAAGGTTCGTTTTTATTTGTTTGTAATGTTCGTAATTTCGGAGGAGAAAAAAAAAAGTTAGTATAATTTTAAAAGCTTACTAAGCTTTGTTGTGTTGGCTAAAAAGCTTGGAATTCTCTTTCCAGAAACTCTCTTACGAATATTTCTTACATTCTAATTGTAACATGTAAATATCTTAATTCTAAGTTCTCACCAATACATGAATCCCCATTCCTATTGGAATATTGAAAGAATTATGCAAACGCAGCATAATTCCTTTGTCACAAGCTTCTGTTTGGACTTTGAGTTTGCGAGCACTTACAATGTGTCAATGCTTCGCTTACTCATGACTTTGTTTACAAAAGTCTAAAGTTTCTGGCTGAGCGTGACTAAACGCTGCAGTGGGTCATTGGGTATTTTACAAACGTATACAAATGTATACAATGTTTGTTTAATGACTAAACTACATTGTGGTAGGTTAGTGTGTAAATTAAAGTGTGTGCAATAAGCAAACATGTTAAATTCCAATTAGAATTAGCAATTGATGCAATTAGTTTATATTGTCTAATTCATCAAACAATTAGAATTATTTCAACGAATTCCCATTAGATAATTGAAATTTTTATTCCAATGGTAAAACTAATTGCAATTAGTTGCCATTAGCAAAAAAATTTGTTTACCATTACAATTAGGAATCCAATTGAATTCTGCTAATGCAATTAGATATTCAATTAGCTCGAATTAGAATCAATTATTTTGATATTTTCAAAAACAAAAAAAAAACAAAAATATTCATAATATGAATTTCTCACATATATATATTACTTATGTACATAATATGTACTACATATATTACATACATGCACACGTATTTAACGTACGTACGAGTACTAACTGTTTAATAACTAGAATGACCGGGTATATTCGCTTTCAGCAATACGAGCTTTTCAAAAGAAAAGTCCGTCAAGCGACCCCGCCTTAGACTATTAATAATGCCCGCAAAGGAAAATAGTCGCTCCACAGGGCCTGAAGACGTAAGCGGTGTGTTGCAAAACAGTGCTATTTCCTTTAATGTAGGATATTTGGACCATATATTGGAAGTTTTATCATTATCATTCAAATATTGATGCATCAAATTCGAAAGAAAATGCAGGCTTTCACCCTCCTCTGTCAATTTTGACAATGAAGCAGTACTTTCTTCTGAAAAAATGTAATCTGATTTACTAAAAATACCATATATGTATATGTGTCACTTATGCAGAACTTACCACCATCACTGAAATCATAAAAGGTCGAATCAGTATACGAACCCTCACATTTATGATTTTCGTTTGTTGCAGTAAGGTTCTGCTTGATTGCGTAATCAGTGATGATACGAATAACCCTTTCCGTTATTCGCGTATATGTAAATTGCGGTGATGTTTTTTGTAAGATTTTCAGCCAGCTCAACTTTACGTTTGGAATCAGTGCAGCTGCAGCTAGCGCCAAATCTGCCTCATCATTTAATTCAAAGAAAGCTCGGAATCGTTTTCTTAATTGCTTTTCCAACTCTAATGCAATTGTAGAGAATGGATGCTCGATTTTCTGCTGGATTTTTATCAATTTATTGCTCAGAGTGATAATTGTAGGCAAAAGGCAACCATATCCAACACTCTGTTCGCCTTGCATAAAGTCCAGACTCTGAGCAATAGGCGCCACAATCAGCTTGTATGTATCCAAATATGATAGTTCACAGGATGTAAAATGCGGCAGGCTCAATTTGTCGCACAACTCATCCAGTTTCGGCTTGTGCTGAAGAAGTCGAACAACGGCGTCGTATAGCGAGTTCCACCTCGTCACAACCGGTACAACGAGGCATCCACCTAAAGTTTCCTGTATCACTTCCGAACTTTTTGGCCATTTGCATTTTTTCCACAAATTATCGCATTTTTTGAACACCTAAATAAATTATATTGTAGTATGAAATATATTAACTACAAAATTTCTTACCATATTGTTCCGCTGGAATAGGGATTCATCGGCTTTCAAAATCTTTATTAAATCAGACGTAGCCAGAAGACTTAATGTGTGGCTAGAGCACCTGTGGTGTTTAGGGAGGCAAATCTTGTTTTGGAATTCTGATATATCATGGCCGTCGTCGTCTTCCATCTCAGAGCCATTATCAACTCCATGCTCCTTAAAAGCTTTGACAAAGTTTGACCTGTTGTCAGTTACGGATAGAACAATGTTTTTTCTATTTAAACCATAATAAGTATTTATGTCGGTCATGATATGCCCAATTGCTTCCGCAGAGTGAACTTCAAACATCCTTTTGCACGCCAAAGCAGTTAATTTCCTCTTAAAATCTTTATCAAGCCAATGACAGGTGTATCCGAAAAAGCTTCTGTGATTTCCTGACCAAATATCCGCCGTTGTGCAGACATGTTTCGCTGTGGCTAGTTCGGCTTTCACACTTTCTTCCATGCGTTTGTGATGCTCTTCTAATTTTTTCATTGCCGTCTGCCTACTCATTAACTTAAGGCCAATACCCTCAATTAAGTTGATGAATGACTGCCTTTCAACCAGGGAAAGCGGCAAGCCTGAATCCACTAGAAATTCAATAAGTTTCTTATCGAAATTTGATTGAATACTTAAGTTTTGGTTGTTAAATTTCTTCGTAAGATATTCCTTATGAATTTCAGGATGCCGCACTCTGAGATGGCTGATAAAATTTGAAGAGACTCCCGTGAAACCGCAAATCACCTTATTGCAAGCAACGCACTTTCCGACTATTTTATCTTTTTTATTTTCTGAAATCTGATACAAGGTTTTTATATAAAATTGATTGATACCTTACTTCCTCTAAAAATTCATGTTAACCTACACCCATAAGTCAACTTACTACGGCACACTACACAAGTACTTTAACAAACACAACAAGGACTTTAGATGTATAGATTTGTAATGAAACTTTCATACCTTCTTAACTTTAAAAATTCGATGTGAAAATTATATTGCCAAAAGTGGTTTCCATACGCCTCTTCACAAATTGTTCACCATCTCCATTGAACACCTTCCTTTTCTTCGATTCTTTCGAATGCGTGTATGTAACATCAAAATCCTCATCATCACCAGAAAATGCACTTGCTAATGATATTTCTTCCGACATTGCGACAAATAAATATGTTTTTAAGTTAACAAAAATACCACTTTCATTTAGAATATTAAAAAATGCAAACACTTGAAAGTTTGAAATTGAAACAAATTGAAAAGCACGTTTATTTATTTACATTTCTAATAATTACCAGTCGATAACAATTAGAGCTACCGCACACTACAGACTTTTAGTCGGCAGACAGTTTGATTTGTTTTCATGTGGGCATTGTGTCTTATGGAAGTGCGCACACCTAGAAATTCATATTATGAATATTTTTGTTTTTTTTTTGTTTTTGAAAATATCAAAATAATTGATTCTAATTCGAGCTAATTGAATATCTAATTGCATTAGCAGAATTCAATTGGATTCCTAATTGTAATGGTAAACAAATTTTTTTGCTAATGGCAACTAATTGCAATTAGTTTTACCATTGGAATAAAAATTTCAATTATCTAATGGGAATTAGTTGAACTAATTCTAATTGTTTAATAATTAGAGAATTTCACAAAAGAAGGTTAATTAGCAATCATTAGCATTATCTAATCATTATTTAACATCTTTGGCAATAAGTACACTACACCCTTGCCCTTTAGAAAAAATTTATATTCGAATGAGTGTTCATGTATGAGGAGATAAATTTTTAAAATAATTGTGATGATCTAGTGGAAAATTAAATTTCACTATGTTAGTGTTTATTATTATTTTTGGTAGACTATTTTAGATGTAAAATGTAGGATGAAAATATTACTTAATTCTTATAATTATTATATAATTTTAATTTTTTTTTTTTTTGTTTTTTTTTTTTGTAATAGTTCTTGTACATGAATAAAATGTATGTTTTTAACTGTTGAATTTGAATGAATATTTTTATTTTTGTTTTCATAATAAGTAATCTTTAACTTATGTGTCTATTGTATATTTAAATGTCTATTATAGTTTCCTCTAAAACTATTATTTCTTGGAAAAATTCTATTTATGTGTAGAAGTTGAAATTGGTTATTTCGATTAGAATCATTTTCTAGTTCTGATGCTATATTGACTGCATCATTAAGTGTCTGTGGTTGTGCTGCATATACGGTTGATTTATATTTTTCATTTAAGACATTTTTAAATATAGTCAATGCGTATTTGTCATTCATTTTTGTAATGATTTGTTTTTCTGTCTCGGTCGCTGTTGTTGGTAAATCTTTGATTTGCATAGTGCTTAACTCGCTTATTAGTGTTAAAATACTTTCATTAAAGTTCAAAATTGAACCTTTTTACGTTAAATTAGATAATGTTGTATGGATAATTGGAATAGTTTTGGTACTCTTATACCTTGCTTCCAACTTTTCTTTAAGTTCACCAAAAGTTTTTGGTTCGCTTACTGCACAAATTGATGTTTTTACGTTATTTGACAATTTAACATTGCAAATGAACTCAATTAAAGATTTTTTTCCCTCTTTGTTTAACACATTATGAATGAGTTCTGTAATTTTTAAAAATGAAGATAGTTCTTTGTATTGTCCATTAAACAACGGTATCGCCTTAATGGCTAATTCTAAATTAAAAGAAGACATTTTTACTTCTTCCTTATTTTGTTCAATTTCTGTCTTTTTATTTTGTAACTGTTCTAATAGCAGTTGTTTGATTATTGTATAAGTTTTATTAAACTCAATTTTTAACGCATTAACCTTTGTTTCATCTGTGTCAATAATAACGAGTGCTTCTAATTTTTCTTTATACTCTTCTACTGATTGTAACTTTTGTAAAATTGTTTTGTAAGAGTATCCTCTTGCTGCACTTTTCTTTAGGTTTGTTAACATAACTGTCAAACTTTCAATTATGTCCTCCATTTATTTGTTCCTCTCCTAAATTGGTGCAAATTTTTTTATCATTCTACTTGTTTCTTCCGTAGTGTCAGGGTTAATAACATCCTCTATCGTTGGTTTTCTGGTCATGCCTATCGTTTCCCAAAATTTAGTTAACCATTCTAATTCTTTTAGTACGTCGCGGGGTTTGGGAATTTTTATCATACTATCCGCGTTAAATGGTGGTAGTGGATTCTTACCTAGCTGTTTCGGTTTCTTACCTAAAGTATGCATTATAGATCAAAATTTTGTTGATTTTATCTTAACATTTATAATTCCTTTATTTTATTTTTTTTTTTTTTTCATACTTGAGTTGATACTTTACTCAACTGTTTTTGGACATATTTTTTATAATAGCTATTTATTTTTAAAATCATCAGCACAGCTAAAATGAATACTAATACATATAAAAGATTATGGTCAGTGACCACAATGCTGCTACTAGTGTTGTTATTCAGGGCATTTGTGTTTTCCTTTTTACTTTCTGTATTGCCCATATTGAGTTATTTAAATTAAGTTAAAATTAATTTTTATTATTTTTCTCTTTTTTTAAAATTGCGTTCCTTAATCTTTTCTAAATTAATTTGTTGTTTCAAAAAAATTTTTTGCTCTTTGTTTAGCGCCAAATTTGCCAATCGGTGCAAGTCTGCTATTTTTATACCCCCACGTTTAAAAAACGGAAATGGGGGTATATTAATTTTGTCACTCCGTTTGTAACGCCCATAAAGAGGCGTGGTAGGTATAGAAAAGTATATATATTCTTGATCAGCATCACCACCCGAGTTGATTTAGCCATGTCCGTCTGTCTGTCCGTCTGTCCGTCTGTCCGTCTGTCCGTCTGTCTGTGATCACGATTACAGCCGTAATTTTAAAGCTATCAAAACGAAATTCAATATTTAAGCTTTTATCTAAAAAATGAAGGTCAAGTTCGTAAATGAGCCAAATCGGATGAAAACCACGCCTACCTCCCATACAAAGTGACTTTATCAAAACGGTAAAATCTCTTAGAATTCCACAAAAATGAATATATGAACTTGCAATTTTGCATATGAGTTTTGATGTATAAAATACACTCTAAGTATGCAATTCAACCAAATCGGATGAAAACCACGCCTACCTCCCATACAAAGTGACTTTATCAAAAAGGTAAAATTTCTCTAAAATCCACAAAAATTAATGTATGGACTTGAAATTTTGCATATACACTTTGATATATAACGTGTACTATATGTATGGAATTCAAACAAATTGAGTGAAAACCACGCCCACCTCCCATACAAAGCGACTTTATCAAAAAACAAAAGCGAATATTTTCTGTTAAAAATATAACGAAAACGTTTTTACAGATAAACATTTTATTGATTGCTTTAGACTTTAAAAAAAAAAACTTTGGTTCGGCCGTGGGGGTATTTTAACTTCGGCCCAGTCGAAGATCATTTCTTACTAGTTTTGTCTGCTCTTCACACGCCGTCCGGCCCGTTTCCTGATTGGCTTCTGTTGTTCATTTTCAATCTTGTTTTTATTGTTGTCTACTGCTGGCAAACGTTTGCTTCGTGCCCTATACTCCTCGATGGTCAATGGTTGGGGTCCAGCGTTTTTAGGAGTTGCTTTATATGAAGGTGCATCTAATGGTGGAGGTTCTGGTACATATTCTGGTACTAATGGTTGTTGTTCCTCGGTATATGTTTGTCTGCTGGTAGTTGCAAACTTCTCCCACCTATCGAAAATTGCGTCCACCTCCTCTCCGTTGATTATTTCGTCATCATTCATCTATTATTGTGTTCAAATAATAGTTCCCAGGGTCGTGTCCGCAGGATCGCCATGTAAGGTTCGTTTTTATTTGTTTGTAATGTTCGTAATTTTGGAGGAGAAAAAAAAGATTTATTATAATTTTAAAAGCTTACTAAGCTTTGTTGTGTTGGCTAAAAAGCCGCTCTTACATTGATTTTTGGTTTAGTTCTTTTTGCAGCTAACCAAGCTACTTTATTTGGTTTAGTTGTTTTGCAGCTAACCAAGCTACTTTTTTACAAGAAAAGACTTTTGAGTTTTTTTTTATGTTGTCTTCTATAATCAGAATTATAGAATCTTTTTATTTTGGGATCGACTCTGCCTTTTATTGGCAAATCGATCACATTCCAATACATATTTCTGGAATTCTCTTTCCAGAAACTCTCTTACAAATATTTCTTACATTCTAATTGTAACATGTAAATATCTTAATTCTAAGTTCTCACCAATACATGAATCGCCCTTCCTATTGGAATATTGAAAGAATTATGCAAACGCAGCATAATTCCTTTGTCACAAGCTTCTGTTTGGACTTTGAATTTGCGAGCACTTACAATGTGTCAATGCTTCGCTTACTCATGACTTTGTTTACAAAAGTCTAAAGTTTCTGGCTGAGCGTGACTAAACGCTGCAGTGGGTCATTGGGTATTTTACAAACGTATACAAATGTATACAATGTTTGTTAATGACTAAACTACATTGTGGTAGGTTAGTGTGTAAATTAAAGTGCGTGCAATAAGTACACTACAATTTCTTGTATTCATAAAAACATGATGAAGTTAATATATTTAATGTTTCTTATTCTTTTGGGCTAAAAATATAGTAAACTTTAAAATTAAAATTCTTTTATTTGAAGTTTTTATGTTTTTATATTTTTTTTTAAATTTTTTTTTTCTGTTGAAATAACTATTTTAGGTCTTATTCAGTCATCATATATTTCATAAAAAAAGGCTGATATTGTGAAGCTGCAAATTTTTTGTATATTGATAACATTGGAATAAATCAAAATTAATGCAAAAAATATATTTTCAATAAGCTTTTTATTTATAATTTTTTTTTTAATTTTCAGATTAAAATGCTCTACTCAGTATATGATAAGCTATCATATGACATATTATTTTCTTCACCTGTATTACAAAGAAGACTAATAATATCCTTATCTATAATATCATCCTTTTTTGAAGAGGGCAATGAACTTTTCGATAACATGGTAATGAATGGATCTGATGAAACAAATAGTGTACAGTGGGTGATCATATTATTAGAGCCACCTTAAAAAAACGTATTTTCTAAGTTTCGGGTTAAATAAAAGGCATTATAGTCGATGTTTTTGCATCACAATTATTTTATTAGTAAAAAACATGTAATAAAGCATAGAAAAAAATTAACATTAAGCTTTTATAACTGCAGAAAAATATATTAAAAAATATTTTTGTCAATATTTGGTAACTCCACCTTTTGCTGCAATGACTGCTGCTACTCGTTTTGGCATAGATTCTATGCATTTGATGCAATTGAATTTTATGGATTCATTTCGGTGCCACACTTCAATCAAACGCTCTATTAATTGGCGTTTGCTGGTCACGAATTCTTTGGAAATTTCACGCTTCATGAGTTCCCAGAGGTTCTCAATAGGGTTGAGATCCGGAGAATTTCCAGGCCAGTCAAGAACACAGACTTTTTGGTCATTAAGAAATTTTGTGACTCTCTTAGCCTTATGACAAGGAGCAGAATCATGCATGAAAATAAATTTGTTGTTTGGGAACCATTCCTGAACTTGCGGTAGCATTTTTGTGTCTAGAACCTTGATGTATTGATCCTGTCTCATCGTTCCTTCAACAATGTACAGGCGACCTGTGCCTTGGCTGCTGATGACTGACCAAACCATGATGCTTAAAGGATGCTTTACTCGCTTCACAATGCAGTCATCTTTGAATTTCTCACCAGCTCTTCTCCTAACGAATTGAGATTTGTCAGATAAAATCTGAACTGAAGATTCATCGGAGAAGCAAACCTTGAATAAATTTTTCAAAAATAGTATACTGTCAAAATATGGTAGCAAATATAAAATTTTTAATTTACATACTTTTTTCCAGTCTTCTATTGTCCACTTTGCGTGTTCTTTAGCCCAATTTAGACGTTTTTGCTGCATTGCCGGTGTAAGAAATGGTTTTTTTGCAGGTCTGCGACATGCGAAGCCCAAGTCCTTTATTCGTCGACGAGCTGTCATAGGAGATATTTGAATCCCAGCAGTCTGCATAATTTTTGTGATATCCTTTAGAGATGCACTCCTGTTTTCCGAGCAAATGTCTCTAATTTTTCTTTCGTCACGGCAGGTCGTAATTTTTTTTCGTCCACATTTCTTTAAACGTTGCGGTGCTAAGTTCATTTTTTTATCAAGTTTATTTTTTATTCGGTCCACTGATGCTCGTGAGACAGAAGCAATCGACGCTATCTTTCTTTGAGAGTGCTCAGTATTTTTTAGGAGTGTTTTTATCTCCGAAATTTTACTTGGAGACAGGTCTTTGGACTTTCCCATAGTTAAAAAAGAATCTTTCAATAGACGATTAAAAAATATGTAATACCACACCGTAAAAAGGCAAAAGAAACAAAAAAACATTTACATACCTTCAAAATGTCAATACAATATTAAAAAAGTAAAACAAAAACTTCAAAAACTTGAATTAAATTTAATAAGTCACAAATGAACCACGTGGCATTGAAGCGCTTCTTCGAACGAAATAACGGCTACTCTTACAAAATTGCGTCGACTTGCCACGTTATGAAATTAACAGCGTTGCCAACTGTATATTTTTTTTTAAAAAACATTGTTATGTCTTAAAAATATCATAAGCACATGCAAGTATCCGTTTGTGTTCAACTATAACTTTGGAAAGTGAAAAATTGTGAAAATATGCAAGTGGCTCTAATAATATGATCACCCACTGTATGTGCCAAGTCTTCCATTGAGTTTTTCCGTGAATTTTTTCGAGTGTGATGTAGGCGATATTTTCTAAGGTCTTTATTTCTGGCCTCGAGAGCTTCTTCTGACATCATACCTATTGGAAGGGAAGCATATTTAATAATATCTGCACCATGTATTAAAATTTTATGGACCGATGAGGGCATATAAAACCAGGGATACAAATCAACAAAAATAGTTGCTGTTTGGTATGCGTACTGCTGAAAGGCGTCCGTATTGATTTCATATCCAGAAGCCATTGTCCGTAAAATAACGCTGAAACGATATATTAATAAACTGCTAACACCAGTTATTTGAGCAGCCAATTTTGATTGTTGGAAAAATCTTCTGGATGTGTTGCCATTATTAGTTGTGCCTGATCCAGGCATTGGGATATCAACCAATATACCCATTTCTTTTCTCAGATTTGTTTGTATTTCAGTTTTCTTTTTATCAACTGCGAATCTGTCATTTTTTAATTGGAATTCTGTAAGCGATATGCAGAATACACTCAAAGAAGCGAGTCCACGTATGTAAAGTTTATAATCCACATTCGTATAAGTTTTCTTTGCACGGCAAATTTTTCACCATTTGAAGGTTGCTCATATTTTTTGGTGATGCATCACAAATTCCACACTTTTGGGATGATGTTTCTGCCACAACTCTAAATACCTTCCCATCTATCATGGTCATATGGAACTGATGATGAACTTCATAATTTTGAAGTTTCGTTGGCTGAATTTTGGCTATTTGAGATTCGACATTGTTCACTTTATCACGGATTAATTCTGCTGTTTCCTTTTGACAAAGTAATTTTAGTGGTCTGCAATAACGAGTTGATGAAGGTTTGGCATTTTTACGGAGTATGGTTGAACCGAAAACTATTTGTAATGGTACCAAGCACACCGTAAACATATGTTGGTCAATCATACAAGCGTCAACATTATCAAAATTTTGTCGATAAGTTGAGTGGCCACTACTTCCATCACAACCCCATTTGTAAATGGCAGTTATCTTAAGAGAGTAATAACTCTCAGAGTTTGTGAAATCTTGGGAATGCGCAGCAAATATTCTGGCTACTGTGTGATTAACCAAACATTGTAAAGTCACCTCAAAAGAATGATCAGTAGCTTGTAGCCCATCAGGGTAGCAAATTTTTTTCGCAGACAGTAAAACATCATAAGTGGGAAATATATTAGCATTTCTCTTTTTAGTTCCATTCTGCAAGTCCATGTAAACCCTTTTTGTATAACCGCCATCAATATATAATGCTAAAGCTTCCTCTGCTGTGTATTTTATGACTTCATTATTATTGGTTAATATGGCAGATTTTAATCTTTTTGGCAAATTTTCATCGGAGTTCAACATTGATACGACTACTGATGCAGTCCTCTTGCCAGCCTTGTATAAACTAGTGCTGGCCGCAGACATGAGCTCATCGCACGGGATTTCTTTCGCGATATCAGACACTTTTTTCTTTTTTGTTTTTTCCTGGCTGTCCGTGAAGCTTATTTTGGGTCGCCCAGTACTTGGGGTTGGGTCTATCAATAAAATTTCACTATCTAACCAGACCTTGTTATTTCTCTCAAAACTCATCCGAGCCCGGTGGCTTTGTCTCCATTTCATGCTTATTTTTGTGGTGAAATTTTTGACCCTGTTGGATATTTCAATGCATTGATCCTCATTATATTTGCTTTTATCTATGATGTCGAAAACATAGGATTCCACGGCAGAAAATTTTTTAGAAGTGTCATGTTCCGCATACCATACCAAAAATAGCGCTCGCTTAGATACTGACATTGTAACTAAAAAAATTAATTTATAAAAAAGTTGCAAAAACGTGCATCTCATTTTAAACATTTCACATAACAACACTCTACATTAATTAAAAAAAATAAAATTAGATCGATTGCATTCGAATCACAGAAGTTTACCTCTACAACAGGTGAATTTATTGCAAAACATTATAATTCTTACTAGCACTTTAAACAACAACAAATCTAAAACACGAAACACAAACACCTTTAACTTTAAATAAAAAAATTAAAAAGAATTTTAGAATCACTTTGAGAAATTTAATGAACAATTGCAGCTGCTTGTTAAAAAAGGCGGAAAGGTTTTTGGCTGCATCTGGTGCAACATAAGCTGTGTTTGAAGCTTTACAGCTGTGCGAATATTGAGAGCAAAACAAAATGAAAAATGTCAGTGATCTATCTGATGTCTTAGTAATCAAATACAAATCTGTTTTTCCGTTAAAATAGATTTTGAAATTTGATTTCATCGGAGCTAGATTGGCCATTTCTACCACTGTGCTACGTTAGGATTTGAAAGCACTATGCAGTATTCTCCTACTTCTGGGGAATTTAAGTTTCCGTTCTTAACGTATACTGCAAAATCTTGTTTCTGGTCTAATATCATTGGGCAAGCCAAATTTTTTACAGCCATACCTTTTGAACTGATGCTAGACAAAACTATAGGTCTCCCCCCGTGACATGATGTGATGTAAATATGCTTCCATTATACGCGAAACAGAATCCTTTGCTGTGTCCCGTGGTAATTTGATAAATTTGAGGCATTGTAAGCCCCACGTAATTCATTCTTTCAAAGTATTCTGTGTAACCTAAAGTTACAGCTCCATCCTCTAAAGCTGTGTGTTCAATTGTCATTCCTGCTCAAAAATTTACTTTTCTATCTTTTATCTCTTCAATTATGTCTAAAACTCAGTAATCATTTAATCATTTCTTCTTCATTTCTTGCTTTCAGCCTCACACCATTTACTGATCAACACATTCTTGTATCTACCCATACCCTCCAAAGTGGAATATCCGCAATGCCAGTGCCCATCTACTTGTGTGGATTCATTGATGTAGGTTCCTTTCTCAAACGTCCCACTAAGGCCTCCAAGAGGGGGCCATTGTTCTAAGTCATGTTCTGATATTTGTATACACTTAGACATGGTTTCAATATTGACGTTCTAATTATAAACATTTTGTTATCTTAATACCAGACCTGGGACTAATGCATGAAATGAGATAATGCATTGACCATTATTTTATAATTGAAACAATGAAAATGGAAGTTTATTTCATTACCATTAACTTTAATAATTTTAATGCATTTTTTTTTTATATGACACTCATTTCTTATCAAAATAATGCATTAATTTTGCATTATCATTAAAACGCATTGTGAATAATGCACTATTATTGCATTATCATTAAAAAACGCTTAAGCGTACTCGTAGTATGCTATGTTCACACACAGGCCAAAAAGCCGCTTTTCAGCTGAAAAACTTCATTTCATAAAAAGGTGTTCACACTTGAAAAGCAGCTTTTCATTTGACAGCGAGTAGTCATATGTTTGTTATTATAGTGTTTTGTTACATTGTTCTTGGCTTAGTAAATAAAATTCTTTTACTACCAATTAGTGTTCTTCATTCTTATGGATGAACCATCTCGTGTGTAAAGCAAATTATTCTCACTCTGTGAACTGAATCACCAAACTCTCAACCAACGTATCTAACTGTACGTATATGTCACTAGTACTCGAAAATTCTTCAGCGAGCGTTTTTAAATCCTCAGGACCTTCTAAACTGTCAACGAGCATCAAAATTCTGCCGAGATGCTTATTAAGCAGGTATTGTACTTCTGGAACTTGAAACTCATCAATTTTCATCACTTGACTAATTGTAGCATTAATATTAACCAAATTACCAAACTTATCTAATTCAGAGAGTAGCTTATCCACAATTGGTAGATCACATATATTTAATAAGTCTATTAATAACGTAGGTGAACTTGAGGCACGTTTTGAGATTAAATCCTTTACCTCAGCATCATTTAATACAATAAGTTTTTGTAATACATCCTCAACTTTAAGCTTATCATCTACTTTATAGTAGTGTGGTTTCGTCGCAATAGCTAACCTCTTTGGTTTAATTTTGATGTTTGGACTATTCGAAGCAGCAGAGCCACTCTTTATAACCTTAAATGGTGTATCGTTTAACAACGCATCATCTTCAACCAAATCAACGGACATGTAATCACTGGGTAAAACTTTACTATTATATGGAACGGCGTTCAATCTAATTCTCATTTGTCGAGAATAAATAACTGTTAATCCTGACGCAAGAAATATCTCACCTTTCTGAACTTTCGCTCTTTCATCAATTTCCTTTCTTTTAATTGCGTCAATTAAAAGATCTTTTCCACGTAAAGTGGTAACATCTGCTTTATGAATAATCAAGGCACAAATCGACAATATTGAAGAGAACGTATAAGATCCACTCATAACAACACTAGAGATGACATTAAAATAAGTTTGGCATCCAAACGATAAGTACCAACTCATAATATCTTCCAAATAACGAATTTTTGAATCATTTGCCAGTCGCAATAAGATCATTATTGGTTGATTATAGTCTAACTTACTCACAATCTGCCCTTTAGCGTCGCAAAAATATTTCTCAAATAAAGCCATTAACATACTCACGGCGCTGATAACTTTACTCCTAAAAATAGAGACCTCCTCGCTAGTTAATGTATAATGAGTACACTCACGATCAAAATCAATTCCATTAACAGTTCTTGGAATTCGAGAAATTTTTACATTCTTACCATCTAAGTCGATTATCAAGTTAAACAAGTCATTTCTTTCTTGTCCTAATTTAGGATGAATTGGGTCCATAATATCGTCATAAGCTTTAGTCACCGGTTTAAACATGGTTTCTGACTTTCGAACACTACCATCGTCATTTTTGTAAGTAGTAATTTCAATCTCTTCACTAGTACCCGGGAATGTTTAATTCTTTCTAACCACATTTTAAACATTTCTTAAACCGTTTTGATTTCCTTTCAACATTCTGATATTGTTTTAAAATATAAATTCTGCGCAAGCTTTAATAGAAATGGCTATTCTCCTTAAGAGTATACAACACGTGAACACTTTTTACTAAAACCACTTTTCTTCTTGCAAAAATGATTCCATTTATTTGGATATCGATGGCTAATACGTTGTATTTGACTTTAAAAGATAAAAGATAATAAAGTTATCGTTTTGAATCTTCAAGTTTGAAACAGGAACTTCTGCGTTGTCACTTATTACGAGATATAAGCAAAACAATTAACTCCTTTGAAGTTCCTATACTTATATGAGGAGATTCAGCGTTCAGGTTTTCAACAAATTTGATGATACCATATCCATTTATGTAGCATGGAAAAGGATTGTCAGCAAAAATGCTTTAACTTCGCTTTGTCCAAAAGTCGACGGGTCGTGGAAAATGCTTTTGGACATTTAAAAGCACGTTTCCGGCGTATTGGAAAGGGCATAGACAGCAAAGTAGAAAATACTCCAAAAATTATTAAATCATGCTGTGTGCTACATAATTTTTTAAATGACAATAAGGATCACATTAATGATAGTTGGCTTCAAGCCCAACGATTACGATAACGAGAAGAATCTTCCATGATTAATGATCACCTTGCTCCATCTGAAAAAATTAGGAGTGCATTTGCTTTTCACCTGTGTATGTATTTATCTTAAACTATATGATTTAATTCTGATTTACTTACCTTCCCTCCCCCTTCTCCCGTTGTCCGATCGCTTCTGCATTGCAAAACGATTCTCTCAGATATTAAATAATAGACGATGCGCTACAGTTTTTTTATATATATTTACAAGCTTATATGACCAGCATCAGGCATTTATTGTTATTTTTTTTTTTTTTTTTTATTTACATATGTTTTGTTAGTTTTGCAAAAAACTTCCAAGTTGGGAGAGCAACTTTAAAACTCCTTCCTTCACTTCAGAAGCATCATTTACTTGCTGACGTAGCAGCATAACT
The DNA here is from genome assembly GCA_943735915.1 of Pherbina coryleti. Lineage (NCBI taxonomy): Eukaryota > Metazoa > Arthropoda > Insecta > Diptera > Sciomyzidae > Pherbina > Pherbina coryleti. Next base: position 185,356,310 of record OX030948.1, on the reverse strand, counting down.
TTTTCGCGCTCCAAAGCGATAAGCTCTTTATCGTTCTCCTTTATTTCCTGCAAGTTCGCGTCAATTTTGTCCTGTGCCTTGTCGAATCTTGCCACAAGATCCATAAAATTAAATTTTTTACTTTGGCAGCATCTCTAGGCGAAGACGACGCAGCAGAAGTAGATGGACCTGCTGCTTGAACAGCCTCTGTGTCTTGAAAATCAGGCGAAACAGACAGCAAGCAATCAGGCGAAACAGCAGGGGAAGATGGCTCTGCTGCATCGATGATTCCAACATCTAGTTCATTATCTGTTTCATAATATGTTAAATTAAAATTAACAAAAATTATATATATATATTTAAAATGTTGATGCTTTTACTTGTGATACTCTCCGACGTCAATAAAGCAAAATTCAAGCTTTTAGCCTGGCCTAAAATTGAATTTACTTTTTCAAAGAGTGGCCATTCAGAAGGGCTGCATCCTGTCGTTTCTTTTTATTTTCTATTTAACCCTCTAACCGGCAACTTTCTAATAACGATCCAAAATGGTTGGGAATTTTTTTCTAGCATAATTTCGGCATTAGAAACTCAATGGCATCATCCATTTGTCATTTTGATGTTTCTTTTGCCCTCCAGGGAGGAAAAACGGAACAGTGCCTCGAGGCACTCATATCGGTTTAAGCCAAAAAGTTGTCACAGGTGGAAAATTTTCAGTGTATAGTTTTATTACAAAAAGTTGAAGAAAAGAACAATAAAATAAAAAAATTGGATTACTTCTGCGTGTGGTATTCAAAGAAGCAATTTTTTGCGGCAGAGCAACATAAATGTAAATTGCATACTTCGCAAACACACTGAGTTTGCGACGTTTTGCAAAGTTTGCAATATTTTTTGCCACCTTTCTTTTGAAGCCATTTCGGAAGGTGGTTGTTTCCGCTAAAACGAACGTCATCAACAGGATGACTAGCTTTCTTGCCAACACTCAGAGCACCAGGTAGCGGTTCTTCTTGTGGAGTAGATGGTGGATTTGTTGAAGGTTGCAATATAGTTTGTTTGCTAGATGGACGGCCCACCGAACGCCTCTGATTGTAGCATACAAGACCAGCAGCGATTTGTTCCCGAAATTCAGGTAACTGCAGCATTTTTCCTCCTTCATCAGATACATTACTAGAATCATTCAACTTCTCCAGATAAATTCGGTGGTAAAGTATGTAAGCGTTTGTTGCACTCATATCAACGAAATGGTAAAAAATGCGTGTCATTGCATCACGTGTCTTGGCTCTTACATGGTATCGTCCCATTAATCCGTCCATTAGGTCGACGCCGCCCATATGACTGTTATATTCGTGAATGATTTGTGGGCAATCGACTTCAATGTGCTCGTGCACATCGGTCGGCAGCCCTTCCTGTTGTATTAAAACTTTTAAATTAGTTTTGGTCTTTCCTTCTATGCATGTAGTATCAGGGGCTTTATGCATATAGGCTAGATATAGACGGACGTTGTTATAGATGCTATTCTCTCTAAGGCGAGAAAGGGCATATCTACTTTCGGTGTCTGCACAGGAGTTCAATGTTAATTTCACCCTTGGAGGCTTAAGGGGGTCTATGAAGGTATCAGGGTTGCTAGGCTCATTGGAAGTAGCCTTGCTAGGCTCATTTACTGAAGTAGCCTTCGGTAAGGATCCTGTGGATAGTGGAGATTGATTTAAAGGTTGGGGATGGATGATAGCTGGGTTAGATGAAGAGGAAGTGGATATGAAGGGGGATGCAGACGGGTTAAGTATATGGGAGCGAACGAAATTAGGATAATTCGTGGTTGCATTTGTTGGTTTTTCACTTGAAACGGAGATAGGTGAGAGATTGAAAGAAACGCGTCGACGTCTCGGAATAAGTTGTGTAGGAGCTGATTTTTGACCTGTGTTTTCAGGAACTGGATAGCCGGGGTGTTTGTTGTTGCTGTAGTGAGTGGTAGAACTTTCGAAAATTCGAGGGTTGAAGGAAGGAAAGATATTGGTTTTGAGTTCCCAATTATTAGAAATAGAACTAGTGTTATTGTAAGACTTATTACTAATAGTAGCCTTATTTCTAGTAGTAGGTATATGATAATTCTTAACTTTAGAATTAGATTTATTTTTAGGCTTAATTTTAACATTATTATTTACATTCTGCTTATTGGTTTTCTGTGCGGTCTTGTCCTTCCATTCGACTATTGACCAGTTCCCATGTTTGAAGTTTCCACCAGCTGTGTTGAGAAACATCCATGCGTATGCCGAAGGAATTTCCAGTTTGAAGCAGCTGGATTTCCTAGCTCGAGCCTTAGACGTCTTTATGCAATTTTTTATCAGAATACTAAATTTGTTGAAGAAGTAGGAAGACACCCAAGATTCACTTGTTTTTGCCGGAAGGCCCTTGATGAACAAAGTGATATATTCCTTTTGGTTGCCATTTTCTAGTTTTTCTATTCTTTTATTCCATTCAGTTTCTGTCCAAGACTCTCCAAACTGATGGATGAGGCTACGTGGAGCGGGAATTAGGGCGGGGGTTGGTTTCTGCCTTGTTTTATCCATAGGAGGTGTGTGTGGTTCTTCCTCCAGGGTTGATCCAAATATCTCTTCAAAAATCGAGGTTGTGTTCCGCCGCGAAATTTCATTTCTTTGCACATACTCAGGAGTCAGGTTATCTATTTTATTGGAACTTGACACAACAATTTCTCCAATTTCAGATATAACGGAGCGAGTGATCATAAGTTCGTCGCTAATATCATTAGTTTTTGGACCAAAAATTCTAGAATAGGATCTGGCTGATGATGTGCTGTTTTATTAGTTTTGGTTGAAGATTGTAAAAAAGTATCGATATCATTCCTTAAGCGTATGACGTTATCGTGTGTAGTCTTAGTGAGGTCTGTTTCTTTAAGGGAATTTATGTAAGACCTCATGCTACTTTTAACATCGCTTAACGCACTGGACTGACTATCACTCACACTCTCTTGTAGCAATTTTATTTGTTTTGATACAGCATCAAATTGCAGCTTACAATCAGCTTTAAGCTGATCAATGGCACTGTTGGTGTCGTCTGAACTTTTAATGATGTCATCTAGTTTGGAGAACTGCTTTGCTACTTTTTTAACATAAAGTTTATTATCAGCGAGAGTGGCGTTATTCGTGTCAGTTGAACATTGGATTGCCAACATTACGTGTGACAAAGAAATCTCTTTGCACTCGCCACAATAGAATTTAAAGTTTTCCAAAAATTCCGGTAAGTATGTGATGGCCCTTTTCGATAAACCCACACACGTAGGGTGAAAGACCTTTCCACATATTCCTTTGCACATTACGGTGGGGACGTTATTGCCGTTTGATGTGCAAGATGAATTTCCACATGTATTTTCCATTTTTGTTTTTTTGTAGAAAAACGCAGCAGTAACAGAAGTTAATTCGATGGCGCAGAAGTAGAACGTATAGAATGTTTTTTGTTGTTCGAGCACTTTAAACAGAATATATCAAGAGTGCTGAAAGTGGGTCAACAAAAATGATGACTAGTTGCAGTTTTGTTTTTTTTTTATTGTTTTTTTTTTTTTTATGTAGTAGCGCACAACAGAACAACAATTATGCAAGTTGCAGTTCGTTTATTGTTTTGAATTATTTATTGTTTTTTTTTTTCGGTTATTTTAATGGCACAGGCGGAATTGCGGAGCTTTTACAAAAACACGTCCGAACGGGTTGGAAGTACAATTTAAGTAATTTATATTGATGCCATATACTGAGCCCACAAACTCCTTTGAGAATCCACGCTCTTCTTTTGCTACAGCACTATCTAACGGGAGCTTGCAATTTGGTATGCGATTCACCCGAATTGTGCCAAGACCAAAAATACCACGGGCTCGCAAGTAGACCAGTAACGGCAATGACGTATAGAAGTTGTCAAAGTAAATGATGTGGTGCATAAAGTCGTTCACAGTTTGGGACAAACGAATGACAACGTTTGACGAGCTGCCCAGATCTGGACAATTTGGAAGAACAATGTTGTCACCCGCGCCATTATAGATTTCAAACCGATATGCATAACCAAATGAATCACATAATACAAACAACTTCATCCCCCACTTGTGCGGCTTGTTTGGCATATATTGTCGTAAATGATGCTTCATTTTCGTTGAGCACATTTATTCGTCGACACTGTCAATAAAAATAATTCGTAAGAATCGAGCTTTAAAATATTCAAAGGCTTACCAAAGTCGGGCATGTTTTGGGATGGAATCAAAGCGCTCGTTGAGAAGGTTCATGAAATTCCGAATCCGAAACAAAGCCTGCTTGACCTTTTTTGACTCTTTCACCTTCATCTCGGAAACACAGATATCTCTTTATCGCTTCAAACCGTTTCAGGGGCATTGTATTGCAAATGGGATTGAATGCATTCTTGCCCCAATAGCTTTCTAAGTTCGGGTAGCGATAGATAGACATGTATAAATGTACACCGATGTAATGGCAAACATCTTCGACATTCACATTGAATTTCGAGTTGATGTCCTGACTTAGAGCACACCGGTTCGTCTCTTGAACAATCACTTCAATTATTTCTTTGGTGAAAAAATAAAGAAATAGTTGGGACGGTGTTGAGGCCTCTTTTATGTCCTCAGGTAATAATGTAGAGCCATGGAATGTAACCTCATTTACATGAAGTTTCAAGGCTTTTTCGCGCCATATCACTTTGCTGAATTCAGCAGAATCTTTGTTTATTGATTCAATACCTGCAAAAAAAGATCAGTACCTGAAATAAAATAAATTTTCCAAAGAAAAGAGAGAACTTCTTTCTTCCTATGAAACCACCATTGTTTGGCACAACTGCTGGACCGGTGGGTTGCACTATTGGTAGTGGTGAACGGACTCTCTTGTTTTGAGCTGGTGAGGAGATCAATGTCGTAGAAGTCGATGGAATCGTATCTGTCAATGGAATGATTTCTTCATCGGTAGAGATAGTATCCTTGACTGCAGAATTATTCAATGAATAATTGACTGCCACTCAATTAACAAAAAACAATAAACAAATAAAAAGTTCGTATGAAAAAGACGCTATAAGGAGATGTAAGTTTTTGACAGTCATTACACTCACCACAGAGTTGCATTTTTAAACATAATAGCACAAAAAATACATACACATCTCTGAGATACATACTTGTCAGACGACAGACTCGTATGTACCTCAAATGTGTAATAGGCAATACAAATTTACAAATTACACACACAACTTAAGTTGAGTTGTCGTACCTAATAGGGGCCTAAATTTGTTACAGACGATTTTTATTTAGCTTGTGTGCTCGTTTGGGATGTCAGCAAAAGTGAGTAACCAGAAATGGACCAGCCATTTTGTTTTCTTATTCTATCTTACATTTTAGTGCTGCCAAATACATCGACACTCGGTGTTGCCATACATAACTTTATAATGTTCCTTTTCTTAAAAAAGTGTTACCATATGATAAATATAATATTAATTATAGCTTACAGCTCGGCCATTCTGGCATTGTGATCGACTCGATCATTCTACATCAAATTTATTGTTGTTTTATTTAACTTATCTATGTGTCACAAAAAAAGGTTCAGAATCTACAGTACCTGAGTCGGATTGTGGTCTGAGCCATTTTATATGTATATAAAGATAGGTTTAACAATTTTTAGTCTCTTCTATAAACTTTACTTTAACCCATTTTGTGGCGCTATCCGATTCCGTTAAGATATCTTTATAATTTTGGCTCTTTGTATGGTTGCTCTTGAGCACTTTTCGATCACATTACGATGAAAAATTCACTTTGAACGCAATGCACTATTCTACTTTTTGGATGTATTTTATATTAGGAACATTTTCGTAATTTTAATAATATTCAGACAAGTTGGTGTTGCGAAAACGCAACAGTTTCTACCGCTGAGTAAAAATAGTTCTTAATAAAGCTGAATTTTAAAAAATTATGATTTGACGTCACTTTGCTGCAAACACTCATACAAATTTTACATAAAATTGTTTCATACCGGAATGTATGACTGATAATTATTTTTAACCGAAAAGTATTGATATGAGTAGGTATCGATACTTTGTTCCTACTTATATGAGTAGTGTTTTTATTTCGACTCACTTAAAACAACTTGTAATGTTTTTATTTCGACTCACTTTAAACAACTTACTTGTATTTTTTAATATCTTAAAATATATATGTATATTAATCTTAACTTAATTAAATGAAACTCACATACATACACACAAGCCCTGAACTTGGATAGCTTCAATGACTATGAAACTGTATCCGTTCCAGTGACCATGGGATCGTACAGCTAGTTTGGAGTTTATTGAACGCAACATTAGTATCGGAAAATTTTTCAAGTACTACTCATATGAGTAAGTATCGATACTTTAGTGGTATCGTTACGTCCCTAGGTATATATTGTTGGAAGTTGGTGCTGTGATGCAGAATGTTTGAATTTTGATCTGCTACGACCTCTTTAAGTTTGGACAAGGTGTCCGACGAATTGAAATTCTAACTGCTGTGAATTATTATTTGCTGTGGTAGCTTGAGTGTTTGACCAAAAACCATTTCAGCTGGTGAAGCCTTAATATCTTCTTTGACCGTGGACCTGAGTCCTAGAAGAACTAGTGGCAACTCTGTGAACCAATTTGTCTGGTTGTAACTCGCTATTAGAGAAGTCTTTAGTTGGCGGTGAAATCGTTCTACAATCCCAATAGTTTGTGGATGATAAGCAGAAGTGGTAATGTGTTTGCTTCCTAGATTTTTAAAAAAGTTTCTAAATGTTGTGGACGTGAATTGAGGTCCTCGATCGGAAGTAATTTCCAGAGGAACTCGAAAACGTGAGATGTATTCCTTTTGAAGTGTATCTACGATAGTACTGGTGTTGGTATCTTTAATTGGATACGCTTTGGGCCAACGTGTGTTTCGGTAAACTAGGGTAAGTAGATATCTGTAACCATTTGATATTACTAAAGGGCCAACTAAATCGACGTGAACATGCTCAAAACGATCGTGTGGAATGTCTATCTTGTGTGGGATTGTTTCGTGTGTCTATTTATTTTAGCTCGTTGGCATCTCACGCATTCTTGTAACCATTTGTTCATTTGTATGTTAATTTTGGGCCAAAAATATCTTTGTGTTATGAGTCGTCGAGAAGCTCGTGTACCTGGGTGTGAAATATTAGTATAATTGTTCAAAAATTTGTTTGCGTAGTGTTTGTGGAATGTATGGACGTGTTCCTGAACTTGTTTGTTCGCACCAAATTTTAATGTTAAGTACTGGAACGTGTATTTGTTCGAATTTGTAAGTGTGTTTATAAAGTATCTCTTTTAGTTCTGAATCTGTATTCTGATATTTGTGTAGAGTTCTGAGGTTAATAGTTATGGTTTAAGGTAGAACACAAATGAAAAAAATCGATTTTTATTTTTATTTATATTTTTTATTTATAAACCTTCATAAGTTTTACAACTTTATTCGTTGGAGCGATCACTTCGACTACTTGAATATATTTTAATGGTTACAATATATCTTAAAAATTAAGCATGTTTGTACATAAAACATTCTTATGTATTATGAATGGAGAGGAGCAGAGGACGTGTAAAATACAGCGCAAGTAGTTTACACTTGTCGCGTGGAGCTACATTGATTTCTGTAGAAAAAGGTAAGCGAACGGAAGTTTTTCAGACGGAGTTAAATTACACTGTTGAAAAAGTTTCAATGTTGCGCAAGCAGTTTATGTTGTGCAAACAATAAGAATTACGAAATATGTAGCAGCGTGTGTTTTGCAACAATTAATAGGAATTATGAAATATGTATATGGTTCACTGCCCGTTAATGAGCTCGCGTCTATATGATATGTATAGGTGTAGGTGTGTTAGTATCTTTAACTGTTAATCTCAGAGGTTGTGAAAGCCTCTATCTCAGCTCTTGAAAGTGCGTCCGCTACGGTGTTATCGGTACCTTTAATGTGTCTGATGTCGTTGGAAAACTGTGCAATGAATTCTAGGTGTCGTGTTTGCCTTGGGTACAATAGTTGTGGTGGTTCACAAATTATTTTGTATTTTATTAAATTGTATTTTTATACAGTTTATTTTTATGTGATATTCAATTGGATACAATTTTTATAACTGAACTTTTTATACAAAATTTTTGATTAATAAAGTGTTTATACCTAAACCCTAAGTAATAATATTATTATACTTACTTAAGCTAAATAATATGTAACTACCTTTTTGGTAACTGCCTTACCGACCGATGTAATGTCGCTTACCGCGATCGATTGGCTGGTTCTTCGTTTTATCCGAACGAAGAAATATCTTAAGATTTTCGCATCATCATTGGCAGCTTTTCTACAAATTTTCCTCCGGAATATTATCAACCCTTGTAAAAAGTAAGGAATAATTAATCATAAATCACCAATAAAGTTATTAAAAACATCCAACATATTGGAATTATACTTTACTACCTTCTTTGTTTTTATTTCCTGTGTATAAAATTCTGTGAGCACGTATTGCACCAGAATATTATACACTCAGGCTTAACCTTTGTGTCCGTCCAGCGCTCCAGCAACTTATTTGCACCAGCATCTCCTAATTCCACAAAAGCGAATTTATTCAAAAGAATGACAATTTTTGTAATCTTAAATGATAATTTTTTAGATAAATGTGTAAGTGTAGTTTGGGCTATAAATTTTATTTTGACCTCCATTATGGTTTGAATATTTATTTGAATTATTTTGGCTTCTGCTTTGCTAATTATAATTTTTATTATACTTTTGACTTGAATTTTCATTTTTTCTTATATTTAAATTGTGTTGAGGTGTATTATGCTGTGAAATTTTTTTTGTTGCCATATTTATTGCTTGCTCCAATGAGTCTGGATTCCTGCAGAAAAGAATCGATTTCATTGGTTCTGGCAATTTTGATTTAAAAGTCTGCAGCGCTGTTTTTATATTTAAATCGAGGGTGCGTTGAACTTCCTCGTCACTTACTGCCTGTCCTTATTCGAATGATGTTTTTGCACTAAGTCTTCGCAAAACAAATTTCATATCATTGTAAAATTCTATGCCGTTGGTTTTAAAGGAAAGTCCTCTTAGTTTATTAAAGAGTTCGTCAATTGATCTGCTGTCCGAAAAGTAGCTTCTCCGTTTATCTCAATAGCTTCTCTGGCTTTCCCTCTTAGTTTTGATTTATTGCTTGAGCTAATTCGTCATATCGGTAAGTGTGGGTATAATTCTAACCACTAGTCCTACAAACGTGTGTAAATCTCCTAAAAATCCGCTAAATTCTGACAATCTTTCCAGATATTTCAATGGATCTATGTGTAACTGTAAGGCTGTCATTGTTGGATTTGTATCTGTATCTATGATTGATAGAAAACGAGCTTGAGTATTTAAATTATCTTCAATGCCTTGTATTGCTTGGCCTAATCGTAAAATACTTTGATCCATTTACTCAAAAAAAAAATTTTTCAAATTGAAGTTCACTTTTCTTTGTTGTTACAAACGGAAAAATTTCATGTTTTCATTGTATTTTCAAAGGAAATATTTATAATAAAAATCTACATATGTGTATATATTTAAATTTACTCACAATCTGATGTACATATTAAGTTTCTAATTCGTTGTATCTGTTGTCTCTGCGATTTTTGTCTCTGCAACTGTTTTCTCTGCAACTGTTGTCTCTGCAACTGTTGTCTCTGCAACTGTTGTCTCTGCAACTGTTGTCTCTGCAACTGTTGTCTCTGCAACTGTTGTCTCTGCAACTGTTGTCTCTGCAACTGTTGTCTCTGCAACTGTTGTCTCTGCAACTGTTGTCTCTGCAACTGTTGTCTCTGCAACTGTTGTCTCTGCAACTGTTGTCTCTGCAACTGTTGTCTCTGTAACTGTTGTCTCTGCAACTGTTGTCTCTGTAACTGTTGTCTCTGCAACTGTTGTGTTAGCACGTCTTTCTAATAACTTTTAATAATAGTTGGATTCGAAGAAGTCTCACGTATCTTCACTGTCGGATAACATTTAAAAATTTATCACTATTTTCCGCTAGATGCGATTTAATAATTCTATTGACTCCTGCCAATATTTTTCGTTTGGTACGATTTCATTAACTGACTCCTGTCAGTTGGTTCAGCATCCTCGATTAGGTTATTAATATACCCCGTGTCTCTTGAGTTATGGAAAAAAAAGAAAATAAATTGTCTGCTCTTTGTGTATCCTGCTTCTGCAGAATATTGTTGTATTATTGACTCCTGTCAATAATTTTCACAAATGAGATCACAAATTGGCTCCTTCAGAATATTGCTGTATTATTCACTCCTGTCAATAGTTTTTCACTAATAAGCTCACAAATAAGCTCCTGCAGAAGATTGCTGGGTTATTGACTCCTGTCAATAATTTTTCTCAAATAAGATCACTACGAGAATCCCACCCTCGTCGCAAGCTTTAGTTTTGGTTTTAGTTAAAAAAAAAACACTACACTGCACTTCTTGAACATCGAAACTTTACTATTTTCTCTTAACAAGAATTCTGGTTTATAAAGTAAAACTTAACCTGTTCGTATTTTCACAAATACATAGATACTTATTCTAGAGCACGCAAACATTCATACCCAGAAGGAAATTTGCAGAAAAAGAAGTATACTTTATCCCTAGTCTCCACGAGACATAATTTTTCTCATGGATACTCGGAACTATACGTCTTGCATTTTGAATGTTTATAATTAATTTTTATTCATAAAATATTATTTATAACAACTGATTGTTATTTTGTTTAACCCTTTGGTCGTATTGCTGCTTAAAAAATATATTCTTTAAAATTTTTAAAGCTTCGCGAATCGATTTTTGGTATTCTTTCTTCGTGAACCCCTCCTTTTTTAGCGTTTCTAGAATATAAAAAATATTGCTTATATGCATACAAATGTTAAAATAGTGCAAGAATGTTTACCGAAAATTGCATGATTCAAAGTCTTATATTCCTTAAATGGCTTCTTTCCCGAAACGCCATCGTAATTGAAACTGGTAGCCAGACACGGTTGAATTATTCTGTGGAAATTTCCCGCCAGTCCTCCGGACTCCAAGATCTATTAGTGGATTAGATTTATTAGTGGAATCTGTAAAAAGGGGAGATCAATAGGCAAACATTTTTTTAAAATGTATTAAGGGGGCATATAGGTTACAATTTAAAAAAAAAATTTTTTTTTCGGGAATTTTTTTTCATAGAAGGAAAAAAGATATTGTTTTCAAAATTTTGCACGTATATTTATTAACATTTAAAGATTACAAAAAAATTTCTTCAGAATTTTTGAAGCGGTTTTTGACGTTATTTGATTTTTTTTTAAAAAATGCCAACAAATTGACGGGGTGCAGGATATCACCAGTCTGGAACGTCTGAGAAAAAAATAAAAAAAACAAATTAATCCTGGTTTAAGTGGCTATCACCTGAACTATGATAATTGTTTTTTTGTTTTAAAATAATAAGATAGACTTAGTCTTCTTGATATTTCATTTATTTCTGTGCCTTTCTTGGAATCGACCGCGTCTTTTGTTGACAAGTCGATCCTTCCAAATACATTGCAATCTTTGTAGTTAGTTACATATTTTTATTTCATTTTTACATACTATAATTAACCTTACAAATAATTGTTACGCTCTAAAATCTATAAATTCTTACACTTTAAAATCTATAAATTCTTATGCTCGAAAATCTCACAAATACTTGAAAACTTATTTCAACTTCGAAATTCTGAGTTACGTTTAATGAATGTGCAAACGCAGCATATTCACCAAATGCTTGAGTCAATGCTCGTTTGCTAATGGTTTATGTTTACAAGCTCTTGCAATGTGTCAACGCTCGCTTGTTTATGGCTTTTCATTACAATGTTTATAATGACTAATGTTTATAATGACTGTAGGTATGGTAAGTACACTACAGCGTTATATTTCCTACCGTTGAATAATATTCTCCCGGTCAGAATCCAAGATAACCCGGATCTCTGCTAACCTTAAAGAAATTTTATTCAAGATGTGAAATACTTCGTTTGAATTTAAAGCACAGAGGTATAGGAGAGGGAGGGACTGAAAGGGTTAAGAAGCATAAGGGGCTGTTTATGAAAACAGCTCAAAGAAGAAAAATCTTTACGTTTTAGGAGCCCCACGTTGGTTTTTGTAAAACAGTCCCCTATAAAACAGCGCTATTAGCCCAAATAATAAGGAATAATTTGTTCCTTATTTTCTTTTGCATTTCTGTGAGATCTGAGATTTTGAATTTGACCCATTATTTCTTCAGAGGTAATTAAACCATTTAAAACGAAAAGATTGAAGAAGCGTTTTAAAATGTCTTAAGTCATCCGTTGAATATTGGTGTCTAGAAATTTTATGTCTATGGTATGTTGGAAAGAGAATTGAAATTCATAAATATTTGTCTGTCCTGCTAAGAGCCATACTTGGCTCTTTAAATCATGGGCTCTTAGTAATAAAGAAATTCTAAGTCGAATTTATCTTAAACTCGAGTTTAACGTTCAATCGATAGTATGTAATAATAACAAAAAGTCACTTCTAATTTAGAAAACATCTAGTTGTGGCTCGCCGGCTTCTAAGTAAATTTTAAAATGATATTTGAAAATATTGCAGTAAATATGGACAATTAAAGAATATTTATGAATCAAGAAATAATAAATGATTTCTAGCACCCACACCACCGGTACTACTGCCACTAGCGGCATATTTTTCCGCGGTTTGTTTTGCAACCGCACCGCCGACACTACTGCCACTATCACAACACTCACTTCCTGCATCGACTGCTGCACTTACACCACTTACTACAGCGTCACTATGTGGTGCTTGACAAATTATTTTATATTTTTTATTTGAATTCTATTTTTTATATAATTTTAAGTAACAATACACGTTTTTATTTTTTGAACAACATTTTATATCTATTAAAATATTTTTTGATAGTTTTTGATAACAATTTTTTGATAACTTATTTTTTAATTAAAATTTAAAAACAAGTGTATAAAGTGTAAGTGTGTGTCTTGTGAGAGCACCACAACTATAGTGAGCATCACTGTCGAACGGAGCGTCGTCGTCTTCGAAATCCATCGGCAATAGTTCCTGAATGGCATAGTCAAGTTCATTGGGCTGTTGAGGCTCCTTTCCGTCACCAGTTGCACTGACAGCCTTTGTAAAGGAAGAGATGTTCGTGCGCGCCATGGTCTTCATTCTCATCCACTCCGCCTTCAATTTTGGAATTGGCAAACATACTCCACTGCTCTCCATTTCCTCGCTTATGCATTTCCAAGAGCTATTTTTTTTTTCGAAATCATTTGTGTGTTGTTGACTTTAGAGTCAACAATATCGATATATGGAGCGATTATATCTTTGAGGAGTTCCTTTTCCTCCCACGTCCAATTCCTATCTCTCTCACGTTTCTACAAATAAAGAGACAAAGTAAACAAACAATAGTTTAAGTAACCAAAAGAAACAACTTACTTTTATAGCGGCTTCCATTTGTTTTGCTTGATGTATGCAAAAATTCTTAATAAATAAAATCAGCTGTCAAAAGCAAACAGAACAAAGGGTACGTTCAGAGATGAAATTAAAGATCAGTTCACAGTAGAAGCACTAAAGTCGACTTTTGTTAGATTTGTTTTATTTACTATTATATCTACTAAGGGTCATTGATTGGGGCTTCAGTCGCTAATATGAGATTGTGTCCTGAACTTTCGTCTGAATGGGTTGCTATAGTAGGAGAATTTAATTCCGGCGATAGTGAGAATGTATCGGCTACGATGTTTATGTGTCCTGGTTTATATTTAAGGTCATGGTTATATTCTTTTAAAATAGCTCCCCATCTTTTTTAGTTTGTGTTGTCATTTTTGTTGCTGAGTGCGTATGTAAATGGTTTTAATTTATGCGGTACCGTAAAGGTAATGTCTGAGAGACTTTAATGCACAAATTATGGCGAGCATTTCTTTCTCGTTAACTGCAGTGTTTTTCTGTCTTGTTTAATGTTTAGAAATAAATGTGATAGGTTTTCCGCCTTAGCCTTAAACTGCACCGATTGCGTATTTCGAAGCATCTGTTGTCAAATGAAAGTCTTTTTGAAAATTTGGTCAAGTAATAACTACTTCTTTCGAAATGAGCATCTATTGAAGTTTTCGAATATATTTATTGTAGTAGATGAAGTTGAATGAATCTATTGCAGTAATGTCTAGACTAATTATATTTTTCTTGGATTGCTTTTTAGAAACTCTTCCGTCCTCTCCTCTCATGAGATTAGTTAGATGTTTGGCTATTTTTGCGTAATCACGTACGATACTACAAACTATCCTGAGACCCCAATAAAAGCTCTCAAGTCTAAGTGTTTTAGGGTGAGAGTCAACTATTGCATTTACTTTGTTAGGATTGGTTGTAATTCCTTCTTAGGATACAATAAAACCTAAGAATTCTACTTCAGTTTTGTAAAAGTTGCATTTATCGAGTTGCACTTTTATGTTTCCTTGCTCGAGGGTTTTAAATATTTTGATCAGATGTTCTATGCGATCTTTTTTGTTCTTACTAAAAATAATTATAACATCGAGATAAACGATGCATATTTTACCAATATAGCTACGTAATATATCGTCGAAAGTTCGCTGAAATATTGATGGTGCATTCTTTAAACCAAAAGGGAATCGAGTAAACTCGTATTTACCATATTTTATAGAGAACGCAGTTTTTCTTTGTCTGGGGTACTTTTTAAAGTTTCTCTCTATCCGACCTACCTTGTTATTGTATCATGGGATAAAGCCTTATTTCACATCATATAAGCATGGAATATGAACGGGTATAGGCACCACTACATTTAAAGCGTCTGTGTTGTTTCTGTATTTGTCTTTTCTCTTTGATTTGTTGTTGCGTTTTGTGTTTCTTTACTAGCCTTTGCTCTCAATTCTTGCACTTAACGCTCCCAGAGCTGAATATGAATAATAATATTTGTAGCGTTGTTGTTCACGTGTGCGGCAAATGTGCTAAAAAACGTTGGATATCTGATTTGAATCTCATGAGACAAAAGCAAATCACAAGTAGAAAAAAATTCCATAAAAAGTCAGCCTTTCAGAAACGGATTTTAACTTGGTAGGTCCTGTATCAATCAGTTGTGTAAAAAAAAGAAATCAAAAATTTACAGTTTTTTAAACAAAGTTGTCAAATGAAAAACCCAAAGTGAAATGATTGCGTTTATTTTAGAAAATGCGTATTTTTATTTAATGATTTAATGTGCGAGAAAGGTTTAAATGAAGATAGGAAAATGAGAAACATTTTTAAACTTTTAATTAACAAGTCTCATGCTATTCTGGAGCCTAATTATTAGTTCTGTAAGATTCTTCTGCGAGATTTTTTGAAAAAATTTGGTAGAGACAGACATTTTAAAATATTTTAATTTTTTTAGAAGAATCACACTCAAAAGACAAATACTAACTTTTTGAGACCTTACTCAGGCTTCTGGAGACCGATCCAAAAGTATTAATGCTTACAGTAAGTTACCTGAAGAAGCCAATAATTTCGCTCTACATTTTGCGCCTCCACAATTAACAGTACAAATTCCTTTATTATTTTTTGTTATTTTTGTTGAAGGAAGTATTTGCATCTCATTGTTGTCAAATTTTGAGCAAAGAAAACATTTTGTATATACCTAAGAAAATTAAATTTAGTTATAAAATAGTTAATTTTTATAATCATGTAAGCTTGCTCTATGTAACAAAAAAACATGAAAATCTTTAAGTCAAACAAAAAAAAAGTGCAATGAGATCTCTTAATGGAGCTTCATATCCGTAGCTTGAGTGCATAAAAGGTCAATTGACATCTGAAATTCCACTCAAAATTCCTAAAAAATCAGTTAAAATTCCATTTGAAAAGATTAATTAAAAATCAGAAAAGATTAAGTGATTTGAAATTCAAATATTCCGGTTGAAATTCAAAAAGAATATTTGGAATTAAGAGTTTCCATTTGAAATTAAAAAAAATATCAATGACAACTCAAAATTTCTACACGACATTCAGAAAATGCCAACTGAAATTCAATTTCAAATTCAGAAAATATCATATGAAATTGAAAAAATAACAGCTGGAATTCAGAAAACTTCATGAGAAATTTTTGGTTACCATTATATGCGATATTTTGGTGAACATTATATAAGTTAGCTATATCCTTTGCTCTGGAAGTTCGCCTAAGGTTTAATTATGTTTTTTTAAGTTTTATTGAGGTTAAAAACATTCATGAAGGCTATATGGATAAAAGTTATCATTTCAAAAATGCGAAGAAGGGTTGAGTTCCTAAATGCATTTTTACAAATTATCAGTGTGTTTTCCCTTGAACTGCTGCTTACCAGATTCACCAAAACTGCGTAACCAAAGCATGCATAAAAATAACAATCTAGTTGTTGGCCCCCTATAGTAAAATACAATCGCAAAATGAGTAATCGTGAGAAGATTGAATTTTTAATCGTTCGTGAGCGACTTTTTCAAAGTTCATGAGTATAGCGCAGAGGGAAGAAATCTTTAAATTCATTCTCTTGTGAAACGGACGAAAGCAGATAGACGCAATCGATTACTTAAATTGCTTTGTTGTGCATTCGCTTGGTTAATTTGAAAAATGTACAGAGTATCAAACATATTAATAGGCAAAAATTATTGCCTATTATAAAGAAACAAATTTTTGTATTATTTAATTATTTTGTATCAGTTGAAGAGTGTTTTTCTCTTCGTTTAGTTTTTGATTTTTTTTTTATTATATAATTTATGCTTCGTATTTTTATTTAATTTTAATATTTTTATTTAATTTTAATATTTAGTTTATATTAATTACACAGGTCGATTACATATATTTTGTAATGCTCTAGATCAGTGGTCTTCAACCTTATTTCAATGAAGGGCCAAATTTTTTTAAGGCGAAAGCTTGAGGGCTGCATTATTCTAATTATATATATATATATCCTTTCAATTATGAAGAAAAAACATGACATCTTAAAAAAAGCTTTTATTTAGTTTTAAAATTACAGTGAACCAATATTTAAATATGTTTCAGACTACATAACCAAATTAAGAATATAAAATGTTTTTTTAGTTCAATGAGAAATTTGGCACTCTTTACCTTTCACTTATTTGTCAACATTGGCTTTTATGTTGGATGAAGCAATTCGAAGAGAGTTTTTTAAATGAGTATCAGAAATACGGTTCCTCAGTTTTGACTTTACATTCTTCATTTTGGAAAAAAGCTGCTCACAGATGTAAGTGCTGCCAAAAAGTGATGCTGTCAACAGGGCATGAGATCTTATTGCTGGAAATATGTCATTTTCGACATAAAATTAGTAAAATTCCAAAAGTCCAACATTTTTAAATTTCTCCTGTAAATCGCTATTACACTGAAAGTCAATAAGTTCCATCTGAATGTTTCCAGGATAGTCTTTCACATTCACACCAAATGGAGCACAAAATAACTTCATCATATTTTTATTTAGCTTGAAATCTTCAAACCTGTTGCTGAAATCAGATCGTAGAACAGTGAGTGCTTCACTGTATTTTCCTTTATTTTGAACTTCACATCGTGACAGTGTTGGAAAGTGTGTGAAGTCGCCCTTTAGTAGTTGGCTCTCCCACAAACAAAGTTTTTTCTCAAATGCTTCAATTTGATCAAAGAGGTTATGAATCATGATGTTCTTGCCTAAAAAAAAAATAAAAATCCCACAGAATTAAACTACTAGATAGCTCCACGTTAAGAGCTAGTCGTAGCTATAAGAAACAATGTACCTATACAATTTTATTTTTGTTTCAATAAAAACAAAAAAAAAATTATGTTCTTACCTTGCAGTCGAATATTCAAATCGTTGAGATGCATTGAAATATCCGTAAGGTAACCAAAATCAGCCATCCAATTGGGGTCGTTGAACTGGTAAATTGTCTTTCCTTTACTTTCCATGAACGTACAGATTTCTTCTTTCAGATCAAAAACCCTTTTAAGAAACTTTCCTCGACTGAGCCAGCGTACCTCTGTGTAATACAATACATCGCCATACTCTGCATCCATCTGACTAAAGAAAGTCTGGAATTCCCTATGGTTCAATCCTTGTGATCTGATGAAGTTCACGATTTTAGTCACATCTTTGATTACATCCTTGAAACAGATACTTTTTCCACACAAATTTTCTTGGTGGATAATACAATGGTATTGCATGAAATGTCTATTTTCGTTCGCGTCTTTTCTGATCAGATCCACGGCCCCTTCATGTTTCCCTGTCATTGCTGGGGCCCCATCAGTAACAACACCGGACAGATTATTCAGATTTAGTCCAAGTCGATTTAAAGTTAAAGTCAAAGACTTGTAAATATCACTTCCTTTAGTAGTGCCTTTCATTGGAAATAGAGCGGCCATTTCTTCAGTAATGGAAAAGTGTTGGTCTATTCCTCTGATAAAAATAGCTAACTGAGCTGTGTCTGTAATATCAGTGCTCTCATCAAGCGCCACTGAATAAAAAGCAAACTTTGAGGCACGGTCTTTTAGAGTGTTTTCAATATCCTGAGCTAATTCTTCAATTCTTCTGGCCACAGTAACTCCTGATAAGCTAACATTTGAAAACAAATGCTTTTGTTTTGGGCATATAATTTCAGCTGCTGATTCCATGCACTGCTTTAGAAACTCACCATCCGTAAATGGCTTTGATTTCTTAGCAATTTGTTCAGAAATGACGTAGCTAACTTTAACACACAATTCACTATCAGCGTTTTGCCGAGTAAACGATGATTGTTGATTTTTTAAATTTGTTTTTAAATCTCGCACCTTATCAATTCGAAATTGTCCTTGGATTGAGTCCATTTTGGAGGCGTGCTTGGCGTCATAATGCCGTTTTAAATTGTAGTCTTTCATTACGGAGACAGTCTCATTACAAATTAAACAAACTGCTTTGTTTTTTATATTTACAAAACAGTACAGTTCTTGGAACACTCGGCACTCATCGGCAATTTTCCGTTTCTTACTACTTGTAGCCATTATTCACAAAATATAAACAAACTTTCACTCGCTAGAAGAGACTAGGCGATACTGATTAGTGATTAACTATTGTTGTTCGCATACATCAGTGGTGAATTTGTCAGAAGACAAGTGCCTAAGAGCCCATTTACATTATGACTTTTATCAAAGATTTAAGTCACCGAATTCTCTTTTGAACACCCTTCACAAGTCACGAGCGTTTACATACATGAGTTGTTTCGTATAATCGCCTGTATATTTTTATTTTCTTATTCGTTTTACATGGAAAACACCAACAAAATAAAGCAACATGGCGTAAATGCGAAAGATGAGAAAAAGAGAATAAGAAAAAAGCCTGCGTTTGCTCGTTTGGTGGCTGACGGTCTACCCCGCGGTCTACTCTGCCTCTCTCTCCCATAAGCCAGTACCGTTATGTTCGAAACGCATGGTTTAATTTCGAAAAAAGTCATAATGTAAGAATAGTTTGGCGGGCCGCTAAAACAAATGCGACGGGCCGCATGCGGCCCGCGGGCCACACGTTGAAGATCACTGCTCTAGATGTTTATATACATTTAAACCATCAAAAGAACCAAAAATATATGACAACCTGTGTAACAACGCTAAATAATCTGAATTTCTATTTTATTTTTTTTATTTTATAATACAGTGCAATCGCGATTGAGGGAACTAATTCGTGCAAGGCTTGTTCCCTCAACCAAGACTGTTCCTTGAACTCAAATCAGGATTCGATACTCTAATAATTTTTCATCAAAATTTGTTTTTTAATAAGAGATGAATTTTATAAATGAGATCATTTTTGTTTAAACATTTTTTTCCATTTTACAAAAGTTTTAAGTTTTTCCAAAGAAATCTTGAATATTTGTTTGCTTTTTTTTTACTTTAAGGCACTGTTTCACAGCATCCTCTCTAAAGTTTTTTAGAACAAGTATATTAGGAAGTGAATTTGTGTACTCTTCTGCCCACTCGATAGCCTTGTCAAAGACTGCAACAGCTTCTGATGCGGTTATAATACGTGTTTCATTTGACAATGGTTCTTCGTCATTTTCTGAACTTACTTCAGCAATATCATCAATTACATCCCAGTTTTCAATATGGTCATCCGTTGAAACCCAGTTACCCAAATCTTCTGCATTAAACGTTGCCTATGAAAAAATATTATTTGTTAAATTATGTCCATACATTCACATGTACAATGCAGGGGCTTACTTCTGGCAAAACACATTCAAGCAAATTTTGTATTTCCTCATATTCTTTAGATTTTTTCTGGATAAGATTTAAACGTAACACACTTAACGGGGTATCTTCATCTTCGCTACAGATTGCTTCTTCTTCATTTGAAAAATCATCTTTTAAAAGAGGATGCCAACATTTTTCCACGACGTCAGGATTTACTTTTTCCCATGCTAGTGCCAACTGGCATACAGCGTCTTTTAAGTTAATACTCTTCAAAAATCCTTCCGTGTCCATTTTTCCGAACGCTGATCTCAACAAATTTGTCTTGTAATGCAATTTTGTTAATCTAATTATATTTTGGTCCATGGGTTGTATCAAAGGTGTCACATTTGGTGGCATAAAGATGGTAAAAATCGAACCACAATCTGTTTTCAAATCTTCTTCGCTAGGATGACAAGGAGCATTGTCTAAAATCAGAACTGCTCTACGTGGCAACCTTTGTTTTTGCAAGAAACGTGTTACCTTTAAAAAAGACAATAAATGTTTCAACTTACTTAAACCGACAAACTGATTTAAATAGACGACGACTAAAAGTCATCAATGAAGCAAATAGCCACCATAGCAAATTACAGGGTAGCCCCCTACTCCAGTTTATGTAACTTAATGCTGAGCGTGGAACTTGACAATTTTAGTCGCCTTTTCTTTAACTAAAACCTACAACAAATCAGAAAACTTATAAACTTACCTGTGGCACAAATGAATTATGAAACCATTCCTTAAAAATTGATGCGGTCATCCATGAGTTTTTAGAGTTTTTATACTCTACTGGTAATTCAAAATTTTTAAATGATCTTGGTTTTTTTGACTGGCCTATTACCAATGGTTTTAATTTGTGCAATCCAGTTGCATTTGTACAGGCCAAAAATGTTACCCTTGCTTTTTCAGTTTTTCTACCAGGAGCATTTTTTTCAACAGAGCTGACGTAAGTCTTATTGGGTAACGATTTCCAAAATAAACCCGTTTCATCTGCATTGTAAATTTGATTGTCGCATAACTTTAGCTCAGCCTTTAGTTTCTTCAATTTATTTTTAAATTCTGGAACAGCTTCGAGGTTAGATGATAATTTTTCACCACAAATCTTTAATAATCTTATGCCAAATCTATTTTTAAAACCATTGAGCCATCCACAACTTGCGTTGAACCCGTTGCTTGATCTGTACATTTTTTCGTGCAACTGCTTCGCTTTTGCTCTAAGCAACACGCCTCCTATTGGCAAATGCTTACTCCTTTGAGAAATGAACCACTTATAAAGTTTGTTTTCCATATGTGGAAATTCGCCAGCTTTAGATGACTTTCTTTTGCGGTGACATTTGGATGCTGCTTCCAAAATCCTAGCCTTGTTTTTTTTTATGCGTGTTATGGTGGACTTAGCGACTTTATATTCTTGCGCTAGTTGTGTACATCCATAACCTTTTGAAAGTTTTTCCAAAATGTCTGTCTTTGTTTTGAAAGACAGAAATAATTTCGTTTTTTTCGACATTGTCCAAACGCACGCGCCAAGTTTTAAAAATCAACTGATTTTGTACACAATCTTAACTCACTTATGTACATGCTTTTATTTCAAGCAAAAACGAAAAGACAGTAACGGGGAAGTACAAAACATATATTTAAAAATGTTCATATGTACTTAGCATGTGCAATATACAAATATATGTAGGTTTGCATAACATTCTTTTCTATTTTCAGTCAATGTTCCCTCAACTCAGTACTATTGAAATTGTATAGTTCCCTCTACATAGTAGTAAATGAAAAAAAAAATACGTGTTCCCTTAACCGAGTAGTTCTCTCAATCCGGGGTTCCCTCAACCGCGATTGCACTGTACTTGATGTTTTTTTTTTATATTTCATTTTCTTCGACTTTATTGCCTTTTTTTAATTGAAAAAAATTTTACTCATTTCTTTGCTGTCAGAGTAAAAATTTATCCCTGCAAAAATACGCTCACGAACGATTAAAGATTCAATCTTCACAATATGAGTTACGTATCGAATTTTAAAATGAGGGTTCACAAAAAAAGAACGATAATGAGTGAGCGAGCCAACGACGCTTGCAGCGAAGTTTTTTTCATTCGTGATATTTACGAACTTTGCTTTTGATGGTGAACGATCGTAAATGCTTTTGTTCGTCGCATAACTTTCTCACTCATGATAAATTGAAATCATGAAATTATTAGCTACGATACAATCGTATTTTGATCGTTCTCCTCACCCTGGTGTAATGAGTTAATGAAGAGGTTTGCATAAAAAAAATAACTCTTAATTTTTTTGGATTTCAGAAAAAAAAAGTCTGACAATAATATACATATATAAACCCTTGGGCGCAGTCAAAAGTTATGTTGCAGAAAAAACTAAATATGCAGAAATTTATTGCTTTAACGTTTGGTGAATGAAATCCGAACAACCATAAAAATAAAAAATACATGTGTTTATAAAGTTTTTTTGTTTTAATTTTTATTTATTTTATATCTACAGGTAATAAAGAAATTTACAAAAAAAAATTTGCCCCGTACCGATTAGCTTTCCTAATTTTTGCTGGTAGTTCATTCATTGACCTCTGAATGCCCTCTGTATTAATGGTTTTTAGCTCCTTTTTTATTTTTAAAATTAGGCAATCTACATTTTTGGCCCTGTATCCATTTTCGTATACTTTTCTCTTCAAATTGGCCCAAAAAGTTTCAATAGGTCGCAGTTGAGGAACATTCGGGGGGTTCATTTGCTTTGGGACAAATTCAATTTTCTGGTTGCTCAAATTCTGTATTGTGGCGTTGGCGTAATGTGAGGATGCCAAATCGGGCCAAAAAATAACTTTATCATGTGAATGATATTTTTTAATAAAATTTTTAAGTGCTGGTACACATTTTTCATTATAAACTTGGGCATTGACAGCTAACCCTCCTTTGAAAAACACTGGATCACTGATACCACGCTCACTAATGGCTAACCATAACAAAACTTTTCCAGGAAACTTGGTCTTATGAATAAATTTCGATTTATCGGGGGCTTTGCGACTGGAAGATTCAAAATAATGTTTTGACTGCCATTCATTGCCTTCGACGGTGAAATATGACTCGTCATCCATCACGCATTTGTACTCTGATGAGCAAGAAAAATAATTTTTAGAAAGTTCGCGTAATCTGCATTTAATAACATTTTGTTGTTTTTCTGTAGTAAATGGTGCTGTTTTTTTCTTCTTTTTCTCAATTCCCATGGATTCTAAATATCTTTTAACAGTATTTTTGTCACATTTATATTTTTTACCCAATTGACGGTACGATTTGGCACTACGGCCTGCTGTTTCAGCTTTAAGCTTTGCCCGAACTTTGGAGTCTTGTAAACTGCATTTCTTTCCCGATCCAGGTTTTCTTTCAACTGATTTATTATGCTCAAATAAATTCATTGTGTTATAGATAAAAGTTTTTTTAAACCCCATATCATTAAAATGCTTAAAAACTTCACTTTTTGTTTTGTTCGGATTTTCCTCACAAAACTTGCAAATTAATTTGCGACGGTCTAACTCGTTGAGTGACATTTTTGAAACTAATATCCAACTAATGCATGTGTTCTTATTTTTTGCTTAATAACTATATAGTACAGTTATATTTTCCGTTAACATTTTTGTTGTAAACATCATGTGTTTTTTTTTAACAACAGTGTTACACTTGTTCGGATTTCATTCACCAAACGTTAGGTGTAGTTTTCAAAAATATATGAAGCCAATGAAGATTTTTTGCTTCCATACATTTCGTTCCACTCCAATGTACATAAAAAAATTAGTTTGACGGTTGCATGACATTTTCTAGGGATTTTTTCAGAGCTCACGAAACCACAAATATTGCAAAAACTGTAAAGAAATGCTTCGAACAAGTGAAAAGTATCTCACTATCTTTCCACTTCTTGCTAGGCGTTATTTTTCTTTTTTTTTAGTCTCCGTATCCATTTTTACCAGTAGAAAAGTATAAATTTTTGTTTAAATATGAAGAAAATCAAAACGTATTTAACTAGTTATTCAGAAGCACACGAAATGAATAAATCAAATTTCTTTCAAAAAGCTGACGCATAGTTGCACCACCACGCAAAACATGGGTGCCAGTGTTGCACAAATTGTACGAATTGCAAAATTTTTTTCTTTTGTGTTTTGTTGTTGTGATGTTGCACGGATTGCAGAATTCTGCAATTTTTGCAATTCTTGCATTTTGCAAAGGTTCTGCAAGACTGGGAGAATACCCCTAATATCTAAGAACATGATTTCTTGTCGCTTTGTTCATGTGCCTTTGTTTTTTTTTTTTGTGTACAACAACAATTGTGCAGCAGGTGCACACAAGAAGAAAACTGGAGCGGCAAAGTGGAAGCAAGAAAAATCCAAAAGAAAAGCAAAAAGCTGAACGCTTCTTTTTAATATTTTTAAATTCGCACATGAAAAGGGTTGAAGAATGAAAGTGGCAAAAAGAGAATATAGCTTTCTTTCTCTTTTCTTTATGGTCATGAAAACCGTGGTTATACTCTCATGTGTTGGTCCTTTTTTTTTGCTTATGAACTTTGCTCTTTTTACTTTCTACTTTAAAATCTACTTAAAATCTTCTCTTTTTAAAATCTACTTTAGTGTAATCATGGATAACGTTTGATAACGGAAGTGTATACGCCTCGCCCTTTATGGGATAAGTGTGACAAGCAATTTCATAATAGACTAAAAGTGGAGAAGTTACGGTTTGAAATATCTAATGATATGAAAATACCAAGCAAGATATACTTAATATAATTTTTTTTATTTTAGTATAATTTGTTTGCGTTAACATAATCGCGAAATTTGTCTCTAATTATACGACCAGCTTTGAAATTTCCATTTTTTGTAATAGATTCTTGTTTTTGTTTTAAACTTGCTTGAAAGTTTGCTGGTTCATTAAAATTTTTTTCGCGATCAAGTAAAACGTTGTGGAGTACAAGTTAATTTTATTTATTTTTCCGAATCAATAAAACACAATTTTAAGTTTACTTTTACTTTATTACCGGATTATACCGGCCTGTAATGGTTTGGGGTATACCTTAAACTAGTAAATTGCTGGCACTATGTGCCAGTTTAAGGAGTCCAAACAGGACTCCATTATGGCACCATTTGCCAGTTTTGGGAGTCCAAAGGGAACTAACTTAAACAAACCCAATGAACTTATTATGACATATTATACTCGTTGCTTCAGGCCACAGATAAATATATCTCGCACTAGTTCTCTCTAATGCCACCGAACTCGCAAGTCAAGCTCAAATTTTGAATTGCTGCTGCATATTCACTTATTGACTCACCTTGATTTTGTCTGCGCATGAAGAATCTATGGCGTTCCATCGCTATGTCAACTTTGGGCACAAAGTATTCATCCAACTTCCCGAGAAAATCCTCATACTTGCCTGTGTCAATGTCTTCATTAAAAGAATAAAAAATTTCCAACGATGCCAGTCCCATGTGGTGAAGAACTAGATCAACTTTCCTGGAGTCAATGTCACCTTCCAGATTTGATGTGCGCAGATATAATTTGAACTGCGTTCTCCACTTTTTCCATTCCGCTGCCAAATTTGTTGATTTTAAATTAATTTGATGCAGCGTTGTTGCAGAAAACATTGCTTGACTGTGAATGGGTCTTTCAGTTTTGTTGTCAACCATTTTTAAATTATTTTATTTTATGTATATATTTTTCACTCAGGAGAGTCCACATCTGACACCATGTTGTGTTTGCAGTCTTTTTCTGTATATCTTTATTTCAACTCGTTGATTTCATTTAGTCTTACAATATTACAGGATTGCATTTTTTTTTTTCTTAATATTTTATTACATATATGTATATGAAAATTATACAACTGTATTCGGACAGTTCTCTTATGGTGAATTATATTTATATTATTTGGAACATATCAGGGTTAATCTTAATCTTCTCATTATCTTTTGTTTTCTTATATTTAATTAGAAGGTATACTATAATTATTGTAAATAATATGGCGCTAACACATACCAAATTATTATACATTATGTTATTGATATATAATTTCAAATGTTATATATCTTGATTGAGTTTATTTTCAATGTCGTCAGGAATATCATATGTAATATTGTCATAATTGAAGTCTATAGACAAATTATAGACTGAGGAAGATAAATCGATATATGTATTTGTATTATGCAATGAATATGATCTTGAATCAATTTGTATATATTCATAATCCGTACTTTTTGCAGTCATAATGATAGGATAGATACCTCAGGAGCTCCAGATTTTTTGTGCTTAATCCTACGATATTGTTCATATGATGCTCCAATGAACGTCCCTATCTCTGTTTGTGATACCAGAGTGATATTTTCCTCTAACTTTCTAACATCACATCCTTCTACATTTTTATTGTTTACACTAACACCTGTGTATCTTTATGTATGCTATCAACAGGACATATGTGATATCTGGAACCAAAAATACATTCATTATCGTTAAAGGACCAAAAATGGTTCCCAAAAGGATCGAAAGCTATCTTATTTGGTAATGTTATCAGATGATTATAATTCTTTTCCTCGGATGTATAAAAGTTGACAGTGTTTGCTTGATATAACGTATTAGTATCATCATTAGTCAGAACTGGCAAAATTAACATAGCGTGAACAATCATCGGAGCGTGGGTAACCTTAAGTATCACTAATTTCCCAATCTCATATATCATGTCTATTCTATCTTTATATGGGGTGTTTTTTAAGTCCTGTCTACTCATGACCATATTATAAGCTTTTTCAGCAGGTAATATATCCGGAGTTACTTTCCCCTGGTATGCATGATTCATTATTCTGTAAATCTTAGAAGGCAATAAAGATAGCCATGATATTGACTCAAAAGTAAAGATAGCAGATGATATACGATTGCATTCTATTCCATCTGATAATTCTCTGATTGTCTTATACATCTCGGGGATGTAAAGGTTGGTTATATTATTTAATCTATTAGTCACAGCAGTGTTGTCCAATTGGATGTTATTTACAATGTCTATTATTTCATTCATTTTATTATCAATTTCTTCCATGTTATTCTTTATCTCACCAAGTTTTCCAGTATTTACAAGAGATATTATTAGTCCTAATGCCACACCACTGAATTTCATTGGTACATTGTATGCTATTGTAGTACCGAACTCTTTTTGCTTTGGAACAAAAATTTGGAAAACTGATGACAGATATAAAGCTTCTATATCTGTGTCTATATAAGTGTATTATATTTTGTACTAAATGCTAGCTGGGATATAAGTCCTTTAAGTTCTTCTATAATATTAGTTTTACATTTTTGGGAACAGATAATTATTCCTTCAATTATATTATGTAGATTTTTCAAAATTAAATCGAAATTAAAGTCAATATAAAATGTTTCTTTAATTTTAAAAAAGAATAAAATAATATTTAAGAACCAATGCATATATATTTCACGACATGGACTTATCTAGGGTTGTCAATTAACCGACTTATTTTAGTAACCGGTTATCGGTTAACAGTATTAACCGGAAAAATTAATTAACCGGTTATCGGTTACGGTTACCAAAAATTAACCGGTTAACCAGTTACGTATAAATTAAAAAACAAACACAAATTTTTCATAATTTATTGTTTCTGTTTATTTGTTTAGTAATATACGCATTTAAATGAATTTCATTAACAATTAAATTAAAAAATCGTTTAAATAAGCGTTAACATAAAAAAAAAAAATAAATAATGGATCACTTAGTGATGCATATATTTCAGTCTTTGTTTTTTACAAATTAATTTTAATGACGAGTTATTTTTTAAACAATACAAAAATTTTTGCAGTTTAAAAAAAAATATAAGTAAACTACATATATCTGTTACTTCCATGTTACTTCAAAAATTAACGACATTCAAAATGACAGCATTTTTAATTTAAATTGAATCCAAAATAAAGAAAAAAGGCGGTTGAAAGCAATAAAAAGTGTATCTATCTAAACTCTAAGTATTGATATGGTATTTTCCAATTGGATATTAAATATTTTATAAAAAAATCAATGCTATATTATTTTTTCAATAATATTTTTTAGACTCCTTAAAATAGTATTTTCAAAATACAAGTGCATTTTAGTGTTTTGCTTTCATACGATTTTTCGCTTTATTTTTAATAAAAGTTGACACAGAGAAATCGCGTTCGCTACTAGTAGACGTTGGGCAAATTGTTAATAGAGCATTAAGAAGACACTCAAGCTTCTGTGCTCTTTTCTGAAAGCGATATAAATAGGTGAAATCTTCTACAAGTGAATTTACGCGCTGGTCATTAACATTGTCGTTCGAACTTGGCATTTGGACAGCTCTTATACTTTGACTTAATTCTACATATAAATTGTCAATGAAGGATTTTATTGGCTGCTCACTAAGCGATGCAGAATCCATCTGGCTTGATACATCTGCAGTATATTTGAGTGCTTGTGATCGAATGTTTATTGCAATCAACAAAAGTACATTAGAACTTAAACTAGTTTACATTAGAGAGAGAGAGAGTTATAGCGGTAAGCTCTCAGCTTATATAAAATAAAGTTATATAAAGTTTATAATAAAAGATGAGAGCACTTATACAGGGTGCTTTACATATTCTTACACCTTCCCTTCAAGATATTATTTTAACAATTCAATTTTATAATGTTATGATACATGAAAATTTAGTTTAGTTAAGATATTTTCAATTTTTAAAAAATATAATAATAATACATTAAATTTTTATAATTCACATAGCATGTCTTGTACATAAAAAATAGTTTTAATCAAATTCATATTTTTGTTGTAAAAAACAACTAGCGTGCATTAAAGTTCAAAGCAGTTTTATATAATGAATCACATTTTAATTTGTTTTTTTTTTTTTTTTTTATCTAATGATGATTTCGTCCATACAAAAAAGAACTTTTACTTATCGAATAAAGTAGTGTTTATAAATGAGAGACAAATCATGTTTATAGGTTCTTAAACACGTAATAGAGTCTCGCTCCTATAGTTGTACTGCTTGCTCCTATTGCCGATGCTTTTTTCTTGCTCCATGATCCGGTTTTTGCCTCTCTCTCTCTTCGTATTAAGCTCGCTTGACTGTTTGTTGTTTGTGGGGCATCCATATCAATTGCTAAAGTGGATAATTTTTTCATTTAAAACTAATAACAATTCTGTCAACTCGGTGAGCAAATATAAAGTTAATATAATCAAAAGATACTTGATTTTTATCTTATCAACATTCTTAAACGTCAAGCGGTAAACAAATAATAGAAGCAAGAAAAAAGTTATCAAAATTAAGATATAATTTAGCAACTTTGAAGGATGTAAGAAATTAACGATTATTTCTCTCTTGGACTTTTCTATCTTCTCTTGGCATTGCTTCATGATTTTGAACGTGGTTGAAAAACAACTGTTGCAATCCAACTCTCTCGTGGTGTTCGAACATACCCATTTAGAAAGGTCCTCTTCACAATTTAGGAGATCTTCGCAATGCGTACTGTCTTGAGACTCTATAATTTTCTTGTTACAACTGGTGACCTCGAAATAGTCTCCGTAGGGGCAAGCTGATCATTTTTTACAAGACACTTACTGATAGATGAATGGCTCTCCCGTAAATGTTTATATTCTCCATTGCATGACATGTTGATTTTTTAGGAAAAGTAAAATTTAAGAATTGAAGAAAATTGCAGGAGTTACTACCAAATATCTGTTTATGCAATAAAAAGAAAAAAGTGCTCTCATCTTTTATATGTTTCACAGACTTGATTGAAGATTCGGATGATGAAGACCCAGACGACGACATGCGTAATAATCACTTGTGACTTTTAATTTGCTTTGTCCGCAGCGCCAGGCAGTATATTTGAGTGCTTGTGATCGAATGTTTATTGCAATCAACAAAAGTACATTAGAACTTAAACTAGTTTACATTAGAGAGAGAGAGAGAGAGAGTTTACCGCTATGTCAGCTTATATAAAATAAAGTTATATAAAGTTTATAATAACAGATGAGAGCACTTATACAGGGTGCTTTACATATTCTTACAACATCTGATGAATCTGAAACTGGTAACGTATCACAATCATCACTTAAAGCACAATTTGGGAATAAACGATGGAATAAAGAATTAGCAAGTTCAATACACTCGGCTTTTGTTGAATAAGTTAGAAATAAATTATTATTTGGAAAGCTTTTACTATTTAGGTAAATAATTAATGTGTTGATATTTCTTATTCTCCTGTCTTGTTTTTTTTCTTTTAAATTTTTCTTTTAAAATTGAATATATTTTTGTTTTAATACTTGTTTTCGATATTTGTTAATGTTTTTATTAAAAATTAATGAATTCCCTCACTATCTAACAATGTTGAGGAATTTTTAAAAAATTCGTTTGTTGCTATTTCCAGAGGTTTCAAAACATTGTTAAAAAGTGCTGATGTTATCTCTTCATCACAAAATGTAGGCAATCAAAAATCTAAAGCCGCATGATTAATGCATTTGTAAACTCTTAGAAAATGTGTTAACATTTTACACATAGAGTTCCATCTATGTTGCACATCGAGATACAGACTAAGTTCTTTTCCTTCTTGTTCTTTTATATAACATCATAATTTATTTTATTTTCAGACATGATTTCCTAAAAACTTTTTTCTTTTATTTTCCTAAAAACTTTCTTCATACTTTTTTTAACAAAGGAAAAATGTCAAAATTTAAAATAACTTTCTTTTCTAAGCAATCCTCTCCAGAATATTCTTCATCTGATGAATAATTGTCAAATTCAGTATCGCTACTTTCATCGTACGTTACTTTCATCGTTTTGTGTAGAAAGATTTTACTACACTTAAATGGATAGCGTGATTTTCATGCAAAGTTGAAATATTGGCGCAATATTCTGACCATACTTCTTCATTGCGGCAGCACCATCATGAGCAGACGCTACAATATCGTGTTTAAGGTCCAGACCGAATTCGCACAGTTTATGCTTAACATAGAATTCTAAGTTCTCTGAGTTCCCTCTCATTTTCATTTCCTCAAGGCCTAAATTAAAAACTTCGTGGCGCTTGCTCTGGCTGTCATAAAAACGCAATGAAATATTTATGTATTTGATACCTGACATTAAGGTTCAGAAAGCCATTAATTTATTTCGTTGCTTGAAAAGCTGAAGTTCTAAATGCTTACCTGATATATCAGACCATTATCGAGAAGCGCCCTTTTGTACTTTTGTAGGCTTTAAACTTGAGCATGAGTTCCTCTTTTTTTTCCAAGTAGTATTTGTGTATTAACTCCCAAACGGTTGCTCGACTTGCTGGCATTTTTAATGCTCTGGAGTGTAGATACGCCAGTACTACTTTGGAAGATACCGTTGCATTAACAAACATACCATCTTCTGCAA
The DNA here is from genome assembly GCA_943735915.1 of Pherbina coryleti. NCBI lineage: Eukaryota > Metazoa > Arthropoda > Insecta > Diptera > Sciomyzidae > Pherbina > Pherbina coryleti. Next base: position 185,324,689 of record OX030948.1, on the reverse strand, counting down.
CACATCGTGAAAAAATCTCAGCAAGATTTTGTTTAACTTCAACATTTTAGCAATTAGTGCATCACTGAGGGATGTTAGTGTTTTGTTTGATATAGAAGCGCCGTCTTCAGCAGGTACATTGGAAGAGTAAGATTTCTTGACAACGTTGATTTTATGGACTAATTTGAGATGGTTGACCATTGCAGACGTAGAGGACCGCTTGTATTTCAGTGTTCTTGGGCACCGCAAACAACTTGCTGTGGCGTCCTTTTCATTTTTCTTGAAATAATTCCACACAAAGCTCATTGCACTGCTAAGAAAAAACGTGCACAATTAAAACTCTTTAATTTTTAAGAAAAATCACTGAAAAAATTTGTCTTAGAAAATTTGTAGCTAGAACAACGACATTTATTTAAACAACTGTCAACTGAGATGAGTAAAAAGCAGAATGATATTATCGATAACAAAACAGGGCTGCATGATATATGTACAGTGAGTAACATTAATATTCGGTTTTTTATTTTCTTCTGTATTTGTTGCTTTTTTTTTTATTAAATAAAAAAAAAATCTTAAATTTTATGTTTGGATATTAATCATATATATTTCAGGAATGAGATTATACAGTTTTAAAATATTAAATTAAGTAAAATGCGAAAGAAAAAAGTACAAACAAAATAAAACTAAAAAATTCATGTTACATTAATATTCGGTTTTGTTTTTAATTATGTAAAAGGAACTATTGTTAATAATACATAGAAATTAAAATGAATATTTTGTACTATAACCTTTGTTTTTGATAACATCTTCTACACGTTTTGGCAAATTGGAAATAATTTTTGAGGTATAATCGCATCCAATTTTATGCCATTCTTCCTGAAGTCTACTTTTCAAATCCCGTGTGGATGAAGCAGGACTCTTGCGAACACGTCGATCCAATTCGTCCCATAAATTCTCTATGGGATTCAAGTCGGGGGATTGAGGGGGCGTATCGATTACCTTTGGGCAATTGTAGAGCAACCATTCTCGAACCACGTGAGCCTTATGTTTTGCGTCATTATCCTGGTAAAGTTTAAATGACCTTAGTACAGGCCCGTAGCCAGGATTTACCTAAGGGGAGGGTTTGGATTAAAAAAAATATCGATAGTTTTTGATATCGATAAAGAAAAGGTATTTTTTATATAATTACCAGAAAGATGGGAAAAATCAGTGGCTAGAAATTGACAATACTTTGAAAAATGAATTTTTAGCTTTATCGATTAATGAAGCTTTAATGTTTAATATGCACATGAAACCACGTCTACTTACCATATAAAGTGATTCAGTCAAAAATCAAAATCGAATATTTTCCTTTAAAACTATGACGAAAATGTTTTTACAAATAAACATTTTATTGGCTGCTTAACCTTCATCGGTCCCTAATTTCTAGAAACGAATAAGTTCCTTCTGTGTAAATTTTACACATTTTTTCAACAGCCATATTTTTATCGATGATTGAAATTAATGCGACCTAGTCGTTAAAAATTATTTATTATTCATTATTTTATTTATTTAAAAAAAAAAGATTTTTAAAAAACCAGCCAAAATCCTAGCACGGTCGATTTGCTGAAATTATATTAAAAAATATCAGCTTGAAGTTGAAAAGTGTGTGTAAAATTTACACAAGGGACCGATTAAGTCCCTTCGGTTAAGGGACCGACTTTGAATATACTTTGGTTCGGCCCTGGGGGTATTTTAACTTCGGTCCAGTGGAGGATCATTTCTTACCATATATTATATATTGTTTTATTTTTAATATCAAATTTTTTTAATCTATTTTATTTTAAAGATACAGAATCATTTTGGGAGGTTTATGTAAAAGTGGGCGGATCACGCCCAGTTTTGGTAGTGACATTTGTAATGATGATATGAAGCTATCTACCAAATATCAATGAAATGCGCTGTACGAATCGAAAGTTATGCCATTTTAAATCATTATATACATGAATTTTATATGGGATGTAGGCGTGGTCATTGACCTATCATGCTTATTTTCAATACTTAACAGCGTATTAATAATAGTAATATACACACCAAGTTTCATTTTCTTTGATTTCTCTGTTTGTCCGTAATCGTAATTTTAGCACAGATGGACGATCGGACGGACACGGCTAAATCGACACAGGAGGTGAAGTTGATCAAGAGTATAATATATGTTTGTACCGGAGATGTCTTTTTATCTGCGTTATACATGCATACTTCCCATATAAAGAGACCTTGTATGGGAAGAGGGCGTGGCAGTTGACCTATAATTATAATTGGTCAAATTACTTTATTTTGTATAAAAAGTATTGGTACAAAATTTCATGACTGTAGCTTTTATAGTTTTTGAGATAATTGCAAATGTCATCCTAAAATTGAAAAAGCGCACTGTGCGCTGGCAGGAAAATTAAAATTTGGTGGAGGCACATAAATGCTTTGAAAACTTTCAAGGCGGTTCGAATCGAAAATATTGCTCATCAACTTGGAAATATCGTTATTCGGACATTGATATACTTTCGAAGTCGAAGGCAGTACCGATGAATCAAATGATATTTCTGGAACAATTTCTACAATCATACATACATACAAACTTAGAGTTATAAACATTAAAAGTAAAATATTAATACCGCAACTTGTACTACCGCTTTCCACATAGCATTAAAGCTTTCTACAACTGCAGGTTACAAAGGAAGTTCTGAAGACTTTTCAGATTCCAAAGTTTCTTGAACGTTTTCTGCAATACAGATGAAATATAATATTATTCGGATTTTGTCGGTTCCGCATCAAGCAAAAAGTTAATCCATCAATATTCAATCAATGCAAACACGCTACCAAAAAAAAAAAAAAAACACGGCTTTCAAACATTCAGAAATATTCGGCAACTTTTTAACACATTTACGCATTGATGAAGGAAACCGTTCTAGCCTTTTTTACTTCTGGTTTCTGCAGCCAATTAAATAGACTAATTTTTGTAGTTTTGGCACAGTAAAATTAGCAATAGAAACTTTTAAACTTATCTAACGAAACACAATCAAAATTTCACCACTTTCACGTAACACCTGTCAACGCAATAAATTCTTAAATTGCTGTTAGTAGACAAAGTTCAATTGAATGTATCGAACGTTTTCGATATTTAAGCATTTTGATGTTTTCGCTATTGCTGTTTGCACTTGCAGTTTGCACTGTAAGAGAAAAAAGATGCACGTGCAGCAAGTATTCGCAAATTGGCAAAGTTATATTAATTCTAATATATTATTTTTATACTTTTTGGATCATAAGGGGGGTTTTAACCCTAACCCCCCCCCCCTTTGTCTACGGGCCTGCCTTAGTATCCCCATTTTTTCCGCTGATTGTCTCAAATTGTTTTTTAAAATATTAAGGTAAGACTCTTTGTTCATTATCCCATCGATAAAAACTAAGTTTCCTACTCCTTTGGCCGAAATGCACCCCCACACCATTACACTGCCACCACCGTGCTTTACCGTAGGTTTATTGTTTTTATTTTTCGGCTCCTCATTTGGTTTTCGCCAAACCATAACTCGACCGTCACTTCCAAAGAGATTAAATTTACTTTCATCAAGGAATATGACATCGGGTTTGTTCGGCGTAGCGCAATATTGCGCATGACATGCACTGCTACTACTTGTCTGCACTGCACATGCACTGCAACACTGTTGCGATGCTTTGACAATGCGCAGTAAAAATTTTTTTAGAACGACGAACAATTATGGAGTGTTTAATTAATTTGGTAATTGACGAAGCATACAAGAAAAATTATGAAATACGTTTATATAAAAAGAAAGAAAGACAGTATAGTTTAAAAAGAAGAAATTTTTTATTAACCACGATTTGGAAGATTGCAAAATTTTCTTTGCAGCTGGTCTCTGTTACTGCTGAAGTTGGAATTCACCTTTTTTATTTCGTCCAGTACTTTGCCCCATAGCACAGATTTTTTTTCCTGCCAGCTTGAAAATCGCCTTCCAAGTCCAGACGGAACCTTATTAATAATTTCCACTAAAATATTAAAAAAGACAAATAATTACTAAATATAATAAATATTAAATTAAACACCACAAAAAAAGTAAAAATAAAATCAACTTACTCTGTATCATCCATTTTGCGCAGCTAAAAAATTCTCACTGCGCTATTTGCTAGTATTTGCGCATGTATTGCAACTATTATGCTCAGTGGAACGCTTGACGCTGCAGTGTTGCAATAAATTTCTTCATAGAACGTTATGCCTTAGTACTGCTGCAATATTGCAGACATATGCGCACGCCGAACAAACCCATCATTCCACCAGTCTGCGCCCTTTGTAACGTGATCCTTAGCGAAATTCAGCCTTAAGCTTCGATTTCGCAAATTCACAAACGGCTTCTTTCTTGCTACTCGGCCGTTATAACCTTTCGCTTTAATAGTGCGACGAATAGTCTGTGCGGAAACTGTCTTGCAATAGGCTGTGGCTACTTCTGAAGCTATTTTTGGTGCACTCAAGCGGGGGTTATCCTTTATTTTTTGCAGAATACTCCTCTCTTCCTGTACAGTCAATTTCTTCGGGCGCCCTTTTTGTTTAATTGATAGCACTCTGCCTTCTTCCCTGTATCTTCTGACTATGTCGCCTACAGAACTTGATCTCATGTTCAACATTTCAGCAATTTCACTATAAGTTTTCTTCTTAACGTAGTAATTAATCACGAGTTCCCTTTTTTCTATTGACGTATTTTTACCCTTGCTTTTCGAGGTTATCTCATTTTCAGGTCAAAACCTGTTCACACATTCGCATTTTTATTTATGGCATTTTCATTTGACAGCTGTTTGTTTAGTTTTGATAATTGTGCAAAAATGGAAACACACGGAGTTTTATTTAAAATTTATTGCAATGAACACTAAAACAACGCGCTTTGCAGCCGAATTCATGTCAAATAAGTATAAAAAAAACAGAAAATTGTGAGTTAAATATATAAAATGTATACATAAGATGAATATACATTTCGCCAATATCTTATGGTAGCAGAGGCAGCCGCTTCCTTGTCGTCAGCTCGAAAATTATTATGGGAAAAGGTAAATAACTAGTTAAAGGCTCAGTCAATATGAAAATAATTTTTTCAGCCACGCACCAAGTCTTTTTGGGAAATTGATTGCCAATCGAATGACGAAGATTTTTTCAAAAATAGTTTCCGTATGGATCGATTGTCTTTTGAACTGCTCTGCGATCTTCTGAAATGCTTGGAAAGAAGTAACACAGTCATGCTCAATGCAATTCCTTTAAGGAAAAGAGTAGCTGTTGCTTTATATTCGCTGGGATCCTCTGCAGAGTACCGTACCATATCCAACATGTTCGGTATCGGCAAATTAACTGTTTGCACAATTTTGCGTGAATTTTGTGAAGAAGTCTGGAAAGTTTTGAGGCCGGAGTACATGAATATTTTTCCTCTCACACTGGAAAAAATTCAAGAGAATGTTGAGGGTTTTAAGAAAATGGGTCTCCCACAATGCTTTGGTGTTATTGGTAAGAAATATCTACAACAACCGTCTCTGGCCTAATAAATTAAAGATACCCATATATATTTATCCAGATGGCTGCCACGTCGAAATACATCCAAGAACAGAAGACGCAGTTGACTATTACAACTATAAAGGATGGTATTCGACTGTTTTAATGGCACTAGTTGATCATAGGTAAGTGGGATTGTTATAATCTCACTCAATTTTGGAAAAGCTCAATCACTTCAATTAATAGTTTTTTAGATATCGGTTTATTTATATAAACGTCGGCAGCCCAGGTCGTTGTAACGATTCACAGCTATACGAAAACTCATTTCTGAAAAGGGAACTTACAGACTGCGAATTGATGACAGAAATGAGCACTGTGTTGTCCAATGTTGTTGTTCCCGTGTACATCATAGGAGATTCAGCTTTTAAATTAGCTCCAAACCTGATGAAACCGTATGCCTATAGTATTGAGCAGAATTTGTTTGAAAAAACTTCAATTACAGTCTTTCGAAATGTAGAAGAGTAGTAGAAAATGCATTTGGGCAGCTTAATAGGCTTGGGTAGTTCATGAACGAACTAGTTCAATTGAACGATTCCCACTCATGAACTATGTGAACTAGTTCAGTGTTTCTCGTTCTTTTAGTTCTTTTAGTTCATTTTAGTTCAATTGATATTGCAGCGAGTAGGAACAAAACGAACGAGGGCAAGAATAACTAAATTTACCATGCTATGGTTTGAGTCCTTGGTTTGAGACACTTTTTGTTTATGCACTAATACAAATGGTGAATTTGATGGATATCACATATTCATACCAAGTTTGTAACGAACTAAAAGAACGAACGAACTAAAAGAACTAACGAACTAAGAGAACAAACGAAGTAAAACATGCAACGAACAAAAAGAACGAACGAACTAAAAGAACTAAATGAACGAACTAGTTCATTACATACGATTAAACTAAAAAGAGCGATCTTTGTGGTGAGCTAAAATGCCCAAGCCTACAGCTTAAGGCTCGCTTTCGACGTGTAGGCAAAGGAATAGACAATGACATTACTAACGCAAATATATTTTATAAGCATGCTGTACATTGCATAATTTTTTAAATGAACGGAATGAGCACATAAAAATGACTTGAATTCAGGAGCAAGAAAGCATTGATCGTAGACGACAGCCTCCCAATCAAATTTACATGCTGCATGACAACGATGTCCAAGCGACCGAGATCAGAAGCGCTATCGCTACCCATATAAGTAAGTGTTTTTTTTTTATTTATTTTAATTTATTTATATATTACTTACTAAGGATTGAAGGATTTAAAACCAAATTCAGCAATCCTTCTTCTTCAAATATTCGATGAAAGCATTGTTCATTGCTACATTGCTTTTGACAAATTCTTCTAGCAGACTAGAATTTATTTTATCTGTATCAGCCATCTCCTTTAAAATATCTCCCATTTCTTGTTGTTGCTTTTCTATTTCAGTTTCAATTATTTCCATATTTTTCAAAACCTGATTGTGAACAGTTCTATTTGTTTTTTTAGTAACAGTGGATGGAGATGGCGATCCAATTATTGGCGATACCTCCAGCGAAGAGTATGTCATTGATAGTGCGATTGACTGGCTGGACGGCATTGTTTCACCTTAACGGAAAAAATTTAATTAAAAACATAACAGAGAAGTTGATCAGTACTTACACAACAAGCTATCTTCAACCAACTCGTCAACATTATTTATCTTGAAGCTGCCTAAAATCTGGTGCACAGTACTGTAGTGCTCCCAGCTTGCAGGCGAGCCTCCCGAAACTCCAGTTTTAGTTTTCTCGGCCCTGCAACGTAAATAAATTTGCATAAATAATAGAAAATAAGAGTTAATTTATTCTAATAAGGGGTATGAACAGTAAGCCTCAATTTTTTGGAACACATTTTTTTCCAAAGTTTTACATTTTTCATACCCCTTAAGCGGCTGAATGGCAGAAAGTTTTTTTAATTTGGTCGATTGAGTTTGGCACAAGGGTGTTCTTTTTGCCTATATCTTGTTGATAAGTTCTGTATTTTGCTTTTTATTTCCTCGCCGGTTGCATTGATGTTGTGTTTCTCGAGTACCGCTGCCATGTTTTTATAAACGTGCCCGTTCTTACGTGCACTTCTAAGCTCCGTAATTTTTCAGCCCACAACTCTATTAGTAAGCTTTCCGCACGCGGCCCCCATATATTTCTTTTTTTATATTTCCTTTTTTCTGTAAGAGATATTTAATTACTTAAATTTTTTACAACAAATTAAATTTCTTACCTATTTGCAATTCTGACATTTTCAACAATTTATTCATCAGAGATGCATGTTTGCTTGTAAAAAATTATCGATAACTCAGTGTTGCATTGATTTTTATCTCATTTTCGAGCTCATTTTAGCTGAAAATGTGACGAAAATGAGTCGCGACTCATTTTCATTTGACAGGATTTAGTATGGCGAAAATGCGCATTTTCAGCTCATTTTCGGTCGAAAATACCATTCGGAATATCATTACACATATTTTGCGTTGGCCTTTAATATGCGAAGCTTCCATCCATGAGCACTGGACCTGCATTTCCTTACTCATAATAAGGTCGAGCATAGAAAGCATACGTGTTTGCGCACAGTCACTACGTGAAACCTTTATTTTAAGCCATTTCATCTGCAAAAATCAAAAAAAAATATTTCATTGATAAATTAAGCATTTCAAAATTCGGTACAAGAATATACCCATTTCTCTTTGAAATCCTGATCCTCGAGGCATGTTTCCAGGTTTTCGAGCTGCTTTTCATTTTCTACCTTGGAATACGGAGCATCGTTGGTTAATACCCCTGCAGCAAAATGATGACCAGACTCTTTTAATAAGTCCATCATGAAAACTACTTTTGTTGACAAATTGTCCATATAGTCGGACATTATGTTTAGTTTTTCGTCAATTTTTGGAAAAAATTGTGAAATTTCATCTAATTTGTCAACCGTCGTAGTAATCGTGCCGCTTAGAGGAACTTGTGTTTCAGGCAGAGAATCTTCAGTAAAATTGTTGAGAATTCTGGGATTTCTGGCATTGCAGCTGTTTCGTCTGCCGATATTTGAGACTGGCTACTGATGTCTGAAGTAAAAGCGTCATTGAGCGAACGACACGATTGAAAGGATCCCATGGTTGACGATGAGGAGGGCGCAGCTTCAACAACTAGTGCCTCGTTTCTTTTTCTCTCGAAACTTCCTGTGAAGTTCACGATCGTATTTTCGCTTCTGAGTTAAGCTTTCATCATCCATTCATTCTTTTAGCCAGTCTTCGCTTTTTACATTGTTCCCTGTTATTTTCCAAATAGGCCTGGTACATTACTAGATCTTGTTTCAATTTCTTTCTGCACCTTCGAACTTTATTTGGAAACTCCATAATTGTTCAGGTAATCTATAAAAGAACATTGACAGCTCAAACTGAAAAAGGTTTCAGTCGCGACATTTTTTAAAAAAATTAAAAAATAAAATAAAAAACGATTGCCGAGCGTTACTTGTCATTTGAAAATGCTTTAACATACTAACGTTGTTACTCTCCACACCTTTTACTATGTTCAGACTGGGATCTAAATGCGCATTAAAAGCTTAATTCGCATTTATTTCCTTAATGCTTCTCTAAATGCGAATTAGTCCATATAAAATTCTGTCAAGTAAATTCACATAAGTGCTCAAATGAGCATTTAGCAGTTTGCGACCCTGCTTCCATGTTCGAATACATTTTACTCGTTTGTTTTGACAGTACTCGTTATTAAATTCAACAGCTGTTCGTCATTCGATTTATGAACTGGAACGAGTTTTTGTTTTGCGTTTTTTTAATTTTTGAAATGTTATTATATATACTGCGCAAATTATACTTGCGCATTGAAAATGCGGGTAGTCTTCAGCGGAAGTGAGGTTTTTATTAATAAAATAAAACTTATAAAAAATAAACTTGACAATTCTGGTTAATTTTGCCTTCACAATTCTTAGTTCTTAATTTTCATTGATCCGGTCCGAACTAGTCGTACTCGTATGCAATTCAGTTCAAGCGCTAAGAGTGAATGATCAATCTATGCGAGCTTGAGGTCCTTTTATACAAAAGTTCAATACAGGGTTGCATTTGTAACATGGTTAAATTATTACAGCATTGTAGTTTTGACAGTGATGTAGTTTTTAAACAGGGTTGCAGATTTTAGCAGGATTGTAGTTTGACAAAGTTTATAAGGGTGAACACACAGGGTAAAATAGTACTAGAGGTGCTTCATTTTATTAATTAAATACACAAAAAATGCCCTGTTCAAAAATAGATAAGAAGATTTCGTTGACTAAAACCGATAGCAAAGGACTGGCCTGAAAGCAACAAATTATCGAAAACGTGCGCCGCTCCGTGGGGAAATATCCTCATACCTTTGTCTTTTAGGTGCAAAATATGTGCAATAACATGCTGAAAGATCTACGACAAGAATGGAAAGCATTCTTAAAAATTCACTCTGGTAAAAATCATATTGTGGTGATTGGTATTGAGTCACCACAATATCATGCAAATAGTTTTGAGACGCAACAAAGCTGAAGAAGTTGAAACAGATTTCCACAAGCTTTCCAATAGACTTACGTGAGGGGATGGTCAGCCACTGAATCGCCAAAGCAAGAGGTACTTGACTGGACCAAATATTACTGAGCGATAGAATATGCAGCGGTAGAATAACATTTGAATAGACTCTTGACTCATTTCTGTGCACGATATCTTGTTGTCAAAATTTTAGTCAAAATTTGTGATAAATGAGAATAAACCTGTGAATAGAAATTCTTTACTGATTGCCTTCCTTGTATTAAGCACGACATCTGGTATTCCAGCGTACTTAAGTCCCTTTTATCAGTGGGTAGTGAGACATTAGGAAATTGCTTTCCAATTCAATGGGGTGTTATATGATTCAAGTATTTGGTCCGCTTTTCCTATAATTCGGTTTCTGATAACATTTAATATTCCGAAATATTTTGGCCTGCCTATTTGGTATTCGTAAATCTTTAGTATTCTCTCAACACTCTTTTCCAACTGCCAAATTTTGTTGGGTTCCTATTAAATTCCCTTAAGGATCTGACTACGTCAGGTATATTATCTATTTCTGGCAATTCGCCTCTTAATCTATAATCTATAGTTTGGTCCATTATACTATGTTTACATTACGGGAGCAAATGATTCAAAATGAACACATTTCGAGTTTTTCACTATTTGTTGCACAGTGTGGTACAGAGGTCAGTCTGAAGGCGATCCTCCAGACGCTCCTACCGTTGGCATCTCTTTCCTAAAAAAATAATGTAACAGACATTAGTGTAAAAGTTGGCAGAGGTGGCGGTCCACATTGCAAGAGTGGGCCTAACATCTCAAATATTACTTACTTGTACTTACTGGTGAGTTCTTGCAAACGCCACGGAGCTCACCAACTCTCTCTTCCCAGAGCTCACAAAGTAACTGCTCTGCACCTACAGTCCACATTTTCCTGCAGGAATTTCTTTTTTTTATTAGTTTTATCCATTTGAAATAATTTTATTTAAATTATTTGTGGCACTAAATTTTATTGGGACAATTCCTGAATAAAGCATACTTCCCAATATAATGTTTGACATTTTCCTTTCTTTTTAGTGCGTTTGGTGTGTTTTTCTGCATTGAATGCGTTCGAAATACATAGTTTGTAATTAGTTTTAAGAACGTGGCCAATCTGATTCATTTATTTCAAATGAGATGATTTGCAAATGAAAATTCGTATGAGAAATGGGATGATTTCGGTTCTCATTTGGCTGAATGAGCCGGAATGAGTCATTTGGCTCAATGTAAACGTAGTATAACCTTGTTACTCTCCACAACTCTTTGGTTTAAAATATTTCACATAATTTCCGTAAAAAATAAACTATTTCTATTTTGGTGGTTTCAGTCGCGACCAAAACTGCTTATTTTAAATAATTTGCCAAAATTATAATTCGAAAGCCATGTATATAAAATTGCTGCACAAAGTAGACAGATTTTGTAACTTTCAGCTGGTTATTGTTTTGATTGCCAACTATAGTGTGTAAGAAACACGTGCAATGCACTTTTTTCAAAGTATTTTTTTTTATAAATATCAAGAAAATTGTATCAAATCTTTCAGAATATGATATATACATGTGTTTTTAATAATATAAACAGCAAATATAATTAAAAATGCGAATTTTGTTTTTGAGTTTCTAGGGGTAATTTTTCGTGGAAACACCCTGCTGCAACATGTTGCTGCTGATTGTGCGTAACAACCGAACATCTTACCTGCTGCGCAGCGAAAGAGGACGTCACCTGTTGCTCTGCCAAAAACAAAACGCCCGAAGAATGCTCAACTTCCGGCCAAGTCCAGGAATTTGCGCCCGCAACCTGCGCCCCAGATGAAAAATCAAAAAGTCTGTGCGGCTTGTAAGTGAACTGCTGTTGGAATCTCGGCGATAGACTTTGCCGCAAGAGTTTGTTCATCACTCGGCTGCATCGGTTGTCCATCGTGGGACAATACCACGGGAGCAGAGACCCAGTTGGGAGCTTCAATAGAGTCCATTGAGGACACGTTTGAGGCCTTTTATGGTACAAAATGAACTATTACTTTTGTTATACTCTTCCTTTAGTTAAATAAAAAACAATAGTTTGAGATATAGTTAGATTTTTAAAAGTTCACAATTCATTTTAATTTATTTTATTTTATTTTATTTTCAGATCCAGAAAAACACGTGCAGTCAATTCGACGTCTAGAATCAATCCAAAAGTTTAAAGCAATTCAGGGTAAAAAGTTAATCAGTCTCAGGGTTGCAATAACTTTATGTTTTGTAATAGAATTGTAAAAGAAAGTCACTTGGTTGTTGGTGCTATGCTCTCAAACTTACTTTTTATTTCAAAAACTTCTTTCTTTCTACTTTTACAATTGTGTATCCCAGCTAGACAGCTCTAACGTAGTTACGCACACAATGAAACAAAATTTGGTGTTCACTAACACTCTCTTACATTTTGTTGTCATGTTAAACAAAGAAAGTTGTATGTGTTTACATAGCTTGCTCTTTTACGCAGCAAACAAGCTGAGGGTGTGAAAAAGCAGCGAACAAAAGCTTTAAGCGTTCTTTACCCTTAAATAAACAAATTTAAATATGGTGGCCGTGGCGCATAGGATAGAATGCGAGTCCCGTATGCCAGAAGACCAAGGTTAAATTTCCGTCTGATACTTGATAGTTTTTCAGTAAAATTTAATAGTAAATCAATTAATACACTTAAGAAAAAATTGTGATTTAAATAATAAAATAAATAAAAACAACCTTCTTTCTAAAAGAAGTAGAGTTCCTTAAATAGAGCTAAAAAAAAGTTTGCAATATTTCGAAATTAATCTTTTTATTTTTATAAATATGCTTTACTTTATACTTTATAAATACAAACATTTATAATTTGCCCGTAATGAAAATAGAAAACAAAACACTTCTAAGCAAAATTTAAGAAAAAAAATTTGGTTTTATTCGTGGAGGATATGAACCCGCGCATGTTCGCGTTAAAAGCCAGAACTCTAACCAGTACACTATGGTCGAAGAGCTCTTCGGGACGCTAACTGCGGACCATATTAAACAGCTGAATTTGTTTTTTAATTCCTTATGGAATTTATTATTAGTGTGAGCAGAACATCTATAGCTTTTTTAATAGATAAAACATGTGTGGCAGACAGAGATGCCAGACCACACGGATAGACAAAAAGGCGTTATATTTTGCACGACGCTAGAACAAATATAACGTAATTTGTATGGAGCATTTTATATGAATACAACGTCAAAGGCGTTATGTGTATGCCATATATATGGCATATCTAACAGTTAGGTGTCTAGCTGGGATGTATCTACAAGCTGCTCTGCCAACATTTTATATCGTCGGTAAATCGTAGAAAGGCCCTAATTGACATTTTTGGTATTGTTCTGGAGACGCAAAAAACTGTATAAAAACCGCCAAAATAGAAAATTCAAAATTGTTTAAATGTAGTATACTTAAAAAAACAGCAATATATTTATTTTTATTGAAAAACATAAATTTTTTTTATTGATACTTCTTTTATTTCATTTAGGGCTTTTTGACATCATTTTTATGTATCCGAAAGTGCATTTAGGGCTTTTCGCCGTAACTTCTGAAACTAAAAATTTAATTCATTTATACAAAAATAAAATAAAAACTAGTAAGAAATGATCTTCGACTGGGCCGAAGTTAAAATACCCCCACGGCCGAACCAAAGTATATTCAAAGTCTTAAGCAATCAATAAAATGTTTATCTGTAAAAACGTTTTCGTTATATTTTTAACAGAAAATATTCGCTTTTGTTTTTTGATAAAATGGCTTTGTATGGGAGGAGGGCGTGGTTTTCACCCAATTTGGTTGAATTCCATACACATAGTACACGTTATATATCAAAGTTCATATGCAAAATTTCAAGCCCATACATTAATTTTTGTGGATTTTAGAGAAATTTTACCTTTTTGATAAAGTCACTTTGTATAGGAGGTAGGCGTGGTTTTCATCCGATTTGATTGAATTTCATGCTTAGAGTGTATTTTGAACATCAAAACGCATATGCAAAATTTCAAGTCCATATATTCATTTTTGTTGAATTCTAAGAGATTTTACCGTTTTGATAAAGTCACTTTGTATGGGAGGTAGGCGTGGTTTTCATCCGATTTGGCTCATTTACGAACTTGACCTTCATTTTTTAGATAGAAGCTTAAATATAGAATTTCGTGACGATAGCTTTACAATTACGACTGGAATCGTGATCACAGACAGACGGACAGACGGACAGACGGACAGACAGACGGACATGGCTAAATCAACTCGGGTGGTGATGCTGATCAAGAATATATATACTTTTCTATACCTACCACGCCTCCTTATGGGCGTTACAAACGGAGTGACAAAATTAATATACCCCCATTTACGTTTTTTAAACGTGGGGGTATAACAAGCCCGAAATTAAATATATTATTAAATATAGCACTACTAAATATAGCACTACTAAAGCAAAATTAATGAAATTATTAATGTATTACATAAATTGCAAATTGTCATAAAATTGGTGGCAATCCTCCGGCAATAAAATTTTCAAATCTTGTAAATGGTCCCACTTTTTCTTTGAAATTTGGATTTTTTGACTATATAAAGGGCCTGGCATTACTATGGAAAAACTTCTTGATTGTGATGTCATAGGTAAGGGTTGATATTCATCCTGTATGTCAGTTTTGAAAAATATTTCGTGAGAAGGGTCATATGCCAAGGCTCTGAGCATATTTACTGTCGGATCGCCAGCTTTTTTTCCTGTAAATATAATCAAAATACATACAAATTAGAAAGCTTAGAATGTATCAGAATAACTTTATCAGAATAACAATGTATAAGAATAAATAATTTAGAAACTTACCAGGTCGAATTGTTGTATAACGTTTAGGAATATTTTCATAATTTAAGAAGTAATCATAGCTTAATTGGTGAACTTGAAGAGGTGGTTTTTTCCGTGCTTCGCTGATCAACTGAACGAATTGAGATGGTAGGTTGATTTTCTTGTTTTTTATTTTTCTTTCAATAAGTGAGTGTGTTGCATCACACTCCATTTGTGTGTGGCCCTTTATTAAATATTTGTGTTCTATGGTTATTTTCTTTTCTACGCATAAAGAAAGTAAAGCAATTGAAAGTACGACGTTTCGATTTTGGTATCCACAACCATCGGAATAAATTATAATGTGATGGATGTCTGCTCTACGAGTTATAAGATTGTTAATGTGCTTGATAATACAAGTCGCAAATATTGATGCGACGAGCTCTCCGTCCGTTTCATCCCATACATAGTTCACCGATTCATGACTAACAACATTATAGATGGTAAAATTATGTACCTGCAACTTCATTTTATAATAGGCAGAGTTTGCGTTCAACTGAGGAATTAGTTTAACAGCCTGCATATCTACGCAAAGTAGAGTGCTTAATCCTGCAGAAGCGTTTTCTGTGTCACTTCGTTTTTCTTCCCGCATTCTTTCTACATCTTCCCTATGCAGTTTATACTCTTCCTCCGATACATTTTTTGCTTTATACGATAAGCATAAATCGCACTCGTCTTTTTTAGGAATATAAACTGAATAATTTAACTCTTTTGTTAATTTTCTAAAATAGTTATAGCTCAATGCTTGTATTTCGTCACTTTCACATTTATTTTTATATAATTTATAAACTTCAGATAGTGAAGTGAAATCTGCTTCAAAGTAAAATTTGTTTGTACTTTTTCTACAATAGTGGGACTCCATCTTAGGTAGGCTATCTAAAAAGCTTTTCAAATTATTCCGGTTACGCAGGTTTTGTTGACCGATTAAGGAAACCCGCTTTGACTGTACTCGCAAGATTTTTGAATCATCAGGGCTAATTTGAGTGCCATGAATACAGCTGCCTTTTATCCAATTTCTCACCATCTTCTCTTTTAAATCTAATGTCGAAAAAAACATTTGACGACATACTTGTAAACGTTGGGAATTATGTTTTAAAAAATATTCAAGAGACTGAGTGCGCGCTGAGTTTTCAGACACAACTCGCTTTCTGTTAACGGAATCAACAAGGCCTGTTACATATAACTTTTTTTGTTCCCATGTCATTTTCCAAAATCCATCAAAGATTTCTTTCCGTACAATTGCACTAAAACGTGAACAGTTCCGGTTACTTCTTTGTTCGCAATATTTCGAAGTGCACGGTGGTCCAAGCTGTCTTTTAGTCCTCTGGCACAACCCGTTTTTAATCGAAACGCCCGTATATTCATCTCCTTTCATTCGTTTTTTAGTGTTTAAAATTCGAGCGCGTTTTGATTTTTCCGGTATTGGATCAGCGGCATTAATCTCACATAAAATATTGTCAGAAACACTCATTTTGAAAGATTAAAAAAACGACCGCACTCGTTCCGACACAAGTTATGCACTAATTTTTTCTAATTCTTTAAAAATTAAAAAGCCACTTTGCTATGCATTTAAAATTCTATAGAAATTCAAAGCCTTCTACGCTACCCATTGCAAATTAAAAATTTTCAAATTCAAAACTACTTTGCCAGGAAATGCATTTAGGGCCTTTTTACATCAAGAAAAGGTAAAATGCATTTAGGGCTTTTTGATATCACCTAATAACTTCGGTATTTTTGGTGCTATCGATTCAATTTTTTGGGTGAAGGTGTATTTCAGGTTAATCTTCAAGAATATGTAAAAAAAACGTGTTTCAAAAAAATCGTCAATTAGGGCCTTTCTACGATTTAACGACGATATACAAAAGTCAGTCAACGCTTACAGTGCTACCACCTTATTACAAGAATAGTAAAATTTTATAATTGTAATAGAGTTATGAAGATGCCACCTTGCGTAATAAAGATTTTTGATATTTTTTTATTCGGATTTAAGTTTAAACATATAATAATATAAAAAATTCGAAAAATAGCGTTTAAAAAATAGCACTGAATTCATTAAAATTTGCTAAATTTCCGGCTAATAGTAATTTAAAATTTAGTAGCGATAAAATTTTAAAAATGGCTAAATCTAGCCGGAAAATAGCTAAAATGGCAACACTAATGGTAAACCATGCAGTGATGAAATCTGGGCCAGAATAAAAGAAGCCTTCTGTCTAAAAAATATAAAAAGCCTTGCGGCTAATATTAAAAGACGTTAATCGACAATATCTCTAATATGCCTCAAAAGAACTGTAGAACTTTTAATCATTTCAGAAAAATATAAACTAGCAACTTTATACTATCTAAAAAAATTACAAAAAAAAAAAAAGAAAAAAATCAGTCATATGTTAAGAAAATCAAAATCCGTCTATTTTTCATTAATTTATTCTTAATTTTCATTCATAATTCCAATTTTTTATTAATTATTAATTGAAAAAATTTTAAAATATAATTAACTTACTTAATCTATCAGAACGACTGATTTTGAGCTAAATATTCTTAAAATTTCAAATCTATCTCATAACTTTTAACTTTTTTGAAATAGTTTGCTGTAAAAATTTTCTGAGATATTATAATTTAGTAATTAAAATATTTGATATTTGATTCTTCAGGCTCAGAAGGTGGTAAATCACTGATACTGAATTCTTCGCATTTTAAAGCTATGATATTTGTCTATATCGTCCATACTAATTACTTAAGGGGGGGTAAGGTTTGTTTCGTCTTGAAAATACCTTTTTTCATGAATTTTTTTAGAAAAAACTATAACAGTAGGTTTATTTTACACATTATTATATAAAAGTACAGCATTTATAGAATATTTAAAAAAAGTTTTGTTAAAAAATAGAGAGAAATAACGGAATTATTGAAGATCTCCGCAGGTGCCTCGAAAAAAAGTCTTTGTGCGGTGACCAGCCTACAGCATCACTGGATCATCTGAAACAAAAAAATCAAAATGCTTTCTTTAGTTTATTACTTTATCTCTCCAGTGACGTCGAGTTTTTTTTTAATTTTTTTCAATTTTTGGCACCATTTCGAAGCTAAAATGACGATTTTTTACGAAAAAATCTACCTATTTGTTATTGTAAAATTGTTAGTAATTAAAAAATTTAAAGCTCTCGACGTCACTTGAGAGCTATTTATATGTAGAATATGAGTACAAAATTTCAAAACGATCGGTTCAGTAGTTTTATCTGTAAGCTGGTCACCGACTTTAAAAATTACATGTTCGGGAAAATCGATTTAAAGTTTTGTACACTAAGCAACACTAGTTGGAGGTACGGTCATTCAACCTTCTGTAACTTCATTAGTTTTGCTCCGAATGACCTAAAAATTTAATACAATATTCTTCAGATGTTGTACTTTCAGAAACAAAAATAAAAAAAAATAAAAAAAAGTTGTCAAACCTTACCCCCGCCCCCTTAACCGTTGTGTCGATCGTAGAGCCCACGGGTACATTTGCAACTTTAATTTTCCTGTATCTTCCAAACGGTTAGTCCGATTGACCTGAAATTTCATGATATCCTCAACCATACACTTTTGCATCATGTGGTGATGCAAACTTTGCAAAGTTTCATCAAGATTGGAGCAGCAGTTCAGTCGATACAGCCCAAATTCAAGTTAGTGGAATGGCGTCGACTGCTGATGTACCCGGGTACTTGTATGAAAATTCATACAAATATATAGAAATAAATGGCAAAGTTCACTTTATATTGCTATATCTTCCAAGCGGCTAGTCCAATCTTGATGAAACTTCGTATCATAGCTTGGAAATATGTAATTGATATTGGTGTGAAATTTCAGGTGAATTGGACCAACCGTTTGGAAAATATAACCCAGTTACTAGAAAATGACCTAGCGTCAACAGCTGATGTACCCAGGTACTTCTATGAAAATTCATACAAATATATAGAAATAAATGGAAATATTTAGTTTATTTTATGGAAATTTGTTTATTTATTTATAGAAAATCGTTATAATGAAAGTAAAAAATATATTTTATGAATTTTAGCAGCATCTGAGGCATTGTGGATGATCCTTCGAGTGCTCTGCGCACACAGGCTTATTACAAATTGCACATACTTTTCTCGTTTGGCGTTTTGCAATGCAAATATAGCAGTTTCCTTTTCTTTTTATGCGGCCAGAACTGTCACGTTCCTCTTCCTCTTGTGCACCAACATTCATCTTCAAGGGCATACCATATATGGCTTCCATAGCGTGTCTAGTAGAAAATATGCGCGTAATATGGCAATCGACGCGGAGCTAGCCACTCACCACCTGCCATTTTATTTTCACTTTTTATATATTTGCCGCACAAAATAAATTTTTAGGTCTTTACACTTCAAAAATCGCACATAAACTGACTTATGCATACAAAACTACTCAAAACGAAACCTGCGCAAAAAATCATGTTTCTGCCTGCAAAACTGGTTGTGCAAGGGTAGGTAGGCAAGATATTCCCAAATACCCTTTTGTTCCTGTTAGTAGACGTGTTTTCCTACACATTCCAAAAAAAAAATGTTTACATTGAACAAATATTTTATGAGTTATAATTATTCTGCGCAGGTACTAAAAATAGCACTATGAGCAAGAGGGGTTGATTTTCAGTTCAAATATAACGGAATTTTGCGAATGAAAATTCAATGTTAATTATTTTTCTTGGTAAAAAGAGATCAAATTACAAGGATTAAAAAAGAATTTGGAAATTGTTAAATTTTTATGGATTTTGGCAATTCCCATTTTTGGTAAAAATGGATTATTTAGGTACCAAATTTTTTTTTTCCCAAATTATGATAAAAGTTTTGTTAACTAGACAATATTTCCAATAAATAAAAAAAAAAAAAACCAGAAAATTACAAGAATCCAGGTAGTAGTTAATATTTGTATATCAAAAGCAACTATCTGCCATACAAAACGTATGAAGTACCCGGGTACATCTACTGTCGATGTGGATAGAACCCAACAGCTGTTGACACAACGGTTAAGCAAGCAGTGTCGTAAGATTTATAGCATCTTGCTGTAAAGCCAACGAAGCGTGTATTTCACGAAGACTTCGTTTAAAAGCCAATAATCACCTGTTTTTGCTTGATGTAAAACGTATATTGTACACAAACGAGAACAGCTGATTCAGTTACGAACCAAGACGTAACAGCTGTAAGAAAATTAACCGAAGCGGAACGTCAAAAAACGGCGATAAACAAATTGCCATCGAAAATGTAGATGTGTGAAGAAAATGTAAATACATTTTCATAAGAATATTTAACATTATTATATAAATAATAATAATAATAAAAACATATATTAACAATATTTTATATGTTTTCAGCACAAAGAGAACTACAAGCGAGCAATTTGGGGTTCTTGTTCAGGAAATGCACTGCTCATCACTATCACTTTCACTTTCATTGTTAAAATTATAAAATTCTATCGCAGAAAACATTAATGGTATTCATGCAAATGGGCAAAGCCCTTATAAATGGTATAAACAAGATAACTTTATCACCCTTATAAATGAACTGTCAAAATTTGTACTGAGAAGCTTTTGCACAAACCAGATATATTTGCTCTTCGATTTAGGTGAGCAAACGAGGTGGCAAACTTATAACAGCAATCAGCAATTACTATTCACAAGTTAACAGCTGACATATCTCTGAAAATGCACAATCGGTTTTAGTGGACGTTCACACAATCTACCTGATAAAAATAACTAATTGCCCTAAATATAACTTTGCCGCTTTGCATGAATACCATTATTATCAAATACCATTTTACTTAAATGTGACAAAATATATGAAAACAAATTGAAAACAATTATTTCTAAGCAAAAATAAATGGAACAGCTGATGGGAAAAGTAAAAAGATTGCCAACGTTAAAAGATGTAATGTTTTAACATTAAAATTTTTGAGATTATTAGAAAATCTACGAAGAACATTGAAATTTTATTATCTGGTAATGCTTCTTTTGACAAATATTCTCGTCGAGAGTATTTGAGTAACGTAAGCGACGTAATAGTGCACGATGACGCAAAGAATAAATATAGCAAGCCAATTTTATCCGACATCGTTTGCAAACGAACGAGGCTTCAGCTTTCAGTATCATTGGCTTACGACCTACCTTATTCAGATGCATCCGCCAGCTTAAGCATCCTATAATATTTTTCTGGCAATCTTGATTTTTATTTATATAATCGCTTTGTCGTTACTTCCATTTGAATTTCACAATGAATGGAAATATTGCAAATCCTTCCTATCGAGATAACGTAAATTCGTCACTAAGATTCTTCTTGGGGACTGAAAAGTCGAAAATCAAAAAGTTTAGTTTACTTAATCGGGTATGTAAGTCCAATCGTGTTTTTACTAAATCAATTGTAATTCAATTTTTTAAAAGACACAAGTGATAAATACAAACTTAACAATATATATATATATATGTATATATATATATAAAAACTTCTATAAGATCTTAGTTAGACAGACCAAAAACAAAAATAAAAAAAAACAAATTTAATTCTTCACAAAAAATTTACATCATCAATATTAACACAATTTTAGCATTTCAAAAATTAAAAATTAAAATAAAATTATATAAATATGTATATAAATAAAACCTAAGGTTAATATGTATATAATATAATATCATGGTATGAAAAAATTGTAATTAACAAATAATAATTTTATTTAAAGTTTAAACAATGCCAAAATATATTTTTCAACTATGTTGAATACGTTTTGATTGATTTTTTGTATAAGATTAATTTTTATTTTTAAATTTTTAACTATTAACACAAAATTCCAAGTCATATAGTTAAATAATAATAATAAGAATTGTAACTTCTTTACAAACATTAACTTATTATTATTATTATTATTGTATATTAACATATTAAATCAACATAAATTAAGGATTATAAATTTAAATCAAAAAAATCATAGAATTACATCAGTAAAAAATGTAAAAGGAAGCATTTTAATTCATAAAAAATTTTCAAATATTCAAAAAACTTGTGAAGCAAAAAGAAACAAAATCAAAAAATCTACAAAAACAAAACGTAAACAAATTTAAATTTTTTAAAAAAACAAACAAAAAAAAACCAAAAAAAACAAAATAAACAAAAAAAAAACAAAAAAAAACAAAAAAACAAAAAAAACAAAATAAACAAAAAAAAAACAAGAAAAAACACAAAAAAAACAAAAAAAACAGAAGAAAAACCAGAAAAAAAACAAAATAAAAAAAAGATAAAATAAAAAACAAAAAACTCAAAATAAAAAATAAAACAAAAACAATAAACAAATAAAAAACGCACACCAAAAAATTTAAAAGATTAAATTAAAAATACTGAAAAAATAGAAATTGTCTAGAAATATTTCTACTCATATGTTCAACATTTTTCAACTTCATTTATAAAAATTGGTTCCATAAAATAATGGAGCCATAATTTTTTCAATTTAAATTATTTAAAAAAATAATGTTTACATATAATTTTACAAAACAATGTTTATAAATAATGTTTTATGAGACAGAGTCAGTAAAATGTAATAAGAATTACAGAATAACAATTAGTAATAAACAACAAATGAATAGCCATAATTTTGTATTAAGACAAAAAAGTATAATATTTAAAAATATCAAAACGTTAACAATTTATAAAATAGTAAAACTCCAAGTTTTCTTAAAATCTTTAAATACTTTTTTTTATATAAGCAGTTTGTAGTTATTTTGTTTTTTTATTTAATTTTTTATTTTTTTTTTTTGCATTTATTTAATTATTGAGTTGTTTTTTTTCTTCAATTTAATTTTAAAAAGTTAAAATTCTTTTTAATGCTGCAACTCAGACGCACAATTTTCTGTAACAAAATTAATTAATGCCTTTGTCATCAGCTTAAATAATATTTAATACTTTTAACTTATTTACAAAAAAATTTTAAATTAATATTTATTATTTTAAAGAAAAATTTAAATAAATTTTGAGTCTATATAAATTTGTAATGTATTTGGGCTTATAAGTAAAGAAATCATGGAACAACAAAAGTGGAACTGAAAAGCAGAAAATAACAGCATCATTATTTGGTTGATGTCTTCCTCATATCCAGAAATAACAGCTAACCAACATGCCACTTGATAGACGCACAAACTTACGTCAGGATATCGACGCACCATATCCAGTATCGCATAAATACGTTCTCAAGAGCATTATTTCAATTATGCTTGGAAAAAAACATCTTAAAACCAGCATCTTCATACTTGCTGTCTTGCCTGACGCAATTGGTATCCATTAATCAACATGACTTCATTTGAACTGCGTTTGCATGCATAGGTAAGAACAACTATTTAAAATTTAAAAAGAAAAAAAACAAACTTAAATATTTTTTTTTTCTTTTAGATTTGACGAAAACCTGCATAAGACTCGATCTCTGAAGATTCCAATCCGAATCAACATCAAAACGTCAAATTCAAATCAGCTCCATTTTTTTTATCATAACAGCTTATTTGTTTGATTGCCAGCTCTAAGGCAGCCATGGAAACCAAGTTGGTCACCACTACTTAAAGTGGTTCATGACAAACGCAACTGTTGCAGCTTAGATTTTAAATACACCATCTTCACTCTATTGCAGTTTCTGAAAACTTCCTGCTTCAATTATTATGACAAGTTTTATCACCTTGAAGCTATTTTTGCTCAATCTAATCTTTATGCGGCTTTTATACAAGGACCTGAGAAGTGTTCACTTATCTAGAACATATACCTACAAAAGTCGTCTAAAAAATGTTTTGTCTGGTCTTCGCCTGCGCATTATTCTGATTTCTATCGTGGTTTAATGCTAATTCCATTCCAGCAAATAAGAATTAAATGAAGGGTTATCCAATAGTCCGGTTATCCAATACTTGATCCTTCCAACGAAGATGTGGGCGTCCTCTTCTGTGTTGACCACCACCGGGCACCGAATCAAATATTTTTTTCGCTGGAGCGTCGTTTTACATTCGCTCAATATGACCTAGCTAGTGGAACTGCTCGACTTTAATGCGTCGATGTCAGCGTACAGCTCATACAGCCCGTGGTTCCATCGAATTCGGTACTCGCCATTGACCCAGATTGGACCGAAGAAGATCTTCTGAAGGATCTTTCTCTCGAAAGCTCCCAAAGTCTTTTCATCAGAACTGCTCAACTTCCAGGTTTGTGCTGCATATAATAGGACGGGCATGATTAGTGACTTATAGAGCGTGAGTTTTATTCGTCGAGAAAGGGCTCTGCTTCTCAATTGCCTACTTAGCCAAAAGTAACACCTGTTGGCAAGAGTTATCCTTCGTCAAGAGAGCTTAGCTTAGTGGAAAATGTGAAGACACCGAAACGACTTCGCCCCAGATGTTCAATTAAAAATATCGACGCATTGAAGGAAAGTGCTGGAAACGACCCAACAACTCAATTAGTCAAAGTTCTCAAACACCTCTCTACTATCTCACTACAGCGAATTTGATGAAAGATTTTGCTCTGCATGCGTACGAGGTCCAATTCACCAACAGCGCCGTACGTTCTCTGATTGGGTATCTGAAAACATGAATGCTGACTGTGATTTTTGCAAAAAACCGTGTTTTCTGAAGAAGCTCAGTATCACATTGGCGGCTACGTTAATAGGAAAATTACCGTATTTGGAGATCCGAAAAACCGCCAGTATATCAAGAGACCCTAATGCGCTCAACGAGTGACTGTTTGGTGCGAATTGTGTGCCGGAGGTCTCTTAGGGCCATAATTTTTCGAAAATGACCACGGAAGAGTCGCTACAGTCCTTGGAATGCGCAACAGAGATATGATAAACAAGTTTCTATGATCGGAGATGTAGTATGCAATAGACACTGACGACCTTTACTTTCAAAAATATGGTGCTATCGAATTATTTCGCACAAAGATCCTTGATCGCGTCATTGCGCGTTTTGAAGACACCAAAAGGCCACCAAGAACTTGCTATTTAAGACCGTAAAATGCTTACTTCGGGGTTATGTTAAAAGTAAGGCCTATGCTTATCATTCGCAAACAATTTCAACTGTCAAAGCAAACATTAAAACCACCGTTGCCGAAATAGAGCCCCAATTATGCAAAAGAGTGATCATATTGGAATGCTTCAAGGATGCTGTGATGGCGTTAGTCCAAACTGCTGATAATAAAGTTTCTGGTTGACTTCTTCATTTCATTTTGCCTTTTTTTAAATAGAAGACACATTTCAAGTAGAGTTATAAGATGTTTATTTATTATGTGAAATTATTATTTCTTAAATACTTTGGATTTAATTTTAATAATTTGCTGATATGAATTAAGTATTTAATTGAATTTGAAGTATTCAAATTATTAACATATTTGTTATGAGTGTAAGATTAGTTCGTATATTTCACGCCAAAAATGTTTTCCCAACAAATGACAAATGATTTTCAATATCATGATAATTAATGAATAAATGTAAAGAAAACCCTGTATAATAAAGTCAAAATGTAATGTAATTTTATACTTGTACCGTTTATTTTGTTTGAATTCATAACTTACATAACTGTAACTGAGAGGTAAGCAAAAATATTTACGTTATTTTCTTATTAATCTAATATTATATCTACAGTACATCTTATATTATTTCAATTTCTGCCTTATCTTCTTATATATTAATACACAAACATCGAATGTTGTCGTACACTTTTTCAATATATATTTTAAAATAAGGACAATGAAACGTATATCATTCGAAAGGTACTGCACCCTAGATGTGCCGAAGTATGTTAGATTTTAAATTGATGACCTTTGACCCGAAATATTAACGTTGAAAGTTTATATTAATTTTAGTTAGAGATCTCAGAACTGGGAAGAGCTAGAATGAAGAATGAGGCATCGGATGAAAGGTCTGGCTGCACAATATGATTGAATATTAGATTGGTGACCTTTGACCTCAAATATGAGCGGAAAAAGAGCATTTATAAAATAAAAGCTAAACTGTAAGACTGTAAGATGGACAAACATGATATAAGAGAGAAATTTAGACATTCATAAGATGTGCAAAAAATACTTTGATATTTTTCACCATCGTTTACGGTTACCCTACAATAAGCACTTTTTCATGTAACAAGTGTCAATATATATTGTGATGGTAAAATTGCTTACAAATAGTAAATTTTGAAAAATTTCCCTTATTCTGACATCAAAATTATTGTGATATCTCGAAAAATATAGATGTTCTCATTAGAACGTTTTTTGTATGAAAATTCGTTGGTTGAAAAAAATAACGGTATACGAAAACGTTTTTGCTAATATTTTTCACAAATAGTATGTTAAAAAAATTTCCCGTTATTATGACACCAAAAGTATTGCGATATTTTGAAACCTGTAGATTTTTTCCATGCAATGCATTTCTTAAAGCAATGTCATTGCCTCAGAATGAGAAAAAAACAATTGATATTTCAAATTTTGATTTTGCAAGCAAATATCTGAGCCATTTTTGGAAAAATAAGAAAAGATTTACCGTTATTTCACCAATTCAATTTCTTATGTTGTTTTCAAGAAAACTCTAAAATATTAAATTTTTGCTCAAAAATTAGACCAGACATTCTTTTTTTGTAATTTTTTTTTTTTGTATTTTCTTCTCTCACACTCTTTCATATAACATATCATTTATTTGCAAAAATTGCTTCATTTTGACACATAATTTAATCAAGTGTTTCTTTCATCGAAAATCATGAGCTACCCCCTATGATATTTTTGGTGAAAATTACATTTTTCAAAATGTTGGTTTTGAATTTTTCAGTTCTACAAGTTCCACAGCTTAAAAAATAATTTCTGTGAAAAAATTTTTCAAATATTTCAAACCACTCCAAAGTTATATACACAAATCTATGTTTTAAGCCATTTCCTTATGTACTTTATATATTATATATACTATAATTATATATATTATCTTATGTATTAATGCGCAAACATCTTAGGTTTTCGTACACTTATTTAATATTTATAATAGAAAAAAGGGAATGAAACTTATATCAATAGAAAGGTACTGTGTCACAGATGTACCGAAAAATAAAAATAACCGCAAAGATAAAATATATAATGTTATAATTGCATTTCAAAATAAATGTATGCATTCTCATACCCATGGCTGCAGTTTGAATATCTCTCCCTATAAAGTTTTGCAAACAATTTTTGGTTCTCTCTCTCTGCTTATCGCATTCTAATTTATTTTAAAAAAAAAATAAAAATAAATAACTGGCCATTTCAGCCCTTGAAAGGACTTTGACCTAGCTTCTTATGATCAATTGTGATGTGCGTGTTATTAAGTTTATACACAATTGACCGAGAACCGGACCTACATGCTTAACGCCGACTCCGAACGGCGATGAACGATGAATGTTCTTATTCTCAAGAAACTTTACATGGCATTTTGATTACTCTCTGAGGTTTGCCATTGTCTGCAGAGAGGTGGCGACCGTCCAGAAAAATTATTTTAATTCAAATAATTTTCTGTCGCTGCTGGGGTTCGAACCTGGGTTTCCAAAGTTCGTTGACATAGCGGCCACGCACTTTAACCAACTACGCCACGGACGCCAGTGGCGGCCTTTATTTTGCCAAACAAAAATTGGAGCTGTGTGGCATTGTTGCTTTTTCTTAATTTCTCTTCCTTCGATAGCCCCATGAGACCGCCGAGAGAGCAGCTACTAGATCCGAAATGCATTAATCATGCAATGGAGTTGCATATAATTGTTGAGAATATGCTGAAAAAAAAATTCATATAGTCCTAAGACCTCTCAGGGAATCTCTTAGAGTAACCTGAGTGCTACAAATGCAATAGAAAACGCCAAAAAAATGGTTTAAATTAAAATAAGGATAAATATTGAGACAATTAGGATAAATATCGAATTTCGACCACAGGCAATACTAGTATCTATTAAAGCGTCGAGAGTAGCCGTACAAAAATGTGATTTTTAATCTGAGGCAAATGTTATGCCTGCCTTTACCTCAGTCAATTCAAGTTAATCGGGGCTGTCATAGAATCCAATAGCTATCGGAATTGGTTTTAAAAACGACAAAAAATTTACTTTGGTGTCATGAATTCCGACATTATTGGTTTTATGTTCGAATCGGAATTAATATCGGTTTTAGGTGTCACAGAAACCAATATTATCGATTTTCTTATCGGAATCAAACCAAGCATCTAACCACTGACAGATTTAATTTGCGCGAGTTTTTTTTTCTCTTGCTAGTTGATATTTCGTTGAAATGTAAGTAAATTCTTGTTCTTTTATAAAAATAAATAAATAAATCTACAAAAAAATATATTTATGGCTATATTTATAGATCTAGATAACTGCACAGTAAAAGAAAAATATGCTTACGCCGACGCAGGCAGCTCAAGTGGATTGCTGCAATCTATCAAAACTCTTCTTTTCACCTTTTCTGAGCTCCTTTCTTCTATTAATAAAGAGGCTACAACAGCTGAAGCCATTTTATGCTTATTTATTGCTTCTTATATAACATAAATAGAAAAAACACTTAAATTTAATAAAATTGTGAACTAATGGAATTAATAAAATTTCCACATACACAGCAAGACGATTTTGTGACACCAAATGAAATCAGAATTGGTTTGCAATTCCGACAAAAAGCAAAACCGTCTTGGTTTCTATGACAGCCCCGAATAAGCGATACTCTCCACGAACTTCCCTATCACTTACTACAGCTTTTGAAGTTGAAAATTACAATATATTGTAAAATATTAGAAATAAGGAAAGAAATTAAGAAAGATTTTGGAATCCGGGACCTCTGGTGTGGCAGTCAAGTGCGATAATATTCGACTACCGAGGCCGTTAATGGACAACTACTCTTATTTCGAGTCAGATGATTGAAATTTACGCCATATGCAGCATTACTCACTGTCAGGAAACAGCGGGAACTCATTCATGTGCCCGATTATATTCAAAGTAGAGTTCCACCCTAAATATAATTATACCTATTAAATTCTGAATATTATGAATATATTGATTTCGACTTGGCTCAAATTCATATTTACCCACTTTGGACAAAGTTTACGTTCTAAAATATTGTTAATAATTTAGGTATAGTACTTCTGCTTAACGCAAAGCTTGCATCTTTTCCAACAGAGCGTTGGTATTCACCTTCCACGTTAAAGATTAGAGTACCGGCTAACTAGCATTGGGGATATAACATAGATGCTAGTCGTATATATCTTTCAACTTCATTTAAAATATATGAAAATGTGCAATACATTCGACGTGCGTTCGAAAAGTATGTTCTAATCCATGGTATAATAATACAAGGTAGCATTGACAGTTGCTTGGGAAAACATCTTCTGTCAAAAAATATACTCAAAAAAAGAGCGCTCACAATCCGCCATTGAAAACACAAGCAATGTTGAAAACGTTGAAGTGAAAAAAACAACAACCTCAGCAGCTGCAGATGCATTTCCACAAAAAGCTGCTTTTGACAGGAGATGTTTTCTTGTAGAAGAGAAAATAAGCAATTGTCAATGCTACCTTGTATTATTATACCATGGTTCTAATCTACAGGGTGGGCAAAATACAATGTTTTTTTTTTTAAATGCAATAAAATGAACAAAATTAAACATTTTCCATGTATTATGGGTTTATTAGCAAGTGCAAACATTCCTATTAAATTAAAACACAACGTCGTTCAAGTGGCTGCCTCAGCTGGCTTCGCAGTAACGCATTCTGTCACTTAAATTTTCCAATACCATGTTGATGGTTTCGGGCTGTAGCTCACGAATTGCTTGGTCGATCATAACATCGGTCCTTCACAGTTCCCCACAAAAAAAAAAATCCCAAGGGATCAAATCGCAGCTCAGTGGCGACCAAGACGGCTGATAACACGATTTTGGAATCTGGTGCGCAAAAGATCGGTTATGGCATGTTCTGCATGAATCAGAGGTCGTCGAAATTCATGTCTCCAATTTCAGTAAAAAAAAGTCAGTTAACATGGCTCTGTAACACCCACCGTTGATAAAAATGTTGTTCCCAACCTCATTTTCGAAGAAAAATGGTCCAATGATGCCACCACTCCACAATCCGCACCAAACTGTCACTCTCTGTGGATGCATCGACTTTTCAACAATAACGTGAGGTTCGTCCGAGCCCCAGATGCGGCAATTTTGTTAACGTAGCCGCCGAGATGAAAATGCACCCCATCAGAAAAGATAATTTATCGCCTAAAATCATGTGGGCACTCACTTTGGAAAAAGTTTCCAATATTCCCAACGTTATTCAAGCGTAAAGCAACCCATTTCTTTCCGCGGAGGTATGATACTTACTTTATGTCAAGATTTCGAGCGAGAAACAGCTGTCAGTGTCAAAATAACCTATGATTTAAAAATAAACCACTAGATGGCCCACCCTGTAGCCTTCTGGGGTGGACCCGAGCAATAAATTTTTGAATTCAAGCAGTTTTTTCGAATGATTGAGTGATTTGATGTTACAATTATGCAAATTTATCGATTAAATATGAAATAAGTTACTGCTTCAGGATTTTCGATGGAATCATATATGATACTTTAGGTCACAGAAGGGAAAATAACAGGATATTTCACTGTTACGTTTGTATATTCTCCTGGGACCCGAGCTATCAATTTTTGAATTCAATCAGTTTTGAATAATTTGATGTTACAATTATGCAAATTTATCGATTAAACGTGAAATAAGTTTTTACTTCAGGATTTTCGGATGGTATCATATATGATACTTTGGGTCACAGAAAGAAAAATAACAGGCTATTGCAATGTTATCAATTTATTTCCATACCAGTACAAATTAATTAAATTAAATGACTACAGCTGTAATTATTTATCACTAGAGGTCTATTCTATACCTTCAACAAAAAAGGTTCACTATTACTTAATAGATGGCGTTGTCACGAAGTTTTTATTGCAAGTATCAAATATGATACCCAGGGTACCAAGAGGGAAGTTGGATTGTTTATTTTCCTATCGGAATCTAGAACACCTCTTTATATCGTAATCAAAAATGAAATCTTATTCGGACCCACTTCCGAGGTAGATTTCAGAATATACCGGATTATTCATTATTATTATTAATCTTCATTCGTATTTGTCATAAAATTGATAAACTTTTTGACTCAAAACACTTATGTCCTTTTCGTTTTTTATAGAATCGACCTGAGATTTTGGCTCAATGGGTAAATCATATAAAGGGTGTTTTTTTTAGAGGCATAGAACTTCGAATTGAAATAAAACACAAGAAAATCGTTTTAATGTCCATCAATTTGGCTTTATTGGAAGGATAATTTTATGCCATTAATGTTTAAATATGATTTCGGATATGTGGCCGCCGCGGCTGGCTCGAATAAAGCCAATTCTACAGGTCCAATTTTCAACCACTTTTTCGAGCATATGGGGACGTATGTCGGCAATAACGCCACGAATGTTGGCCTCCAAGTCCCCTAACGTTTCTGGTTTGTTGGCGTAGACGAGCGACTTTACATATCCCCAAAGAAAATAATCCAATTGTGTCAAATCACACGATCTTGGTGGCAAATTAACAGGTCCATTCCGCGAAATTATGCGCTCATCGAATGTTTCCTTCAATAAATCGATTGTGACGTGCGCGGTGTGGCATGTAGCGCCGCCTTGTTGGAACCACAACTCATCCACATTCATGCCATCCAATTCGGGAACAAAATAGTCGGTTATCATGGCTCTATACCGGTCTCCATTAACGGTAACTGACTCTCCAGCATTATTTCGGAAGAAGTATGGCCCAATGACTCCACCAGCCCATAGAGCACACCAAAAAGTCAGTTTTTGTGGATGTAATGGCGTCTCAAGGATCTCATGTGGATTCTCTTCACTCCAAATGCGGCAATTTTGCTTGTTGACGTAGCCATGCAACCAAAAATGAGCCTCATCACTGAACAAAATTTTGCGATGAAAATCAGCATCGAGATCAATCTCATTTTCGGCCCATACACCAAAATCACGACGCATTACATGGTCTCGCGGCTTTAATTCTTGCACAAGCTGGATCTTGTAAGGTCGCAAGCCAAGATCTTTGCGCAAAATCTTCCATAAAGTTGATGGACAAAGCTCCAATTGCTGTGCACGGTGGCGAATCGATTCATTCGGGTCCTCTTCAACATTTTGCTCTACAGCGGCAATTGTTTCTTCGGTGCGCACTGTTCGACGTCGCTGCGGATGCGTATTATCACATAGAGTAAACGTAGTGCGAAAACGACCCATGGTTAACCGAATTAATTGCTCTGATGGACGATTATGTCGACCATAAAATGGACTGAGCTTGCAGTAAACTTCGCGAACTGAACCATTATTTTCGAAATAAATTTGCACGATTTGCAAGCGTTGTTCTTTTGTCAACCTGTTCATGATGAAATGGCAAACCAAACTGAACATAAATGACATTAGAGTTGCCAGATTTGACCACAAAATGCCAGTTTTATCTCTATTCGAAAAACAAACCCCTAAAAAAAACACCCTTTATAAACTGTTTTTAAAAACTAACAAAGGTTCATAACTTTTTATGAATACACCCGTAAATATCTTTTAATGCTCGTGGAAGTAGTGGGAACATTTTCTTTACTTACCTTTATCGAGCAACGTCACTTTCAAATAAGAACAAGACAAACAAATATTTCGGTTTCAATTACAATTGTGCTTTATTTATTCCAAAAAAAAATATTATGATGTTTATGAAATTAATACTAAACAATATATTGTTTAGAAAGTTTTAAAAGTAAATTTTGCCAGAAACATACATAGCTTAAAAAGTCGTTTTATAAATGTACAAAATTTTTGTTTCTTTACAGTTGGCGCATTTTTGGAGAGTACTTTTTCATTCAATCTTGGAAATTTTACAACTAAAGAAACATTTGAGTTGAATTATAGTGCTTTAGTTTTCCTTTTCATACATTTTCATTTCTTACATTAAATGCTAAATATAATAATTATAATATAAATATAAATGTTATAATTGTAAATATAATTACACAATTTTTCCTTCCTATGGAGTGTTTAGAACTCAAGAGACCAAAATTTTATTTATATCAATGTAAAGGATGAAGAATTTTTTGGGCTTTGA
This sequence comes from Pherbina coryleti, assembly GCA_943735915.1. NCBI lineage: Eukaryota > Metazoa > Arthropoda > Insecta > Diptera > Sciomyzidae > Pherbina > Pherbina coryleti. Next base: position 185,291,595 of record OX030948.1, on the reverse strand, counting down.
AGTGCTATTCACAACTAATGCTTGTTGATTATTTGGGGTTATTAAACCTTTTTTCCCATGATTAAAGCAATAAATATTAATATCATTGAGATTGTATAGATTTTTTTAAGTTTAAGTTCTAAACACTTGATATTCAACCTAATGTGGGTTTTTAAATTGTAAGGAAATAGAAATTTTTAATGATTTATATAAACTTGAAACTTCTATCTTATTTCTAAGAGAGCAATGAAAAAAATTAAAAAAAAAGAAATCATGTATTCTTCAATAACGGCTACTGCTCTTCAATCCTTTCTCTGCAACTTTCTTTAGATATTCGAAACATTTTTTCAGAACCTCCACGAACTGCATCTCTTCGTAATATGTACAGAGCATTATTGTTGCTCGGTAAAATTTGAATCCGGAACAATGACATAAATACTTCAGAATTAAGTAATTTTATTTTGTTAAAGTGAATGTGGAAACAACAAACAAGATTCTGATGGTACGGCCTGGTTGCGAAAAAATGATATCTCCTTTATTTAGTCACAAAATTTTAATCGATCTTTTCGAAAAATTTATGAAATCCGCTGCATCAAGATAACTAATGCACGGCAGCATAGTTGCATAAATTCATCACAACAGAAATTACAATAGTTGAACTGATTTGAATCCAAGCTTTATGGTAATGGAAATATTGGTACTGGAACGATAGCATCTTCATGAAATTATTGTGATACTTGATTAAATTTCGGCACATCTGTCAGGATTACTATCTTCGAAGTCTTGGAAATCAATTGGGTTGGTAACAAGCACCTCCTCTGTTGCTCCTCTTCATTTGTTGATTTGTCTGGAAGATTACTCTAAAACTTCTTATGGTTAGCAGCCGCCAGGGTATCCAATTGGTATTTTGTACGAATTTTGTTTATATCAAGCATGAAAAAAAGGAGCGCATATAATCCACAGGCATAGACGTAAACTTCAAAGAATACACGTTAGATGTTGAGTATTTAGAGGGTTATGCATATCAATCCTTGACATGTCGCTCAGACTATGAATGTTTGCAATGGCTAGTTCCTTTGTTGGAACCTTGTTCTTCATTTGTTGATTTGTCTGAAAGATTGCTTTAAACCCTCCACTGGATGAAACGACAAAGTCTTGATGATGATTGGATGATTGGAAAGTGTTGGTAATCATTTGGATTGGTATCAAATACCTCCTCTGTTGAAACCTCTTCATTTGTGGATTTGTCTGAACGATTGTTTTAAAACCTTCAATAGATAAACCGCCAGGATATTCAATTGATATTTTAAAATTTGCTTAGCTCAAGCATGTAAAAAATAGTTCATTGACATAGACATTTACTCCAAAGGATTCACTTTGGAGGTTTATGCATATCTATCTTTAACATGTCGTTCCCGTTAGATGCGGATAATGTTAAACCTCATCAGTTTATTTCACGGCACAATCAAATCAGTTAAGAAAAGATAATTAATTCAAGAATGGCACGAACTGTCGTTCGATTACTGACTGGCTGACTTTTGTGCAGCAAAATCAAAACTGATTTACATTCGGAAAACGTTGATTGTGAGAGATACGATAAGTTATGGATATGATGTCGGCGGAATGTTGTGGCAGAACTATTCAGTTCTTTATTGGAAACCATGTCATCAGTATCTGTAAAAATAAAAATGAAAGATTTTTATTACTAAGATCATTAGTAAATTTTCAAATTACTTCATTTAAATTAATTAAAAATCTAAAATTTTATTTGATGTTTGAATTACTTTGTAGCGTTTTGCAAGAGCTGACGTATATTAACATAATATTCCCCGTGAAACAGCTGTCATTAGGCGGAATTTTCAGTGTTTGTCATTTGGTGGAAGCGCAAATAACAACATTATGTACATTATCGAATTTTTGCCGGTTAAATTGTTTTTCCGGGGAGTATTAATTCATAACGTTCAAATGGAGAAGGCGCTGTTGTTTTATTTTTTTTTTCTGAGCTTTGAACCGAGGACTTCAGATGTTATACCTATTCAGTCAAATCTGCCTCGGTTTGAAATGGGTTGATAGATTAGCGGGAAAGAAAGGGGGCAATCAAGTGAAACATATGTAGGAAGTTCTTAGCGTGATAGAAAGCCGTAGAAACATATAAATTTGAATCTGGGGCAAGTGTTATATCTTTACCTTGGTCAATTCTAGTTATGAGACAATCCCATTCACAAACTGATCTACCACCAAGTTCAACATTTTAAGTCCTAAATATTGATTTTCAGAAATTTGCATTTCCAGTTGATTAGAGGAAATATATGCAGAAAGTTTAAAGCATACGATTATGGCTAGGTTGGGATTCGAGCCCAGGACCCCTGGGGTGGCAGTCAAGCGTGTTACCTGGACAGAGGACGAAGGACAGGCGACCTGGACAGCCGAAGAAGTTCAAAGCAGAAGAATTGGAGGTAATACTCAAGGAGGGGCTATGTCTTACAATTCTAAATTTGTCTAAATCATTGGAAGCTGAATTGTGATCGAAACGATCACTTCTTAAAGCCTTGTGAATGTTCCAAAAGCAAGAAAATTGGATTCTTTCTAATTTAGAACGAGAAAAATTTAAAGACATGTTTTTCTAAGAACTGCTGCCTTCAGCAGGAGAACGAAAAGGGATTTCTGCACCATTGGCTTTCATTGTCTCGGGTGAATCCTACAACATCCCAAACCCCGATAGTTATGGGTTCAGGCCGGCCAACTATAGCGGCTAAGCCAAATATCAATGAATCCTTAATGAGCTGTATTTCGTGAGATCAGAAGGGTGTTACATATATACTATGACACTCGACGATAGATCGAGATCGGGATTGACGATAGACACTAATCGATGCGCTTAATGCACGGTGCATTGAAGAAACAACAGTCGGAATACTTCGAAACTCACGGCCTCGATAGTCGAGTGGTAGCGCGCTTGACTGCCACCCCAGAGGACCTTAGCTTGAATCCCGGCCAGGTCATTATCCTAAGCTTTAATCTTATCTCATTTCTAATTAAGTGAAATTGTAAATTCATCAATATTTACGACTTGAAAGTTAAAGTTGGTGGTAGCAAATGGTCGGAACATACGTGGACATTCAAAGGGCTGTTCTTATCTCAATGGCAGTTTCTCAAGATGTTACTCCGTCTGATTACCACTTGCTTCGATCGATAATTCATGGCTAGGCCTGAGCAGAAACTCACTTCTTATGAAGATTGCAAAAACTGGATCAATTTGTGCATTGCATTTAAAGACGAGGCAGCCTTCCGACGTTTTCTGCCCGAAAGATGGGGACAAGTAAAGACTAACGATGGACAATATTTTGAACGATTGGTTTTTTCAACTACAATTAATATACGAGTAAATCAACTTTTTTCGGGAAGTAAACGCTACAAATCAATTCCAACACTCATTACTAATGATACGGAAGCAATAAAAAATGTTCTTACCTTTGAGTTGGAAATGCTGCTTGAAAGTTATAGTAATTCTTCATCGTAGAGGTTCATGTTAAGGCTATGCTGCTTGAACGGAAATGCTGAATTCTAAGTCTTGGACTTAGAAGCATTTAACAAATAGTCGTGTTGCAAATGCTTGGCTGCTATTCTGGAATTGGTTGGATGCATGTTCAGTCGGTGGATCTATAATTTGCTTACTCGTTGTTGTTGTTGCGATGTATTCGAACTTGAAGCATGTTCAAAAAAAGTGAGAATTAGACAGGTCTTTCTTCTGGTTTTGCTGTTTCTGCATTGAATCATCGAGAGGTGAAGAAATCGTTCTGCTTCTATGTTATTGCATGGGTAGCAACATGCACTTATTTATTAAAATAATTGAAAAATGTATGTACATCGGCTTTAAACATTTTTTTAATTTTAATTTTGTTATTAATGGTAAAGAGCAAATGTAATTAAAACCATAACAAGATTTGAAATTTTTTAATTCGTTTGAAAATGTTACTCTTACTTCAATTTCAAGAAAATTGTCGATTTGATCTCAATGGGTTTTACATTTTAATATACATACATATCGCGCACTAACACAATAAGAGGAAAGGCACTTAACTAATAATTTTACAGGTACTAGTTTTCATAATTTGACTCAAATTGTATTTTTAAAATTTTTTTTTTTTTAAATTAAATTTTTTCTTTTTTAAGTTTTCATTCCTTGGATAGATTTGAACTTGAATTGTTTTTCAAATCGAATTTTTTATTGATTTTCAAAATTTTAGTTTAAATGAAATTTTTCATAAATATTGTTTTAGTAAAATTTGTGCATTTTTTAATTTAATTTATTATAAATATTTTTTAAGTCAAATTTTGTATTCTTTGTAACGTAGGTCAAAAAAAATTTTCTCGTGTTCAATCAGATTTTTTTTATTTTTTTTTTTTTTTTAAATATTTTATTAGTAAAATTTTTTAATATTTTTTCTAAGGGGAAATTTTTTAATCGGAATTTTCATTGAAGTTTCATTTATTATTTTAATGAAATTTTTTTATAAATATTTTTAGTCAATTTTTTTTAAATTCTATTTTTTCATTTTTTTTTTTCTAAATTTTTTTTTTTTTTTTTTGTGGAGGCTAATAACTTTTTCATAATTTTTAAGCTTATTATTTGTCAATTATCTCTTAAAATAATTTAAAAGCTAGGTTTATAAGTAATTTAAGGCTTCTGTATAAAATTTAAATTATAAAATTGCTTTAAAATTAATTTTTCTCATTCCTTACAAATTCAATCATTCTTTTTTTTTGTATAATTAAGTTTTTATTTTTAAAATTAATTATTATTTTTTATTTTAATACAAAATAAATTTTCTTTTTTTTAATTTTTTAATCGTTTTTTTCGTTGAATTTCATTTTTTTTTTTTTTGTTATAATCAAATATTTTATAAAAATGTTCTCTCAAATTTTTTTTGGTGATTTTTAATCGGGTTATTTCATTGCATTTTTATTTTTTGTTAATATTAATATTTAGACAATATTTTTTTTCCTTTTTTTAATTTTGTTTTCCTTTTTTAATTTTTTTTTTTTATGTTCATAAGCTTTTCCATAATTTTTTAACATTTGAAAGCTTATTATTTGTAAATTAATTCTTAAAATAATTTAAAAGCAATGTGTATAAATTATTTAAGATATATGTATAAAATAATTTAAAATTAATTTCTTCTCATTTCATTCAAAATCATTTCTTTTTTGTATAGTTAAATTTTTAATTTTAAATGAAGTACTTATAATTTCGTATTTTAATACAAAATGAATTTCTTTTTATTTAATTTTTTAATCGATTTTTTCATTGGATTTCCTTTTTTTTTTTGACATTTTTCATTGGATTTCCCTTTTATTTTAATGAAATTTTTTATCATTTTTTTTTAGTATTTTATTTTAATGTAAGTGAGTACAAATATTTTTTTTTAAATATTTTATTTTAATGTCAGTGAGTATAAAGATTTTTTTTTAATATTTTATTTTAATGTCAGTGAGTATAAATATTTTTCCTAATTTTTATAAATAGCTATTAGCTAAATGACAAATATTTTGTAAAGCCAATTACATATTTTAAAAATCATTTAAATAATTATAAATTAATTTTGAATGTTTAGGTTTCTTGACATTGAAATTTTATTCTAATGATTTAAAAGTGATTTATGATAAAGATTCAAATCTTAAATTTAAATTTATAGGTTTTTTGAATAATTTTTTTATACAAAAAATTAATAGTTAATAGTTGTCAAAAAATTATAATAAATACACAATTTGTAAATTTTTTTTTTTGTAAATATTGCAAATTTGTGTTTTGCTATCGATTTAACGAAGCAATGTAAAAGGAATAAAACGAGGTAAGAATTTTTACGTTTTGTGGTTAAATTTTAATATGACCTTTATTCATTCAATTATATATTGAAACAAATTGTTGAATTCGAGGCCATGTATGCTGTTTTTTTATTTTTTTTATTATTTTTAATTTTTTTTTATTTCGTTTTTATTTTTTTTATATTTTTTTTAAATTTTTTTATTTTTAATGGTTTTATTTTTATTTTTTTATTTTTAATTTTTTTTATTTTTAATTTTTTTATTTTTAATTTTTTTATTTTTCTTCATTTTTTTTATTAAAAAAAAATTTTTAAAATTTTAATTTTTCCTTATTGATTTTTAAACTCCTCAGTAACCGAAATTTTTTTGATTTCATACCAATAGAAAAAGCTGGGCGATGGCAGCTGTTTTACGACTTGTGCAAACACGGCTGTTGTGTGGCCATAAGCAAATATGAACAAATAAGATAATTAACACAGAACACTAACTCAATTATTATATGCTAAGCTATGCACACTGCTCCTGAAGCAACTTCAAGTTGACCTAAAATGGCAACGTAAACTGAATGTCTCCAAGTGTTTGTAATGTATTTCTGATGAAATATCACTTTGAATTAAAATCCTAGCTGATTTCGTTTTGAAAATATCTCAATTTTTGCATTTTAACGTGATTGAACCATCTTGTACATTAGACAGCGCAATATATTCAAGTATAAAACTGTTTGTATATGTATGTATGTATGTATATATATATATATATATATTATACCTACGTGTGTGTATGTGTGTGTGTAAAATATTGAGAATTGGGATATTGTTTCCACACCATCTACTGAGATAAATATCGCGGCGCGTTTCTTTTTTAAAGTGGTATCCCCTGTAGGCCTATTCCACTATCCCGTCCCGTCCATAAATTACGTAATCACTTTTATACGTAAATTGGGTCAAATTGAACAGCCTATAAGAAATAAACATCTATCATTTATTACAAATGTTGCGAAGTAAATGTCACTGCAGCATTTTTTAAGCGACTTGAGTATGAAGAATCTTCGATAAGATTAATTTTAAATCTCTCCCAAAACTTGTTAAATTCCCCGTGAATCGACTCTACAGCCTGCTCCGACTACAATCCCAAACCATCTCAGTCTAGTTTTATAATAGCATCCTTCAAATGATCTAATATAACATGTATTTTTATCGTCTGCGAGACACCAGTACTCTCAATGGCTTTGCGAAAAGTTATCAAATTTTTATCTAAATCGGTTAAATCGGTTTTTTAGTTGTAAAACAAGAATCTACAATTTGATTCATTGTCTGAAAAGCACACTCAAAGGACTTCAAGGCATAAGGTCCAACCGTTTCATAAATATCGGGGTCATTACGTTTTGCAGATTCCTTTAAAAGTTGTCTGCATGCATTGCCTTCAAATATCTCTCCTTGATCATTTTTTGCCATTAGTTTCAACTTTGTGGCCCAAATCAATGTTTTTTTTCCGCCCAACAAGAGGTACCATACCACTCCAAAACAAATGATTGACAAAGCCCTGCAAAAGATGAAGTATTTTTGTTTCTTGTATTCTTTGTAGTATGCAAAGTAAAGAAAACATGTTTTAAAAAACCTAACGGAAAATATCATTAAAAAAAAATTAGCAAAATATAACTATTCTCTGGCCTATACAGTTTTCGCACAATGTTTTGTGGACTGATTCCTGTAAATTCGAGGAGTCTTTTGGAAAAACATTCATGTATCTTCCTTAAATCCTAAAAAGTAAGGTCGTGCAGCCCTTATATTTGTAAATATTGTGTTTATTGACTCCAAGAAAGGCTGTGTAAATACTTATGACGCCAGAGAGTAGATATCAATTATTAGTTTATTTTGTGATATATATCGTTAGGTTTGCTAAAACTTTTTTTTTTACTTTACATACTGCATAGAATGCAATAACAAAAAATATCTTTGCAAATTATTTCCAACAACAAATAAAGTGAGCTCTTTCTTTAAAACATTTAAAAATATTAGCGATGTGTAAATAGTTTTGACTATGGCTGTATTTCTTAGAGGCTGTCCAATTTGACCCAATTTACGTATAAAAGTGATTACGTAATTTATGGAAGGGACGGGATAGTGGAATAGGTCTACAGGTGATACGACTTAAAAAAAACGTGCCGCGATATTTATCTCAGTAGATAGTGTGGAAACAATATCCCAATTCTCAATATTTTACACGCACACACACACACATACATACACACGTAGGATACATACATACATACATACATATATAAACACTTTTATACTTGAATATATTGCGCTGTCTAATGTACAAGGTGGTTCAATCACGTTAAAATGCAAAAATGGAGATATTTTCAAAACGAAATCAGCTAGGATTTTAATTCAAAGTGATATTTCATCAGAAAAACATTACAAACACTTGGAGACATTCAGTTTACGTTGCCATTTTATGTCAACTTGAAGTTGCTTCAGGAGCAGTGTGTATGGTCAAGGCCAAGTACACGATTAAAAGAATATAAACAAACAAGAAAAAAAATGTCTGACTAATGTAAGAAAGCGATCCACTTATTGAGAATCACAATGCAAACTGCTGCATATACGTTGACTAACAATTAAAAACAAAAATAAAACAAAATTTGTGAAATTGCATTTCGTAAAACAAAACATAATTAAAACCAAATGTTGTGAAATGAATATAATTCGATAGAACGATTTAAAAAGAAAAGTTAAGACTTCCGAATAGAAAAATGCAATTCAACAATTTTTGCAGAACAATAAAATATGTGATTGGCTACCAATCTATTAGAATTTTACTGGAAAAGTAGGCGTATACTAGATTTTAAGAAACTACTGTTAATTAGTATAAAAACAATTTGTTGAGGAAAATAAAGGCAGAGTTGATTTGAACTATCATTCGTGCGCTAGTCGCTCTTTCATCTCATATCTCACAAAGGGGTGAATTTTTATGCTCCAAAAAGCTGGCATAGTCTTGCCACGTAAATAAAATAAGACCACCGTAGATAAAAAAAAACTTTACCCGGCACAAGCTAACTCGTAGAGGGACTGTACCGCAGCCATTTTGTATTAAAAAAAAAATAGTTTTTATTACTAGACACATGTCATTAAATTATGTGAAAAGTGTAAAATGATTTAATTATTTTATCACCCTCAAAATAATTCACGAAAAATTACTGATTTTCGAGCATTTACATGTATTACTACCCTTAACAATGCGCTCACTAGTTAGATAACCCAATTAACTTCCTAATTGCAAGCGCAGCATAATTCTCAATGTTGAATCAATGAGGGATTGAAAGAAAAGCAAACACCAATAGAATATTAACTTATCGAATTATGAAGTCGGAACAATATGAAAACAGAATAGCGGAGAGGAGTTTAAGAATTATTTGATAATTAATAGTGGTATTTTCCATTTAAATACGAGCACATTTTTTAAATAAAGACAACCGAAATCCTTCAAGAACGGCACTTTGGCCATTGATAGGTTTGGCCACATAGTTCGACAAATACTTATAAAACTAATAACTTACACAAATCTTCACATGACAATCGAGTTCTACCACATGGCAATCCTGCAGATTCGAATATGCGAATCCTACAGTCCTGCAGATTCAATACTGCTAACTTGATCCTGCTGATTCAAGCCTACTTATCTTGAAGTCTTGTTGAAATTCAAAACCAATTAAATGTTCTCCGAAGAGGATTTCCACACAACATTCTCACGTATAGTAAACGGCGCCAACAGTTAGAAGAATACATGCCACCACCAACAGCTCAACAAGGTGCAGGCCCGTAGACAATGGGGGCTTTTAAGGACTTTAAGCAAGCACTCTGTAAGGTTGCATTTTGGCAACGGGACAATCGGATGATCGAGCAAATAGAAAAACACAAGCAACAAAAACTTACAAGTAGTCACGTAGGCTACGCAGTGCTTGCTCATAACAAAGCAAATGGACAAAACACAAGTAACAACTTACAAGTAGTCACGTAGGCCACGCATTGCTTGCTGTAGCAACAAGAGAACGAACAATCGCAAGTACCGAGGGTATAAAAAGGAGAACATCGAAAGAATTTGGACAGTTGGTCAATATCAGAGAACGAGTCAACATCGAAAGTGTCGACAGCGCTGCCAACAGGGACATCAGCAGGGACGCCGACAGGAGCAAAGCAAAAACACCAACAGGAACGTCAGCAGAGACGTCGGCAGACTAGTAGCAAAAACGTCGACAGCGCTGCCAACAGGAACGTCAGCAGAAACGCTGGCATCAACATAGCAGAGTCATCGAAAGCGCAGCCAGTAGGGCCGTCAGCAGAGATGTCGGCAAAGCATGGAGCAGAAAACCGCCTTTTTTCCTTAAAGGAAGACACAGTGATGTGAGGTAATACGCATAGCAATCTCCTTGAAGAACCACATTAGTTTTCGCTTGTTTATTGGTGTTCGAAATTCCACTGCGCCCATAAAGAAGAATCATTGGTCTAACACAGACATATGTATGATCCTTGATATTTTTAAGTTTATATTTTTTTTTATTAGTTATTCGCTTATTTATCGGTGTTCGGGTTTCCACTACGCCGTTAAAGAAGAATCATTGGTCAACCCTTGATAGCAGTAAGTTTATATTTTTTATTAGTTATTCGCTTGTTGATCGGTGTTCGTGTTTCCACTACGCCGATAAAGAAGAATCCTTAGTTTTTCACAGACACATTAGCTGTAGCCCGGCTAACAATCCTGAAAGAAGTTAGGAGTATTGCATATTCGCAGTGTGACGGCATATCATTCTGCGGAACTAGGATTGACGGCATACCAACCCTAGAGCATTCTTTAAGGAGGACTTCAAGCAGTTTGTTGGATCTCGATCCTTTGTAGCCGGAAGAACATCATCTCAAATGGTCAAAATACTCCTCGTCTTGGGACTGATGTAAGTTAATATTGTTTTCTTGTTCACAAAATATATCTATATATGTTAAAAAAAAAAATAAATAATATATATATGGAAAATTATTATGAAACACACTCGGAACTATACTTGTTTATACCTAAACCCTAAGTAATAATATTATTCTACTTACTTAAGTTAAACAATATGTAACTACCTTTTTGTTAACTGCCTTACCGACCGATGTAATATCGCTTACCGCGATCAAATTGCTGGTCCTTCGGTTTATCCGAACGAAGAGATATTTTATGAGATTTCGCATCATCATTGGCAGCTTTCTACATTTTTTCCTCCGGAATATTATCAAACCTTGTAAAAAGTAAGGAATAATTAATAATAAACCATAAATAAAGTCATTAAAAACATCCAACATATTGGAATTATACTTAATTGCTTTCTTTGTTTTTATTTCCTGAGTGCAATACGTGCTCACAGAATTTTATACACTTAGGCGTAACTTTGTGTCCGTCCAGCGTTCCAGCAACTTATTATTATTATCGGATTATTTTTTTGATTACTTTTGATTCTTGTTGATTATTTTGCGTAATCTCAAGTAATCGTTGTTATTTTTTGATTATTTGTAATCTTAATAGTGTGATTACGATTACAAACAGAAAAGAATCGTACTTAATCAATTATTTTACCTTTTTGAAAAAAAGAATCGAATACGTAATGATTACGACGAGTAATCATTACTTAACAGCTATGGTATAAAATAAATTCAATCCTGAGATTCCGGATAAAACTCTGATATTAGTTATTCGCTTGTTGATCGGTGTTCGAGTTTCCACTACGCCGATAAAGAAGAATCCTCAGTTTTTCACAGACAAATTAGCTGTAACCTTTGGGCAAAGTCTAACTTGAGTCGTACGAGAAATCCGCACGTCAAGGTGTCACGAAGGGATAGTGAAGGCATTGAAGACGGAGAGGAACTGAAGAAAAGGCGAATACTACGAACCAAGAATATAGGATCCAAGAGTAACATATTTCAAGTTTATATTTAGGTGGCACCCTAAAGGTGAAGTAGTAGATTATTATCTAAACTACTTACTTACCGACTCGCTCGAGTATCGAGCTATGATAGCCGAACGAGGGACTCGATCAGCTTCTCCAACGAGTGCTACTGGATGAAAAAAGCTTATCACCTATTGATTAGTGTCAACCTAAAAAGTGCTGAAAAGTTCAAGCAAAAATTAAATCATAAATTATATTACCCGGTTTTTATTTGGCTTATTGCTCATCACCTGTTGAAGACACCCTATCAAGGTAGGAGTCGTTAAGAGATGGAATTGGGTTAAAAATTGATTAACTTACAGGTTTATCTGTCCTTCTATTTTCTCCATTTAATGTCTTATATGAACTTCGGAGCACCAATTGCGCCAAGCTCATATCTGGAAATTAATAGCTACACCAATTGGAGCTACCACCAGCGACCACCCACTAGTGAAATAATCACAAAGAGCCAAGATTGGATTTGTTCAGTTTATATAAGCTCATACAGAATATATATTTTATTACGATTTATAACGTTTGCAAGAGAGAAACAATAAACACAACATAAAACCAAATCAGTGTTTCAAATCTATAAATAATTGTACGACCCTGGACACTTGCTGATCTATCCCAGCTATAGATCCCGGGAAACAGGATGTCTTTACAACCTATTGTTTATTTTACTGTGCCAAAACTAGAAAAATGTGTCTACTTAATTGGCTGCAGCAACTACAATTGAAAAAGGCTGGGACGGTGGAAGTAAGTCTTTGATTTAATTTAAATTAATTTAATTTAATTAATTTAATTTAATTCAATTTAATTTAATTTAATTTAATTTGATTTAAAGTAAGTCTTTGATTTAAAATCCATTGAAAATGTGTTAAAAAGTTGCCGAATATTTCTGAATGTTTGAAAGCTTTTTTGGTAGCGTTTTTGCATTGATTGAATATTGATAGATTAACTTTTTAGTTGTTGCGGAACCGACAAAATCCGAATAATATTATATTTCATCTGTATTGCAGAAAGCGTTCAGGAATCTCTGAAATCTGAAAAGTCTCCAGAACTGCCTTTGGAACCAGCAGTTGTAGACTGCTATAATGTTGACAGCTGTATATATGTATATCAAAAAGTATTTTTTTTAAACATGTTACTTTTCCTTAAAAATATTTGAAATTTGACTAACACCCTGTACTTCAAAATTAAGCGCAACAACAAATCTTCTTATCGAAAGAAAAGACTTCTTATTATTCGAAAGAAAAAAAAAACATAGTAAAACAAAACTAAACCGTTCGAATTGCGTCATAATGCAGTATTAGTTGTGCAGCTGGAGTCAAGCTTTTTTTTAGTGCAACAACAAAGTGTAGTGTACTCTTAAAATCAGTTTAGTCTTTGCTAATCCAGCATAAATTTTCCAGGTTTTGGTATTCTGGTTTTCACTGCTGCAACAAATCAGCCACTACTCAATTCACTTTGTAAAAACAACCAAGAATATTTGTTTTCCTCTTGGATAGGGAGTTAGTAATTTTTTTTATCTTTTCAATAAAATAAATTTTGAGACCTTGCATTTTTCTCCTATAAATACCGAGGATATTCAGGCCTGTATCATTTCAGACTTTGTGTGATTGCTTTGTGGGAATTTCGTGGTATTTTTTAATGATTGTGGGTACTAACCCCTTAATACATTTGTTTATTTGCAGACCGATACTATGAAATCACTTTTAGGAAATGGAGGCATCACCAAAAGCTTAAAAAATATTCTTGCAGCAGAGATCATTATGGCCTATAATTTATATGGCATTTATGGAAAAAGTTCATTGAAAGACATGAGTAATTTTTATGGTGCTCTCATAGGTAAGAAAATAACTTATATTGAAATGTACTTTTAAATACTTATAAAACGTTATTTTATACAGATTTTATTCCGCCATACCATCGTATGCAAAGGACCAGTTACCTGAAATTGTGTAGTGGAACTATCATATCCACGACATGCCACAACAACATAACTTATTTTTGTTATCTTTGTTTCATTTATATCTTTCTTTCGTTCTCTACGTCGCGTCTATCAATGCATGTTGATCGAAAGCAAGGCAAATCCTTTGAATAGATGTCGCAACCACGGAAATATAAAATTTGCTTGCACGCTGACCTAGTGACTGCAGCATGTGCATGTGCCAGCGCTGCACTATTTTTGATTGGTTTGTGGAACGAGAACAATACAAAAAGATCACTCAATTAAATGTTGTAAAATTGAGTGAAAATAAATAATGGAGAGGAGTTACTAAATTGTAAGAAAATTAATATTGGTTTTTTTAATATAAAAACCCAAAATATTTCAAATAAAATTGAGATTTTAGCGAGACACCAAAGTCTTTTTTTTTATTCTCTCACTGACGACTCAGAGCGGCATTATTGCCATAGTCACAACCCATAGAATATTTGGCAATTGGTGCATTCAGAAGCAGTTCTATAATCGCTTTTTTGCAACCATTTTACACTTCCTCTAATCGCTTCTCTTGCATCGCTTCTGACACCACTTTTTGAATACAAAAAATAATGCAAGAGGAAATGTATCACACTTTTCGTCAATTGCAACGCATATTATAAAAAAATATTCACGCGTTTGTTTGTGTAAAAAGCACTTAACGAAAACTGGACGCGCGAGTTACAACCCCCACTCAAACGACAACAACAACAACATATACTTCTCAGCCACCACCCAAACCATCGAGGCTCAATACGCCGCTGCAACACTTCCAGTAATAATTACAACAAACACAACAACAATACCAAATCAACCAACAAGTCAAAGACATCGTTACTACATTTACAACAACAGCACAAACGGCAATTAAATCTCGGCACCTACAACAATAGCACCAGAAACAACAACATAATAAGCCGAACTGCACTACTTGAAGTGCAGCGTAATCAATAAGATATTTTAAGTGTTCCAAATTTTATTTACATTCTTTCCTTATTTTTTCCTCATAAGTCGCAACTATTAAAATAGGTTCAATTTTAAAATATAACATTAAAATGAAACTCTTGCATTTTTGATATTATGTTGCAACTATAAATTAGGCAACACTTTGCGACTATTAATTTTTACATATTAACCACATTGTATAAGTTAACACACGTATCCGCTCCAGTTGTAATATGAAGATAGTACGTGACAATTTGTCAATTTTGTCGCACACTCCATTCCCACATTAGCCAAACGCTGAGCCAGCAAAATAGAACAGCAGCAAGCCAAAATAACGACAGCGCTGCAACGGCAGATTCAACCAGTACAACAACAACAACAAAGTCAATATCAACAGCAGTGCGGTCAATGTTAGAGCAATAGCAGCAGTCACTATAGTGCAGCTAAAAGTACAACAACAACAACAACAGCATGCAGCCAATACAATAGCAACACCTACTAAAGGAACAACAACAAGATCACAACAATATCAGCAACAGTAGCGCAGCTGAAGCAACAAGTATAGTAAGATATTATAAGTTTATTTTGGGTTGTTTAAGTCAGTCTTAAGAGAGCATTTAATAAAGTAATTACACTGGCCCATAGTGCCAATCAAACTCTTTGATTTAATTTACAGTGGCACATAGTGCCAATTGAACTCCTTTGGATTAACTAACACTGGCACATAGTGCCAATTGAACTCCTCTGGATTAACTGGCGCCCAACGTGGGGCCACAAAAATTCTTTATATTAAGATTAATGTGGCCGTGAGCTCGGACTCACCAACAAGAAAAAATAGTGACATTTCTGAAAACATTTAAATAAATTTCACATAGTGAAAAAAAGTAAGGAAAAACGGTGAAAGATTGAAAAAATTAAAACTTTTGAAAACATTTAAATAAATTTCACATAGTGGAAAAAAGTAAAAAAAACTGCCAAATTAAAAAATTTAAGCTTTTGAAAAAATTTTAAAAAAATTTTCGCATAGCGAAAAAATTTTACTAAAAATATAAAAACTTTCAAATTCTAAAAAAACAGATAGCCTGTGTCAAGTGACTATAAAAATTGGAATATTTTTAAATAGTGGAAAATTTAAAAAAAACTCAACGAATTTTTTTGTGAAAAAAAAACCAAAAAAGGTGAAAAAAACTGCAAAGACTCTTTATAGAAGAGACATTAAAGAGAAGACATAGAAGAGAATTACGCAACCAATGAACGTGAACTGCTCGCAATAGTTTGGGCTTTGCAGAAGCTCAGAAATTATCTTTATGGTGTTAAACAGTTGAGTATTTTTACTGACCATCAGCCCCTCACGTTCGCTATATCAGACAAAAATCCAAACTCAAAATTGAAAAGGTGGAGAGCGTTTGTAGAGGAATTTGCACCCAAATTCTTTTATAAACCTGGCAGGGCGAACATTGTAGCCGACGCCTTGTCCAGACAACATATCAATGCTTTAGAAAACTCTAGTAGTTCATCAAAAACAGTCCACAGTGAAGAATCACTGACAAAAACAATTCCCACGGTTGAGAATCCCATAAACTGTTTCAGAAATCAGCTTATCCTGGAAGAAGGAAATACAGAAACAAATACCTCAAAAATACTTTTCAAATCCCAAGTTAGACATCGTATTGTTTTTTCCAGTATAGATAATCTTTTGAAGACTATCAGATTATGCGTCAATCCCAACGTAGTCAACGGAGTATTGTGTGACCTACCTACCTTGGCCGAGATTCAGGATAAAATTATTTCAATGTTCCCTGCTGTTAAATTCCTACATGCAGCAAAGCAGGTGACAGATATCTTTAATAAAAATGACCAAAAGGAAATCTTGCAAACGGAGCACAATAGAGCCCATCGTTCGGTGCAAGAAAACCTTAAACAAGTTCTAGACGACTATTATTTCCCTGACATGCGTAAGAGCCTGAAAGAGATAACTTCAAATTGTAGAATCTGTAGAGAAGCAAAGTATCAGCGCCACCCTCCGAACCCAGAGATTGGCAAAACACCCTTACCCCAAAATCCTGGTGAAATTTTGCACATCGACATCTACTCTACTGACAATCAACACTTTCTAACTTGTGTTGACAAATTCTCAAAATTTGCCATAGTTTCAGCAATAAATTCCAGATCAATAGTAGATATTAAAGAACCCATACTACAAATTTTAAATTTTTTCAAAAACACCAAAACAATTGTCTGTGACAATGAAAAATCTTTTAATTCACATACAATTAGTTCGCTAGTAAGGGACCATTTTGGTATAAACATATTTACAACACCTCCACATCATAGCACTACAAACGGACAGGTTGAGCGATTCCATAGTACGCTTTCAGAAATAGCCAGATGTACAAAATTAACACAAGGTATCAATGACACGATTGACTTAATTTTACTTGCTACGGCGAAGTACAATAGAACAATTCATTCTACCACAAAAAAACGACCGAAAGATATTATCCATTATATGCCTGAAGCTCTGCGAAAAGAAATCGAATCAAGAATAGCTATAGCACAACACGTAGAGTTGCAACGACTAAATTCTAGGAAAAAAACTAGACAGTTCGAACCAGGTGACAAGGTTTATGTTAAAGCGAATAGAAGAATAGGGAATAAATTCTCAAAACTCTATATTGAAAAAGTAGTCGAAAAAGACTTAGGAACTACTTTATTGATTGAGGGTAAAAAGGTCCATAAAGGTAATATAAGATAATATTCTTGTATTTTCAGGATTTTTATAATAACAATAGCTCAGGCGAAACGAGCCAAATTTTTAAATTACACCAATTCACACTACATTCCGATAACCGATGGAGCAGTGGCTGTTTACAATAGCTACGGGTTCCTACTGCATAGAACAAACCTGACTGATTATGAAACCATAGCCCATGATACCGAAAACTTACTCGACCACTTTCCACATTCGCACATGAGGAAATTACTTAAAGCAGATGTGGACCAGATCTTTAACTTACTTAGCGCGCTCAGAATTCATCATCGACACTCGCGAAGTATCAATTTTTTGGGAACGGCACTGAAATACATTGCTGGCACTCCAGATTTCGATGACTTTAATCAGGTGGCCACTAAGGAAGAAGCTTTAATAGAGGCTAATGAAAAACAGATACTTATAAACACTGAAATGCAGATTAGAATTAACCAATTAACAGAGACAGTAAACAAGCTTCTAAATGTTACAATGAAAAAAGAAATAGACACCGGACACCTATTTGAACTAGCTACTGCCAGAAACAAGGCCATAATAACGAGTATTGAGGATACCATCTATTCGGTCATTCTTGGAAAAGTAAATGTAATTAATCCTATTATACTAGATAGTACCGAAATACAAAATTTGTTAGTCGCGGAACACTTTGCAAATATTAGCATAAGTGATATTTTAAGTATATCAAAACAGAAAATATTTCAAGACAGTAATAGTATCCATTTCGTAATTAAGTATCCAAAAATTGAAGAAATATGTAATAGAATTAAGATATTGCCCGTAGTACGTAACAATAAAATCTTGCTGTTAGAAACCAATACCGTTGCCAACTGCAAAATAGTACATGAACCGCTCGAAAATTGCAGAGATGCAGCCACAATGACATTCTGTCAACCTCTAAAAGGAAACTCCTGCGTGCAGCAATTACTGAACAATAATTTTGCAACATGCAAGACCACTTCGGCATACCATATTACACCAGTCGAAGAAATCGATGATGGACTAGTAATTGTGAATGATCAGACAGCAGAGATACAGGAAGGAAATAATCCAGCAATTTTGATGCATGGAACCCTTCTTGTTACTTTCGAAAGCGAAATAACCATAAACGGAACAACCTTTACGAATTGGAAGAAAATCAGTCATTCACACCCTCAACCCGCATCAGTTAAATTTGTCAATATCACGGACCACGTTACGCTGTTATCACTTCCGTACTTACATGAGGTTAATATAAAAAACATTGGTCATATTGCCAGCCTGAAAGAACTAATCCATCAACAATCTACGCAATGGCTAACAATTTTCATTTCCTCGATAGTAACAGTCGCAATCATTGTTATTGTTTTGTTAATCACAAGACGTCGCAATAAGATAAACAACGTCATAGCCCTAGAAAGAGTTTTAAAGGAAACCGGGGACGGCTCCTCTTAACAGGGGGAGAAGTTAACACACGTATCCGCTCCAGTTGTAATATGAAGATAGTACGTGACAATTTGTCAATTTTGTCGCACACTCCATTCCCACATTAGCCAAACGCTGAGCCAGCAAAATAGAACAGAGCAAGCCAAAATAACGACAGCGCTGCAACGGCAGATTCAACCAGTACAACAACAACAACAAAGTCAATATCAACAGCAGTGCGGTCAATGTTAGAGCAATAGCAGCAGTCACTATAGTGCAGCTAAAAGTACAACAACAACAACAACAGCATGCAGCCAATACAATAGCAACACCTACTAAAGGAACAACAACAAGATCACAACAATATCAGCAACAGTAGCGCAGCTGAAGCAACAAGTATAGTAAGATATTATAAGTTTATTTTGGGTTGTTTAAGTCAGTCTTAAGAGAGCATTTAATAAAGTAATTACACTGGCCCATAGTGCCAATCAAACTCTTTGATTTAATTTACAGTGGCACATAGTGCCAATTGAACTCCTTTGGATTAACTAACACTGGCACATAGTGCCAATTGAACTCCTCTGGATTAACTTATACATTACATTTCTCCTATTTTACAATTGTATTTCTTTCATTTATATCTTTACATACTTTTACATATTTACATTTCGAAAACGAATTGGTTAACTTTTAAGAAAGAGTTGTAATAAAGTTCAGTTCTAAGTTTACAGCAGAAAAGAAAAGTGTGTTTTAGTTAAACTGCTCTAAGCAAGGAACGTAACTCGCGTTCAGTTCAAATTGCGCCACGTGTAATTTATTGTCGTCTGTCTATGCTTGCGCGCGGTCATTTGTAATTTAATATTTGAAACTATTAAAAAAAAATTATTAAATCTACAATATTAAAAATTAAAAAGGTAATTACAATGAATGTGAAAAGAGGAATAAGCAAAAGTGCAATATATAAAAAAGTGTCAAAAGAAAAACAGTGTATAAGTTAAGAAATATTTTATTGACATCATTGCATTATTGCAATACATTCATTTGTTTATTCATGAAATTCAATACGCTACACGCGCATCCGTTCTACTTAGAGTCAGTGAGCGCTGCACGCACAAACCTCTTTTTGCTGACCAAGCTATCTTGGTCATAGGCAGGCTCAAGTGTAGGTTTATATTAAGGAACAATAGCTTTAAGTTAGCCAGTCATTAGCTGAACTCAATGTAAAGCACATAGTGCTGATTTTATAAAATAAGCAAACTGATTTAATTAAACAAATAAAGGAAGCACATAGTGCTGATTTACAAAAATAAACGTTTTATTTATTTAATTGAAATAAAGGAAGCACATAGTGCTGATTTACAAAAATAAACGTTTTATTTATTTTATTGGCGCTCGAGCAGGGACCGCGAGTGATTTTAAAAAAAAAAAAATAATAAAACATATCGCGGACTAAAAAATAACAATACTGTGAGAATTTCGGATTTGGCCCCTTAGTAGTTCCAAAACAAAAAGGACGGACTGTACTGTCCAGCCAACCATAATTGAACCTTAAACATAAACTATTAACTTTTAAGTGAATAAAGCAACAAGCGAAATTTTAAGTGAATTAAAATAATTAAATTTGAAAATAACAAACTACTATAATTGAAACTAAAATATAAACCATAAACTTTAAAGTGAATAAAAATAATTAAATTTCAAAATAACAAGCAATCATAATTGAACCTAAAATATAAACCATAAACTTTAAAGTGAATAAAAATAATTAAATTTCAAAATAACAAGCAATCATAATTGAAACTGA
Source organism: Pherbina coryleti (assembly GCA_943735915.1). Lineage (NCBI taxonomy): Eukaryota > Metazoa > Arthropoda > Insecta > Diptera > Sciomyzidae > Pherbina > Pherbina coryleti. Next base: position 185,270,924 of record OX030948.1, on the reverse strand, counting down.
AATATAAACCAAAAACTTTTAAGTGAATTAAAGTGACAAGCGATATTTTCTGAAACATAAAACGCTAACATTTCAACAATATTGAACATTTCAACCAATCAACAAAGCAGCAACTAAAGGAAACGAATAACCATTTCGAAAAAAAAATCAACAAAGTAATAACTGAATAAATACAACGGCTTTAACGAAACAACCATTTGGAAAAAATTCAGCAAAGCAATAGCGAAGTAAAGGAATCAACTTTAAGCAAGCAGCCGGTCAGTTGGAAATAAGCAGCTGTTAGAAAGAAAAATTTACAACAGTCAGAACAGAGTCCACAACATGAAGGCATCAGGAATTTTTTTAATAGCACTCCTTTCTATAACCCATAAAACTATTTGTTACGGTTCACTTGAAGTACTAGACTATTCTCAGTCTGAAATCATTACTATTGAGGATGGCATTGGAAAAATTCAAACCGGAACTTATAGGATTCTTCATATCATTAATCTGACCGAATACTCCACAATCATAAAGGACATCGAAACTAACTTCATCAAAAACATCCCAGCATCCCATCCATTATATCCATTCATAGCAGAGGAAATTAACAGTGTTACCGTCACCATTAATAATATAATACCAAAAACTAGGGAAAAACGATCACTAAATTTTATAGGATCAGCATGGAAATGGGTAGCTGGCAGCCCTGACCATGATGACCTTGTAGCTATCAATAGTAAATTTGAAGAAATTATAGAGAACAACAATCATCAATTAGTTATAAATAAAAATATTTTGGAAAGAATTCATAATATCACTCAAGTCAGTAATTCAATAATCAAAACACTAAGTAACAGTAATGCATTCCAAACCTCACTAATACTACAATATAAGTTTAAAATCGACATAATAAAGGAAGAAATTGAGAACATTAATAAAGCAATTCATCTCACAAAAGCTAACATAATTAATACCTTCATAATATCAAACCAAGAAGCTCACAAAATAAACAATATTTTTGTAGAAGAAAATATGCCATTTGCTTCCTTAGAAGAATCATTAAATTTTGCCAACATGCAAATTGCTATAAAACAAAGTATTCTAATTTATGTAATAAAAATACCTAAAACAGGGAATGAAATTTGTAATTGCATTATAACGAAACCTTTAAGTAAAAATGACACAATTCTTAAAATAAAGTACGAAAAAATATTGAAATGTAATGAAAAATATTATGGAATAGAAAATGATTATAAATTAATAAACGATATAATGATTTGCAAACAGGATCAAATTATTAACCTAGAAAATGAAAATTGTATTAAGAACTTATTAGAAAATAAACCATACAATTGTATTATAACAAACACCGAACACATTAAGAAAATTGAAGAATTGAATAACGGATTAATATTATTAAATGACTTTAAAGGAAATCTTACTATCAATAATAATACAAGAAATTTAAACGGTTCATTTTTGATAAAATTTTTTAACGAGACTATTAAAATAAATAACTTAAGTTTTACAGCTTTTGAAACCCACAGCTTGAGACCATTGCCTGCGTTAATACAGCATTCGAATTCTCGTTCCGAGTTCGAGGAAGTGCTATCTTTGAAATTTATGAGAGAATTAAATATTAAAAATATTAAAAAAATCAGCTCATTGAATTTGTTGGTAAAATCCAGCATGTTCACACATTTTGGTCTTTTGTTCTTGATTATAATCATAATAATAATTTTCAAATGTAAGAAACGTAGAACGACCGAAATTATTATCCAAAATACAGAATCCTTTCAGATGCCGACAAAGAAATGTTCAGGGCACAAAAGTTTAAACGACATTCCATTTTTTTGAACCAATCGAGGACGATCGGAATTTCGGAGGGAGGAGTTAAGAAATATTTTATTGACATCATTGCATTATTGCAATACATTCATTTGTTTATTCATGAAATTCAATACGCTACACGCGCATCCGTTCTACTTGGAGTCAGTGAGCGCTGCACGCGCAAACCTCTTTTTGCTGACCAAGCTATCTTGGTCATAGGCAGGCTCAAGTGTAGGTTTATATTAAGGAACAATAGCTTTAAGTTAGCCAGTCATTAACTGAACTCAATGTAAAGCACATAGTGCTGATTTTATAAAATAAGCAAACTGATTTAATTAAACAAATAAAGGAAGCACATAGTGCTGATTTACAAAAATAAACGTTTTATTTATTTAATTTAAATAAAGGAAGCACATAGTGCTGATTTACAAAAATAAACGTTTTATTTATTTAATTTATATTACAAAAACTAAAAAACTGCACAAATAAAAATAATATTGCTAGTTTTCTTTTGATTGCTGAGCAGCCATGTGCATGTACTGGAGACATATCAGAAAACGATAAAGAAATTTTCGATATAAATGATATTGGATCAAAAATGATTTCTTTACCATATGGCAATACACGCGTGCTGTTTCCTCTTTTGCACAACAGTTGTAATTGAAATGTACTTATTATTTTTTTCCAGCTTAATCATGTCCGAAAACGAAGTTTTGCGCCCAAAGTCAAAAGGATCATCCAAAACATATGATCCGATTAATAGTAAGTAGAAAATTGCATATACGTACATATTTGTTCATTTCATCTTTATTTTAACAAAAAATGTGCATGATAAATTTCCTCAAAATACGTTTGAAAGTCAGTCTATCTTTGATGAGAACAACCACAAGTTTCAAACATTTTTATTTATTTATCAATTTTTAGATATCAATTTTCAAATCAAGACACTCAAGGAAGTGGTTCAACAACAAAACAAAACTATAGATGATCTTAAACAAATCATTATTCAGCAAAACGAGGTCATAGTTGGCGAGTTGGCCTCCATTAAAGTTATGGTCCGTGAGCTTGCTGTGAAAAAAAACAATAATTCAGAAATTTCTGCATTATTCCCAAGAAATAAAGCTGAATTACATCGTTTCGAAACAAGCGTTCAAAATTATGATGAAGAATTACTGGTATTAAATGCAACTAGCTAACTTATATATTTTCTAATACTAACTCAAACTGATATTTATAGGTATCAGTCATTCGGAGAATTATACAAAGAGGTGGAATTGGAAAAAATCTTCATAATTTAATGGGAAAAGACATTTTCTTAAATTATAATTATGATGGAATCCACAGTAAAGAAGCTTCCAAAACTTTTGAATCAATCAATAATGTATTTTTCAGTAAGTTTAATTTTTAAAACTTTATTAATCAACCTAACTATATCTTTCTTAATTCCAGAAAGCTCAGCAGACACACTCATAACTAAAGAAAATTATATCGCTGAAATTAAAAAAGGCTTCAGAGCAGCAAAAAATAAAGTTCATAAATTTGATTTATTTATTTGGCCAAAAGAAAAGGAAGTTTTAATCTACTTATTTATTTACCTACTTAACTTAACTACTTAACTACCACTACTTAACTATCTACTTATACTTTAATTAACTTATTTATATACTTAAATCTACTAATTTATGCTTATTTCAATTTTTTTTCTAATGTGATTTTGTTTCTTAATATTAGTCATTAAATAATAATTGAATTTATTAATTTTTCTATTTTCTAATTAATTTTAACGGAAATTAATTGTGATTTTTTTATATGAAACTTTTTTTAAGTTCCTTATTAGTTCCTTAAATAGTTTTAAACGAACATGAATAATGAAAAGACTGAATTATTTAATGAAACTGAAAGCAGTTGTTCTAAGATCTCTTCTGAATTACCTCTTCTATAAGCTGTTCTTTAGCAATCGATTATAGAAGAACATATACTGAAAGCTGTTCTAGAAGATGTAACCACTTCTAGGTGCTGTTCTTGCGACTTCTTAGAAGTCGTTTTTGAATCAATAACATAAAACAACTTCTGTAAGTTTTTGCGGTAGAAGCGTAAGTGCCATGCATTGCTTTTTGTCTCGTTTCATACAAAAAAGAAGAAAGAAAAGAATCCAGTTGGTAAGGACTTCTGACTCCCGGAGAAGTGGTTCTAGAATCGCTTTTTACTCCTTCTTTTTCCCAGCCGAATAAGGCATGTAACATATATATTGTATATTGTATACTATGTATATTGTAAACAATCGCATGCATTGTATTTCAATGCATTCATTGTACTTCCTAAAATAATAACAATAATCGTAACATATACAATCGTTATCGTTTTATTAGCAATCAGCAACCCCGAAATATATGTGAATGTATTATTACAGAATAAAACACGTTTTCGAATAAACTATAAAAGAATTACTTTTAATCGAATTAATCACAGGCGACTAAAATAGAACTATTTTTGTTTGTCCTTTAAACATCTTAACGAACAATTGTTTTGCGAAACGCTTTCCGCTTGGAAAAAAAAACGATTTTTCAAAAGGACATCCGTAGAAAATCAGAAGAATATCGCATAATGACCTGAAACGTTATGTAATCAAATATGTATGTATTTATGCAGTGAAATAAAATTAATTTTCTTTTACTTATATTTTACATACACTATTATTTTTTAAAGGACACTACACTAAAGGACGTAGTTACCTTTCTGAGTTTTGCACCCATTTAGGTAACTAGTGTATATGTCACCACACAGTGGCTTCTAAAGGAATAAAGGAAAAAGGAAAACTATTAGCACCGATTGAGGACAATCGATTTAAGAGGGGAAGAGTTAAAATACAGAATGTCAACAAACTCGGCAAAGTACACTACTAACCTACATTAAGCATACGACTCGAAAACTATGATCGTTCGAAAATAAAAAATTAATTTTTTTTAGTATTTTGCTCAAGCCGGAAAGGTGACAAAAAGTATACCGCACAAACGCCGGAAGGTGCACCAACATAAAAATCGTTATCAAAACCAGGTCCAGCTAAACTCTATATTAAGAGTACAGGCGCAGACAAGAGTGGACAAAATCGCAGAGAGTGGCAAAAAAGAGAGAGAGGAAAGTATACGGCTAAAGAAAGAGACCCATGCAGGGAAACAGGTAAAGCAGCAACGAGAACTGCGAGAGCTTTAACGACTAGTCCTCTGATATCTCTGAAGGAAGACAGCGCCAGGAATTTGTGAACAAATTGAGAGACTTAAAATTCATCATAAGGACTGAACGAGAAAAAAAAAACGCAGGATGCACTGCTTCCCGTGCGAACAGCCCATTTATAACGTTGAGAATCACATCAAGATTCCCGCCATGTTATTTGAAGAAGTTGAAGAAACCGAAAAAATATAATAAAAAAAATTAAAAAATTTTTTAAGATAACAAAAAAAAAAAATATGTGAGAGTATTTGTTGTGATTGGCTGTTGTTTTTGTCGTAGTCGTAGCAGAAATTTTTTATTAATTTGACTGCGCTTAATACTAAAATTGTATAAATACAGAAGTCTTTTCAGTTTGATAATCCAATGTTTAGTGAGTGTTTACATGGCCACTAAACACTTCCTCACGTCTATCCGCCGCTGTGGCAAACATGGCGCTGAAGTCGCTTAGGTCGGCTAGCCGCGGAACGAGTCACGCTCGTGAACATCGAAGATCTACAAATACGAAGAGTAAGCGGCTAATCGTTTTTAGAAGACATCGAAGGACGGACATCTTTAGAACCCCTAATAAACATTCAACAATTAACATTATACAAAGTACACATTTACAAACCAAATCACAAATTACAAACATTGTTCAATCAAATATTGAGAAAACAAAAAGGTATAAATAAAAAAAGGACACATATTTAGGCCGCAACCCTAAAGATATAGTAGTAGATTTTATCTAAGCTACCTACTTACCGACTCGTTCGAGTATCGATCTACGATGGTCTCGATCGGTCTCTCCGACGAGCGCTCCTTGTTAAAAAGAATTATCAATCACTTATTGATGCGCTCAAGTACCAGTGTGCCTGCAATTAAAGTTTAAACAATAGTTAATAAATAAAACATATAAATTAAAAATAACCCGTTCTTTCTATCTTTTTGCGGAATTCCATCATCAACTGAGCAATCCTATCAAGGTAAGAATTGTTAACAGAAACTTAGCTTATAAAATTGGATTTACTTACCGGCTTCTATTTCGTTCTTTTCTCCATTCTGTTTCTTATACGAACCTTGGAGCACCAATTGCGCCAAGGCTCGTATCAGGTCGAATTAACAGCTCCACTTATTGCAGCTACCACCAGCGACCACCCATATTTGTGAAGTCATCACACGGAACATTGTCGTAAATGTTCAACACATTTTATACACACACTCTAGCGCTTTTCTTTTTTTCCGCCATCACCTGTTCAACATCCGAACAGTGAGTGTGGATAATTAACATCATATAAAGTACACATTTACAAAGCAAATCACAAATCACAAACATTGTTCAATCAAATATTGAGAAAATAAAAAGGTATATAAAAAAAGACACATTATAAAATGTGTCACACACATTTTATACACACACTCTAGCGCTTTTCTTTTTTTTTCGCCATCACTTGTTCAACACCCGAACAGTGAGTGTGAACTAAGCAGCAGTGACAGTAGTGATTATACAGAATATAAAAGTTCTCCAAATAATACCGTAAATCTATTCAGGTTAAGTGTTATTAATTTTATATTGATAGTTAATAATAATAATTGTTAGCGAGCGCATGCTGTAGCGAGCCGAAGGAGAGCGCCACATAAACAATCGACACTGAGCTCAGCAGCGGCAAGACACTAGCAAAAAGAGTCAGTTGTTAATGTTCTTCCCGACGCAGCAGACGAACTACAATTGTGAAACAACAGCCCAACAAACAAATATTTTAAAAGATATTATTCTTAATGTCATAGTAAAAAACAATAATAAATTTATAATAAATAAAAACACTTTAATTTTCTCAAATTAAAATTGAATTAATAAATTTGCTGTTTTCATTTAAAACTTGTTTGTGGCTTTCATAATTGATAAAACAATAATTTTTAAACAATGAACAAACTACATTTGGAACCTTCCAATCCTCCGATGATGGAATTGACCGATTCCGAGAGTATAAATTGTACAGAGGAAGAAACTACACCGGGAGAGACACTGGATGTACTCTGATGAAAAAGAAAAACAACCAATAACTCCGGAGAATTTGGAGAACAAAAAGTAAATAAAAAAAGAAAATCGACGCCAATAAAAGTAGCTCCGAAAAAAAAATTGGATGTGGATTCAGTAAAGCAACAAGCGACCGAAATAGAGGAAGATGGTCTAATAGCGCTGTTATCAGTTTTGATGATAATCTGGATGTTTAGGCTGCAACCCTAAAGTAGGATAAAAAACGTAGTTATCTACATGGTTGGAAATTAATATGTTATTCGTACTTATCGACACGTTCGAGTATCGATACTCCAGTACAGCTAAAAGGTCATCCGAACGCATATCGAACCATATGGTCATGGTTATGGATATGGATATCGATATTTCAGTTAAAATCAAATTTAACATATTCCCGTTATAAAGTTTTTATAATTCTATTGAAACCTTAAAAATCATCATCATGTCTATCATCAGTTCCAACCTTGCTAAAACCAAACAAGAATTAGTGGCAAGATTTGCTACCATGGAAGAAGTACCACTAACCGACTTCTCTCCAGTTGGTTGGAAAGAGAAAGTAACCAATTGTGAGTCGATTTTCCCTATTCCAACAGCATTACGCTATTATGAGAGGGATGTTGAGGGGCAAATAGAACGCAAGTTGACCCATCATAGTGCTCTGTTACTTTTTAAGGCAAACATCCGAACAACACAGCCTCTTGCTTACAAAACTAGGTGCACGGACAATTTAAGTCAGACACATACCTCGAAAGTATTATACAGTTATGATGACATACTACGGATAACGAGGTCAATATATATATTGAAATACTCTTTGTCCTTTACTGACTCCAAAGGAAGATTCAACATCAATTGCTTGTCTTATTATTTTTGTCGTTTAGAGGACTTCTATTCTTCATACAGTGATTATGTATTACATCATGACCCTCAAGTGACATTGACTCGCGTGCCGGAGCATAGACCATTGACAAAGGAAGAACTTCAGTTGCCCCAGCAAGAAAAGGAAGCATTGATGCGTATTGTTAAAGCCGAAGTGTATGCAAATCTTCTAGAACACCGAGGTCCTGTTGACCGAGCTGCCAATGATAAAGAGACACATATTATATGCATGTTCATTATACTTAGTAGCGCAAAAACATTTGCAAATGATAACCAAGTTAAATTGTACTTGAAAAACAGATTTAATGCATTCATCAGTCATATGGGGTACGAAGATATGGAATTTGAACCTTTCATTCAACGATTTCCGTTAACAGGTCTAAATAAACTCCAGCAGTACCATTCGTTTTATCCGAACTATAGGAAAATGATGTACACCTGGGTGTTGTTTGCTGAATATCCATGGGCTACATATATGAGATCAATCCTCCGAGAATCACAACTTACGTCTTTCAATTTCACATAAGTATTTCTCACAGAGACTCGACCAACCAAGGCCCATTTCTTTCCTAACATCCAACGAGAAATCTCTGCGTTTAGGACAGTCTATTTGCATGCTGTCAGGACATATGGAGACCAAATTTTGCCGTATGCAAAATTAATCAATCCGGATGAATCATTACTGAATGCAGAAGCATGGAAAACACTAGCAGCAATGGCTATTTATTCTGCTTATGCTCGTACACAGCTAGCATCACTGGCAAGATTGAGAACAAAAGAGAGATTGTCTGATACTCTTCTAGATGCATTAGCAACGCCAGTAGCCGATGATTTCTTAACAGACAATATTGCTGAGGTTACATTGTCAGAAGAGGAATGTATTTTCATGAAACTTGCACCTAATTTCTTGAGTGCCACAAATGCCACTAGATTTTTGGAAATATCTGCTGATCACAAATCTAAGTTTGCAGAGTTCAATACAAAGAGAGCAAACGCAGAACGAGAGGTACAAAATGTATCTATGATAACTTGAATCAGGGCACTTCTGTTTGTACTAGCACGCATTTTAATTTGATTTAATAAAAAAAAAAATAAAAAAAAAAAAAAAAAGATATGGATATCGATATGGATATGGATATGAATATGGTCATGGATAGGAATAAAGATAAAGTCGCAAACAGAAATGGCTAGCAAGTGCAAACAGAAATGGCTAGCGCAAATCCTTAGATGAGGCAAAAAACGATCCACGGTTGTAAGTGCCAGATAAGTAAGTAAGTATTGTATCATTTAATACAAAGTTATAATTTTAATTTATAATAGATTCAATACAATTTAACAAATTGTACAATACAATTTAACAATTGCGAGTTAACAAATTGCTTGTTTATAAAAATATACGCAATTTTTCCAATAGGCAAGTATTTTGATATGTAGAAAACTCTTGCTCTATTGAAGTTCAATTTGAACACCGTGTGGACGGACACGCGAAATGTGTTTTTTTTTTTGTAGCACAAAATTTTAAGTGCTTTGAAAAACTTCAATGATTTATTATAAATAACCGGTCGTTAGTAACTCGGCGTTAATAAATCAATATTGTACCTATAACAAAAATATTTTATATAGAAATCAAGAAATAAAAGCTCAACTACATAAAATTGATTATAATTAAAATATAAAACCAAAATATATTTTCCCTGAAGGAAGCATGGGGTCAAGTGTCTCCAAGTCACCACTTTTGTCGACTATTTTGGGCGACTTTTTGGTGACATTGTCAACGAAAGCGTCTACACTTTTTACTTTGCCTTGGATAGGTAGAGACATTTTTTATGGCTAGCAAGCTTTGCTTCTTCTTTATTTTTTTATTGTTTCATTTTGTTTTGTTGAAAATACACGTGGATGACGCACAATATTAAAGTTTTTATAAAAAAAAGTGAAAAAGTTAATTTTAAAGGTGAATAAATTTTCAATTTAAACAAAATATACCATGAGCAAAAGAAATTACAAAAGACTTGTAATAAAGCAAAAAATTTTGTATAAAAATAAAAATAATGAAAACGAAGCAACCATTTTTAGTGAAAGTTCTAACTTAAGCAATTTTGTGCAGCCTGCTGAAAATTTGGAAGAGCCTGTTGAAGATTTTGAGCAATATTTTGAAGATTTGTCGACTCCAAAATTAAATTTACGCGAAAAAATAAAAAATTGGTATATTGAGACAGCACCTTCCAGAAAATGTTTGGAGAAGCTGCTGGCCATATTACAGGAGCATGGCCTGCAGGTTCCGCTTTCAGCTGCAGCATTGTTGGGCGAAAGGTGTAAAGTTTCAGTCAGAAAAGTTTTCCCTGGAAGTTATTGCCACATTGGAATCCAAAATCAACTAAAAAAAGTTGGAGACGTGTTGAAAAACTATGACAAAATTGAACTGGATATAAACATCGACGGAATCCCATTATTTAAAAGTTCGCGAATCCAGTTGTGGCCAATTCTTTTGAAGATCGTAAATTTAAAAGAGAAAGTGAAACCTTTTCCTGTAGGTATATATGTAGGACTTACCAAACCGACTTGTGTTAAAGAGTTTTTCAAAAATTTTGTCGAAGAATTTCATTCGCTTAAAGATGGATTTATTTTAAATGATAAGAAAATTAACATTGTTTTTCGCTGTTTAACATGCGACACGCCGGCTAAGTCTTTCGTTTGTGGTGTCCCAGGTCATACTGCATCACATGGTTGTACTAAGTGCACACAAGTATCAAAAAAAATTGGCAATGTGCTAACATATAAAACTGTCAGCGGCACTTTAATTTCCGACGAAGACTTTTCTTTAAGAAAATATGAAAAGCATCATAGCCAAAAATTCAAAAATGAAAAAACTCCCCTCGAAGAAATAGGTTTTAATATGGTAACGCAAACTCCTTTAGACAGTATGCACCTTATCGATCTTGGGGTTACAAGAAAAATGCTTATTCGAATCATCAAAAATAGAACAGAAGAAACGACTCCAAAAGCAAATGTCTCGAAAATATCTACTAAACTCGTAAAATTAAGAAAATTTTTTCCCAAGGAGTTTCCACGGAAACCAAGATCTTTAGATGAAATACATTATTGGAAGGCCACTGAATTTCATCAGTTTCTCGCCTACACAGGAGTAATTGTACTTTACAATCAAATACACAAAGATATTTTCTATGAATTTTTGCTCTTACATTGCGCTTATAGGCTACTGAGTAATCCACGACATGTTAACAATAATATAAATGTAGCTAATGATCTACTTGAATTATTTGTTGAAAATTTCCCTATTGTATTCGGTGCAGACAGCGTTTCCTTTAATGTGCACAACCTATTGCATATAGCATCCAGCGCAGAATTGTATGGACCTCTAACGTCATTTTCGGCATACGATTTTGAAAATAAATTACAAATTTTAAAAAGACATGTTCGAAAACCATCGTCAATTCTTCAACAAATTGTGCAAAGAGAAAAACACTTAGTATATGTTGAAACTAAAACAGAAAAGTTAAAGTACAAACAAGGTGCCATTGTGGAAGCTTCTATCAATGATTGCTTAATTTCTTGCAAAGAACCCAATAATGTTTGGTCGGTTAAATCAGATATTCCTATAAAAATCGAAGCAATAATAAAAGAAAACGATATCATTTACGTTGCAGGACGGCGTTTGCTTGATTTAGAGAGTTTTTTCCAAGAGCCCCTCGATTCTTGTGAATTAGGCATTTTCAAAACAAATTTTCTTTTAGGCGAAAAAGAAAAATTTGTTATGAATGATATTCAGTATAAATTTTTATCCTTACCTTTTAATACAAATTTTGTAATAATTCCAATTCTACACGCCTGCCTTCCAGAACAATGTCGAACAATGATGCCCAACATTCCAAAGGAAAACTAAAGTATTTTCCACAACAAGGTAATTTTTTCTATGTTACCATTATATACTGTACTGATAACAAAAGTTTTTTTTTTCAAGTTAATCAAAAGTGTCATGGCTGCGAAGAACTGTCAAAAAAAAATAGATTCAAATAAAGGTTTGTATAAGAACGGCTGTTGTGTAGAGAGTTCCTTTTTTGAAAATTTTTGCTACTCCGTAACACTGGACTTGTTAAGCAGCATCCAAAATTTTTAAAATAAGGACCACCCTATTGTTGAGCCTTTACGGGTAATAAAGATCAAAAACCATGTCAAAGTGGCGAAGCCATAGTGTTTTATGCTTTTCGCAGAGATTTTCGGATAGAAACTTTTATTGAAAACTTCTGCAGTAAGAGCTAAAAGCTTTGGAAAAAGTTTTTCGTTCAAACATTGGCTGTTGGTTTTAGTTCGGCCCTTGAAGAAATTTTGTGAGAAACTCCATGCATGTATCTTATTAATAAATATATTTTTTTTCAGATGCTGCTCAGAAGCAATATACTTAGTAGTTTCATAATAACTGACACACTTTTTATCGCCCCCACTGTAAGGAATTCACTAAACATACTCTTTTTACGTTGACAGTTTTTTGACAACTAACATTTATACATAATTTTTGTGTATAAAGTTTTTGGCGTGCGTTACTTATAATTATGGAGTGGGGCGATATTGAAAACCGTATTGTCGTAATTGGCCTAAAAAAATGTGGAATGAAAAATGGCGACATTTTTCGAACGTTGCAGCCGCTCGGGGTAAGTCGCAGTTTTGTTTATCGTGCTGTGAAACTGTTTGGGGATACTGGTGGAGTATCAGACCGTCCAAGATCTGGCCGTCCGCGCAGTGTGCGAACTCCTAAAGCCGTCAAAGCTGTACAGAACCGAATTTATCGAAATCCACTCCGAAAGCAGCAAATATTGTCACGGGAGATGAATATTTCGAAGGTATCTCTTTCTCGCATCATTAAATATGACTTGGGACTTCGAGCTTACAAAAGACACACGGGGCATCTACTTACGGCGGCGTTAAAGCAGAAACGCAAGGAGAAATCAAAAGCATTGATTCGCCAGTACGCCAATAACGGCCACAGAAAAATTATGTTTACTGATGAGAAAATTTTTACTGTGGAGGAGTCGTACAATAAACAAAATGATAGAGTCTACGCTCAGTCATCTCTGCAAGCAAAAGAATTGGTTCCAAGAGTTCAGAGAGGTCACCATCCTGCTTATGTGATGGTATGGGGGGGAGTCGCCTATGATGGAGTCACCAAGCTCCATTTCTGCGAAAAAGGTGTTAAAACTTCTGCAAAGGTGTACCAATCTGACGTTTTGGAAAAGGTTGTGAAGCCATTAAATAGCACACTGTTCAAAAACGAGCCGTGGACCTTTCAACAGGACTCTGCCCCAGCCCATAAAGCAAAAACCACTCAAGACTGGTTAAAAAACAATTTACCAAATTTTATTTCGACGGATGATTGGCCATCGGGTAGTCCAGACCTGAATCCTTTAGACTATAAATTGTGGTCCGTTTTAGAAAGCATGGTCTGCACTACTCACCACAAAAATTTGGAATCTCTTAAGCGTGCACTTATCCGCGAAGTGGACAATTTCCCCATGGAGGTCGTGCGTACTGCAATAGACGATTGGCCGGTCAGACTGCGGTCGTGTTGGAGGGCAAATGGCGGTCATTTTGAATAAATTTTTTTCTTCTTATATTCTTAAATATTTAATAAACCAAAATAAAAAAACAAATTTACAAAATCTCTTGTTGTTTCTATTTTATCAAGAAAAACCCGTGTGTCAGTATATATGAAAGTACTAAGTAACACCTTAGTTGATATTTTGGCGGAACATAAAGTTTTATTGGATCGTATAGTTACCCAAAACGCAGTTGCCAAAAATATAATGGGCATATTTCCAATTAACACCGAGGAAGAATTGAAAGAATTTGACGCTATTTTAGCGACGCATGCAGATCCATATGTAAGTGTTTTACTGTACTGTGAAACAAAATCAACAAACAATTTTAAAAATTTCTGATTTATATTTTATAGATACGGCAAATAAAGGTACTTCTTGGTGGTAATGCTGAACGAAACCTACATCAGATATTTGGTCACGATATTATAAAGAACTTTAATGTTGACGGAACTTTCGGCAAAAAGCGATTACGGGACTACGGCAATGTGTTCAAGGCTTTGATAGGTAAACAATTTTTTAAACGAGGTTTTAATTTTTTTTTTATATATCAAAATATTTTTTTTTTTCAATACCCAGATGCTATATCAACTTTCAGTGAATCTTCTGACAAAACATTCAGAGCAGCTTTCCAACGACAGAAAAAAAAATATTTTAAACAAACCAGCCGCAGCAAGTTCAAAAATAAGGAACAACATGAAAATGAAGGCGACTCTTCTGACAAAGAACAATAATTTTTATATCAATTCAAAATGCTAAAAGGTTTCGCCAGCCTTGGAGAAAATGAGCTTCTTTTATTTTGAAACAATTTGATACAAAGAAATATGTACAAAATCATATGTGCAACTTTTATGCTATTAATTAATAAGATTATTTAATAAGAAACCTAGACTTGTAAAACAGGCTTTAAATCTTAAAAACCCGATACAAAAAGACTGTAACACTGAATTCGTACCTTTTTTTACTTTTAAGAAACTAACCTTATTTTTGTCTCTTTAATAAATATGTAATATTAACAAAATAAATGTACTTGTTTGAAGTTCTAAAATTGTGCCAATGGATTTTAAAATTGACCAATTTTTTTTGTACACAATTTTTAAAATTCAATTTCAAAATTCATTTGGAAAATTATAAAAGATATTTAGACAATTTTCAAATTTATTTTGAAAATTTTAGAATACAATTGGAAATGGTGTAGTGTGGAAATTTAACAAAAAGTTCCAAAAGTGTAGACTAGAACTACTAAAATGCACTAGTGAATCTCTGGTTCCAATGTCTCCATATGTCCCCATACGAACTACCTAGTCGACTAGTATACTAGTATGAAAATATTATAAAAAGTTCAAAAAGTGTTGACTAGAATTACTAAAATGAACTAGTGAGTCTATGGTTCCAATGTCTCCATGTGGTTCCATTAGAACTACCTAGTCAATAGTACTAAGGGAACTAGTGGATTCGCAATGACAAGCCCATGTAAATGTCTACAGTAGAAAGCATTGTATGTCATATAACTGGTCAGTAGTACTGGTGACGAAGTCAATAGTGAATCAGTACAGTTTTACTATTGACATTTCCTTCAGGGTAATATCAGACTAACAAAAAGTAAGTCAGTCTTCGTCCGTGTGCAAAGTAGTTTGGTTGGTTTCACCCTTAATATTAGAACTTAAGTAATAATTTACATGTAATAAAAACCAAATCAAATAATATCAATTTACCTTAAATAAAAAACCAAATTAAATAAAACAATAATAAAAAACATTTTAATAACTTTTGTTTTTATTAACAAAAAAAGGTTTTAGCTATGTTTAAATAAAACAAGCAAAAACATAACTTGCATGAGAAACTCTACGCAACAACAACAAGCTAATGAACTGAACAAGTGCCTATGACACTTTAGAATCAAGGCCGTAAATTTAGTGAACCAATTATTGTTGGTAGAGAATATCAATTTGAGGGGAAATATGATGAATTTTACCAAACCAAGAGTGATTGTTCAATTGTCTATTTTTAAATTAAAATTATGAAATATTGGAATTCAAGGAGGAGTCTTGGAAATAGTGGTAAAAATAATGTTAAAATAATAGTGTTAAAAATTGTATAAATATCTGTAATTTTATAAAATAAAGACAGAATATATCTGATGGTTATTCTGATATTACAAACTTAAAAACTATCTATTATTTTCTCAATAAGCGCGGCTCTTAAGCCATCATATCCTGAGCGTTGGTGCGCTCTAAAAACACCATAAGTTATTTTGGGTCAGTTATAACAGGGTCAAAAAGAACTTGTAAAAATAATAGAAATGAACAAAAGACTTGAAGAATTTAAAACATCCTTACAACCTACCCAACATGGCGATCCTGCGATCTCAACTAATCCTAAAAAACTGAAGTTTTTCTGCTTCCTTGCATCAAAAACAATACTAATTAAAAATCCAAATGCCAACATTAGAAGAAATAAACAATATCTTTTCAAAGTGGGAGAAAATACTGACACAAACGGAACAAGATCAAACAAATTGCAACAAAATAGAAGAATACCAGTCTGAAACCAAAACATTTGACGCACCTAAATATATTACATCATCTTTGAAAAACGCTGGACCAAAACCGTTGACTTTAGAAGAATACCGAGCGAGACAAAAGAAAATACCAAAGGTACAACAGGAAAAACCAGACAAAAATTCCAAAAAGATTCGACGACCAAGAGCTAGAAGAATTGTCAAAGCCAGACAACGTGTGGCAGAACTAAACCGGATAGCTAGGATAACAACAGATAAAGAATTCAGAAATGAAATTTAAAAAAAAATAAATAATAAATGTTAACGTAAACAAAACATTGCACTCAAATTCTTTTCGATGCACTTAGCACCTTTTACACTTCTGCGGCTAGATACCGCACAAGCATAAGCGCGACAGCGGGTGTTGTGTTTCAAATGCATGTGCATGAGAAACTCTACGCAACAACAACAAGCTAATGATCAAGGCCGTTAATTTAGTGAACCAATTATTATTGGTAGAGAATATCAATTTGAGGCGAAATAAATTAAAATTATGAAATATTGGAATTCAAGGAGGAGTCTTGGAAATAGTGGTAAAAATAATGTAAAAGTAATAGTGTTAAAAATTGTATAAATATCTGTAATTTTATAAAATAAAGACAGAATATATCTGATGGTAATTCTGAGCTCTACAAGTTTAAAAACTATCTGTTATTTTCTCAATAAGCGCGGTTCTTAAGCCATCATATCCTGAGCGTTGGTGCGCTCTAAAAACACCACAAGTTATTTTTGACCCTGTTCAAAATAATATAAACGAACAAAAGACTTGAAGAATTTAAAACATCCTTACAACCTATCCAACATTCGTTACAACAGCCAAAAGGTCCTCCGAACGCATATCGAACCATATGGTTATGGGTATGGATATCGATATGGATATGGATATCGATATAGATATAGATATGGATATGGATATGAATATGGTTATGGATAGGAAAAAAGATACGGATATCAATAATATACCATATATTAATATGTTGTATCACTCAATTGTTAAAACTTCGGTTTATAGGATTCATATTTATCAATCAGATGTTGTGTCACCGTTGACAAAACATCGACATAGTTAAACGCAATAAAATCGGGCGGCTCCGCTGGCTAAATCATATTGAGAGAATGGAAAACGAAGTTTCAGTGAAAAAAATATTCGATTCGATTTGGTGCTTGGTGGCGGCAAACGCAGACACCCACATCTTCATTGGAAGGATCAAGTGTCGGACAATCTGACGACGCTGGGTGTTTCCAACTGGCGCCAGCAAGTGAAAAGCAGAAATGGCTCGCGCAAGTCCTTAGACGAGGACAAAAACGACCCACGGTTGTAAGTGCTAGATAAGCAAGTAAGTATTGTATCATGTACTATAAAGTAATAGTGCAAAGATGCAGGCGAATGCGATTATGCACAAATACAAATAAGCTAACGCTGCATTTTTTCCTGCAGCTGCAATCGTCTCTAATGTCGACGATTGCAAACATATATATATGCAAATATACAAAGAAACAAACATACAAATATACAAAGGACATACAAGCAGTTTATTATATCATGTTAGAAATAAAGTTTAGTCTTAAGATTCAATTAAATAAAGTAAGTCACGAAACTTAAGTTTTGCGCATTTTTACTATCGGAAACATAACTCACGCAGTGCATTGTAATACAATGTATGATAATGCTATTTCCGCTACTAAGGTTAGAACTGACAAATCAGCTCAATCGTCTAAAAAGCCCACTAGAGCTGAGTCTAAAAGGAGGAATTGTCAAATATATTGAAGAAAAGGTGAAAGATCAAGCAACTAAAATACTAATTACAAACTTGGATGGGAATTTAAAGGAAGGTAAGTTTTTTAACCTTTTTTTTTTCAATTATATAAAACTAATTATACTTTCAATATAGATTCAAGAGACTGTTTGATATGCAATTAAATGCAGTTTTAAGGCCGACAGTAATTTCGAAAACAAAAAATAAAGAGCAGTCTCTATGGAAGCCCACCATTAGTGATGCTCCAGATGCAGTAATTCTTCATTGTAGACTTAAATGTAAGATTCTTCATTGTAAGATTATACAAGGAAATACGAAGAATTGAAGGCAAAAGCCTTTACGAACCGAAATTGTATCCAACCCATGCTTCTTATCGTTGGTGCCGAAATTTGGAAAGCCGACGAGGTTTTTGTTTTGTATGAAAATATTTTATATAAACTTCCTTCCGTATTGAACGCCTTCGATATTCTTTTTAAATTATATTTTGTCTAAAATTTTCATTATCCAACAGAATGTAAAAAGCTTTACCATTTTATTCAGTCATACTTCTTTGAAATATACTGCCGCATCATGTAAGAAGTCATGCTGCACCATCATTTTTTTTATAGTAATTTCTAAAAATAAGTGGTCAAATGCACTGTTTCATATGTAGTTTTGCTGCATCCAATAGCAAATGTTTAATTTCTCATATAAAATCAAGCCACGTTTTAAAAAATATAAAAAAATTCAAATGCAGTGTTAAAAACTGCTTATGTTTTTCGAATTTTTATGCTTTTAAAAAACATATTGAAAGAGTCCATAGAAATATTTTTCCCCAACCACGAAACGAAAATATTTTAGGTAACAATGCAAATAATGCTATAGAAATATCTTCATTAGACTATAATAACGACAATACGTGTGCTAGTAGCAGTTCAGAGCTGGCATAAATTAAACACCAAAACTTGCAACCTTCAAATTTAAAACCCGATCAAATTTAAACCTCAGATCATCTAATTCAATGATACTATAGCAAAGACACGGAGAATACCAGTACAGTACGTTCCTCCAAAGGATCTGCGAACAGATAATGTTGGACATTGGCCCCACAGTTGCCGTCGTGGAAGCTGCAAAATACCTACATGTACAGGATATACACAAACACGCTGTGGGAAGTGTGGAGTCTCACTTTGTTTTAATAAAACAAACAACTGCTTTAAAAAATTTCACGCATAAATACATAGTGTTGCAGATATGCAACAGCATAATTTTTTAAAATAAAGTCTTAAAAAAAATTTGTTGTTTCTGTTTCCATTTTCTGAAATTATGCGGGTATATTTTCCATATAAATTTTTTTCATATCGAAAAAAAAAGCATGCAATTAAGGGTTAATTTTTATTTTAATCCTTTTAATAAAAATTCAATGCTTAAAAGACCAATGAACACAGTGAGTCGGTGTTATATACATTAAGCAAATAACATAAAGACACACATCAGGTCAGCCACCGACCGTAAATTTCTTAAAAGCAATCCAACACGCGTGCTAAATTTGTGCATCGCAGACAACAGAATGAACAACAAGATCAGTCTGATGACGAAAGTTCATTTAATTTTGTGGAGCCAGTGCAGGTTCCTGAAGTGGATGAAGGGCCCTGTGATGAGGGGGAGCCTCCTAATAAGGTAGTAGAAATATCAGACGACGAAGAAGTAATAGAGGAGTTTATCGTCCCTATGGGACTTGATGAATCTTACGGCAACTCGAGTGTAGCGTCGGCTGTTAACATTGAGGCGTTAGAACATGACGAACAAAAGAAAACCAATATTCCATGTCCTAAAATTGTCCAAGATCACAATGCACATATGGGTGGAGTGGATCCTATGGACAGCTTCATAGGTAGATATCGCATTTGTATGAAAAACAGGAAATGTTATATGGGCATTTCCAGCGAAAGGTCCACCCTGCCCGAAAAATTAAAAGTAAACCAACAGTTTTTTCTTACTTTTATTATGAAAGAGAAATATTCAAAATTAATTAAATAATTGAGTTCCTAGCTTTATTTAGTTCAGATAGCGAGTTATCGGGCTACAAAGTACATGTTCATGTTTTGTTCATTTTTTTTTTATTTCTAAGAGCATTTTCTCTTTACAATTTACATTTCTAGGAGAATTTGTGCAATTGAACTCTTATCAAAAAACTCTTCCTAAAACAACAACTAAACGTAAAAAAAATGCAAAAGAGAAAACATATATCAATTAACGTCAAAATTTTGATTTGCTTTTAATGACATTCTAAAATAACGTCACGTCAGAAAAAAATTATTTATTCTCAGTACCTCCACGCTTATGATCGTAAGTGCGTGAATTTTTGCATTTTAACAAAGGTTAATAAAGTAAACTTATATAAATAAAATACTCGGTTGCTAAACAAATAGTTAATTTTATATTAAATTTCAAAAGTGTGTAACGTCACGCCATATTGTGAGTAAATTGCTTGCACGGTATTTTGTATATTTTAAACTTAAATTCAATTATTCTCTTATGGTTTATGCAGATGGAATCTTCAACTGAAAGTAAAAATTACGCAAAGCGCTATAGGCAAAAATTAAAATCAGATTCACTTAGGCGAGAAAGAGCAGCGAGATATAGAAAAAAGTTGGTGCAATCAAAGGAGAATAAAATGGACAAAGTAAAGGAAAGAATGGACAAAGTAAAGGAACAAAACCGTAAAAGGCAACAACAATTTCGTTTGAAAAAGAATAATGAAGCTAAAAATAAGGTCAGTCCGCCAGTTAATCAGCCCTACAAATGCAAACAAACTTTAGGAAAAGCAGTATGTAAAGCCAAAAGAGCTTTGCCGGTCGACCCGGAGAAAAGGGCACATATCGTTGACATCCTTTATGGAAAATATGGTACATCATCTTCGAAACAACAGAGTGAATCGGCAACAACAGATAAAAAGCAATTTATTAAGGACTTTTATTTGCGAGATGATATAAGTATCCAAGCTCCAGGTAAAAAGGATACATTAATCGTCAATGGGGAAATAGTGCCCAAGCGTTTTATGTTACTGACTGTTTCTGAGTCGTATGAATTATACAAAACGGAGAGAAGCATTGACTATGTTGGAAAGTCGGTATTTTATGAATTGCGACCAAAATACGTACAACTATCATGCAAGATACCACATAATATGTGCGTGTGTCAGTATCACGCGAATTTTGCATTTATTGCAGAGGTGATTACATCATTTTCCCCCAATTTTGAAACTTTTCTTAAATCTGTCTGTTGCAACATTTAGAACGAACAATGTATGACGAGTAATTGCAGAAATTGTGTAAAGGATGTGAAAAATGATTTAGTGCCCCTAAAATATTTTTCATTAATGGATAAAAGCATGGAATGGAAACATTGGCGCAAAGTGGAAGATCGGATTGCGTTGACGCACACCGAAGGTTCTCTATCTGATCTCTTGTACGAATTAGATGCACAGTTGCCCTTTTTTAAACGCCACTTTTTTGTTAAAAGGTCCCAACAATATTATTTTGAAATGAAAAAAAGAAATATTATGGCAGAAGATTTGGTCCTGCAAATTGATTTCGCAGAGAATTACAGGTTAATTTTTCAAAATGAGGTGCAGAGCGCACACTTCACCTACCGGCAAGTGACCATTTTTACTTGCGTCGCTTGGCTGATTGGCGGAGTAAAATCCTATGCGATAATCAGTGACAAACTCACCCACAACAAGTTCGATGTTTGCTGCTTTTTGACAAAACTTGTGAAGATGATTAAAAAAGCGCATGGGCAATTTCAAAATATTTATGTTTTTTCCGATGGATGCAGCTTCCAATTTAAAAATAAGTTCATTGCTCGAAGTTTACCTGATTTTGTTTCTGAATTTGGTTGCAAGGTTTTTGAGTGGAATTATTTTGCCACTTCTCACGGCAAAGGTGCGGTTGATGGGGTAGGAGCAACCATAAAACGAAAAGTTTGGCAGATGACAAAAACCAAAAATTTAATTTTAGAAAATGCGTTTTCATTTTATGAATGTGCTCGAAGTAACATTATTGGAGTCAATTTAATATACATTTCCTCAGAGGAAGTAGACAAGTTTTCTACTTTGTTAACTGAAAAGTGGAAGGAGTTGCCGCAAATACGTGGTATACATCAAATTCATTTTTTGTCAAGCAGCGAAGACATGCAAATAAAAGTAGCTCGAACTGCATTTTCAAGTAGAACTATAATATAAAACATTTATATAATTTTTTATAACTATCTACTTTCTAATATTGTTCAAATGTCTTTTCAACAAGGGAAATATATCTTACGAGTTCAAATATACATATAATAGCAAAAAGTGATGTTTTATTTGCGTTGAGTTATTATTTAATAACAATCTTAACTGAAAACTTACTAGCGGAAATTTTAGTAACGTAACGTCAGGTAACGTCACGTCAGATACTAAGGTTAAATATAGAAAAAACGAGAAAACATTTTTAAATTTTATAACTTGGAAAATAAACGTGTACTGATTTAAATTCATCTAAAAAAAGTTTCATACAAAAATTATTGCAAAATTCGCAGAGTTTTTCAATTTTGTCATCGAAGTCAAAAATCCACTTCTCTTTTTTGTAACGTAACGTCAGAGCATATTTTTGCTTTTTTAGTTAAATCCTCAGGGTCAATTGTTCTCGTTTTCTTTAATGAATAAAGTGCTACTTAAACACTACGCAAATATAAAAAAAACTTTTCAAAAATATGACTCTTTCATATTTTTTGTTTACATTTTTTCGTACAAATGTAACATCACGTCAAAATGGAAATGCCCATATTCATATTTTCCACCATATTATTGATATGTGCGTACACGGAAAAATAAAATTCATTAAATTTCAATGAACAGCGTTCTATTACTACTAGTAAACCAGTATGGCGTTAAAACGCCAAAATGCGAAAAATAGCTATTGTTGGTTTTTTTTTAATCAAAACTTTTACACTTTTTGGCATATGTCTGTGTAAACTATATTTGATGTTATATAACCTTCATTAATGGGTAAAGTGCGCTGCATACTCTTCTCTTAAATAAAAATGTTCACGCCAGCAAAAGAGCGGGTTCGAATAAATGTCAAATATAGTTGGCAGTGTGTGAATACTGGAGGTTGAAGGTAAATTGCAACTGTTCTCAACGACTTTCCCAGAATAGTCAGGGCAAATGACAAAGACACCGGAAATTTAAAAAATTACTTTTTAAATGAAAAAAGATTTGAATGTTTTGTGGACACACCCGTAGGTTTTCATGTGACAGTGTTTTTATATCCATAAATCCTTCACTTAATCCTTGTTTGAATCCCTTTCCTAGTTGGGAAAGGTGTGCTTAAGGTGTGTCTAAATCTTTGTCCTAATCCATATCCTATAAAATATTTTTGTACGTTTCTCGCATTGCTCTGCTGCTTTAATTATACAATAGAATGATGTTGGAAAATTTTAAAAAAAAAAACGATCACATAGTTTTAGGCAGCACATAGAAAACACACTTTCTTAGTAGAAGATTGTTTTGCTTTTTTTATTTAAATACAGAATATTTAAGAGAAAGTAAGACCTTATTGCACATCTGCAGAGCAAGGCCTTTCAATTGATACCCCATTTATGAAAATCGCATTTACGGTATAGATTTGATGGTCATCACAAAAAAGCGTTTGCGTAATAATAATATAGATTTTTAATGAAATATTCATAAATTTAACGAATATATTCATATAACTTTATGAACGATTTCATTATTTTTAAATAAACCCCTTTCATAAATATTTCTCCTTAGTAACTAACAAATTTGTTAAGTATTAATGATTTATGCATAAATTATGAATAAGTTGATGAACGCTGATCATTAAAATCTCTGAACAATCTCTTCGTGCAAAGGGAATTATTCGCTTTGTCGTTTGCAGCACGTTTTGCCATATAGCCGTGATTGTAGCCTCGCAAAAAAATCTAGTACGCGGTTGTTTGTTGTTTAAATAACAGTGAATAAACAACAAAAGGTGTTGTACTCATTTAAATATAAAATTTTATTGGTTTGAAAATGATTTGTTCTTTGGGCAAAAAAGAATATGAAAATATGAACTTGTTTATAGAACATTTAAAAAACTGCATTTTTTTTTCTAATAAGGAAACATTGTCGCGGTCTAAAACTTTAGTTGCGCCAAAGTGACGTACGGACAAAACTACACGGCGACCATTTTATGTGTAGTCATAAAATGACGATTTTGTTTTGTCCGGACGTAATCACTGTGCGTTTGGAGTGGCGCCCAACACACACATGCACTCCAGTGGTCATTAAACCACTTTGTTTATTATTACTTCTAAAACTCGGTTTGGCTAAGGTTTCTCCTTGTGCTCCATGCTCGACGAAACTGAAATCCCACGAGTGACTGAACGCACGGAATTGCGCGACAAATAAAACGAACAGGACTAGGACTGTTATTGTGAAAAAAAGTAAAAATCACTTGGCCAAGTCACAATGAGGGTAGCCATTGTGGGCTGTGGAAGGTGTGGAGTGTTGCCACACCAATACTAGCATAGATGCCGCCAAGATGTAGAAAAACACTTGGTGGGTAGAAGGTTTTATTTAAATTTGCTCAAGATGCACCTCAAAAAATCCATAAAACGATTTTGAAAATAGGTGTGAGCAAAGCCTTCAGGTGTGAATACCGGTTTCTGCGAAAACCGCATCTATGCTAGAAAAAAGATGGCTGCGTTTAGGTTCCCATCTTGTGGAACCTAAGCATCGTCAGTCTGCACCGCTGGTTGGCAGTTCAGTTCATTCTGAACAGCGAAAGGAAGTGGAAGTGTGCCAACAAAAAAAAGTGTGCCAAGTGTACCAACAAAAAAAAGTGTGCCAAGTGGTTTTTTTTTCGACTTATCGTCGAAAAGTGAAAAAAAATTGTCAAAAAAAAAAATTGAAGTGGTTCCAGAGACGCTGTGGAGCCACCGGGACCGACTGAAAAACTGGTGGGATTTTTGGATCCGGAGCCGCTGGAGCGAGGAGAAGGATCTAACGGCCAGGACCCGAAAAAAGCAGGGAGTACCCCTTTGTATATATATATATATATCTATATATTATATTTAAATATTTGCGTGTGTGTGTTGGTGCGCTCACCACACACAGTGTTTTACTGTTTATTGCCGGGTTTTTTGAGTGCGACCCAAAAATTGGGTTATTTTTTTTTTCTATCGCGATAACTTCTTATTACAACTTTTTTCCCAAATACTTTAATATATTTATATTATACTTTTGTCGATCAATTCATCTTTCCGTCCCACTGTGCATAAGTGTGGTAAGACTTTGATTAAAAAGTCTTATCAAACACACCTGCATCGTTGTCCTTCGCGTCAATACGTTCGTTGTGTTATAAATACCCACACCCGTCTCCGCTGAGCAGGTGGCAACCCTTGTCGTCGGCACTATTGTGCACTTGGGTTCCACATCAAATAAGTGAATCAGCTGTTCGCGCAAAATAAGTGTTAAAATCGCGATCGTGCCGGTAAACGTTTTTAATAATAAATTAATAAATAAATAAGTGTACGCGATTAAAATACGGTTGATAATAAAGAAAAAGAAACCTAAGTGCCGAAAGTGTCGCGATAACATTGTGTTTATTCTGGAAGCAACTACTAAAATCATGTCTACCTACACCTTTCATACTACAGTGCGCGAAATTTGCTTAGCCGCACACGATTTTACATCAATATGAATTAAAAAACAAGTGTGGGGTTAACTGAATAATGAAAGACTTTGTTTTTTGTTTTATTTTGTAGAAAATTATTAAGAATTTGAGAGGTTTTATGTTCATATTTAAAGGAATTTAAAAAATAATTACAAAGTAAGATAAATTCGAGCGAAATTTGCTTAGCCGCACCGAGTCGAATGTTTAAAAATAAAATGTTTTATAAAAAAAAATCAGTGTTTTGACCAATTAATATTTAGTTGGACCTCTATTTGTATTAATTACTGCAAAAATTCTTTCAGGGAGTGAGTCAATTAATTTTTTGAGTACATTTATTTCTAAACCTAGCCACGCCTGCTAAATTGCAATTTTTAATTCCGATATCGTTAAATATTGGCAGCAGTTTTCTTAAATAGCTAGTGAAATCATGCCCCAAACAGTTTTCAATCGGGTTCAAGTCCAGACTTCTAGCTGGCCAATCAAGCAATGGTATTAAGAGTGATGAAAAAAATCCTTCGACTCGTGTGAAACGTGAATACTGGCATTATCCTGTTGAAATATTAAGTCAACGTCAGCATTTTCTTCCAAATAAGTAATAAGAACGTCGTCCAACATTTCAATATACTTTTTAGAATTAATTTTTGTAAAAATAAAACATAATTTAAGTTTGCCATAATAAGAGAAACCACTCCATATCATAATTGATCCACCGCCAAAATTCCAACTCATTATTGGTGGGTTATTTACACGTAAATCATGCCAATAACAGCTAAATCCATCCGTCCGTCAAGATAAAATTTTTTCTCGTCCAAAAAAATAATATTGCGACAATTTTCAGTCCAGTTCATGTGCCTTTTTCAAATTCTAATCTGGCTGCTTTCTGTATAGATTTAAGTTGTGGGTGTTTTGATATTTTTTTACATTTAATGTTTCGGTCCGTGCTTAAAATTTGTTGAACTCTTCGTTTTCCAATGGGAAGATTTAGTTTTGACATTATTCGAGATGCGCCTAGTCGGTGTTTAGATGCTTCTGCTTTTATAACATTGCTTTGGTGATGAGTTATCTTCGTCTTTCTCTTAGATTTTGAAGAAGAAATGCCGTATTTATCACTTAATCGGAAAAAATTTCTTATTACTTTCTCCGATCTTTTTATTTGTCGGCTAATTGCTCTATTAGAAACCCGTTTTCTTTTAGAATCTTAATTTTGCATTTTATAACATCACTCAAAAAACTTTTCTCTGCCATTTTAATATTTAATCAATCCAAAATAAGATTTATCGTCTAAAATATTGAAAAAACTTTAAATTGAAAAAAAAAAATCACTAAAACCTTCCAGCAGTAAAAAGAACTTACAATTATAACACGTAAAACAAGACTGCGGCTAAGCAAATTTCGCTCCAATTTATCTTACGTTGTAATTATTTTTTAAATTCCTTTAAATATGAACATAAAACCTCTCAAATTCTTAATAATTTTCTACAAAATAAAACAAAAAATAAAGTCTTTCATTATTCAGTTAACCCCACACTTGTTTTTTAATTCGTATTGATGTAAAATCGTGTGCGGCTAAGCAAATTTCGCGCACTGTACTACACGGCAACACTATAATTGAAGCTTCACACTGAGATAAAGAACGTCATGGAATAGAGAGCGGAGTTGACAAGTCTGTCATATTTTTTTGCTGATTCATTAACAACCTCGAGGCAGCGTGAACACACATTTTTTTTGCTTAAGAATTCATTTTGAATTAATACCATCATAATCAGATGTCTATATAAGCTTCAATCTTATAAATTTCAATTTAATTAATAAAACCTATTTTAAAAACTATTGCGAGCTTGTACTTATAAGTTAGTCAGAAATTGCAACAGGCAACCAGCAAAGATAGGCCGAATCCATTTGCAATATTTTGGAGAAGCCACCTGCGCTTCATGAACAACTCAACACATTGCGATGTCAATTTTGTGCGCAGTTGTTTGTTGGCATAAACATATATAAAAGACATCTTAATAAAAAGCACACTTATTGTTCATCGCTTGATAAAACTAAAATTAATGGAGAAGATTCGCATGACCAAGAAAGTGTAAGGAGCGCTAGCGCTCCAAACTGCGCAGCAGACGGTTGCATTGCCGACAACAAAGCCGAACGCATTTTTGGCGTAGCCGAATCATTGCCAAGGCAAATTCTCAACACAGAGGAAGATGAAAGTATGCAAGAAAGAGAATGCAATATAGACGAAGAAATAAAAATATAATTATTCACAACTATTTTATTAGTAAAAGTCATGTAATAAAGCATAGAAAATATGAACATTAAGCTTTTTGTATTGCAATATTTTTGTTTTTTTGTCTAATTATTAAAAAAGTTACTTATCACTCATTTAATTTATTGTATTGTAATAAGTACAAAATAAGTGAATAAGTAAATGATACAAAATATAGTTTTGAAATAAGCATCACACAATATTCACAAGGGTATAATCAAACATTCACGGGACCACAACAATATTCACAAGGATTCAATCAGACATTTTTTAAACCACAACAAATCCAGCAACCAAACCCATATAATAATTTCCCCCAAAGACCAATAGCACCAAAGCCGCAACCAAAACTAGAGCCCATGGACATAGATCCCAGCATCAGAACCAATGCTGTAAATTATGCAAATAGGCCGAATTTTAAATACGCAGGGAAAAGACTCGAAAAGGGAAATCTTACAAACCCACCAGTTATACCATGTACATGAGGTTGTATAAAAACAACCACATGATCCTAAAGAACTCGGTTGGCAGCCATATCCTTCCAATGCAGATGATTTTGATCTATTAAACACATCATGCCTTGTCTTGACACCACATCCCTCAGGATCACACTCACCAGCACCAAGACATCTAGAATAGTCCTCAGCATCAATAGTGAAACTAGAAGTAAAGTATTGTTTGTACTACCTATCTATTAAATAAGTGTTTGTGGTCCTTAGTTTTAACAGATTACCATCGAAATCAAGAAAACAGGTGACTGAACCAGATGTCAAGCTGATATCATACATCGGCATCTCATCACAGTTTTTGTCAATGCAGATAATCCCAGTAGACTTAATAAAAAATGTGTTGTCACAAGCAACAGCTGAATTAGCTGCTAACAATGTGCTGGCTAGGGTTACCACTGCTGCTGTAGTTGCAAGTTATATGTCAACATAATGAATCTGTTGAGCTTGGACAGAACACCCAAGAAGAGCCCATCAGAGTTAATTTCGCGTCTTAATGTAAACATCAAGCTTAAACTTTATCAAATTTTAAAATAAACAAACAATCATCGCTTGATAGCTCGATTGTTTATGCAGCTGCAAGCATTGCCTTTGCTTCCATTCCATTTCCATTTTCTATTTCACAACGAATGGAAATGATGCATAAGCCAGATTATTGCTGATATTGCAATAATCTGCCTTCCAACTGGAACTCCATCTGAGTTCCTTCTTAGATATTTAAGTATGCATTGTTAGATTTTAAGATCAGTTTCAGATTTATTGAGCTCACTTGAACATCTAGTTCAAGTTAAATATATGTATTAAAAAAAAAATAATGCTTTTTAATTCAAATACAAAACTTGCATTGTTGTAAATATTATTCCTATTGGTGAATCTAGCATGCTTAGGCGGTAATGGTGGCTTAACTGACTCTTTATTGTTATGAACTTATGAATCGGGTTGCTGCAATTTCGCAATCGTTGTTTTAATTTTATTTGATCAAACAATAATATAAAATGCTGACATAACACTGTCGCAATTAATTACATATTTTTCTTTTTGCCTAAATAATAACTAAACACACCAAACCATAAAGGCCTGCGCACATAGAAAGCATGCATGCTTCAAAGCTTCTGACGTTTAAGTTGAAAACAAGTAAGCTTATAGGATGACGCTCATAGAAAGCATGCGCGCATGGAGCATCAATATGCATGCTTGAAGTTGGCAAACTTTGGCGGAAAATGTTTGAGGAGGAGTTGATAAACGAAATTTATAAATTTCCATGCATTTACAACAAAAGATACTGGGCCTACAAAAACAAAATTCAACGTGAAAAAGCATGGGCCGCAGTTGCAGCGGCAACTAAGTGTTCAGGTAAATTTTCACAGACTAGCTGCTATGGATATATTTACTTTCTTTTTTTAATAGTTTCCCAGTGCCAGGGACGCTGGAAAACTCTGCGAGACCGCTTTGTCAAGGAGGTAAATAAATCCATCTCTCCTTCTGGAAGTGCTGCATCTGCGGGTGGCTCCAATTGGAAGTTCATGGAGGTCATGGAATTTATGAGAGTTCATGTTACTCCTAGACCGTAAATATTCTATGTTAAGTTTGTTGATTAATGATATACATTGTTTTTGTTTTTTAGAACAATATCAAGTATTCAATCGGACGAAGAATCGTGCTCATTTAACGAAACTGAAGAGCTCCCTTTATTTGAAGAATCGTCTCAAGAAGTATTATGTGCACAGCCTCTGATAGATGAACAAAGTATGCCTTCATCAAAAGCTAAAAAAAGAAAGGCAACTGAAGTTGCTCACGATAAGTTTGACACGCTGTGTGGAACTGTGAATGCAATTGTTGAAGAAAAATTTTCACGGGTGTCACGCAACGAGGCTTTCTATAAGTATTTGGACACAATCCTAACAAAAGTAGAAGACAAAGCACAAGATGCAATTAAATTAGACATAATTGCCTTATGCAGTGAGAGAGTCAATGAAGAATTGGAAAAAATTATCCTCTTTTAAGAATAATTTCATAATACAGTTGTTACTTTTTTATGTTCCTAGTTTTATAGTAATTTTTTATGTTTTTGCAAGACTGAAGTATGGTTATGGTTCCTATTTATTTTATGTTTAAATGGTTGAATAAAAAGAGTGCTAAAATTTATCTTTTGTTTAAAGTGTTATAGCGTTTGAAAGAAGGCATAGCTGCCAACCAATTTTACCACAAAAAATACCTTTTCCCCACATCAATAATTAAAAAATACCACAGAAATTCCCATGGTATGTTTTGCTAAAAAAATACCACAAAAATTCCCACAGTCATTAAAAATTACCAAAAAAATTTCAGTCATTTGAAAATACCACGAAAATTCTCACAGTTATTAAAAATACCACAAAAATTCCCACAGTCATTAAAAAATACCCGCATTATAAGCCATTATAAAATACCATGAAATTCCCATATTCCCACAAAAATCTCACAGTAAAAACAATTTTGTATTTTTTTCGTTTTATGCAAACAATTTTATTATTTAAAATTTCAGGTTAATTAACCATTTAACCATTTAATGGATTCAGTTTTTTTTTTTAAAAAAACCGATTAAAAATAAACTACCTCATTAAATAACCTTTCAATTGGTCCCGTAGTTGAAATGCTTCTCTAGAAGCGTTGTTGGAAATCGCTCGTGTCGCTCTATCCAAAGGCTCTGTGGTTTGTCTCCACAAACCATTAACAACTCTTTCTCCATGTATTGAGTGCGAATAATCAGGGGGACAATAGCTTCCATCACTCATTTTTACGAAATTGTGCAACACAACAGTAGCCTTTACAATGGATTCAGCAGACTTCGGACTCATGTGGAGTGAACCCAGCAAAACCCTCCATCGTGAGGTTAAAATACCGAAAGTGTTTTCAATGGTCATTCTTGCTCTTGAAAGGCGCTTGTTAAAATTTTCTCTGTCTGGTGGTAATAAACTGCCAGGATATGGACGCATCAGATTTGTGCGAAGTGGGAATGCCGCATCACCAACGAAAAAGTAAGGGAAGTTTGTATTGGAGTTTCTTAAATAGCGGCTTTTAGGTAAATCCAATTGACCATTAAAAAGAAGTTTTCCGAATTTCGAATGCCACAAAACACCACCATCGCTTTGCGAACCATACGCCCCAATGTCGATTGCAGTAAAAGTGTAATTTGCGTCACACACAGCCAAGAGAACAATGGAATAAGTTCCTGTTTAATAAAAATAAGAATTCATTATTTGTTCTGCTCATTGATGAGAGCAATACATAACGAAAGCTTGCATCACAAACGAGTGTTTTGAAACGCAGAGGTTTAATATTTATGTACCTTTATAATTATAAAAAGTTGCACCAGAATTGGACGGACAGGTACTTTTGATGTGCTTGCCATCAACTGCGCCTACGCAATGAGGTAAATTCCAAATATGTTCGTAATCTTGCGCAATCCTCTGCCATTCATTGTTGTTTGGAAGTGCAAGGTACGTTGGCACCAGCGAATCCCACAATACCGTACACGTTTCTTGAATGATTTTTCGTACTGTGGATGCTCCCATTTTGAATGAAAGGGACAAGTATCTTGTGGAGTCTCCATGAGCCAAGTACCTGAAACATTTAATTATTAGGATACCAAGAATTATTAAAATGTAACCAACTTACACGAGGGTTAGAAACAATCGAAATTTTGCAGATATAGACGGTCTGTTGCTGTTTTTTGTGAGATCTTCCTTTGTTAAATTAAACAATGCGTCAAACACTTCCGTGTTCATCCTCACAGCAATCTTAAATTGCTCCTTATCCACATCGTAAAGATGTTGGAAGCTTGCAGCAAACACTCCGTCGACATCTCTGGTTTGGTACAGTTCTCGCACCCAAAACCTGCGCCTTCCTCGCAAAACACTTAATTGCTCTTTCATTTCTTGTAATATTATAATTAAAATCATAAGCCACAACATTTCTTCAATATCCATGTTTTAATTTCAATTTTTCAACGATTTTTATGAATGTTTCAAAAAGATGTCACTAAACTTTTTTGACAGATACATGTGATTTATTTTTGATACATGCTTGCTATGTGTTTCAAAAAGCATGCTTCAAATGCTTTGAAGCATGCATGCTTTCTATGTGCGCAGGCCTTAAGCGTGTGCCAGAAGCGCTGACAACGCGTTTGGCGCAATGGTTCGCTAAGCTTTACATGTGTTAGTGACACACGTAAGGCTCATCTCAGCTCAGCACAGGTAGGTAAAATTCAGTCTTCATCTTCGTGTAACGTTGTTTGGTTGGCTCCCTTATAATAATAACTTACCTTTTAAGTTTAGTTATTAAAGTTATTATTATTAAGTTATAACTTTAGCTTTTTTTAACCAATAAATAAAACTCATTCTTCTTGATAATAAAACGGTGTTTTTATTAATAAAAAAAATAAAAATAAAAACAAAGGGTTTGCTTAAGATAAGCAAGCACATAATTAACTTATATGAACATTGTTGAGTTGCAGTAGTAAAGACATGTTTGCATGGGATTTGTTGTTTCATCAAAATATTTTGTATTGAATGTAATTTAATTTTGACTTTTTAACAAGATAAACCATTCATAACATCAGTGGCTGCTATTGTTACGGTTGTTGCTTTGTTTGAAGCGAGTATTTTTCAGTACCTGCTTGTGTTGTTGTTGATGCTGTTGTTTATATGTGTGTAAATTTTTACGTGTGCTGTTGATGCTGCTGTTGTTTATATGTATGTAAATTTGTACGTATATAAATAGATATCAGCTGCTTTAGTTTTTTTTGTTTGTTATTGTTTTTGTTAATCTTCAGCAATGTAATGTAACATATAACACATGTTTATTTATTATATAAATAATATAACTAATACGCTGGTTGGATATGCAGAAACATTTATTTATTAAACATAATAAATTGTAATTATTTTCTTTATTATATAAATAATAAGGCATATAATACCATAAAATGTATTTATTAATAGCGACAGCTATTAAAATATGAATAGCTAAAATGAATAAAGAAATACAGCCATCATGTACTTCCACCATATACATTGTGATTTGGGGATTTCAGACTTTGTGGTATTTTTTTGGTTTGACTGCGTACAGTTGCATCATGTAAGTGACAAACGCACGACATGCTAACGCGACATTATGATTTCAAAATAATAAGGTCGGGCGTTTTGACAGTTCATCCCGTAAAGTTGACCAAAGTACGGTCAAAGTACGGTCAAAGCGCGACCGACCTAACGCGCCTTTGCGACCTGCTTTCACCTTGTGTGAAATTAGCAGCAACCTTGTTTTTGTCTTTTGACAAAACCAGCAAGGATAATAGCGCAAGCCAACGGCAACTCTACCGGCCCCAATAAAATATCAATTAAACATATTGCACAATTATACTGCGCTGTCACTTTTCGAAGTTATCGACCGCTCCAATTAATTTCGCAATAATATTGCGCTGGAAAATATTCGTGCCGACGCAGGCGAATTTGGAAGAAAGTAACCAACAATGGAAACAGCAACAGCGGCAGCGGCAGCGGAACGAAAGTGCAGCTTTAGGTGATAAGTTAAGTTAAGAATATTTTGTATTTGAGTTTTAGGTGGATAATTAATAAAGAAAGCAAAGCCATCAGAGTTCGCTCTGATGCTTTTTTTAAAAACAAATATAATAACTAATTTATTTAACTGGCGCCCGAGCAAATTTAATTTCGGTTTAATACGCGTATCCTTTTTTGCAAAAGCCCTTAAGTAGTGCAGCAATAAAGGAAAAAGTGATGTAAAAAGCCGCGCGTAGATAAAAAAAAAAAAAAAAAAAAAAAAAAAAGCCCTCAAGTAGTGCAAAAAGCAGAAAGCCCTCAAGTAGTGCAAAAACTTTAAAAATTCAAACTGCAAAGCCCTCAAGTAGTGCAAAAAAAAAGCAGAAAAAAAACAGAAAAACAGAAAGCTATACGTAGCGTTGCAATACATTTTTAATGTATTGTGGTGGCATGGTCTCTGGGCCATGCTACCCTAAATTAATTAATAATTAATTCAGTAATTATTCACGCGCGAAAGAAGTCTGCAGCATATCTGCTGCATATTAATAAGTATCAGTGTAAAAAGATAAACTATTAAATAAAACATAATTAGGTTAAGGATAACCTTTTCTTGTAATTTATTTTTGTGGACAAATTTAATTCCATAGATTAATCAGGAAAGAACAAGTTAAAATCACCAATAGCCTGCAAGAAGGAAACGTTACTGAAACAGAAACAACAGCCACAACTATGCAGCTTGACGACATTATTATATTATCCCTCATTTTCCATCAATCCTGTTCCTTCGCAGAAATCCAAATCCTTAACTATACTCTTTCCCATCTGGTAACATTGTCGAATGGAATCGCCAAAATACAGGATGGCACATTAAAAATCGTGCAAATAATCAAGCTTAATGAATATCATAACTTCCTTAACGAAACACAGACTATTGTTTCTTAACAATAGTATCCATTCCGAAAATATGTTTATACCTTCAGTAAAACATGAAATGATTCAAGCTGCAGAAATGTTAGAGTCACTGCACATACCAAATGAAACCAGAAAAAAGAGAGCAATCAATGTGTTAGGCACCGCGTGGAAATACGTCGCTGGATCGCCAGATCATGATGATTTCGAACTTTTGAAAAGCGACCTTAATCAACTAAACGCTAACAATAACAAGCAAGTTTTTTTGAGTTAATGAGTTAACCAAAGCCACTAACGAAATTAACAGAGCTATTAAAAGTCACGATTTTATCGGCAATGCCGCTATAACAGGCCCGTAGACAAGGGGGGGTTTTTAGGGTTAAAACCCCCCCCTTATGGTCCAAAAAGTATAAAAAAATAATATAGCTAAATACAGTGAAAACATCAACAAGCTTAAGTATCGAAAGAAGTTCGATACATTCAATTGAACTTTGTCTACGACCAGCAATTTAAGAATTTATTGCGTTAACAGGTGTAACGTGAAAGTGGTGAAATTTTGATTGCGTTTCGTTAGATAAGTTTAAGAGTTTCTATTGTTAATTTTACTGTGCCAAAACTACAAAAATTAGTCTACTTAATTGGCTGCAGAAACCAGAAGTAAAAAAAGGCTAGAACGGTGGAAAGTAAGTGCTTGATTCAAATGGTTTTTTTTCCTTTATCAATGCGTAAATGTGTTAAAAAATTGCCGAATATTTCTGAATGTTTGAAAGCTGTGTTTTTTTTTTGGTAGCGTGTTTACATTGATTGAATATTAATGGATTAACTTTTTGCTTGATGCGGAACTGACAAAATCCGAATAATATTATATTTCATCTGTATTGTACAGGGTTTTCCAATAAGAGGTGTTATTGTGAATCGCCCGCTATTGTGAAGCGCTCACTTTTAAAGCTTTTATTCTTTGACATTTGACAAGTAGAAACTATGCCATTACTAAAAATGGAACGATACAACAACGTCGTGTCTTTGCTGATTGGGACCTTGAAATGCATGAAAATGATCCGGAATTCCATCGAAAAATCATCTTGACTGATGAGGCCCATTTCCACCTCGGTGGCTATGTCAAGAAGCAAAATTGTCGCATCTGGGGCTCGGAAAATCCAAGAGTTATTGTTGAGAAGCCTCTTCATCCTAAACGTGTGACTGTTTGGTGCGGTTTATTGTCCGGCGGGGTCATTGGACCTTACTTTTTCGAAAATGAGGACATAGGGCAGCCACTTTGTGATTTGGTTATGGAAAATTTTATGAAAAGGATATTGTGCTGTAAGCGTGGTCGTGGTGGCCATTTGGCTGATGATGCTTTTCATTATTAACGGCATACCTTCCTCTTTATTATGAAATAAACATCCACAAAAAATGGCATTTTTCTTTGAATACCAAAATAACAACTCTAATTGGAAAACCCGATAGAAAACGTTCAAGCAACTTTGGAATCTGAAAAGTCTTCAGAACTTCCTTTGTAATCTGCAGTTGTAGAAAGCTTTAATGTTGACAGCTATGTGGAAAGCGGTACAAGTACAAGTACAAGTACAAGTTGCGGTATTAATATTTTACTTTTAATGCTTATAACTCTAAGTTTGTATGTATGATTGTAGAAATTTTTCCAGAAATATCATTTGATTCATCGGAACTGCATTCGACTTCGAGAGTATATCAATGTCCAAATAACGATATTTTCAAGTTGATGAGCAATATTTCCGATTCGAACCGCCTTGAAAGTTTTCAAAGCATTTATGTGCCTCCACCAAATTTAAATTTTTCTTGCCAGCGGTTCTCGCAAACTCCGATTTAACACGTTAACTGCCATGAGGCACATAAGGTGTGCCTCAGTAAAATGTCGACGTAGGCTCTGAGGCACAGCGTATGTGCCTCAGTATTTGATTACACATTATAGTTCATGGTTTAAAATTAGTGCCTCGAAATGCAAATCTGTAAACGTAGTTCAATTCCGCATGGCCTGGCATACCTAAAACTATTTTTGGCGCATCATTTTTATACCCCCACGATTAAAAAAAACCCCCTTTACTGGGATTTTAATTTTAAAAACTTTAATTTTGTCATTCCGTTTGTAACGCCCACAAGGAAGCGTGGTAGGTATAGAAAAGTGTATATATTCTTGATCAGCATCATCACCCAAGTCGATATAGCCATGTCCATCTGTCCGTCATCCACACTAAATATACAGTAAACGTATACATCAAGCCGTGAGGTACATATGTTGTGCCTCAATATTATATTTCAAAATTTCACAGGAATATAAAAAAAAACTTTTTCTGATTTGTATGAAAAAATGGCCTGGAGGACCCAATATTTTTTTTTGTATGGTGGCAGTTAAAGTGTTAAGCATTCTTGGTCGAACCGTTGGCATTGGTTGGTTTACTCCAAATTGGAAAATGCAGCTTATTGCAAGTTTTGCTTATTTTTTAACACTGGTTTTGGAGGCGCAGGATCACAACCTCTTGTTAATTTTACCGAATGATAATAAAAACTTTTGAAATAAAATTTTCTAACCTTTCATTGTGGCATTTACAAAAGTCAGGAAATACAAGAAAATGTCGTTATTCTAATCGTGGTTATTTTTATAAAGAATTATAAACCGATATAAGGTTGCAAGTAAATTATTAAAATAATAATATAAGATGCTTAATTATCGTCATTTTAGAAGTTTGTCTTGAAAATTTTATTTTTTTAGCGTCTTTCTGTATTCCAAAATGACAGTGCAACGATAAGCAAGATATATAGCCGAAACACATTGAGCTCAACAAACGACAGTTTTGAAATTATAGAACACACGTTTTTTATGTTAAATGGGTGTGCATCCTTAAGCATACATAGGGATTGCAGTGTCACAGCGGACGCTGTGTTATTAGAATTAACAAAAAAAAAAAAAAAAAAAATAAGAAGACTTACCGCCCTATTCTGCGTTTTCTTGATAAGTAATTTATAAATAAAATTTGTAAAGAATTTTATCAAGCGAAAGCTTTTTTAGTATTCTACAGCAACCTTGATAAATAAAAAGTTTACGTAATTCACCAGAGTAGGTGAATTCCTGTTAACAGCTAATTGTTCTCATTAATAGCATAACACAGAGAACAGATTTCTGCTTTAATTTTCCTTATGTTCCACAAAAGTGTATTAATTTGTAGAAAATAATTACTATTGCTAACATTATTATGTTAATATGAACCTTGATATTGCCTGCTACGAGCAACCACAACTCTCTTGATAAATTTATCAATAGAAAATGAGATATTGACAAATTTATCAATTAAAGATCTTTCTTTCTATCACAGAATACCAACTCTTGATAAATAGTCAATACTTGTTAAATATTCAATAAGGTGAATTTATCAAGTACGCAGAATCAAGCTGTTAATATAAATATATAAAATAAACAAAAATAAATTTTTGTTTTATGTATTTGGTGTACAAAAAAGTTTTAAAGTGTTTTTTTTTTCAAGTTTGTCGCTTTATTGTGAAAAATTTGTTACAAATTCATTTCTCAAAGTATTGTCTATTTCTAGCCACTGATTTTCCCATCTTTCTGGTAATTATATAAAAAATACCTTTTCATTTATCGATATTAAAAACTATCGATATTTTTTTTAATCCAAACCCCCCCCTTAGGTAAATCCTGGCTACGGGCCTGCGCTATAATAAGTCTTCAAACTAGATTAAGATTAGCTAAAGAAGAACTACAGAACATAAAATACGCCATGCAATGGGCAAAAAATAATGTAATAAATTCAGTCATTTTGAACAAAAAAGAAATAAATCTAGTTATTCAAACATTGCAAGAAGAAAAATTTCCATTTATGTCAATAGAAGAAGCGTTAGAATTTGCTAACGTAAAAGTATTATACAAAAATTCAACTTTACTTTATATAATTTACATTCCCCTCACCACGGAAGAAATTTATAATCGAATACTTATTAAGCCTATAAAGAAAGATAATAAAATTGTCAATTTAGAATTTAAGGAAATTTTAAGAAATAATGAAGAAATATTAGCCATTAAGAAAAATTGTACTCTAATTAATAATATTACTCTTTGTAAAAGAAGCGATTTGAGCAACATTGTTAACTCCACCTGTATTTCACCACTTTTGGATGGGTCCCACCCATCATGTAATATTTCTGATGCTTTTCATATACCATCAATAGAACAATTAGAATCAGGTATAATCCTATTAAACGACTTTAATGGGCTTCTAAATAATCAGTCAATTAAAGGAACATATTTAGTTATCTTTCGTAACGAGTCGATTAAAATTGATAATAGACTTTATCGAAATTTTGAAGCTCCCGATATGGTAGCCTCAGCTCAAATCGTTCAGCATAATCCTCTAGAAAAGCAATATATTAAGCTGCTTTCATTGGAAATGTTAAATCAATTACATCTAAATAATACAAATAAAATAGAATACTTAGAGACCGCTGCAACTGTAAATAAATTTTCAACCATTATTCTGATTATTGTCTTTATATTATTCATATCTATCTTTAAATTTATTTTTAAAACTAAAGAAAAAGTTATAATTTATAACACTACACAAGAGAGTAAAATCGATAATAGCCCAAATACTGAACCAATTTTCACTAATATTGTTATACCAAAATTAAATGATCTCCCTTACTATTAATGTTTGGGGACAAACATTCTTAAGAGGGGAAGAGTTAACGACGAACATTATATTGTCTTATTAACAACATTAACTGTCGGTCAATAACCGACCCCAATAAAATATCAATTAAACATATTGCACAATTATACTGCGCTGTCACTTTTCGAAGTTATCGACCGCTCCAATTAATTTCGCAATAATATTGCGCTGGAAAATATTCGTGCCGACGCAGGCGAATTTGGAAGAAAGTAACCAACAATGGAAACAGCAACAGCGGCAGCGGAACGACAGTGCAGCTTTAGGTGATAAGTTAAGTTAAGAATATTTTGTATTTGAGTTTTAGGTGGATAATTAATAAAGAAAGCAAAGCCATCAGAGTTCGCTCTGATGCTTTTTTTAAAACAAATATAATAACTAATTTATTTAACTTGTATCTGTATCCTGTTCGGAAGAAGGTGGTGGTCGTGTCAAGTCAGTTTTCTGCTTGCTTCGAAGGGTCATGTGTTTCTTTTTCGCTTGGGTGACGAATTTGTATTTATTAAATTTAGCAGAAAGTGAGGAAAATTCCCTACTTATTTCAGAGAAACCTTGCTTCGTCTGCTTAAATTATTTGTAAGAATTTATGTCGGCCAACCTACATTTCTCACAAGACCAACGTAAACCTTTACCTTCATCAATGTGGTCTACTACTCGACCTGACACGTCTGCACACTTGATATGAACAACGTTGTCACATAACCAACATGACAAAAACCGCTCGGTATCACCCTAAGGGCCAGTTTTTCAGTGCGGGTTTAAACTTTAGTCAAGTTAAACCGAGGTTAACTCACCAAAATTGGACGTTTAAACTCGGTTTAGGCAAAAAATAAACACATAATATGATAATTTAAGTCAATTTAACTTCAACGAATGCTAAAATATCTAGTTTAAACGTCCAATTTTGCTGCGTTAACCTCGGTTTAACTTGACTAGAGTTTAAACTCGCACTGAAAAACTGGCCCTAAGTAAAGCAGCCAGGTTTGGTACAAATCCTTTTTAAATGAAAATATGAAAATTTATTTAAAATTAAAAATTTTTTCAGAGATAAAAAACGCACAACTTTGACAAATGAGGCCAGGGTTGCCAAAGGACCATGTATCTGTATCACCACATAACAATAAACAAAATGTAGAGAAACTTGTTCAGCCACTTTAAAGAAATATTAATAATAGAACACTTATGTTAACAATAATAAAAATATGAGCAAAACTTATCCGTTGTAGTTAATATAATCCACATAAGCAGAAAAATGTATTATTTATCTTTAAAAAAACACTGAATTTAAATATAAACTGCACAAATTAATGAACCATTATAAGCAAATTTTAACGCATTTTTTTAAATTGACATATTTTATTTTTATCAAAATGTAACACATTTTCTGCTCAAAATGGACAGCTCTGAGGAAACTCCAGTAAGTATACTAACAAATTCTTCTCTGTATTATACAGGTCTCGAGGACTCTTCCTTTTGATGCTTCTAGCAGCAGCGGATGTAGAAGGCATCCCAGGCTCCAGTTCTGGTGACTCTGGCACATTGATTGGCTCAAAGAGGTACTCCACTTCCAAGTCAGTGTCCACATTGATTTTCTTTTTCATTTGAACTGTATACG
Source organism: Pherbina coryleti (assembly GCA_943735915.1). NCBI lineage: Eukaryota > Metazoa > Arthropoda > Insecta > Diptera > Sciomyzidae > Pherbina > Pherbina coryleti. The sequence continues at coordinate 185,229,817 of OX030948.1, read as the reverse complement.
TTGCCAATATATACTCAAGGACCTAAGAAAATAACTTTAGAAGAGTATACACGAAAGAAGGAAGAAAACAAGGAGAAAAGACTAACAAAAATACCGGAAGTGGATGGATATAAGTATAAAAAAATCTAAATGAGGAGGAAAACTGGTGAAAGAAAAAAAACGACTGGCACATCTGTTGGAACTACCGAAATCGGAAGAAAATAACGAAACTTGGACACAAGCCATCACGAGATATATGAAACAAAACAAAGATTCAAACTAAGAAAGAACAAAAAATAATGGGACAACCAAACAGCAAGTCAGAAAATATAAATATCACAAATAACTTGCGTGTTACTGTCATATATTGAACATACAGAATTATTAATAAGCACAAATTGACAAATTTTATTTTTATCAAAATGTAACACATTTTCTGCTCAAAATGGACAGCTCTGAGGAAACTCAAGTAATTATACTAACAAATTCTTCTCTGCATTATACAGGTCTCGAGGACTCTTCCTTTTGATGCTTCTAGCAGCAGCGGATGTAGAAGGCATCTTAGGCTCAAGTTCTGGTGACTCTGTCCACTTCCAAGTCAGTGTCCACATTGATTTTCATTCTGGCATGCTTGAATTCGTCCTTTCTGGCCATGTAGTATTTAAGGAATCCTACCGTCTCCTCACGGCTTCACTTCTAGCGTTTACTGCTAGAATATATAAAAATTGAATTCTTTTGTACTATCAACATGGCCGTATAAGTTTAATGATATCTCATTAAACCACTAATTTTGCTATTCTGTGCAAATAGAATATAATTTATTATTTGTTGCTTTGTTTACTTTTGATTGTGATTTTTTTTTATTTTATGTGACATAAACATGGTTGTTTTTCAAAAAGTGATGCCAATAAATTACGTGGACTATCATTTTCTTGATCTGGCAATAGTGCTCCTATCGGCGACTATGAGCTAAGCGGCTATAATTATGCTGTCTTAGCTAAGCAATTTTTTGTATGACAAATATTGTTAAGCGCATATAGCGATGCAAAAAAAAAAACACTTTACAATATAATAAACGGATCAACAGTCACCATAGTTATAATAAGAATATTATTGTATGTAGCATATAGGATTAATAATTATTTCAAAAGCTATGTTCATAAAATAACAAACAACGTTAAGTTCATAAGTGATGTATAATAAATAAAAATAAACATATATAATATTTTCATAATGGACAAGATAGAATATGGAACAGTTATGAAATATTAAGGAACATGAGGTCCTCTATTTTCATAATCTCAGCTTTTTTCTTTTGCTTTCACTAAGGGTGAAAATAGCAGAAACCTTGCTTTTGTCTTTGGACGAAACTAGCAAGGATATTAGCGCAAGCCAACGGCAAACTCTGCCGGCTTGCATTCTTGCCCTTTTTTTATTTTTTTGATCCTGCTAATTCAAAATCTTATCATCATCAAGTCGTCCAAAGACATCGATGAGAGGATCAGTCAGAGCTATCCTAACATAAATCTCTGGCTAATTCTTATTTCTACAAGAGGTCGCCGGTCCAGATCGTGTTGGGTATCAACTTGTACTCCCGTGTCATACAGCCTGGCATTCTGCCAGCTGGTTTTATCATGCCGTTGGCCGAAAACTCTATATTTGGTTGGGTCTTATCAGGACAGGGTGCCTGGTAACGTCTTGCATTCGTGCAAGGCGGGCGGCATGTTAACGTCACTGGTGGTTGCCCGGTGCTGGCACGGTAGTGTGCGTTAAGATGCTCTTGAGCCTGTTTTTCTCTTCTTATTTTCTTTTAGTTATTTTATATACATAATTTTAAATTTTACAAATAAAGTAACATCGGTCATATAAAGTTTAAAGTCGCCGCGTTTTCTTTGTGTTTTAGAAGTTTTAATTTCACGAAGATTGCGAAGAAGTAACAGAAATGTTCGTAACTGACTGGCTTCTATTGTTAGGCAACCGCAGGAGTGTGCATTTAGATGTTCCCAAATCCAATGTGTGGACACAAACGTGTGACTAGAATGGAGTTCAAGCATATTTTATCTATAATCAAAAATGACGAAGTTTTTGAGAATAAAGGAGCTGCCCCGCAATTACCTCTTGCTCTTCAACTGCAAATTACTTTATTCGAGTTGGAACTTATGGAGACGGTGCTTCGATTCGGAAGCATCGGAAATCGTTACAATTTTTGGAGTGGGTGATGGTGGGACCGAGAAGGAAAATGAGAAATGCATGTTTTTATTTCATAGAAGAGTTCTTGATTGAAAATAATATAGAAGAAAGCATACATGCCAAGGTAAGTGAAAAGGTAATGTATACGCTAATCATTCTACTCTTCTTGTGTTACTATTCTGTTGAATTTTGAAGTTTTGTGCATATCTTGAATTTCTAACTCTTTAACGCGAAGAACAAGTGTTCTTATTTCTTAAGAAGTTGAACAATATTGGTAGCGATTTTCAATATTACATTTATGTTCAGTCTAACAAGTGCGTACGTTATTAAAGTTGTTATCGGTTATAAGAAATTATATACATAAAAGAAAAAGGAAAGCAATGTTTTAAAATAGGCATTTAAAGCGTTAAGTGGAAATAGAAAAAAATAAAATTATTAAAAGTGTCACTTCTTCGACTAAAATATTTCCTTCGAGGAAGAAACTTATGAAAGTGAAAATGTAAGTGAAAATGTAAGTGAAAATGTTAACGGTAGAAAAGACCGCATTAAATTGCAAAGACCTCATTAAATCGCTTTTATCAGCACAAGCTAAAAATAATGTGTTACTATAAGGAATTCCTGTTGAGACAATCGAAGAATTATACAAAATTGAGGAACAAATGAGAGACAAAAAGGAAGAATACGTAAGTAATTCATTCCTAGTATATGTTCATCATGTGCCATATCCCGTTTGCCACAAAGTCCAATCTCTTCGCCATGTTTTTATAATTTCCTATATATCTGTATATATCTGTATCTGTAAATATTTTAATTGATTTCAACTACTATGGGGTTAAGGAAAAAAAGTGCTTCAAGGACTTAAGAAATTTTAATTCCGTTCTTTATGGTACGAAAACTTTTCATAACTTATCTATTATATTTTATACAATTTTAAATATATTAACAGAATGCATTCAGAAAGAAGGCTTTACTGAAGCAGAATACGCAAAAGAAATTCAGAGAGCATTCAAAGTTACGAAGGGAAGTGTTAAAAACAAAAAATTTCATAAGAATAAATAAAACCAATTATATTAAATTTAATAACTTTTAAAATATTTTTTAATAAAATGTAAAAAAATACAAATGAAAGATTAAATACAAACTGTTGTCTTTTTTATAATGAAAGCAATATAAGAGCTGTTCAATTTTCGAGTTATAAAAGAATTATTCCGTACCCAAGCAATATAAGAATTCTTCGATTTTTCAGTTATATACGATTTCTTCAACGATCGAGCCATATAAGTATTCTTCAACTACAGCGTAACATGAAAACTCTTCAATTACTGTGTTATGTGGATATATAACAATTGCTATGACATCGCTGTGTTAAAATCCGTCGATGCAGGTAATTCATAGCCATGCAAGTTATAGCTTACCACTTCGCTTACTTAGTCGCTCACTTTCCTTCTGGGATTGTAACCAAATGAATTTTTAAAGCTTTTTTTAAAGATACTTCGATTGAAATCAAGGTTTTTGTTTTGGCCCTCTCCTTCCGAAAGATTGAATATGGTTGCATTATCAATAAATGAGCTGCCAGGGTGCGTCGGCTACATGGATGGCACGGAAATAAAATTGTCGGAAGCACCTAAATCACACCATGAACTCTTTTTTTCAAGATTTTTTTGCTATTAAAATGCAAGCAGTTTGCGACAACGATGGAAGAATTCTACAGGTAGCCATTGGTTATCATGGCAGCCTCCACGATGCAAAAATATTTGCAAATTGTCCATTAAGCCAAGCACCCCAACAATTTTATTCCGATCTTCAATGGATTGGAGGAGACTCGGCATATCCTCTAATAACGCCATTTCGTCAAAACAGTAACGAGCTTACGATAGAATTGAGAAACAATTTTAAAAAATACTTTTCTAAGTATCGCGCTCGAATAGAGGATTGTTTTGGACAGTTAAAAGAAAAATTCGAAAGCCTTAAAGAGTTAAAACTACAACTAAAAAACGAAGATGATCACAAAAAGTGTTGCGAGTGGATTCTAGTGTGTTGAGTTTTATTTGACATTTTGAAAGATTTCGGTAACCTTGAGTAAGTCAGATAAACTTATTATATCATAAGATAAGTATATCAGATATACTTAATTATTCCAAATAAAACGTTTTCTATTGTTGATTTTCATTGACTATAAATGACCATGACAGTGATGAGGAATCTGACTACAACCTTCTGGAAAATATTATGGCTACAACCGATTTTAACAAAGTCAGGATACAAAATTCTTCAAGTCAGGATACAAAAAAATATTCATAAAAGGTCTTTCAACAGGTATAAATTTACTTAATTTCAACTGCAGAGTTTCTAGATCTATATTTTTCTTTTCTGTATAGAAAGAAGCACACAGCTTTGGAATAAATAAGACCATAATCTGCAGAAATAATCAACTCCATGCATAACAAGGTGGAACTCACTTCATGATTCCGTTTAGAAGTTACTACAATACAAAACAAATTTAGCCGAATTGTGTTATCGTCTGAAAATGCCCACCATTCTCAATGATGAGCTTGAGTACTTGGAGGAGTACATAAAGCTTATGGGTGCTATTGCAGAAGCGATAGATCTTCTTCAGGGCAAAAAGACCATGTATGTTGGTTACTTTGTCCCTACTATAGTGCCTTTAAAAGTAAAAATGCGACGCTTGGAGTCAGCGAGTTTTAAATATTTAGCCGAAGTTGGGATGCTGTTATTGCTGCTATATCCGATCCTAATATAAAGCAACGATTTTTAAAAGCTCTCTTAGAAACAGCAATAACGCAAACAGAAAAAGAAGTGAAGATAATGTTCAACCCCTATGTGGTGAAGTGTGAAAATTGCCGATGTGGAAACTCGTGTTCTGCCTCAAACACCACAAAAATCATTCCTTGATTTCGGGGAAAAAACCATGGTAAACTTTTTCACTTAATTTTCCATTAAATATTTGTATTAATATGTGTATCTGTATATCTACTTTAACAGGTGTTAGCATACAAGGTGTGACTCGGAAAATTATCTACAGGAAACAATTTTATACCTGGTATAACGAGACACAACGACAAATTGTCTAAAAAATCATCCAGCAATTAAAAACGTTTTTATAAAATACAATACCCCATTACCCTCATCTGCACCTGTAGAACGGTTGTTTTCATTATCTGGGATTGTGAATCGTTCCAGAAGGCAAAAACTCAGCGAAGTAAATTTTGAAATCCTTGTTTTAAGAAAAGCTAACAACGTATAGCAAGTATACAATAAATAAAAAATTAAGAGCTTTTTTTAAATGATTTATTGAATGTATTTATGGGGTGTGCATTGATTTTTAACTACCAGTAGCTATTTTCAGTAATCAGTAAAAATTTTACGGGTGATAAAATACAGTTAGAATTTATTTTTACTGAAAGTTTTGCCGGGAATCAGTAAAAATTTATTTTTACTGCAATTTTACTGGTACTGCCCATCTATGAGTAGAAGCAATTTCTATTATACAAACAATTTTTTGTTCATTTTATCGGTATGTACAAATAAATAAAATGCAATAATAAAATTTATGTGGGACTTTTGGACGAAGTGGCAACGCCAGAGCGTTGTACTAGAAGTGGACGAAACTACTGACACTGATCCTAAAAACTATTGACACTGAACATTAAACCACTGAACATAAGAAACTCAACTAGACGCCGACATTCCAAAAAGGAAAAAAGTACAAAGAACAGACGAGTAACGACTGCCGACTGGATCGGTGATTAAAATAAAAATGTTAAAATAATCTAAGTTAATTTTGTTAATTTGAAAGAAAGAATCAAAATGTGTGTAAAACAGTGTCGGGCAAAATTGAAAAACCTATTCACATGTGATTGAGCTAGATTTGCTGCCGACGTCAATGTTTTCACATGTACACAATAAAAATTTCGTGTGGCGTACGAACAGTAGCCGAGTTATGACTTTGGTTCGTGCTTATGAGAAGCTGTGAGCTTAATTTTGCTATTCAAATCATGTCAGTTGACGTTAAGCATTCAAGAAGGCAAGAACTCGCTTCTGCTCGCTTCGCAACTACAGAGAGAAAAATGTTTAATGATAAATGGATGCTAGATTTCTTTTTTATAGAAAATACAAACGCTGTAGCGCAATGTCTTATATGCGAACGCACTGTTTCTCGTTCCGTATTGATGTATGTGCAAAGGCATTACTCGGTTTGTCACGCACAATTCAATTTAATTTTAGGAGAAGAACGAAAACTAAAGCTTTTCGAATTAAAAGCTAAATATTTTTTAAGGTTTATTGCTAATGATTTTAATCAAAATATAAATAATTCTTATATTCATCATAATATTTCTTCATTACAATTTAAAAAGGCATCCTATGCTGTGTCATTGGCCTTGGCAAAAAAATGCCGACCGTATGAAGATGGTATGTTTTTTAAAGAATTAAGTCAGGTTGTTTTCAGTTTTTTTGGGGAGCAAGGAAATGAAATGCAACAAATTGTAGAACAAATACGTTTATCCAGACGAACAATAACTCGCCGAACGGAAGTTATTTGTAAATATTTATATTTTACCACTAAGCAAAGGTTATTAAACTGCAAATTTTTTTCTATATGTCTTGACGAGAGCACGGACATAAATAACTTAAGCGTATTAATCATATGTGTTAAGTCAGTTGATGAAAACTTACAAACAACAGAGGAAATACTCTCCGTTGTTTCAATGCATGGGCATGTTACAGGCGAAAACCTCTTTAAAATACTACAACAAAATGTTTTTTCACTTTTTAACAAAAAAAAGTTGACTGCGATTTGTACTGATGGAGCCAGAGTGATGACTGGAAAAAATCAAGGGCTGATAGGTTGGTTAATGAAAAATAATATAAAAATTCCAGCTTTTCATTGCATTATCCATCAGCAGTCGCTTTTTTCGAAAGAGTTAAACCTTTCCTATGTAATGGAAATAGCCATCAAAATTATTAATGCAATTCGAGGGGGGCATAATGCACGGCACAGAAAATTTAAAGATTTTCTCGATGAACTTGATGCCGAGTTTGGTGATTTAATTTTGTTCACAGAGGTTCGTTGGCTTAGCCGTGGTAGGAGCTTGCAACGCCTTTTTGATTTGAGGAATGAAGTTTTACTGTTTTTGGAACAAAATTTCTTTTCAAAATCGGATGATTTAATTTCAAATCTTAAGAATAAAGATTTTTTATTAGACTTAGCCTTTTTATGCGACCTTACTCTTTTATTAAATCAATTAAATCTGTCACTGCAGGGTAAAAACAGACATATTTTTGAGCTAGTGCCTATTGTAGAACACTTTGAGCGCAAACTAAATATTTTAATAATTCAATTAAAAAATAATGATCTGTCCAATTTGGATAAAACCAGGATAATATGGTCAGATAATTTAAATTTTAACAAATTAATAGACTATACAAGGATTGTTGAAGAGTTATTAATAAATTATAACAAAAGATTTCAAGATTTTCAGATAATTAAAACCGCAATTGAATTGCATAATAATCCTTTAATTTGCAAAATTAACGACCAACCAACAGAAATACACGCAGAGCTAACAATGCTGCGCAATGATATAAGCCTTCCCTTGGAAATGGGTCAACATTTTTGGAAACAGGTAAGAGAGGAAACATATCATAATGATATAATAATGATAATAATAATTATAATAATGATAATAATAATAATTAAAATAATAAAAAATGATAATAATAATTATAATTATAAATCATAATAATTACAATTATATAAATAAAACATAAAAAAAATGCATTTTATTTACAGTGTAAATAAAACCAGCGCTGTCGCTCTCTCATGGACACAGACACAAGCTTGCATGTTTATGTATTGTTTTGCCCGACACTGGTGTAAAATAAAGAACATTTGACTTGTCTAATAAATAAATAAAAACCCCTAGACATTTGAGCCTACAAATGGGGACTCGTCCGGGATTAAACGCGCGGCGAAAGTGAAAGTGATGAACTGTGGCACATTTAAATGTTTCAATAAAATTTTCTATGTTTCACTTTTTTAACTCATTTCCGTAGAAAAAAAAGTTCCTTTCTAGGCGGCATTTTCGTCCGGCGATTCATTCAAGAAGGATTCATTTCCGAGTGCTGAAAATAATTTTTCTGTGGTTATTTTTTGAATTCATTTCCGTACAAAAAAAGTACAATTTATGGTTCTTTTTTAACTTATTTCCGAAAAAAATAAGGTTAATTGTTAAGAGGCATTTTAGTCCGATGAATGATACAAAAAAGGTTAATTTATGAGTGCTGAAATTGAACGTTTCTTGCCGAAAAGGTTCATAAATGAATTTGAAAATGGTAGTTTTGGATCACTGGGTTTTAATCGCTCAAAATCTTTTAAATTATTGTTTGTGAAAATAAAAATGCGTTGCATAGCGGAAAATTGCAGCAATAGCCAGCGTTTAAAAAATAAGCCGGCTTAATTTCATAAGTAAGTATTACACTATTATTAATGTTTTTTAAAAACAAATTCGCTTTTTTTTATATAAATGAAGTGTTAAAAGTGTAAAAAGTGAATTAAAATATTTTTCTATATTTTCCTATATTATGAATCTTCGATTTAAACCATAAAACAAAAAAATTTTCGTCGGGCATAGTTGCTAAATTACAATCATGCAAGCATGTTAAGTAGACTATTCTAAATTTTAATTAACAGAACTTATTTAGACTTGAATTCAACGTTAATACAATCGTACTATAAATTTTGAAAGAAATGATTTAAATTTATTTTTAAATCAACTTAAAATACTTAAATATGAAAAAAAAAAAAATTATAAATGAAAAACTCAAGATTGATCATGTAATTAATCAAGTAGATGAGGAAATCAAGAAATATATCATATACGAAGAAAGTGCTGAAGAGGATATTTTCAACGAATATAATTGTTTTCAAATTTATAACTATACCTATTTATATACCTATAACTATTTATAACTATAACAATATTAAAAGTTAAAAATATTGTAACTTTTCACTCAAATATTTTGTTATAAAAACGAGAGTTGATTGTAAATAAAAGGAATCTTAGAATCACAGCTAAAACACAAGTTCTATTATTCAAACCAAGCCTTGTGGCTTGATCAATAAAACATTTTGAAATAGTGCCTTGTGTCAGATCAATGAGTCAAAGCCTTGCGGCTGATTTTAACAGGCCTTGTGGCCAATTCCCTTAAGTCACTAGAAGTAGGACTTCTTCCTCTTAAACAACAACATTATAAAATATTATCTAGTACAATAGATCTCCTTAGCTTATGTTCAATGAATTTCGTCTTACATATTAAAAAATAATATATTTTTTTAGAAAACTTAAAACTTCATAAAACTATTAACATTTTATTAATTAGTCGTGTAAATTCCAGACACGAAAAATACTTTTTAGAAAAAAGCATTAAAAAAAAATTATTAAAACAAAAATAAAAAAATGCTTATATATATGGGGCTTAAGAAAATCGTCCTAAATACCTGGTTTTTAGCAAAACTATAAAGTTTATAACAAATCTGAGCTCATTTTTGAGCTCAGCGACCCCAAATTACTTATAGTACCAAATTTCGATATCCAACCCTTCCTTCTATCCTCCCATTGTATGGGCTGAACGCACTGTGCGACGCTTCAAACCTTTTCTTTCTTAGGGTTACTTCTTTTTTGTACTTCAATATATATTCTATGTACTTCTTTTGTTGACACACGGCTTTTATTAATAATCAAGCAACAATTCTGAATTTTTTAATAATAAGTGATGAAAATAGAAAGAAATACGATAAGTAAGGTACATATTTCTTTTAATAATTGAAGGCAAATTTTCAAAATGTGTTCGTATAAGTGCCGCTGAAGGCACAAGGTTGTGCTACATGGACTTTTTCAATGCAAAGTAGAAGCAGAAAAAAAGTACATAAAAAACAGTTGCTAAGAAACGAGATTGCTTTCTATGCTAAGCAATTTCCGGCATTGATAAGCGAGAATTTAGCCATTTTGCAAATACTCAGAGAGTGGATATACCAGAAGACGTTTTTATCGAGTACGTTTAACAGTATTCTGCCAATCCATCTTTTAATTTGCAAGTTGTCACCAGAACTACTCCTGTTAGAAATGCACTTACTTTTCCCATCGTTTGTGACACCGCGGCTTCTGCAATAACTTCGACGGTAAGAAATAACAAGGCGTTTATTAATTACGTGACATAGTCAGGAGAGTCATCATTATTCGAATTATCCCAATTCAATAAAAATGAAAGGGAGGATTAGGAAATATAAAAAAGGCATCTCACGTAATCAATCAATCCCCAATTATTATATTTTACAAAACTAATTAAAAAATAAAAATGTTCGATTCAATTAAAATAAGTTATATGTTAAGTCATTAAAAACATATGAAATTGTAACCTCTCATAAAAATAACTTAGGATACCTGTTAATAAAGCCCATTTAAATTGTTGTATATTGGTAAAAATACTAAAGTATAAAAAATGTAAAAAGACCAAATATTCCTAGCTAATGCCTTTCAATGTAACTATATATTTACTTATTTTATGTACAGTGCCTCAAACGCATAATCGAACAGTGGAACTTTTTAATTTGAATGGCATGTTACGCACACAAATTCAAATCGAATACCCGTTCGATATGTACATCGATGCTTAGTTTATTTTATTCTCTTTGAAAACCTATTCTTAAATAGGATCTTCATGCAGGAGAAGGATGTGGACGTAGCCCTAATCCAGGAACCCTGGCTAATAGCCAATAGGGTACAAGGACTAGGGGCGAAGCAGTTTAACCCGTTTCACTCCACTGAAGGTAACAAGATAAGAAGTTGCATTCTTGTGAAGAAATCTCTAAATTTTCTTTTTCTTCACAGATTCAGCGACGGAGACACGGTGGCTATAAGGGCAGAGTCAAATGATCACCCAATCATTTTGGCCTCGTCCTATATGCCATATGAAGCAGCAGACCCACCACCGAAGGCAGTCCGAGATCTAGCGACATACGCTAGCACCAGAAACATCTCTATGGTGCTGGGCTGCGACGCCAACGCACACCACATTCAATGGGGCAGCGTTGGCGTCGTGAGTCCATTTTTGAATACCTTCTTACATCAGACTTGACATTATGTAATAAGGGAGACCATCCCACTTTCCATAATATAGTCAGGGAAGAGATTCTTGACCTCACTTTTGCACTAAGAAAAAATAGGGAATTAGTTAGAAACTGGAGGGTATCTCCTATCGATTCTTTTTCAGATCACTTTAGGATACTCTTTAATATTGACTTTGAGAACACTACTCGCACAGAACCATTTAGAAACCCAAAAAGAACGAACTGGATTGAATACACTAGATGGCTAGAAACTCAGATCTCTCACCCATGTAAGGATGACCTTTCTGACAGTATAGCCATTGACAGTGCAGTCGGTTTCATCTCAGGGAAAATGAATAAGGCTTTCTGCAAGTTCTGCCCCATCTCCAAGAGTCGCAAACCCAAACAAAAATGGTGGAACAGCGATCTCAAAGCAAGGAGAACTGAGGTTAGAAGTCTGCATAACAGGGCCAGGTTAAGCAAGGAAGAGGCAGACTGGGACTCTTACAGATCTGCTCTCAATTCCTACACTAGAGACCTAAGAAGAGCTAAAAGGAAATCGTGGCAATCTTTCTGTGAATCCATTGAGAACACTAGCGAGGCGGCCCGACTACGCAAAATCCTATCAAAGGATCCGGTAGCCCCGGGCTACCTTAAACGCTCAGACAACTCCTGGACGGAAACTTGCCAGGAGACAGTGACACTACTCATGGAAGCCCACTTCCCTGGCTGTACCGATTCCGCAATACATGCGAACCCGTACAGATCCAGAAGCATCTTCCCAGAAACCCACATTGATATACCCAATTCAATAACAGAGCACAAAATAGAGTGGGCGATTAAATCTTTCAAGCCGTATAAATCGGCTGGACCCGATGGTATCACCCCCGCTATGCTTCAGCACGCTTTGCCGGCTATCTCAACCTGGCTTTTAAAAATTTTTAATAGTTGCCTAAGGCTGGGTTATGTGGGGGAGTCATATCTCCCTTGCTTTGGATCCTAGTTGTAAACGAACTGCTGACTACTCTCAGCGAAAAAGGCTTTAAAGTGACAGCATATGCTGACGATGTCGTACTGCTGGTGGGAGGGAAGCATCTCTCAACCATCAGCAACATGATAGAAACAGCACTTAAAGAAACTGTCTCGTGGGCAGTACCAAACGGACTAGGGGTCAATCCCGCTAAAACCGAACTGGTGTTATTCACAAAAAGAAACAAGATTGAGAATTTCTGCCTCCCAAAAATAAATGGCACAACCCTGCAGCTATCCAATAAAGCAAAATATCTCGGAGTAATCCTTGACTCAAAGCTCACTTGGAAAAGCAACACTGATGAAAGAATAAAGAAAGCAAACAGTGCCTTCTACGCCTGCAAGAAAACCGTTGGTTCCACTTGGGGGATGAAACCCAATGTCATCCATTGGATGTACACGGCTATCGTCAGGCCCATACTAACCTACGGCTCGATTGTATGGTGGAAGGCCACTGAGAAGACAAGCTACCTCAACTCTCTCTCTAGAGTACAGAGACTGGCCTGTCTAGGAATAACAGGTGCACAACGATCAACGCCTCAGGCAGGCCTGGAGGTCATATTGAACCTTCTCCCCCTGGATGAGTACATGAAATCCACTGCAATCAAAGCGGCGTTTCGACTTAAGGAGGCTAAGCTTTGAGGCACAAAGTATAGTCCTGAGGATCTCGCCACCACCTCGGATTACATCACCCCGAAAATAGAGTTTCGGCAGAACATGTCATTCTCCTTTCTAAAAAGAGAAGAATGGGATTCGAACCACCCTTTCAGTGAACACGACATCCAGATCTTTACTGATGGATCCAAAATGGAGAATGGCATGGGGGCCGGAGTCTACTGCAGTGCACTACAATTATCCTTATCATACAGACTACCAGATTACTGTAGTGTCTTTCAAGCAGAAATTTTTGCGATCGAAAAAGCGGCTACGACAATCCTAACAAAGAACATCAATCCATCAAGGATAACAATCTTTGTGGACAGTCAAGCTGCGATAAAAGCACTCCGCAGCGAAACAACCAATTCGAAATCTGTACTGAGCTGCCGACAAGCTCTCATCAGAATGAGTCCTCCCCACAAGATTAATATCTGCTGGGTCCCCGGTCATCGTGACATAGAGGGAAACGAAATAGCGGACAGATTGGCAAGAGAGGGCTCAGAACTGGAAATAAGTACTGCGATCGGGTCGATTATGGCTCCAATCGGAGAATTCAAGAAGAGAATAAATGACAAAGCCAGAAATAACACAAACAACTCCTGGTCAAACAGGGACGACTGTGTTATCTCTCGCCACCTATGGCCTAAACTCTGCGAAAAAAGGACCCAATCCCTACTTTCAATGAGTAAAAAGGAAACTCGCATCCTAGTAGGAGTCCTCACGGGGCACTGTTGTATAGGCACAATGGCCTCGAGACTGGGAATTCCGCACCCAGACTTTTGCAGAAGCTGTGGAGATGTCGAGGAAACAGAAACCATCAAACATCTGCTTTGCGAGTGTCCTAACCTCCAACAACGCCGACTTCTCCACATGGGAAGCAGAGCGTACGGAAAACTGGAGGAGCTCGTGGATGTACCACTGATGGATCTTTTCAGATTTATACGGAGCACCGGTTGGTTCAACCAACCTCGCTCCAGTGACTAGCAAGACTTTGCCATTTGCCATATTAGGACCACAGAAGTAGTGATGCTATGGGAGTTCTAACACTTTTTGGTTGTTGTCTTGGCTAAATGAGGTTGTTGTCTTGGCTAAATGAGGTTGTTGTCTTGGCTAAATACTTTTAAATGATTTGTGGGTCACCCTGTTCTGGAAAAATGCGCCGCGCCTCTGGTGGGGGTAAATAAGTCAAGGCACAAACCAGATTGCTCAGGCGCAAGGTTGATTCGGATGTTTTATAAAGCATATCTTCAGGCGCAAGGTTGATTCGGATGTTTTATAAAGCATATCTGGCCCCAGTAAGCCGAGCCCCTAAGCTAAATAATTGCTGTTGTTGTTGTTGTTGTTGTTGTAAATTAAAGATAAGCGTAGCAATAGCAGCAGTAGCTTGCTAAATACTTTTAAATGATTTGTGGGTCACCCTGTTCTGGAAAAATGCGCCGCGCCTCTGGTGGGAGTAAATAAGTCAAGGCACAAACCAGATTGCTCAGGCGCAAGGTTGATTCGGATGTTTTATAAAGCATATCTGGCCCCAGTAAGCCGAGACACATGTTTCTGAGTAAAGTAAGCTGAGACATAAGACAAATTGCTCAAGCGCAAGGTTGATTCGGATGTTTTATAAAGCAAAGATTAGCAAAAATTTTAAACACAAATTCGTCGCTCGTATGACTAACTGACGTATCTGAATTTTCTAAATTATTCAGGAGAGCAATTTTTACTTTTCGTTTCTGTGTTTTATGTTAGATATGACTCAAAATAACTTACGTTTTTTGCCAAACCGTGTTATTTATAGTTATAATATTTTCTGACATGTTACAGTAGGGCTAAAGAAGTATATTGGCATCTCTAACTCAATTTCACGAAAAATGTTAGTTACGTCAGTTAGTCATACGAGAGACGAAATGACCGCAATTGATTGTATTTAAAATTTTGATATCTTGACATAATTATAAATAATCTTTTCCCTAAAAATTTTATTAATTGTTTTGGCGGTTGCATGTTCGCAATATGTTTTGTTATAAATGCTTGGTTTATTTTTCAAGTTATTCAGTTCATTTTAAAACGTGCAACTAAAAATAGCAAAAAAAAAACAAAACAAAAAAAAATGGAAGGACTAGTAAACACACTCGTAAAGACTGCGAAGTCAGCATTTGTGAGAGGAAAAAATGATGTTGAGCTGATTCCGGAGGGGGTGAAAGAGTGCTCCAAAGCATTGGGTGTTCTACGCGATTGCTTTTTGAAGAAAGCGAGAAACATTGGCGAGAAACAAAAGATAACATATGCCATCGGTCTGGTGCAGGGATATCGGATGCAATTAAAGCATCGCAGTAACTGGTCGCCGATTAGCGTCAAATGGGAAGATGTTGAATCAGCTTTCTGTGGAAGGTAAATTAGATTTAAATATTCTTTAAGTTTACACAATACTTACTGTCAATTAAATCTTTAAAATATGTTTTTTCTTTTTAGATTAAGAACTGCAGCAATAGTAAACCTAGCGCATAAGGACCCTATAAATTTCCTTAAAGATTGTGAAGACACGTTCAAGCAGAAAATAAGCAGCATTTTGACACAGCACATATTTGAAAAGGTGAACACAGTCTTTTTTGCAAATTTTGTAAAATTTTCCGCGGAGGAAGAAATAGAGGAAATAAAAAATTTGCATACAAAAAATGCTGTAATATCATTGGACACCAATCTAAGTGATTGGTTTGAAGAAAACGTCAAAAACAAAATTCTAAAAAAACTTGATGATTTCCAAGAAAGGGATAGTGGCTGGGCGCTAAAAGAAATTGTTAATCTTACAATTAACATAAATAAATATACACCTATGAATGGTAAATCATTTTTAGAATTGCCTCAATATATTGCAAAGAAGAGAGCTTGCGTCAACGTTAAAAATAATGATAATGCTTGCTTTGCATGGGCTATTGTTTCTGCATTATTCCCTGCTAATACAAATCCTGGTCGCGTTTCAAAATATCCACATTATTCTACCATTTTGGGCTTTAAAGGCATTACGTTTCCAGTTAACAGGTTAACCATAAAAAAGTTTGAAATTTTAAATGACATAAGCATCAACGTGTACGAACTTAGCAAGGAAAAGAAAGACACATACAAGATTCTACCAACTAGGTTAACTGAAAATAAACGTGAAAAACATGTAAATTTATTGTTGATACAAAATATTTACAACGAAGAAGTTGAAAAAGACCAAGTAATACAATATCATTATGTCTGGATCAAACATATTTCGCGACTCGTATCAAGTCAGTTATCATTGCGGCATGGAGTCAAATACCTTTGCGATCGATGCCTTCATTACTTTTATTCAGATGAGAAATTGCAAATTCATATTAAGGAATGCGGGAAACGCAACGAGTATAAAGTAACTTTTCCACCTCAAAAAAGTGTGAAATTTGGAAATTTCAAAAATAAAGAGCGAGTTCCATTTGTTATTTATACAGATTTTGAATGCATTTTGAAGCCTGTATCTATAAAAAAAGGAAATGGAGAGCACTATATGCAGCATGAGGCTTACAGCGTGGGATATTTTCTGAAATGCTCGTATGATGATAGCTTCACATATTATAAGAGCTATAGAGGTTTAAATTGTCCGCAATGGTTTGCTAAGGAACTTCAAACCATAGCAAGTACAGTGGAATGTATTTTGAAAGATATAAAACCTATGGAAAAACTCACAGTAGAGCAAATGAGGAGCTTTATATCTGCGCCCAATTGTTATATCTGTAACCATGATACAATTATAAGGTAGGTCGGACAGAAGGCAGGCTCTCAAAATTCAAAAACTTGTTCTTCTTCTCATTGTAAATTATCAGTAAGCTGTTGTGAAAAATCGATATCAGGGTTTCGTGCGGTATTTTTTAAAAGTACTTTTTTTATACATATTTGAATATGGGTTGCTGTGCATTTCTTTGTACGTTTTAATTTCAATAAACGAATAAAATTCATAGGTAACTATTTTTTATTGATCAATTTCCATAATAATCGTAAAAAAAAGAAAAGTTTTTAGTAATATATTGTTGTAATAATATATTGTAATATATTCTGATTTGTTATGTCATTATTTGTGTTCCATAATTGAATAGAAAGCTTTTGGGGCAGGTAAAAAATGTTTAAATGTTTAATATATTAAAGCAAGCTTTTGTATTTAAAAAAAATTTTTATCAACATTTTTTCGAAACTAAAAAAAAAAAAAAAAAAATTGTCATTTTATTATCTTTTTTTGTGAATAATTTTAAATGTTTTGACAAATTTTCTTGTTTTTATTTTATTTTTGTTTTGAATTTTTTTATATATTTTGAATTTTTTTGACATATTTTCAAATGTTTGAAATATTTTTAATTATTTTTGACAAATCAAAAAGTAATAACAAGCCCGAAGCCAAGACTCTAATAGATATCAATAAATTTCTTTCAGATTCGCTTTTTCGGAAGTTAAATTACGAAAAATTATTGACCCTCATTTTTTTACTAATCTATACTTTTGCTTGACTTTATATAAATTGATTTCCAATTTTCAGATGTGACCTTCCAATGTTGCTAATAAAGTACATTATTAGAATGATAATTCCACGCAAGGTACCACTCATAGCGGTTAAATACCGATAACTATTAGTAATTTTATAATAGTTTCGATTATTTTTTTAAAAAGGTAAAATAAGTGATTAAGTACGATTCTTTTCTGTTTGTAATCGTAATCACGTGATTACGATTCCGTACTTTAGACTGATATGCTCAAAATAATTAAAAAAAATCAAAAATAATCTGTAATGGTAATCGAAATATTTTTTTTGATTACTTTTGATTCTTTTTGATTATTTTGCGTAATCTCAAGTAATCGTTATTATTTTTTGATTTTTTGTAATCGTAATCGATTACTAATCATAGACTTCTCCCTCAAGGATTATATAATCATTACAATTCTTTCTAAAAAATAATCTAATTGATTACTAATCATAATCGCATTTTAACAGCTATGGTACCACGCCCCATTTCCCACTACTGCGCATATAAGTTTTGGTAATTTTTTGTGATTACATTTACGAACGATTCTAATTTTAATACAATAACTTTCATAAACACAAACATATTTAATTGATTTAACCATTGGATTTGTGTAAAAGATTTTTTGCTGATTTGACTTCATTTTAAATATTTATTCTATCAATAAGGTGGATATGTTGCGACTTTGTATTTTATATATATAAAAACGATATAAAGTAGTAATACTACCATGAAAAATTAAGTATTAAAACAAAATCACAATAGTAGTTTTTTTAGCAACTCTGTGTGTGTGTTCAAATGTTTTTGTTTGAACTATTTTTGACGGAATTGTAGGTATTATGAAAAATGCACAAAAGAAAATACAAAAAATAAGGGGTACTTTTTAAAATCTCTCCATATCCGACCTACCTTGTTATTGTATCATGATCTGTAACATACAGTTTAACGAATCAGATGTTAAAGTTAAAGATCATTGCCATCTAACGGGCAAATACAGAGGCCCTGCACATCAGGGATGTAATATTAATTACAAAGACAGTAAAACAGTCCCTATCGTCATACACAATCTCAGTGGATATGATGCTTATTTGTTGATAAAAGATATATCAAATAGCATCCCCGGACATTTAAAAATAATATCTTATAACACAGAAAGTTATATTTCTATGATCAAATACATACAAGACTGCGATATAAAATTCAAGTTTATTGACTCATTCCGTTTCATGGCCGCATCACTTGATAAATTAGCATCCTATCTAACTGAAAAAAAAAAACTATAGATTCACAGTTTCTAAACATAAGCGATGAAAAGTTGAAGTTACTTAAGAGGAAAGGAGTGTTCCCATACGAATATATATCAAATTCGTCAAATTTAGAAGAAACCCAATTGCCAGGAATAGAAAAGTTTTATAGTTCCTTAGGAAAATGCCATATTAGTTCTGAAGACTACGAACATGCTCAAACAGTTTGGTTAAAATTTGATATAAAAACTCTTGGTGAATACAGCGATCTTTATTTGAAAACTGATGTGTTGCTACTTGCAGATGTGTTTGAAAATTTCAGAGAAGGCTGTATTACTAATTACAATCTCGATCCAGCACATTATTACACTGCACCTGGACTTGCTTGGGATGCGATGCTGAAATATACGGGGGTAGAAATTGAACTCGTGCAAGATGTTGATGTGCTCATGTTTATAGAAAATGGAATTCGTGGAGGCCTCACACAGTGTTCCAAAAGATATGCAAAGGCAAATAACAAATACATGCCAGATTACGATCCTAACCAGGCTTCGACATATCTTATGTATTACGACATTAATGCAATGTATTCATGGGCTATGACTCAGTACTTACCATACAGTAATCTTCAGTGGGTCGAAGATACCAATAATTTAAACTTTGATATTCCTGATGATTCTCAGTTTGGATACATTTTGGAGGTTGATATGGAATATCCTACTTCTTTACACGATAAGCATAAAGAATTACCTTTCGCTCCAGAAAAAACAACTCCACCAGGTTGCAAAGAGGCAAGACTGCTGGCAACTTTGTATAATAAAAGCAAATATGTTGTTCATTATCGTAATTTAAAGGATTATTTAAATGAAGGGGTAAAAGTGACAAAAATTTATCGTGCTTTGAAATTCTCTCAAACTGATTGGATGAAACCGTATATTGAATTAAATACCAGTTTAAGACAAAAGGCTAAAAATGAATTGAAAAAAATTTGTTCAAACTAATGTGTAATGCGGTTTTTGGAAAAACAATGGAGAATGTTCGACTTCGACGCGATATCAAACTTTTAACACGCTGGCAAGGACGTTTTGGAGCTGAAGACTTAATATCCAAACCAAATTTTCACAGCCGCTCAATATTTGACGATAATTTGGCTGCTATTGAACTTCTGAAAACAGAAGAAATATTCGACAAACCTATTTATATTGGAATGGCCATATTAGATACCTCCAAAACATTGCTATATGAATTTCATTATAAATACATGAAACACAAATATGCTGAT
The DNA here is from genome assembly GCA_943735915.1 of Pherbina coryleti. Taxonomy (NCBI): domain Eukaryota; kingdom Metazoa; phylum Arthropoda; class Insecta; order Diptera; family Sciomyzidae; genus Pherbina; species Pherbina coryleti. The sequence goes on along the minus strand of OX030948.1, from coordinate 185,209,789 downwards.
AATTGTGCGCTTTGTTATACCGATACTGATTCACTCATATACGAAATAAAAACCAATGATGTTTACAACGATATGAGTCAACATTTACACCGATTCGACACATCTGGTTATTCTGCAAGCAATCCATATAATTTAATGCAAGTCAACAAGAAAAAACTAGGACTTATGAAAGACGAAAATAATGGCCAAATTATGTTGGAGTTTGTTGCATTACGCGCTAAAATGTATGCTTTACGCGTACTAAAAGATGACAATCAACATCAAATAACCAAAAAAGCAAAAGGAGTCAAGTCGGCTGTGCTAAGTAGAGAAATAATATTCGAGGACTACAAAAATTGTCTTGAAAAAAATGTGGAGTGCTCTCATACACAAAACACACACAGAGCTAAAAATACCACATAGAATCAAGAAGGTTTCCTTCTTAAAACGTTTGATGACGGAAGGGCGAGAGAGGAGACTAAAACGAAGAAATTTTTAGGTGAAAACCTTCTTGATTTTATGTAGAAAATCATCTTAATTTTATTAAAACGGAAATCACCTAACTACTAGACGTTTCCTTCTTGTTTTGCTTTTTTTTCTCGTTTTTTTCCGTTATTTATCGGCAAAATATTCCAAACAAGAAGGAATACTTCTAAATTTGGGAAGAAAGCCGTCTTAATTTTATTAAGACGTGAATCTTCTTGTTTTTATAAGATTCCGTCTTATTTTTATTAAGAAGGAATCCGTCTTGGTTTTATAAGATTCCTTCTTATATAATATTTTCTACGTAAATCAGAACAGACATACATCCAGATAGACAGATATGAGTACAACAACCACAACAGTCGCTAAATTTGTTGTATTGTTTTGCACAGGCAGCAAAACAGACATACAGAAATGAGTACAACAACCACAACAGTTGCTAAATTTGTTGTATTACTTAGCACAGATCATGATAGATCATGATAGATCATGCTGGGCAAGTATAAGAAATGTCGCGTGCCAATTTGACACTTTATGCATAACAACACCAATGTTTTAACTTCATGTTCTGCAAATGTTGTAGAAGTCATAAGTGAGAGTGATATGGGCGAGTTATGTTGTGTCTGTGCGTAATTAATGTATTAAAATCTAAAAATTACATTTAATTAGTGTTCAAATAATGGTCAATAAATTTGTGAGTGTTTTTTTTTGCTTACAGTTATTTGTGATCGTATATACATACATATGTACATACATGCATACATAATGCATTGTGAAATTCGCCTTAAAAAAAAATTGTGTTAGTTTCTTTATAATAAATACTGTGCTGTGCATGCCGTAAGCAACATTGCTAAATTTTTAATAAATTTAAAGGTTATACATACATATATCTAAATGTAAGAGTATATTTACAAATCTTTTAAGTGAATTTCACAATGCATCATGTATGCATGTACACCAGCGGTCGGCAGACTCACACAAGCATACTTTTTGTCTTCTTCATTTGCAATGCCAAAATAGCAACAACATGAAGCGACGCGACGGCCGGACTCTCGTGATTTTTCGTTTGTTTCTACACAAATTACAAAAACAACGCAAGCCTATCCCATGGGATAGCAATGCTAAATGTGCCGATCACTGATGTACACGGATGAGCTGTTATTTTTTCATTCTTTTGCGCATAACAATGCTTATGTTTAATTACATAAATTTATATTTACTTTTGCTATTTTTGCAGTGTTCTTTTTTTTTCAAAAACAATGTCTAACATTTTTGACGACGATCCGGATGACTTCAGTTCATTCCAAGCAAGTAATTTCGAAACGTTGGAGTTATTTCGAATGTGGGAGTTAGGCGAAGGTATTATTTCTATTTTACATCAACATGGCATCGACACATTTGGTGTGCTTAAAGCTATGGAAATCGCTGATATAAATACTTTAACCAATAAACTTGACCATAAATATTTTGGTGAACTTATAAAATTTAAAGCGGGTCTAAGGATTTGGCGGAATGGAATGGTAAGATAAGATAAGATCGATAATTAATTTTAAATTTTTATAACAAAAACAAACAACGATTATTTAAATTATTATTTTATATCAACATTTAACAGCACTGAAGAAGCTTATATAATAATCAAATTTCTTTTGTTAGGATATTCCATTAATTTCTGATGAGGATACATTGTCCGCAAATAGCCGCATTTTGGAGTGGCTGGAAAAAATTTCCGAGGATTTACAGTCCGTCAAATCAATAGATTCCCAATCTGCGTGTGCTACAAAAAATTCAGTAGATCTTTTGAGTCTCCTAAAAGCAAAAGTTAGGGGTCAACTAATATTATCGTTTCATAACCAAAATGGATTTTTATGCAATAAAAGTCAGCAGGCATTGTGTCACATTATCGTTTAACACTTCATTGGGTCGGGGCAAAAAATGACGTACATGGACATGAAACAGTGGGCCCTTGCAATTGTTCATATGTTTCCAAAGGAAAAAGTTGAAACCTATTTCTTAGATAGGAAAAAAGGCAGCAAGAATCCTACAGGCAAATTATTTTCAAGATGGGCGAATTCAACAAAACCAAGCAACATTTCAAGGACCGATATAAGGAAATTATATGATGTTGAAATCACTTTTGGTATGTATCATACATATCTTGAAAATTGAATTTCAAGTTTACATTATTTAATTTTTAGATGAGCTGAACGAAAAAAAATGTTGGTTGGCCCATAATTGTACTCCGTGGGAGGAAGTGAAATCGTTTTGGAAGCAGACATCACCTCACCGAATACAAAATATTCAAAGTACATTAACACAAATACTGCAGGAATGGCCACGGTACAATGATGCAAATGGATTTGAATTAGTAAGATAAAAGACTTTTAGTTTTACATTACTTAACAATAATTTTTTTCAACAGATTGACATTGATTTTGAAAGAATGCACGAAGGCAAAAGTAATAAATTATTTTTAAAGTTAGACAAATTTCATAAAGTAATTATCCCTATTTTAAAAACTGATATAAAAGATCAAAGTAGCAGAGAATCGCTGCTTTCTAAACTTCTCGTTGGAAACATTTCTCCAGGTATTACATTTAAAATTTTAGAAACCATTTTATTATATATTCATTAATCCTTTTTTCCATTCATTACTTATTTCCAGATGCTCAATATTGTATAATAACTCTTTTGTTGCATTGCATTATTCAACCCCTACGTCTGAATAAAACAGACAAACCAACGATTGCTGATGCACAAACTGATTTTGCGCTACTGGTGACTACACCGAACGATGTTTTACCACAAATTTCTGCACTGCAGCAAAAGTACGCTAAGAATAAGGAAACACTTCAACCTCGAATAATAGTTGTTGGTACCGATTTTTCCACAATTTATGAATTTTATGTATTTTGTGATGGCATAAAATACAGAATGTGCTCGTACATGAAATGTGTAGAGTGCATTATTAAATTAAGTTACGTATTCCAATTAAAATACTCACACAAAAGCAAACAGGTCTGGGCATTCCTTGAGCAATATTTTTTTGATTTGAAGTCAGAAGACTTCTCTGCAGTAGCAAATTTATTAAGCAAATTAGACTGCTATAAATAAAAAAAAAAACCATTTAAAAATGCCCAAACTTTTTTGCTTTTTGTGTGAGTATAATTTTGATTCTCCATCTTCTTTGATCGCCCATTTAAAAGTTCACCATGATGTTCCAATCATAAGCAAATTTGAGTGTAAATCCGAAAATTGCAATCAAATTTTTAGCAATATGTACAGGTTTCGAAAACATTTACAAAAACATATGAAAATTCATTCTCTTAAACATAAAAATACTGTTCATTGTTCTAATGTAGTTCAAGATATCGAAGTTGATACTTTATTTCCTCAACCATCAGAAGTTCCGATGGAATCTATTGAGCCTTTTTCTTCTGTTTTGGAGAACTCAACAGTTTCAGTTCCCCAACCATCAGAAGTTCCGATGAAATCTATTGAGCCTTTTTCTTCTGTTTTGGAGAACTCAACAGTTTCAGTTCCCCAACCATCAGATGTTTTGAAACATTCAGTAATTTCATTTCTTCTAGATCTTCATAATAATCAGACAAATTCTAGAAAAAGTATTCAAAGTATTCAAAATTCTGTTACAGATTATATCACTGCTCCTATCTCCGAAATTATAAAAAGAAATTTTGGTAATAACGAAAATAATTTATTTTTCAATGAAGTTATGTCATTTATATCTCATCCATTTTCATTTATCAATACTGAATACAAATTTCTAAAAGAATTGGAAACTGAAATTGTACAAGGAACCTCAAAAATATGTTATAAGTAATAATTTATCAGTAATTGTTCTAAACAATAATCCCACGTTGGCGAGCGTCAACACCGAAATTATTCTTGTGGATATTTCTTTTCAAATTCAAAAGTTCTTTGAAGCTAAAAACGTTTTGCATGAAATACTGTCTTATACAGAGCAAACTTCAAGCTCTGATAATTATTGTCATTTTATCATCGGAGATTTATGGGAAAAATCTAGTATGGATCGAAGATCTTTAACAATACCTCTTCTGTTATATCTCGACGATTTTGAGATTAATGATCCATTAGGATCGAAATCTGGACAACAAAAAATTTGTGGTATTTATTACACTTTTGCAAATATACCAAAACGTCAAATTAGTCGGTTAACAAATACATTCGTTGCAGGGTTTATAAAATCTGTGGACTTATATGAAACTGGTATTAACATTTCTTTAACACCTCTTCTCAAAATATTAAATAAGATACAGACGGACGGTTTGGATATAGAAGTAGATGGCAAATTTATTAAAATTTTCGTAAAACTTTCTCAAATCTTAGGCGATAATTTGGGTCTCAACGCAGTTTTGGGTTACAATAGCTCATTTTCTGCAAATTCATTCTGTAGAATATGTAAGAGACACAAACATCAAACACGAACTGATTGCACTGAAATTTCCAATTCTATGAGAACTAAAGAAAATTATGATCTTGACCTTTCATTAAATAATCCATTTGAAACTGGAATTAAAAACGATTCCTTATTCAATAACCTTGTAGATTTTCATGTCACCGATAACGTAGTATGTGACATTATGCACGATGTCTTCACAGGAATTTGCAAATATAATTTTTCTAAAATTATAAACTATTTTATTTATGAAAAAAAATTTTTATCTTTGGAGACATTTAATTATAGGAAGCAAATGTTTCAATACGGTTGTTGCGAAGTGGGTAACATGAGTCCCCCAATACAAAAAAATCATATTAAAACAGCAAATTTCAAAATGAGTGCAAAACAAATGAAATGTTTCACTCATTTTATCCTTCTTTTCGTAGGTGATCTTATCGATGCAAATGACCCTGTATATAAATTGTAACGAAGTTACATATTTTATACTAATAATTATACTTATATAATCATAATCACATATACATATATCTTGAACATACCATTTCTCACTCAAAATCAATTACAATTCTCACACTTAGCAAAACACTCAATTCTCGTCGCTCCAAATTACACCAATACAAATAAATTTATTCACCACCGCATGTCAGCATTTTCATACCACTGCACGATTCGCGCTCATCGCACTAACATAACCAACACAAACTCACTTCCCACTGCATGCTCTCACTGATCGTCGCTCTCATCAAACTAACACAAAACCACTCACTAAGGCCCTACTCCACACAGACTCATTAAAACACCTGGCTATCTCTCGCTCTCAAGAAACAACTACACTCATCATCGCTCTCATCAAACCAACACAAAACCACTCACCAAGGCCCTACTCCACACAGACTCATTAAAACACCTGGCTATCTCTCGCTCTCAAGAAACAACTACACTCAAACGTCGATACACTACTCACACTTCTTCGCACACATATTTCAAACTACACTTACACACAAACAACACAACTACACAACTGATGGGGAAGAGAAATGCTCTAAAACTACGACTAAGCTGGGATCAACACAAACAATGCTCTAAAACTACGACTAAGCTGGGATCAACACAAACAAGACTTCAGTTGGCTATGAGCTGTCGTCGTGTGCGGACAGCTGCCACAGGTATGCAACAGCCTTGGTTGCAGCCGTGCACACAATGGCATGTGACCAACTCCCACCTCTACAGGTCGCAGAGGGTCGATCTAAGGTACCAATCGGCCCAGGTGATCTGATAGTAGTGGTAGGGTAGAGGGTATCTACTGGTTAGGAACTGCCATAGATCCCAGACCCTCACTAACACCACTAACCCTCCTAAACAAAACCACAACGAGCCCTATAAAAGGATGGGGTTCTGATCAAAAAGACTGTTTTTCCGTTTGTCTTCTACAGTGGAGTTCTGGTCTGGCGAAAACCTACAATTTACAAATTACCATTAAAATAGAAAAATAATTGAATAAATAAACTTAAATACAAACTCTAGGAAAGTATATTTTGTGTTTTTTTTATAAATTAGAAAATCTAAAATCCTGGACGCCGCTGACCAGCCCCGGCTAACGATATCATAAATGGCGCCCGAGCAGGGACTAAAAGTTTTTCAAATCGTATAATACTGATTCCCAAATAACTATCTATTAATAGAGATTCAACAACATGAGCCGTACTTTTATTAGTTTTCTGAACAAGGAAGAATTGATCTCTGTCCTTCTGGAATTTGGACTCAATGGAGGCGGAACTGTGGATGAGATGAGAGGCAAACTGAGGACATATCTCAACGATGACCAAATGCCAGCGGAACATCGGTTGATTGTGGATAACCTAAGGAAGAAATTTGAACCAGCATCAGGTGAGAAAGAACTGAAAATTCCACCACAACATTCGCGTCTGCTTTCAACCTCACCCATAAGAAACAACGATGTGGTGTTAGATCAGGCAACAACTTGTGATCAGGTTCGTAAATGGGGTCTTAAATTTGATGGTGGAAAGGATCCGCTGAGTTTTCTGGAGAGAATCGAAGAACTAGCAACCTGTTATGAAATTCCACGGAATTCTTTACTGAATACTATGCCCGAACTGCTGCGTTCTGATGCCCTATCCTGGTACCGAAATAACAGGAGTGACTGGTCAACCTATAATGATTTTGTCGAAGACTTTAAATTATTTTTCTTGCCTGTACGTTTTTTTGAAAATTTAGAGGATGATGTAAGAAAACGTGTACAACATCCCCGGGAGAAATTCGTCACTTTCGTCACTTGTCTACAATCAATGATGCGTTGGACCAACATGACCAAAACACAACAACTCGATCGGATATATCTGAACTGTCGAGCTGAATACAAAATGTATATCAAGAGACGTTCTTTTGTGGGATTACGAGACCTTATAGAACTGGCTCAGGAGTTCGAAAGCATACGTCTGGAAGAGTTTACTCAACGAAAAGTTACTAACCGCGTGCAAACAGCAGTAGCCAATCTTCCAACACGAGGTTGCTGCTTCCGTTGTGGCGAAACTGGCCATGATAGAGCAGGATGTACTAGGCCGCAAGTATTTTTTTGCTGGGATTGCGGAAAACGTGGGGTAAAAACTATCGAGTGCTGCCGAAATAAGCCGGAAAACGACACAAGAGATCCTTTAGGAGACGAAGGTACGGAGGATCTCTAAAACCATACCCCTTCACAATTCAAACAACTTTCGATAATGACCTACGCTTAACGACATGGATTACGATTAGACAACGAAAACATACTGCAATTGTTGACACTGGAGCTACGCATTCTTGTATGCTACTTAAGTTTGTTAGAGACCAAAATATTCCGATGGGTGAGTCAAAGATTAAATTTCTTAAATTGGCAGATACCACAAACATACGAGTCGAAGGTTCTGTTGAGGTTTGGATGGTTTTAGATGGAGTCGTATTCCATCATACGTTTCTGGTTTTGGAGCGCAGTCTGGATCCAATAATACTGGGAATTAATTTTTTTCGACAAACTGGCTGTTCTCTGCATATGATGGCAACCACTACAAATACTGTACGCGAGAAGGAACCAAGTGCTGTAGTCAATTCTGGTACAGTTGCCGCGATAGAGCCCAAACCCGTGGACACAACGGAGGCTGATGACGAGCGGATACGAATATTTCTTAACGAGCAACTGCAGCGCTTCCGGTATATCAAAGGTAATTGTAATTTAACGGAACATGTCATAACTATGAAACATCAGCGACCGCTTAAACAGCGGTATTTTCCACGCAACCCCGCCATGCAAGCTGTGATAAATAACGAAATCAACGAACTGCTTAAAGATAATCGCATCGAACCATCTAAAAGCCCTTACAGTTCACCCATTGTTTTGGTTCACAAAAAGAATGACGAGTGGCGTCTTTGCGTTGATTTTAGACAATTAAATGAACACTCTATTCGCGATGCGTATCCTTTACCCCAAATAAACGCAATCTTGGAAAAGTTACGTAATGGGAAATATTTCAGCACGATAGACTTACGTCAAGGATACTGGCAGATACCTATGGCAGCCGATAGCAAGCAATATACAGCCTTTACCGTTCCTGGCCGAGGACTTTTCCAGTGGAAAGTAATGCCATTTGGCTTACATTCCGCACCAGCAACCTTCCAACGAGCACTAGATAGCGTTATTGGACCCGAGATCGAAGCTTTTGCATTTGCATACTTAGATGATATTGTGGTCATGGGTCGTACGCTTGAAGAACATCTCTCTAACCTGCGAATCGTGTTCGATCGACTTATTCAAGCCAGGCTACGAATCAACCCTGATAAGTGTTCTTTTGTGCAGAAAGAAATACGCTACCTTGGTCATACTGTTAGCGAAAAGGGCGTACACACCGACCCAGAGAAGGTGTGCGCAATTATTTCAATACCACCACCCACGACTCTTACTCAACTTAGATCATTCTTGAACACAGCCTCTTGGTATAGACGTTTTATTCCGGATTTCTCGACACTGGTGAGTCCATTAAATAAACTTCTACAGAAAAACAGGAAATGGCACTGGGGAAAAGAACAGGAAGATACTTTCAACATAGTGAAAACTAAGCTAGCGAAAGCCCCAGTACTGACATGCCCAGATTTCGAGCGTACTTTTATTTTACAGACCGATGCTAGTGATGTAGGCCTGGGTGTCGTTCTGCTGCAAGAATTCGATGAAGGAGAAAAGGTTATAGCATATGCAAGCCGCACGTTATCCGCCCCAGAAAGGAACTATACGGTAACTGAGAAAGAATGTTTGGCCATAGTCTGGGGCATCAGAAAGATGAGACATTATATCGAAGGATATCATTTTGTTATCGTCACTGATCACCAATCGCTAAAATGGCTCAACTCCATTGAAACGCCGTCAGGAAGAATTGCACGCTGGGCGTTAGAGTTGATGCAGTATGACTATGAAATAAGGTACCGCCAAGGTAAATATAATGTCATTGCTGATTCTCTTTCCAGATCGCCGCTTCCCAACACTGAAAATGTTGGAACATTAAAAATCATAAGGCCGCAGAGTAAGGTAGAAGACAAATGGTACGTTGACAAAATGGAGACTGTTCGCAACAACCCAGAAAAATTACCGGACTATCAAATCGATAACAGCAACAATTTGAGGAGGCATATATACGATTCATCGATGTACAACGACATTGATCCGGTTCCCTGGAAGCTTGTTGTACCCAAGTCAAATCGGAGTCAAGTTCTAATGGAATGTCATGATGAGGTCACCGCTGGACATCTGGGCATCGCCAAAACTACAGCCAGGGTCACCAAACTGTATTACTGGCCCGGAATTCATCGTGATATAGTACAGTACGTCCGAAACTGCAAAAGTTGCCAGAAATTTAAAGCACTCCAGCAAAAACCCGCCGGAAAAATGCATACGATGCCTGTTTCCGAACCTTGGAATACGGTTTGTGCTGATTTCGTTGGCCCTCTTCCACGATCAATCCATGGAAACAATACTCTGATTGTGTTCCATGACAAATTTAGTAAGTGGTCCGAGTTCGTTGCCACAAGAAGTGCAACAACAAAAACTTTCATTAAGGCGTTTAGAGAACGAATACTGGCTCGGTTTGGGGTACCTCGAGTTCTTCTTACTGACAATGGCACACAATTTTGTAGTCGGGAATGCAAGAAATATTTCACGGGTATAGGAGTAAAACAACGTTTTACTGCACCGTATTCTCCCCAGGGAAATCCCACCGAGAGAATGAATAGGACGATAAAAACAATGATCGCCCAATACAGTGACAAAAACCACAGGAAATGGGATGAGTACTTGCCGGAACTAACGTTAGCAGTAAATTCTAGCAAGCAAAGCTCAACGGGTTTCAGTTCAACGTATCTCACACAAGGTCGAGAACCACGACTTCCAAACTCACTCTTCACTGAAAAGTCAGCAGATTTATCGGTAAGCCAGTATTACAGCCCAGACGATAAAGCGCATCAATTGCAACAAATTTTTGAATTAGTAAAACAAAATCTTCAAGCTGCATCGGCTCAACAGGCCAAATCATATAACTTAAGACATCGATCGTGGACTCCAAAAAAAGGAGACCTTGTATTGGTGAGAACACATCATTTATCCAAGGCAGTGGACCATTTTGCTGCCAAATTGGCACCGAAGTTTGAAGGTCCCTTTATTATCATTGACTTTATTTCTCCAGTCATCGTTCGTTTAAAAGAACAGGCCACTGGAAAGCAGAAAGGCACTGCACACCTTAAGGATCTTAAACCATATTCCACTTAACATCTATTTTTTTTAATAAAAGTTTATTTTCCTTCATCTTCGTAGGGACATCAGAATGACCGACGAGCAAAAATGGCAAATTAGTTCCTCAAAATTCCTGGAGGCCATGAATCGCGAAAAACAAAAGAGGAAGTTGGCTATAGAAATTCCTATACAACCTAAACAACCGAAAGTTCAAGTGACTTCGATAAGATATGATTTGCCGAAACTAAACTTAGGAGACTTGGTACAGTTGAAGAAGGTACCACAGGAAGAAACTCGTAAGTCACCCACCGAAAATGCTTTACCACCCCGTGATATTCTGGCACAGTTAGTGGAAGACCTAGGAATTGCGGTTGAGACCCAATCATATTTGCCAAATGAGATTGTCAAAGAAGTTTTGTCAAATATTAAGGAAACCAAAACAGCAACACGTCTTCGATATAAGGTCCACACTGCATTTGGGATGGCGCAGGTATATATTCGAAATTCGCTTGATGTATGGATAAATTTTGAAGGTGAGAAACTGGTATTTCCTAAGCCACGGAATGATGTGTCCACCGGAAAATAATAGTTCTTTTTTTGGAAAACAAAGAGGGAGATGTAACGAAGTTACATATTTTATACTAATAATTATACTTATATAATCATAATCACATATACATATATCTTGAACATACCATTTCTCACTCAAAATCAATTACAATTCTCACACTTAGCAAAACACTCAATTCTCGTCGCTCCAAATTACACCAATACAAATAAATTTATTCACCACCGCATGTCAGCATTTTCATACCACTGCACGATTCGCGCTCATCGCACTAACATAACCAACACAAACTCACTTCCCACTGCATGCTCTCACTGATCGTCGCTCTCATCAAACTAACACAAAACCACTCACTAAGGCCCTACTCCACACAGACTCATTAAAACACCTGGCTATCTCTCGCTCTCAAGAAACAACTACACTCATCATCGCTCTCATCAAACCAACACAAAACCACTCACCAAGGCCCTACTCCACACAGACTCATTAAAACACCTGGCTATCTCTCGCTCTCAAGAAACAACTACACTCAAACGTCGATACACTACTCACACTTCTTCGCACACATATTTCAAACTACACTTACACACAAACAACACAACTACACAACTGATGGGGAAGAGAAATGCTCTAAAACTACGACTAAGCTGGGATCAACACAAACAATGCTCTAAAACTACGACTAAGCTGGGATCAACACAAACAAGACTTCAGTTGGCTATGAGCTGTCGTCGTGTGCGGACAGCTGCCACAGGTATGCAACAGCCTTGGTTGCAGCCGTGCACACAATGGCATGTGACCAACTCCCACCTCTACAGGTCGCAGAGGGTCGATCTAAGGTACCAATCGGCCCAGGTGATCTGATAGTAGTGGTAGGGTAGAGGGTATCTACTGGTTAGGAACTGCCATAGATCCCAGACCCTCACTAACACCACTAACCCTCCTAAACAAAACCACAACGAGCCCTATAAAAGGATGGGGTTCTGATCAAAAAGACTGTTTTTCCGTTTGTCTTCTACAGTGGAGTTCTGGTCTGGCGAAAACCTACAATTTACAAATTACCATTAAAATAGAAAAATAATTGAATAAATAAACTTAAATACAAACTCTAGGAAAGTATATTTTGTGTTTTTTTTATAAATTAGAAAATCTAAAATCCTGGACGCCGCTGACCAGCCCCGGCTAACGATATCATAAAATTCTTACTAATATTCGTTAAAATTGTGGATATACTTTTATCACCAAGTTTCGACGATGAACTTCTTTTCAATCTTAAATTATTAATAACACAGCACAACGAATTATATCAAACATTATTCAAAGAACACTTGAAACCAAAATACCATAATCTCGTGCATTATGCCACAATTATTAAAAAACTGGGTCCATTAAAGAATTTATGGTCATTTCGATTCGAATCTGAACACCAAGTTCATAAAAAATATGCGCAAAGTATAACTTCAAGGGTAAATATACCACTAACATTGGCGATAAAATCATCATTGAGATTTGCACACTCAATTGAGAAGAATGATTTTTTTCAACCTAAATTCATTTTCAGTGATTTGAGCGCAATTCAAGTTGACAAATATGAAAATATTAGTTTAATGAATTCTCTGGATTTGACTTCATTTAAAAGAACGAACGCAGTTGTTTTCAATGGTCAAACATTTAAAAAAGGCCAAGTCGTCACAGTAACAGAAGAAAATGTGAATGTTTATGAAATTGTAGATTTTTGTATAAAAGAAAATGATGTTTTTCTTCTTGTTAAGAAACATTGCTGTTTAAATTTTTCTCAAAAGTTCCAATCTTACTTGATTGGTAATGAAACTCAAACATATGATATGATAAGCCTTGATATAATTGATGGTCCACCGTTGCATTTTTATTGGCTAAATAATGGGTTGAAAGTGTTGAGGCCCAAAAAATATTGGAAATACAAACAAAATTAATTTCTAATGTATGTTTAATTGAATAAATTTAATATCTTCTATTAATATCTCATAATTTACAAATTTACTTACTTTTATATTATATTTTATAATGAATAATTGAAATGTATCTAATAAAACAAATTATAAAAATAATTATTTAAGCTTATTAAACTTATCAATTATTATTTTTATAGTAATTGTACGAGTATAGTAAATAAAATATATATTGCTCCTACTTATTACCTATGGGAATAATGTAAATAAATAATTAAAATACAAATATATAATAATAATATAATAATAAAATTAAAAAATAAATTTCCACCTTTATATAAATGTGTTTATTTTTATTAAGAAGGAATCCGTCTTGGTTTTATAAGATTCCGTCTTATTTTTATTAAGAAGGAATCCGTCTTGGTTTTATAAGATTCCGTCTTATTTTTATTAAGAAGGAATCCGTCTTGGTTTTATAAGATTCCGTCTTATTTTTATTAAGAAGGAATCCGTCTTGGTTTTATTAGATTCCGTCTTATTTTTATTAAAAAGGTTTCCGTCTTATAATAAGACGGGATTCTTCTTGGAGAAAAACCATAGAGAAATCTTCTTGACTTTGTTCTATTCTATATGGCATCTAGGCGGATCTTTTTTCTGAGTGCAATAAGGTCCGAGAAACATATATTGTTCAACACATCCCAAAAAAAAAGCACGCTAAGCCCATTTGACAATAAAAGATACTTGATGTCTAATAGTTTTTCAACACTGCCTTGGGGTCATTACGATGCTTCATCAGAGAAAAACGTAATAATCACTCCTATTTTACTATGAGATAATTTTTGTATCAAAGATTTAGATAAAATATAAAGATAAAATGTATATGTTTTTTGTTTATTTTTTATTAAATATTGAAAAAAATTAAAAAAAAAACAAAACAGAGTTTATATTTAGTAAAAAACTTTGTAGTGCAAATCCTACTACATATATTGGTGTTATTTATATTCCTCCAAATTCATCCAATAATGCTTACAATGAATTATGTGATCTTATAACATCAATAGTAGCCGCATTAAACGAAGAAGATAAAATTATCATTTTTGGAGACTTCAACCGTCCCAATACATCTTTTGTCACCGATGAAAACGACAACCATCTCCTTCCAATCAATCTCACTAATGCGATCGACTTTGACTTATTTAGTACTTTTTATAGCAATGATTGTCAACAAGTCGCTCCTATTCCAAACCAGAATGGGCGGTGGCTAGATTTCATTTTTACTAACTGCTATGATGAAGTAAACGTTAGCCCAACTTGTGATGCCGAACACTTATTCTCCAATACCTTTCATCACACTGCCTTTACTCTAGAGTTATGCTCAGACAATATAACTAACGCACAATCCTTCAATAGCTCTATTGTGTACGATTTCCTCAATGCCGATTACGATAGTATAAAAAATGAGTTGAATTGCTTGGATTGGAACTGCCTATCTGTCTTGGCATTGGATACTTCTGTCTCGTTTTTCTACCAAAAATTGTTCTCTATATTTGAAAGCCATGTCCCAAAATTGAAGAAGAAAAATAAGCTATCAGAACCGTGGCTTGATTCAAACCTAAGAAATTTGAGAAACCGGAGAAATAAACTGAACAATGTCATTAAAAACACCGTCACGGTCAGTGACGAGGTAAAGACAAGATATGCAGAACTGTCCAAAGAGTTCTCTAACAAGTCTCAAGAAGCCTACAAGCAGTACACTAATGTAATCGGTGAAAGGATTATTGAAGACCCGAAAAAATTTTTCGAGTTTGTTAATGTTAAGCGGAAATCGACCGGGTACCCTAATTCCATGTTTAAAGGTAATGTTTCTTCTTCTTATCCGCAGGAGATTTGTAATCTCTTTGCAGATTACTTTAAAGAAGTATTTTGTTCACATTCATCGCAAAATCAAACCCCAGTGGCCAGTACGATCAATCTACCACCATTGCTTTGTACAATTAATATAACACGGAGTGACATAGCCAATTCCATTAAAGAATTAGATTCCAACAAGACCCCTGGTCCAGATCTTATTCCTCCAATTGCACTTGTTCAATGCTTAGAGCAGTTAATTACGCCCTTATATATTATTTTCAATAAATCATTGCAAACAGGTGCATTTCCATCTTATTGGAAATCTTCTCATCTTACGCCAATTTACAAGAATGGCGACAAGAGGTCTGTTGAAAATTATAGGGGCATTGCAATATTATCAGCTATTCCCAAACTTTTCGAAAAAATTATATGCTGCAAACTAACAAACGTAATTAACCCACGTTTAAATGAACAGCAACATGGATTCCGTAGAGGACGATCAACGGCAACAAATCTTGCCATCTTAGCATCAGATGTTCTAATAAAAATGGAAAAAGGACATAAGATAGATGCAATCTATACAGATTTTAGTAAGGCTTTTGATCGTGTTGACCACGAAATCTTAGCTAAGAAGCTAGAAAAATTTGGTATTTCAGGCTCTTTGTTGAATTGGATCAAATCTTATCTTTGTGAAAGGTCCCAATTTGTTAAATTTCAAGGTACACTGTCTAAAAAGATTGCTGTCTCATCGGGTGTACCTCAAGGTAGCCACCTTGGCCCCCTTCTCTTCAACATATTTATTGCAGACATATCTGAAATTTTGCATGAAGTCCCCCATCTCTTATATGCAGATGATTTAAAATTGTACTATGTCATAAGATCAGAAGAAGACTCATTATTTTTACAGAACAAGCTTTTATGTCTAGAGAAATGGTGCAGTCAAAATAGGCTTTCTTTAAATGTAAATAAGTGCGTTGTAATAAGTTTCTCCCGTAAAAATGAAATAGCTTGTAGCAATTATATGCTTAATGGGGTGGAACTTAAAAGGGTCAACCACATTACAGATCTTGGAATAGTTCTAGATAGCAAGTTGCGCTTTAACCTTCACTATGATCATATCACATCAAGGGCAAACAAATTGCTTGGATTCATAAAAAGACGAGCAAGCGAATTCAGGAATTTATGGGTAACTAAAGCCTTATACTGCACCCTAGTGCGTCCAATTCTTGAATACTGTTGCACTGTTTGGAACCCAAGTTTTGAAGTGCATAGTGAAAGACTAGAATCTATTCAAAAACAATTCTTACTTTTTGCCTTGAGAGACATGTACGACCCTCAGGACTATAGAAACCTGCCACCATATGAGCACAGACTGAGGGCTATTAATATAATGCCGTTGTCATCAAGAAGGGTGCTACTCTGTTCATGTTTTATATTCGATGTCATTACCAGAAACATTGACAGCGAATATATTTCCAGCAAAGTAACAATTAATGACCCTATAAGGAGAACTAGGCATACAAGATTTTTGAGTGAATCACAGCACCACACCACTTACGCTTGTAACGAACCCATAAATAGATGTTGTAAGATATTTAATACCATCAGCGAGCACTACCAACCACCTATGTCTAAGCCTTTGTTCAAGAATTCCCTATCCAAATACCTCTTTCCACCCTAATCATCTAGCCTTATCATGTTCACCATTCACCATCTTTGCTTCTATAATTTTTCCCTCTTTATAAACTAACATAATAATGATAATGAATATCTTTCTACCATTATGTATATTACTTATGTACCTAAGTTCCTTTTATTTATTTTTCTCCTTGTCTTTTCCTTTTGACGTGTTCTTGATAACATGTCATCCAGGTGGGCGGTTACGCCCACTTTAAATTACATGTTTTAAAACACCAAAACAAGGAGAGGGGAGAGAAAAAATAAATAAAAAAATAAGCCTGTTAGAATAAGTTAATTGCCTTGTTTGGCTAATAAATAAATAAATAAATAAATAAAATTAATTTATACTATCTTCCACAAAAACCACAGAAATCATCTTCTGATCGGTTTTGTGAAGAACATTTGGTCCATCCCGAGCCGGATTTCCACCCCGATGCCTTACGTGAGTAGGAGGATTCCAAATCTCAATCCATCAACAACTTCCATTACAAACAACTAAATCAACATCCTCATATCTCACCACATCACCACAGACTAGTCAAGAATTCATCAAACAGGTACGTTTGCATTTTCTTCTCAGTTAATAATTTCTTAATTTTTTAAAAAAAGGGTTAATAATTTCATAATTTCAATTAAAACTTCAGCTAACATAAAAAATAAGCATTTGGTCCTTTCGGCTCGAAGGACCAAATGTTCACTGTATGTATTTTTCCACGCTGAACAGTTTGCGCACTTCGAGCGATGAACAGAAAAGAAGGAAATTATAAAAAAAAGATGGTGGATTACAGATAATATACATAGGGTTTGTTCGAAAAGAGCGGGAAGCGCCATCTGGACAAGTGAGTAAGTAAGTATATTATTAGTTTGTGTTTACACGTAAGCATACTATAAAAAATATGTTAGGAAGCACGCCATTAGAGCTAGTGTTTAAATAATAAAAGAATTTAAAAACAAAATAGAATCATTAAAACCGCAACACTTTGCTTATACCAAGGATGATATGGTATATTATTTAAGAAACATTGCATAGTAAGCAAAGAAAAAATTGTATTAATAGGAAAAGTTATATACTTAGAATACAAAGGAAATAGTTAGCATCAAAAATGTTGTCAATGTAATAAATGTAAAATTAGACAAAGTACATTTGATTTCTTTGAACACAACTCACAATTATTTTGTAGAGATTATTATTAATAAAAAAAAATAAACCTTAAAAGAATAAAAACATAGGAAATTAATGGAAACGTTACATAAACTTTTCAATGAAGTCAAAGAGATTAAACTAAACAGCAGTTACGGTGAATGGATTGCGCTATCGAGAGATGATTAATGATTTCTTATGGTCGGAATTGGATGATATTGATCTGGACAACGTTTACTTTCAACAAGACAGCGCTACGAGCCACACAAGCAACGAAACACCTCTTAATAACACCTCTTATTGGGTGTATAAACCCTGTATAAAAAAATTTTCGTATAGAAAATACACAAAAGAAACAATCTATATAAAATTAAATCACTTGAATCATTTTAAGACAGATTTTCAAAGTACTGATAAGAATTTAAATAAAATCGAGATTTTTTTAAAAAAATTTCATAAATTTTTTTTTGCTAAACTTATTATTTATGAATTATTTTTTTTTCTATGTGGTGCCAAACTTAGTTATTATGGTTACCATCATCTTTTTCCCATATCGACACGGTCAACTTCAAATCCAGAAAAAACTTGCGTTTTTACGATTTTTTTCGTAAAACTGCCAAACTTTAGTTATTATGGTAATCATCAGCTTTTTCCGATATCGACACGCCAACTTCAAATGCAGAAAAAAATTGCGTTTTTACGTTTTTTTTTTTTTTCAAATTTCATACATTTTTTTTGCTAAACTTACAAATTTTAGTTTACACGATAACCATGCCAAATTATTTATGAATTTGTTTTGCTATCTGCTGCCAAACTAAGTTATTATGGTAACCATCATCTTTTTCGATATCGACACGCCTACTTCAAATACAGAAAAAAAATTGCGTTTTTAGGATTTTTCTTTAACATTTCATAAATTATTTTTGCTAAATTAAAAATTTTAGTTCCCACGATAATCATGAATTTTTTTTCTAGGTGCTGCTAAACTTTAGTTATTATGGTAATCATTATCTCTTTTCGATATCGACACGTCAACTTCAAGTTTAGTTTACACGATAACAATGCCCATATTATTTATGAATTCTTTTTATTTTTTAGTTGCTGCCAAACTTTAGTTATTATGGTAGCCATCAACTCTTTCCGATATCGACACGTTTGACGTTGGCGAAAAAACTTGCGTTTTTACGATTTTTTTTTCGAATTTCATAAAGTTGGTTTTTTTTTTAAATTTAAGTTCATACCATTAGCATATCCATATTATTTATGAATTTTTTTTTCTATGTGGTGCCAAACTTAGTTATTATGGTAACCATCAGCCTTTTCGAATATTGACACGGTCAACTTCAAATCCAGAAAAACTTGCGTTTTGTAGTGTACCACACTTTACCACTTTAATATAACATGCTTAGTGTAGGGTACTTTAAGTTCTTATTATTTGATGTTACAACATTTAATAATTGGGTCACTATTTCGCTCACAGCAAGTAAGCCATTTGATTGAGCTGTGCAAAATGCAGTGTAAGCTTTTCTTACATTTGCAAATGTGTGACACCATAAGAATATGCTATGTAAGAATATTTGAAAGTAAGAATATGTAATAGTATGTAAGCACTCAATTCTTTTGTTAGTTTTAAGAAAAAACTCAATTGTAAGAACTCAAATTTTGGTCGCGAGCCCCTATAAAATCGGGTGCTCGCCAAATAAAGAACAGACTTGAAGTTAAGCATACTAACGGCATTGTTGCCACTGTTTTTATTTTTCAAGTACCTTAAGAGCGGCCTTGTGGCCAAATATTGTGGCGCGACTCGCCTAAAAGTCAAAGAATAACACATAAGATATTATAGTTTTTACGATTTTTATTTTTTCTAATTTCATAAAGTTGGTTTTTTTGTTTTGCTGAACTTAAAAATTTAAGTTAACACCATAACCCTACCCTATTATTTATGAATTTTTTTTTTTTCTATGTGGTGCCAAACTTAGTTATTATGGTAACCATCAGCTTTTTCCCATATTGACACGGTCAACTTCAAATCAAGAAAAAACTTGCGTTTTAACGATTTTTTTTGTAAAACTGCCAAACTTTAGTTATTATGGTAATCATCAACTCTTTCCCATATCGACGCGGTCAACTTCAAATCCAGAAAAAACTTGGATTTTGTACGATTTTTTACGTAAAACAGCCTAACTTTAGTTATTATGGTAATCATCAGCTCTATCCCATATTGACACGTCAACATAAAAAATGTTAAAAATGAATTTATTCACTATTCACTCATAAGTAGAAACATGCCTTAACCCTTTTCGATCGTATTCATTTTATATATGGGTGTTGTTTACGTAACCACGTAACCCTGTGGCCACTGAACACTCCCCAATATCTACCCGCCGTTGAGGGAAAAATGGCGCTGTAGTCGCCTAGGTGGTCGGCTCGACGGTCGTGAAGAGCAAAGGTTTTCTCGAAGAATTTGCTGTTTAGAAAAACAGACGGACATCTTGAACAACGACATCCAGATTTTCAACCCACACAAAGAAGATTTGAAGGAAACCAACAATCCACATTCAACGTAGACATCGGTAGACCGATTAACCCATCTAACAAGAAATCATACAACAATCAACATAAAATAGCAGCTGCTATTACGACAGAAGTACATATACAACAAAATTCCATAAACACAATTACACACTTATTGTACACAAAATCCACAACACTATAACATAAAAGAAAAAAGGAAACCAATGAATAAATATTCACCCACCCAATCCACCCATGAACTAATTTGTGTTCTTTATTTCCACCAACCCACCGTTCACGACCCGAACAGGTGTCATGCTGGTCGGAATTAATTTTCCTTGAAAGAACAGTAATGCACAATATGCAAGATTATGAAGGAAAAAAAAAATTTCAGTGAACGAAAATAAACACTAACGAACCGTTCCATTTAGTTTCGTTCCGCTCTTTCAAGCGAACAAAACAAAACCGATTCAAACAACGCAAGAACGATTGAGCGGCTGTTTTGTTTTGTTTTTTGCTGATACGAGCGAAACCATAAACAAAACGAAAAGCCTGAGCAACGAAGAGACACAAATGAAACCCAATGAATGATTCGTTTAACGATCATGGGATATCAACAAAAAAGGTCTTCTTCGCATTCTTTTGCGCAGTTTATATTTTTGTGCAGCCAAAGCAGGATGAACAGTGGAGAACATCAGATATCGGAAAAAATGAAAATGCCGCGTCCCAAAAATAACGCTTTGCGACTACATTTTGATACTAATAATGTAAGTGAAATAATATGCAAAAATGGAAGTTGTAATGGCAAAATTGTCAGCAAACATGCGGGAAATTTGGAACGACATTTGAAAAAAGTTCACCCAGATATATATGAAATATATATCGCTCATTCCAAAAAAAAGTCAACCACACAGCCGAATTTTAGAATACATATTTTAAATATACAGTCAATCAAAAAAGTAAGTATGCACCCTATGCTAATAGATTCAACTTTAATTTTTCCGTGCACCCTGTGATCAAATTATTGTTCTTTTGCTTTTATTTGAATGCTTACCATGTTAACATATCGCTAAATTAAGATTTTGCCGTTTTCTTAACTACCGTTAGAGTTTTGAGCGCTTGATCCCCGCAAGCACAAAAATTACATCAAAAAAGTTTGTATGCAAAACGCAGATCGCTTATTTTCTTTGATTTAAACAAATCAGTAAAGCTTAAATAACTGGTTAAAATCCGAAGTAAGTTTTTAAGTTGTTATTAAAAATTGTTTTGAAAACATTTTTAAAAAATTTAGACAACAATGGCGCCACGCGGAGTTGAACTTAGTCAGGATATGAAAGACTTGATAATAAAACTTTTTAAAGAGAAAAATTCTCAAAGATCAATTGCGAAAATAATTGGAAAAAGCAACGCAACGGTACAAAAAGTAATTGAAAAGTTCAAAATAGAAGGTTCGACTCAGAATAAACCGAGATCTGGACGTCCAAGGATATTCTCTGAACAAGAAAAACGTTTAATTGTACGCAAAGTGAAAGAAGACCCCAAAAAATCTGCACCTAAAATACAATCAGAAATCCAAAATGAAATTGGAAAATCCTGCAATCCCGAAACAATCCGAGGTGTACTCCATTCAGCTGGATTCCATGGTCGCAACATGCGCAAGAAGCCGTTCATAAATGCTACAAACCGCAGCAAAAGAGTTGCATTTGCAAAGGAGCATGAATCAGCTGATGGAAACTTCTGGAACTCCGTTATTTTTTCAGATGAAAGCAAATTTAATATCCATGGGACTGATGGAAGAGCCAAAGTCTGGAGAAAAGTAAATGCTGAGCTTGAGGCAAAAAATATGAAGGGCACAGTAAAGCACGGTGGTGGATCTGTTCTCGTATGGGGTTGTATGGCAGCCTCTGGAGTGGGTAAACTCGTCTTCATCGATGGAATAATGGATCGCTTCGGTTATTTAGAAATTTTAAAAAATAATCTTTACGAAAGTGCAACAAAACTTGGAATTGGAGAGTCGTTTGTCTTCCAACAGGACAACGACCCAAAACACACTGCGCTTGTAGTCAAGGAGTGGCTCTTATATAATGTGAAAAAACAACTAAAGACACCTCCTCAGTCCCCCGATTTGAACCCGATCGAGCATCTATGGGACCACCTTGACCGTCAAATAAGGAAACATAATATAAGAACCAAGGATGAATTGAAGACAATACTTTTAGAAGAGTGGGAGAAAATACCAACCAGCGTGACTACAAACTTGGTAAATTCAATGAAATTCCGACTTAAAGCTGTTTTAAACCAAAAGGGCTATCCTACCAAATATTAACATAATAATGATTTTTAAAAAACGAATAAAAAATTTGAATTTTTTTAGTATAGATTAGGTTGTGCATACTTACTTTTTTGATGTATTTCTATGGATTATTAAGTTTAAGTTAAGAAAAATGTAAGAAATTTAATTTTTTTTAAACTTTTTTGTACCTGAAATAAAGTTAATTTAATATTACTTGAAATCGTTTATGTTTCATTTGTTTGAGAACGGTCTTTCTATTATTCTAGGTCACATATATTTTCTTTTTGCGAGTGCATACTTACTTTTTTGATTGACTGTATATGTATGGTATATGCTAAGTGCAATATGTAAGTGTTACAAAAAAAAATTAACACTTGTCAAAAACAAGCTCAATCATGCTTGAACACTCAAAGCAATCTTCTATGTTTTATTGTTTGCTGAGTAGGTCATGTATAGGTAAAATTGGAATCAGTCCGTGAGAGCATATGAATGAAGGCAGATCGCTTAAAAATTTCTGTACGATTGTTGTGACCTTGAGCATTACATATATCAATATAATTCATTAACGGTATGTAGTATCAAACCCATTTTTTTAAAAACTTTTTCTAATGTGTCACAGCATGTCCCAATGCTTGACAAAAAACAAGATTTTTTAAATTTTTAAGCTTAATTTTATTTTTGGTTCTATAAAAATTTAAAAAAATTTAATACATTCAATTATGCTATAATTACAATACCCTTTCATTTTTTTGCAAATTTTTCTTAGTATAAAAAGCGTCAGGTATTGGGACATAAAATATTCAATAAAACAGTAGTTTGATAATACAATTTTATAGAAAAAAAATGAGTTCCTGTAAAAGGCAACAAAAATACTATAGGCATTTAAAAGAAGATCCGGAACGTTACAAGCTATATTTAGAGAAGAAAAAAATCGTGAACAAAAAGTTTCGTGGTAAGAAAAAAGATGAAGAAAGATCTAACGCAAGTTTACAAAAGATGCGACGAGAAGCTGAAGCGAAGAGAAAGAGGACATACAGACAAAGATTAAAATTGGGTAATAAAGATACAAGTTTAGAAGCATCAACACCGATGAATGGTTATAAGTCTAAACAATCACTTGGAAAAGCTGTTAAGAAACTTCGCCAGGCTCTGCCACTATTAAAAGCTAGACAAGAAACTGTTGTTGCCCATTTGGTTCGTGAAGTTTTCCCTAAGCACAAAACTTTGGTTGGAGAAGTCAAAACGCAAAAATGTCTCACAGTATATAGAGAAAGAAACCGTAAAGTTGATTCTTACTACCGAAGGGACGAAATAAGTCGTATCGCTCCTGGGAAAAATGACGTAAAATCAGTTAAAAATGCTGAGACAAAAAAACGACAACTGAAAACTATTCGGTACATGCTAATGACAGTATCCGAGGCGTATGAAAATTTTTGCACTAAATATCCAGATATAAGAGTAAGTAAGTCTACATTTTTTAATTTACGCCCAAAAGAGGTATTGCCGATATCCAAAACTCCCCACAACATGTGCGTTTGCCCACATCATTGCAATTTCGAATTTTTAGTAACTGCATTGAACAAAGCTATTCCTGGATTTCCAAAAACTTATAAAAATGTCCTCGAAACAACATGCTGCGATACATTGAATGAGCATTGTATGACCGGATGTTGTCAATCCTGTTTTAACGACATTCGGGATATTATACCTTTATCATATGATTTGAACGATGTTTCATGGAAGCAATGGAACATTGAAGATAACAAAATGCGTCTTGTTACTTACAACGGCACGATTGATGAACTAATAGATAATGCACAGGCAAAATTCTTGAAGTTTAAGAAACATGCATACATTCGTAAAGTACAGTATAATTATTTTGAAAATAGGAAGGATAGTTTGACAGAGGACAACGCTGTATTGCAGATTGATTTTTCAGAAAACTACCATACGATTCACCAAGACGAGATCCAAGCTGCTCATTGGAGCTATCAGCAAGTAACAGTTTTTACAGCCTGTTGCTGGACGATGCAAGGTACATCATCTTGCGCAATAATAAGTGATGAATTGTCACACGATAAATACACCGTTTGGACATTTTTAGAAAGCATTCTGAAAGATTTAAAATTAAGAAATCCAAATGTAAAAATGGTAGAAATATTCTCCGACGGTTGCATTGGCCAGTTTAAGAATAAATTTAATTTATCCAATTTACTGTACGCTGAACAAGATTTTGGAGTCAATTTAACATGGAATTTTTTCGCCTCGTGTCATGGAAAAGGGGCAGTGGACGGTATCGGGGGCACTGTTAAACGAGTTGTTAGCACACAAGTCAAGGCAAGAGCATTTAACGTCTTCTCTGCTCAAGATTTCTATCACTGTGCATCAAATAAAGTTAAAGGCATTTCTATAATTATGGTACCGAAAGTCAAAGTTCAGTGTTGCAAAGAAAGATTGACTAAAAGATGGGAAAACTGTCAATCGATTAAAGGTATTGCATCCTTACACTATTTTACAGCAACCAATTCATCAGATTTAGTCGGTGGCTTAACATCTAACTCGCAAAAGAAAATAATTAAAATAATTTAATTTATTTTTAATTAATTTTTATTGTTTTTATGTTTAAACTCTTTAATTTTTCTTATATTAAACTTTGATATGTTTATGAAATGAAGTGATATATAATTTAAAAATGTATTTTCTAATAAATAATTTGAAATTTTTCATGAAAAACGGAAAAGTCCCAATGCCTTACAATCTATGTCCCAATGCCATACGAGATAAAAAAAAGATATTATTTTATTGAAATTACCTCTTAGGATTATAAAGGTATATTATGAAGGGGTAATGCTTTACAAAAAATTCGTGGGAAAACTTTTTTTTCTAAATGTATCCAAAATGCAGAAATTTCGGTTGCAAAATTTCATCTCACAAAAAAAAAGTTGTCCGTGTCCCGGTGCCTGACGTTTTCTGAATGCATTATTCTCGAAAGGAGTTGCATATTTAACTTTGATATAAGTGTATTTGGTAAGGACATAAGTAGTACTATTGTAGAAAAAATTAAAAAAATTATTCCACAAATATTTCTTCACTAAAATGTATTTTCATTTCAAAATATGTACTCCAAATGTCCCAATGCCTTATTTGGAATGAGCGATATCCAACATAAAAATTGTGCTTCATCACTTTCAGAAAATGTAAAAATATCAAAAGAAATAAATAGGCATAATATGGAAATGGCTATTGTGGAATTATTTACCAAAAATGGTAGGCCATTGCGTATGACTGAAGATCGTACGTTTAAAATGCTTATGCAACCAGTTCTTGAAACTTTAAAAATAAATTTGAATGAGCACAATATAATTGAAAGAATAATTATTTTTTCCCAAAAATGCAAAACGGATATTATGGCAGAACTAAAAGGAAGACTTTTGTCATTAAAAATTGATGCAGCTACTAGACAACACTTAAGCGTCTTAGGAATAAATGTCCAGTACATAAAGAACAAATCCATTACTGTAAAAACGCTTGCCATCAAAGAGCTAAAAAAAAGACACACCAGTGATTACTTAAAATCTGTAATGTTGGAAGTTTTAGGTGATTACAAAATTGATTTAAGCCAAATATTGACAATTACGACAGACAATGGAGCCAATATGGTAAAAGCTGTGCATAATTTAAATGATGACTTAAAAAATGCACAAGAAGAAGATGCTTTAGCTAATAATTGTACTGAAGACAGTTTGGAATCCATTGAAAAAAACTTTTCTTCAGATTTGCTAACTAACATTCGTTGCGGTACTCATACACTACAACTTTGCGTCAATGATGTGTTAAAAAAGGAGGAAATTAACCAAAAAATAGAAAAATGCAGATCAGTTGTGAAAAAATTAAGAAGTCAAACATACCTCGCCCTATTAAAAAACGGTGGCTACAAGGGACCAGTATTGGATTGTGTCACCAGATGGAACTCCACATACATCATGCTGGAAAGGTTATTTGAGTTGAAAGAGATTATTACTTCTTTAAGCTCAGATAACGCAAATTTTTTAATAAGTACTGACGAGTGGAGTTTCGTTTCTGAGTTTTTAAACACCTTTAATGTTGTTTCCGCTGCAACAGTTAAATTACAATCCGAAAAACTGCTTTATAGCGATCTTTACATAATTATATTGGACATAATATTACAAATAGAAAATCTTCCAAACAGTGCGATACAAGCTTCTCTAATTGAGGCGTTAAATAAAAGAAAATCGAAATTATTCGATAATGACTTATTTACAGTTGCTGTATTTTTGGACCCAAGAATCAAAGTAACCTTACAACCGGAACAAATTGCTAGGGCAAAAATATGCATAGGGATTTTGCATACGCGCTTAACTTCTCGAAAAGGTAAGTCAAAATAACAAAACAATATATAACAAAATATAGTTCAGTTATTGTTTGTTCAATAAATTTATTTTTTATGCCAAATACATTATGTGTACATATATTTTTATCTCAACAGAAAACACTTTGACTTCAGACTCGCAAAGTTTAAGGTCAAATTCCAATGAACCATCAACAAGCAGTCAAGCCTACAAAAAGCCGAAAACAGTTCACGAGTTTCTTCAAAATCTGGATCCTACACCATCGAATGTAGAGGCAACGTCGACTTTGGTAACACGAATAGAAACTGATCTGCTTTTGTACGACCGACAACCAAGAACTCCACTCAATGATAACGTGATGGAATTTTGGAGCAGCCAAAACAATACCTTGGCAGCTATAGCAAAAATTGTCTTAGCAATTCCATGTACACAAGTGAGCGTGGAACGGTTATTTTCGGCTCTAAAATATATTTTATCCGACCAGCGAAACAAACTTACTCCAATTAACTTGGAACATATTCTACTTGTTAGGACTAATGGAGATTTCAATAATGAATGACAGGTTTTAACTTGAAACAATTTTTTTTTCTTATAATACAGTTTTATTTTATTTTTTCACCATTTTTATTTTAATAAGTTAATTTTGAAAAGTTGATCTCATACAATGCATATATTGTTTTTAATTTTAAGCAATTTCTTTACCAAAAATAAAATTTTTATTTCATTTCTAAGTATTCTTTTTTTTATGTAGGTATGTAAACTTTAAGACAGGGTGCGGAGAACAAAAATACAAAAGCACCCTGCTTTGAACGTATTTCTTGTTGTACCTCACATCGCCTACCTCAACTCCCGTGCCTAAGACGATCAGTTTCACGCAGACAGACGTCATTGATCACACAAAGAAATGTACATACATTTGTACGTTTTGATAGCTGGCAAGTGTCGCGGTTTTTTGTTTTTTTGCAGGCAATATAACAACTAACATTCATTTGCCTACACTGTTGTTGAAAAAAAAAATACAAGAAATAACAACACAACCTGACCTCGATGACGCATGCATAACACAAAAAACGCTTGCCGTCCGTTCCACACTGTGTGCAAGCCTCTGTTGTCGTTCCATGCCTCATGCCGCATGAGTCATGCGAACCAGAGTGAGCATTAAGAAAACGTTTCATTCGGTTTCGTTTTCTACACTGACACATTAGCAAAAATTATAAAAATTACGATATCGCTCTCTTCCATTGAAAGGTTTCGTGTTTTGTTTGCCCTCACAAAAAGAACGAATGAATAGTTGCTGGTTTCTATCAGCCTCTCAGCGAAAGGTTCGGATATCGTTTCGTTTATTTTCGTTCCCTGAAAAATTTATTAATTCTTTTAAAAAATTTAGAAAAATGTGACATAATAATATGTTTAATTTTATGTAAAAATTATATTTTTTAGTTCTACCATAATCTTTCAAAGCAATCTCCAATTAGAAGGATATGACTGGAATGGTAAAAAAAGCTTTGGTGGCTGAGAGCAGACATACGACTGGAACGGTCGAAACTGTTTGGTGCCTGAGAGCAAACATACGGCCCAAACAGTTAAATGTTTAATGTTTATGCTTTTGATGTTTTTAATGTAAGCTCATCGTTTTTAGATATAGCAGCGAAATAGCTTGCTACTAATCCATTACTAATTTAATTTACTATTCATATACTATTGTACAGTTCATTAACTCCAAACTACTTTTAAATGCAACTTTGCATTATAACTTACAATTATTTGCAGTTCTCTTGTAAACGTTATTCCGTCCACATTAAATATCAGCTATACTTAATAAAAGACCCAGCGTTGTCATATGGAAGTAAAATACTTCATATTGAGGTATTTTCAACCCAAAACAAGATTGAAGTATTTCATTGCTAAGTAGTTTACGCCAGCCTAAAATCATTTTTGCTTTTGGAAAAAAAGCAATTGGTAGGTAAAAGTTGTTTTTAACTGGAGATCCTACAAGTCCTAATTGTTTAAAATAAATCGTTTCAGAAACATGTGTCTAGGGTTGGGGCTAACGACGTACCAACATTTTTAAGATCTGCAATTTTTCCCTAAATGTGGTTACTTTCCACGTAAAAGGTTGTCACCAATAATAACCAATTAAATTTTTTTGTTTCAGATTAGCCGTTCCTGACATTAAGTTGCAGCAGCAGGACAAGTCATTTTTTTTAGTGCTTGATT
The DNA here is from genome assembly GCA_943735915.1 of Pherbina coryleti. Lineage (NCBI taxonomy): Eukaryota > Metazoa > Arthropoda > Insecta > Diptera > Sciomyzidae > Pherbina > Pherbina coryleti. Next base: position 185,180,557 of record OX030948.1, on the reverse strand, counting down.
TCATCGCCCTCTACCGGTTGAAGAAGTGTAAAAAAAAATTTTTTTTTTGTTATCTTTAAACATTTATTAATATGTCACAAAAAGTTTAAAATTGATATTTATAAATATGATTGATTGAAAACAAAATATTAAAAACATATGTTTTCTACCAAAAGATTGGTACTACTCCCTTAAGTACATTTCAGATACGTCCTCCGTGAAACACCCAAATGCAACTGACATATTTATTGACAAAATTTGCCAGCAACACTTCTTGCATGCCAGAGATAGAGTTGCCCGAAAGCAAAAGCCGACGAATGATGCAGCTGATTGGTTTTAAATGTGTGCCAGCCCAATATGAATATAATAAAAGAAACCGTAAATCTTAGATATAAGTAACATATTCTTCTTCAAAATGCCAAAAATTCAATAAAAAAATATGAATAATTATATATATTGAAGCATACTTTTAGACTTGGGCTTACTTGGGACATCGTTTTCCACTTCTTGGCGTTACTTTTGCCGCCAACCAATTTTGTCGAAGAAAATCGAAGTCTCCTCTGGAGTACCGCAAGGTAGCCACCTTGGTCCTCTTCTCTTCAATATCTTCATATCCGATTTGTCCATAGTGTTGAAGGATATTCCACATCTTATGTATGCGGACGACCTAAAAATGTACCACGTAATTAAATCGCAGGAAGATGTCAACTTCTTACAGTTTAGCCTCTTAACTCTTGAGACCTGGTGTACCCAAAACAAACTTTACCTCAATGAAAATAAGTGTAACGTGATGAGTTTTTTCCCGTAGAAACCAAGTTACGAATTAAAACTATCGCCTCAACAATATCGAACTTAACAGAGTCAATTATATAGTTGAACTTGGAGTGGTCTTGGACAACAAACTGCGTTTTAATCTTCACTATGGTAAGATTGTATCCAGGGCCAGCAAACAGTTCGGATTTAATAAAAGACGAGCACATGAATTCAATAATGTACTGTGCACTAGTGCGCCCAATACTCGAATATGGCTACATTATTTGGAATCCAGCTTTTAAATCCGATTGTGATAGAATCGAATCAACACAAAAGCAATTTTGAACACACACACACTGAGAACACAGGTCAGCCTATTAAATTTGATGCCGCTATCAATAAGAAGAGCGGTATTGGATTCATGCTTTACTTTCGATTTTCTGAACGGTGTAACTAATTGCGAATACATCTCCAACAAGATTACTCTCAATGACACTATAAGACGTACAAGACATACTCAGCTGTTAACTGATTATCCGCATCATACTGCATATGCAAGTAATGAACCCATCCATCAGCCGTTGCTGTAGAGAATTTAATAGTATATCCGACCACTACTCACTACTTAGTTGTTCTCTTCTTCTTGCTTTTTCTTTTTGACGGGTTCGTAAAATCATGTCATTTAGGTGGGCGGATTACGTCCACATCGAATTGCATATCTTCGAACACCAAAACAAGGAAAGGGGATTGAAAAAAAAATTAAAAAATAAAAACCTGTTAGAACAAGTAAATTGCCTTGCTTGGCCAATGAATAAATAAATAAAATTAAATGATGAATTTTCATTTAAAAAGGCATAGCCTTGTCAATTAAGAACTTAAAAATTAACTCGCGCTTCTCAAAAATTCAAAGTTTAAAAATATGTAAGTGCCACCTGTTTAAATGTAAACATAACCTTGACAATGCAGTGCATTGACTTATTAACCAACTCATTGTGACACTATCTTCTTTTATTTACAGGTAGTCGGAGTGATCCCAGTCACTCGAAATTACATGTTAGAAAAATGGATCTGATTTTAGTTCTACAAAATGAAAACTTTTATAAATTATCGTCGTCTAAGTGTGTGGAACGATTAACTAGTTATATATTGGACAATCATAGTGTTTATAAACAATCAAAAGACAGTGCTTTACAAATAAAATGTGTTCTGAAAGTGTTTGTTTCGAAACTGTTGAAAAAGTGGAAGGACTCGAATTGGAAGATTGAAAGATTCACCCAGTGTAATGCAGCATGGTTAAAAAACGACTTAGTGTTGCCAGCAGTGAAACCTGTGAGCAACATTTCAAAATTAAGTGTTAAAAGCAGACCATCAAAATCTTTTGAAGAGGTCTCTGTACGAACAAAACGAAGACGACTTCAACCAATTGTTGCCAAAACAAGTACAGAGGTATTGTGTGCTGCTGCTCAAGCTAGTCTAACAAAATGTGGAAAAAGGACAGCTGCACAAATGGTGAAATTGGCAATGACCACCAGTCCACGCAGATACAAACGCATACAAAAAATTCATGGTGAACCCAAGACTTCTGGTTTCACACCTTACTCCCCTGAGGAGGCTTTAGCCTTCATCATTGACTCTGACATGGGTAAAGAAGACTACATTGACATGCAAAGAGGGGCGAAATCTTGGGGCGTCAATTTATATCCTCCATACAATGTTATAGCGCAGACAAAGATGCTGTACTACCCTAACAATATAAAAATATCAGAAACGGAAGTTCAAATAACTGTCCAAGAACTTCTTGACCACACGATACACAGACTTGCAGATGTACTGCAGGAAGTACTTCTTATACACCACGACCACGAAGAGAACATACCGATTGAAGTAGTGTACAAATGGGGTCTTGACGGAATTGCTAAACAAAGGAAGCACGGCTTGAGTGTACCTACAAAAAAGCGTAAACAATTACTTTCGAACCCAGAAGGAGAAGGTGATATTAATGAACGAATTAAATTTTTATAGTTTACTTATACTTTTGTTCGAAGGTTTTTATCCGCTTAGTAATCCAAGTGAGGATCAGAAGTGGCTAAAAAATCACGTGACACCTTTTGCAACAGTGGAATTGAAGTGGCATAATACAGCAGTGGAGCGCCACAAACAAATATCGAAATCATCTGACATCAATATTTCAAATATAATCCAAACTTGGCCATGCTACATCATTCTTGAAGGACCTCGTTTGGTATTTTTAAATTTCTGCTTGCATAGAATTTATCAATATAATTTACGGTGTTTTAGATTTGATTTTGAATTTCGTTTTCCTAATAAAGATTTGATGTTGTTGGAGAAATGGAGTGATTTTACTAAGAAAATCGTTCCGTTGATGAGAGAAAGAATAAAGGACAAGTTCAGCATCGAAAAGCTAAAGAATTTAAAGTTTTGCGCTTTTGAAAATAAATATGAGATCAACATTGCGTTACTGTTACATGCTCTTCTCCCACAAGGTAGTCATGTGAAGGAAAAATCTACTAAACAGACAACATGCAGACAGAAACATGCAACAGACAACAGATTGCTGACAGTCAAAAAGCTTTCTTAACAAGGATTGATAGTTGTTTAAATGTAAACATAACCTTGGCAATGCAGTGCATTGACTTCGCTTTGAACTTATTTTTGCTTAACTTGGCAATGCAGTGCATTGACTTCGCTTTAAACTTCTTTTTGCTTAACTTTGGAAATGCAGTGCATTGACGTCGCTTCAAACGGTAATATGATATTTATGTTTGGACGACGTCATTACACTTGCACAACAAAATATTAAAAGTCTTACGCTGCAAAAATATGCTGAAACAGGGCATTGCCGCGGTTATGATATTCTAAAACATACGCAAGGAAAATTATTCAAAATAAAAAGTCAGTTGTGATCAGTGTGATCAACTATAATCAAGCTAAGGTGTTTTAATTAACATAAATCAAGCTTCGGTGGTTCAAGTGCCAGCCGAAGCAAACAATCCCAAGTAGTAGTACAAGGTTTATGTGCCTGTACTACAACCAAACGCAAGGGATTTAATAAAACCCTACTGTAGATGATGAGTGATAATTATTAAAAATGTAAGTATTTTGTGATTGTTTTTGGTTTTTGACGTCTGCATTGCCTCCGTCAGAAGGAAACCGTGCACCCGAAAGAGACTCTGTGAATGTGGAGTTTGAAATAATGCGGTTGGTTACAGCCACTCCATTTCTAAGCACGCGCAGAATTGCGACCCAACTGCAAACATCGTAGGCAAAAGTGCTTAGAGTACCGCATCAGGAGAGACACCACCCGTACCATCTGAGTCCTGTGCAGGATCTTCTTCCTGGGGATGCAGATCAACGCATGATTTTCTGTCTTTGGTTGCTTCGAAGAGGGGATTTGGAGCCGAACTTTATTAAAAAAATTTTGTGGACAGATGAGGCCCAATTTACGAGGGATGGCGTACCAAATTTCCATAACCAGCACGTCTGGTCACGGGAAAATCCAAGAGTTCCGCGAAGAACTTCTTTCCAAAGGTAAGAAACAATTTTTCTTTGAAACTGAGCTTACAAGAAATCTTTTCATAGGAGGTTCAGTTTATAGGGCCCCATATTCTGCCACATAGTCTTAACTCCGAGGAGTACCTAAAATGTTTGCAGGAAGAATTGACACACATGCTACACCGAGAAAAAAATCACTGCATTTACTTTCACATTTAATGCATTTTACCGTTTACAGCAATTTGAAAGGAATCTTCTCTGCTGTAAAAGAAAACTAAAAGTAATGTTCTTTTAATTTTCTTTTTGCCGCCACAAACCGAGTTCGTTGCTAGCCGATGATATACGAATGTATGCAAGAACACTCGTTGCGATTAGATTTCTCCCATTTTGTTTTTTTTAGCTGTCAAAAGCCTTGGTGTCAATTGAGATTAATTAGTCTTTGTTATATTGTGGTAGAGTGAGTGCGCAAAAAAGCTTTATCTACATGAAGGATGAAAGTCGCTTAAAAAACCTGCTTTTGCAGTTCGGAATGCCGAGAATATTGGAAGATTTGAAAAGTAAGTGCAATAAAAAATATAACCAAAAGAAAAACAGTAAGAATATTAACAAAAGTGAAAAAGTTTGAAGTGCAAAAATTACAATAAAAAAGTGTGTGGTTGCGTAAAAGTAGTCTATTATAGTATAGTATAGTAGTATACGTATTTACGGGTAAGCTAAAAATTCTATATCGCGCTGTGATGAAGCTTAAATATTGGATGTTTATTTAATCATTAACTGTTTTGTGGTGCAAAAAAAAAAATAGCAAATAACTAAAAAAATCTCGCACAAAGCCTTACGCGACATTAAAAGTGTCTTTGTCAATCATGCATGCTTTTCTTTATAACTCATACCAACAAACTCTCCACGCAAGTCATCCCGTTAGACTGCGTAGCGCAGTCTGCGTTTATATTCTGTTTTTTGTTTGCGAAACTGCTACTGCAATGGTTTATTACAATTGCACAAAGATACATACATATTTATATGCGGCCACACATTAATGACTTTCGGAAAGAGCAACTTTGCGTAAAAATCTTAACTTTTTGATGGTTTTTAAAATTTCAGCAAATGGCATAACATACAACAACATTATATGTATATCACTGTGTGTAATTTTTTAAGTCATGGCAAAATAACCATAAACCAAAGCTTTTATATCGTTGCAGTAAGCGAACGAATTGTCATCATTTAGAGTGTAGAGCATCTGAAATTCAGCTTGTCGTTTGCGGTGGTTCTGTTTTAAGCTTGAAAGCAGTGTTGTTGCATGTGTCGAACCGAAAACCTTCCATTCCGCTAGCAATGGGTATCAACATGAAAGAAAGCTATGAAACATTGAAAGATATAATGGAAAAAATCAAATATTACGAAAATAAATGGAAGATTTGCTGTGATTTGAAGGTCATCAACATTTTGCAAGGGATCATCGATAAGGGCGGCTTCCCAAAATTCTTTTGTTTTCTTTGTAATTGGGATTCACGCTCACCTCTGAATCAATTCCAATGTAATTCGTGGAGGCCAAGAGGAAGTATGGATGAACAAATACAACAACATAAACATGTCCAAACGCATTCGACTATTTGAAAAGCGTTTTCCCAAAGCGTAGCGATGACAAAATTAAAAAAGGTATTGTAGTAAATTTAAAACGAATTTTTGTTCACCTAATTGTACTATTTACACTATGTTAATGTTTTCTTTTCTGTCATTATTTTTTGTTTTCATTTAACAGGCGTACTTAATGGCCCTGACATTAGAAAGCTATGTCACCGCGTCACTTTTTTCACTTTTGCGTGCTACCTAAACAGTGTTAAGAATCATCTCTAGGAAGTTTATATGTTCTAGAAATTTGTTTATTGAGATCTTAGGTAAATTTTTGTAGTTGATTGTTTCCTTGAATTTTGAACGGTTTGCTACCTATGGACCTGAACACGGGAAAAAAGGTAAAAAAAAATCGAATTTTTTTAAGTTTTTTGCGATTTTGATATGGAAGATGAAGTTTTTTTGGTTTTATATGTTCGCAATTTTTGTTCTTTATGACAAGAGCTACAACTTTGCCTCAAAGAGTAAATCGAAATTCTGAACGGTTTGCAAGATATGAGCCCGAGAAAATGATCACTTTTTTGCGATAATGATACCGAGGCCCCAAATCTTTGGCGGCCCATAAACAAAAAAGTGCATGACTTTGGGAAAAATTGGGAGACACGGGTCTTTTTTTTTAGTCTTTTATCACGTAGTGGTGTCCGTATATGGTTATTTTTTTTTCGTGTTGCACTGTGTATTTGAATGAAAGAGATATTGCCGATACATTGTCAAACGTTGGGAAAAGAGCGGAGTTTCGGGAGAAGCTTTTTTTGTGGCAAAAAGGACAGGTAATAAATTTTATATTTTACATATTTTACAATTTTACCCCACGAGAAACTTGTTTTGATGAATATTTACCAATTTAAGAAATCTATATTTATATTAATAACTATTTAATTTTATTCATAGGACTATAACTAATTACGATAACCGCAAACCAAAGAGCTGCAGGAAAATTGTTTAACAAATATACCAATCTGCAGCACAAGAGGAAAAGACCGAACACTCCGGATGTCCAATGCAAATTTACACACTTAACAATGGTAAAACTTTTGTTAGACTTAAGTTCATTTAAAAAATATATATCACGAAATAAATGGCGTTTTTATTTAACTGGAATTTTTTATTCAAAGCATTTTTTTCAGAAATAAGTTAGAAGACATGATTTTAAAATAAACTGTACTTACTTTTAACATAAAATTGAAAGCAATTACTTTTCATTTAAAATAATTTTCCTTCTCGTTTAAATTGAAAGGCATGACATTAAAATGAATATAACTTACTTAAAAACTGGCATGACATTAAAATGAATATAACTTACTTTAAAACTGGGATGATTTAAAGAATGTCCTTTTGATTTAAAAGAATTTTTTATCAAAAGATATAATTATAATACATGTCATTAAAATAAATGTTACTTTTTGTACAAATTTGACTTAAAACATTTGCGTTTAATTGTAAAGAATTTTTTGCCGGCTGATTATTGTGCACATTCACTTTAAGTTTGAAAGTCTTTTCTTTAAATTTTAATGTAATTTTGCCTCAGTGTAGAAGATGTTCCGTTAGCACAAAGGCGTGGTATTTTTTACCAACACGACGGAGCACCATGTCACTGTAATGGCAAGTTATCTCCTTCGTCAATGAAAGATTTGGTGAGAGATGGATTGGTCGAAATGGTCCGAATCCTTGGCCTGCTGGATCCCCGGATCTGACACCTTTAGATTTCTGTGTGTGGGGAACGATGAAAGGTATGGTATACTCCAAAGAAATTCAATCTGCAGACGAGTTACGAGAAAGAATTAATGAAGCATCGCAACAAATGCGTACAACTTTATCGCATACATATGTGGATGGATGCAGAATTAGTGTAAAGGGCTCGGGCATGCATTGATGCACATGGTCAGCATTTTGAGCAACTTTTAAAATAATAAATAAAAACATTTACTCTTCATGTGATTTTTTATTGGTTACACCATTTGGCTGTGAGTTTTTTAGCTTTACATAGGTATTTTGAGCACAATTTAAAACTCTAAAAACATGATGATCTGTTGATCGGAGGTAAATAATTTGTATGACGTTATTTGAGAAAACATTTGAGAGTATAAAACGAAAAAGAAAAGCTAAGCGAATTGCGGAAAATAAGAGAACTGTTCCAAAGCATTTGTCAAAGTCGTTTAAATAACAATTAAATTCCATGTTTAACAAGATTTACTTTTGTCATTAACTTTTGTGCCTTAAAAAGTTTCAAAACTTATATCTATAATAATAAAGCTCTTTCTGTAATTTATTTCTTTTTTTTTGCTTGTTTATTTGACCGGATATATCAGTCAGTATTTCATAAAATCGAAAAAGTTTTTAAAAATGATTTTAAGCTGACAGCAAAGTTGCAATAGCATCTCTTTTGGCCTTAGCTTCTTGTCTCTGTTTTCATGTCCTTGAATTTTCTTGAAAATCATTGTCATTAGGGTCGTAATCATTTGCAATGTAGTCATCAATGTTGTTTTCATGTTCATCATACCTAATTATAAAGTTATGTATTGTCATGCATGCCATCACAATAAGCCTTGGCAAATTTGGGCGCTGAACTTCAATGCATTTCAAAATCTGAAATTTCTTTTTCAATATGCCAAAAGCTTGTTCAACAAAGACTCTGGTTGAGCTCAATATTGTTTTTCGAGTTTTATTTTCTTCGGTCCCACTGTGCATAAGTTTGATAAGACTTTAATGAAAAAGTCTTATCAAACGCACCCGCATCATTGTCTTCTTTTTTTGTTAACGTAGGAATATAAATACCCACACCCATCTCCACTGAGCAGGTGGCAACCCTTACCGTCGGCACTATTGTGTACTCAAGATCCACACAAAAACAACAGAATCAGCTGTTGTTAACAATTAATTAATTCAATAAATTCGCGATCGCGGTGTAAATTAGCCGTCGGTTTTAATTAAATTTTGAAAAATAAAGTGCGAAAGTGCCGCGATAATCTATACAATCTTGTTTCATTTGCTGCACATAATTGACCGACAATGATGCCCCATCATTCAATGGAGTACAGAAAATTCCTAAGAAAAATCGTCTTAAGCTATTTATTAACGATTGTATTGTCCACTCATTAGGCAACTATTCGATTTTTAAGCCTAATTTGAATGTCTTCTTTAAAAAAAATGTACTTTGTTACGTGTGGCAATCTGAAAGTACGAAAAAAATATGAGAATGCAGCCCTGTGGGAAGTCTGGGAAGTTGGCAACGCGGTGGAAAATATAATGGATTGTAAAATGGAAAAAGCGAAGAGAAGCAGAATAAAACTGTTTTTATCTTTAATTTTTGATGAAAGGAATTTAAAGTGTTTTATTTATTTTGATGGAGTTTGTTTAAGAAGAATAACTCTTTTATTACTATTAATCAACTAATAATTTCATTATTACTAATCAAATAATCCTTTCATTACTATTTATTCAACCTTGTGTATTGAATCATTGTAATACTGATTTTTTTTTGCTACTTAATAAATAAGGAGTGAATAACTCGGCATTAGTTGTTGAAACGTAAAGGAAACGGTCTCTGGTGCATTTGGAGCAGATATGGAGGCAATCGTATCAGTACAAATGTCCATATCGTCCACAATGTCCTGTTCAACAGGTGGTGGCATTGGTGGTATCGAGTTAGTTTTCGGCTTATTGCGCAGGTTCATGCTTTTCTTTTTCCGCTTGGGTGAAGGAATTGACTCTTCGATATATTTGTACTCATCGAAAAGTGTTTGATATTTTAAAAATTTAGCAGAAAGCAAAGAAAATTCCCTACTAATTTCGGAGAAACCCTGCTTTGTCTGCTTAAAAAGCTTGTAAAAGTTTATATCAGTCAGTCTGCACTTCTCACAAGACCAACGCAACCCTTTACCTTCTTCAATAAGGTCTGCAACTCGACCCATTATGCCCACACATTTGGCATGAACGATATTATCACATAGCCAACATGATAAATACCGCTCATTTTCACCTTTAGTGGAACAGCCGGGCTTAAAACAAAGCATTTTAATTAATAAATACAAACAAAAAAAAAAAAAGAGTAGCAAAAACAAATAAAGTAGTAAAAATATTAGTAGTTATTAATATATAAAAACAAAACCAAAAAGTACTGAAAATAAATAAAAGTAGTAAAAGTAGTAATAATAATAGTAGTAAGCAAAAGTGACAACTTGAACTGATGGCAACCCCTATCAATTTAGTGAAGTGCCCAAAAGTATGCAACTATTTTTCGATATATAAATAAAATAAGTATGTATAATAAATAAAAAGTATGTAGCTAGACAGAGCTAGGCAGATGTCTAAAACGTAAATACAATATAAACGAAAAAGAAAGATATATAATAAATAAAATGTACTGACACTTGTTCAGCCACTTCAACGAAATATTAATAAATAGTTATTAATAAATAAACTTATTTTATGAGAAGTAAAATATAAAATATAATCAAAACTTATCGCTGTATCTTATAAAAACCACAAAAGCACAAAAATTTTTTATTAAACTTTAAGAAAAACCAATGTTTTTAAATATAAGCTGCACAATCTAAAAAACACAACGTAAGCGAAATTTAGCGCGTTGCCAACTTGAACATAAGCTTCATACCGAGTGACATTCAGTAGAGGCAACATAGCAAGCATAAATGAAAAACAAAAAGAAAGCAAGTGAATGTAAATGTGACGACAATAATTTTGTGTGCTTCGTATAATTTTGTGTATTTAAAATTAAATTTGTTTTGCAAAATAAGCGCAACCAAAATAAAAATTAAATTTATAAAAGTTTAATTAAGAAAAAGTGTATGTGACAGGTTTTGTTTTGCCGACATTAATCGAAGAAACAAAGCGAAGGGAAAAGTGGCTGCACAAATTTTGGATTTAAGGTAATTGTAATTAAAAAAAATTATTAAGCATTTATAGGAGGTAATTAAATTGTATGTAGAAAATGGATGCCAAAAAAGATTTCATTAAAGCATTTATTTGCTGTTACGAAAGCCATCGTGCGTTATGGGACATCACGTGCAAAGAATACCTGCAAAGGGAAAATAAAAGAAGCCAGCTACCAGGAGTGTTTGGAAATTTTGCAAAAAGTTAAGAGTAATGCCACCAAGGACGAAGTGAAAAGAAAAATCAACAGTTTGCGAAGCAGCTACCGCCGAGAACTCAAAAAGACTAAAGAGTCTGAGGCATCGGGTACAGGAACTGACCATATATATGAGTCAAACTTATGTTGGTTTCCGTTAATGAATTTCCTGCACCATTTAGAGAAGCCGGTCAACAGTTTGAGTTCGATGGAAAATAAATGATAAAGCCAGAAATAACACAAATAACTCTTGGTCAAATAGAGACGACTGTGTTATCTCTCGCCATCTCTGGCCTAAACTCTGCGAAAAAAGGACCCAATCCCTACTTTCAATGAGTAAAAATCAAACTCGCATCTTAATAGGGGTCCTCACGGGGCATTGTTGTATAGGCACAATGGCCTCGCGACTAGGAATCCCGCACCCAGATCAAGCATCTACTTTGCGAGTGTCCCAATCTCCAACAACGCCGGCTTTGCCACATGGGAAGTAGAGTGTACGGAGAACTGCAAGAGCTCGTGGACGTACCACTGATGGTTCTTTTCAGATTTATACGGAGCACCGGTTGGTTCGACCAACCTTGGAAATTGATAGGAATTGATAATTATCAAAACATCCGATAATTCAACTATCAAACAACTGCAGAGCTAAAAATTGGATCGATTATTATAAAAGCTGAAGAACCTAGATAAAAAATCTCGACTATGGATATAGACTATGAAGATGAATTCCAAGGAGTTACGAAATCCATCTACTCCGATATCGAATATGAAGACGAGTACACCAATTCTATTTTTAACGAACCATCTATGAACTACTTGATACTTGATACTTGATACATACTTTAGTCAAGGATGAAATAGTTGCGTTTTTAGATTATATGAGGTATACAAGAACATCTAAGAGATGGAACATGGAGAATTGGAGGATAAGGAAAGAGAGATTCGAACCTATAATGAATTTAAACAAAATTTATCCGATTGATAATATACACCGATGGATTGGACAATTGAACCTACGACCAGATATCAACCTATGTGACATCAAATCGTTCATGAAAACAGTTGGAGAGGACGCAAGAGAAACATCTCAGGTGGTTGATGCATTTCTAAACTCCTGGATCAAGAATGTTCCGGAATTTCAGGATAAATCCATAATTCATGATGAAATATTAAAATGGGGAGCATTGTTTCTCGACTTTCACAAGTTAACACTCGTTTTGAACGCTAGCAATGCAGAAGAATGTAGATCACTAGAAAATTCGTGCCAAGCCATTTGGTACACTGATCAGGACAAAGGAACAGACATGGTTGTCTCAATGAGATCATTGGGGTCTGCAGTGGTATCTAAAGGTTTTGTCTTCTTCATGAAGTATGATGTAATAATTGATAGGAATCTTGCTTTAATGTGTAAAGACATGTATGCCGCAAGGTTTCAATCCCTATTATCGATTTGCAATCGGTATGACAACAAGTTTGAACATGACACTTGGGTTAAACTAAATAACCTGTATAAAATCATACTTCTATTTCAAGTAGGAGATGAGGCATTTCAGTTAATTAAACTATTGGAACCTGCTTGTAATCTTCGATTAACCGAGTTGGCGAGGCGTTTCAGACCAAAGATTCCTGAATTTCCAGCTTTTAAGACACATGTATTGAATTCTGTTTCCGAAGTTTGCAAAACCCTTCAAATCCCTGACGCCATCATTGGAAATGTGCTAGAGGAAAATCATGTGGAAACCCTTCTGTCTTTCTATGGTTCTTTTCGCCATTGGGGTCATCCTCTCATAGACACATTAGAGGGGTTAAACAAACTGTACAGCCAGGTTACATGCCACAAGATTATAGATACAATTTACGCACAAACACTTGCGAGTGATTTATCATACATAGTATTGAAAGACCAATATAAAAAGAAGAAGAAATGGATGGTAAATTCATCAGAAGTTGACAAAGGTCATCCGTTATACTCATGTATTCAAAATAACGCTTGGCCAACCCCAGTGGTCATAGAAAACTTTGGAAACAGATGGCATGGACTCCCCTTGACTGCTGCTTCGATATCCCTGAGATGATAGACCCCTCAATTATTTACTCTGACAAGAGCCACTCAATGAATAATGATGAAATAAGAGATCATATTTCCCTGCATCCAGGTACCCCGATACCAACAAGAAAAGTTTTGACAACATTATTGAATAAGGAGACAACAGATTGGAAAACTTTCCTACAAAGAATTGATCAATTCGGTCTAGATTTGAATGTTTTAGTAATCGGTCTTAAAGAAAAGGAGAGAGAGATAAAGAAAGCCGGTCGATTTTTCTCACTAATGTCATGGGAGCTGCGAGATTACTTCGTTGTTACCGAATATCGGATAAAGAAATATTTTGTGCCTCTGTTTTATGGGCTTACGATGGCAGACGACCTAACTACAGTGATGAGGAAGATGATGGAAAATTCTAATGGGCAGGGATTAGACGACTACAGTTACATATCGATTGCAAACCACATCGATTATGAGAAATGGAATAACCATCAGAGACTAGAATCAACTGGTCCAGTTTTCAGGGTAATGGGTCAATTTCTGGGTTATCCTAATCTCATATACAGAACCCATGAATTCTTTAAACAGTCTCTGATTTATCATGGAGGACGTGGAGATTTAATGACTGTGAAAGATGGAGAAATCCAGAATTCTACGAGAGATCACGTTTGTTGGAATGGTCAGGCGGGTGGTTTAGAAGGACTAAGACAGAAAGGTTGGAGTATACTGAATCTTCTTGTAATACGCAGAGAGGGAAGCCACAGAAACACCAAAATTAAGTGTTTAGCACAAGGAGATAATCAGGTGATATGTACGCAGTATGAACTGCAAAAGTTCAGATCTGATGAAGAGTTAGACTCTAGCATTCAGCAGGTGGTTCAAAACAACAACGTAATATTGGCCAAGATTGAAGATGGAACAAAAAAACTCGGCTTAATAATAAATAAAGATGAGACAATGCAGAGCGCAGATTATCTAAATTATGGAAAGGTAAATGGATAAATTGATAGGAAAAATGACAGAACAACCATTATAAGAACTGTAGCACCAGGTAATTACTATCATTTGGGATTAGCGAAACAGTTGCGTAAAATACCTTGTTCAATGCTGCCTAGTGAGAATACTATTGTTCCTGATATTGGGGTTGATGGATTACCTCTTTATAAGAGTTGCTCGTCAAGTTTGTGGCCTATAATGGGTAGAGCAATAAATATTGAAGGTATTAAGGTTTTTCTTATTGGAACTTATCTTGGTATAAGGAAACCATATAGTGTTGACTCTTTCCTTCAAGATTTTTTATATGCATTAAGAAGTATTTCAGAAAATAACTTAGTTCTTCATAATAGGAAATTTAATATTAATTTCATGGCATTCATATGCGACACACTCGCTAGGGCTTTTATGTGTGGCATTATCGGTCATAATGCTTTAATAGGATGTAGTAAATGCTTCCAAATAGGGAAAAAATTGATAATGTGACAATTTTTAGTACCACATCAGCGCAGCTAAGAACAGATCAGGATTTCTTAGATAGGAAGCAAAAAGGCTTTCATAACAGTTTACACAGAAGTACTGCAAGTGAGTTAGAATTAATAGGAATAAGGATGATAACGCAATTCCCTTTAGAGCCAATGCACTTAGTAGATTTAGGAGTCGCTCGTTAAATTTTACTCTCTCTTGTCAATAGGAAAAATGCAGAAAAAATTACTGAAAAATTAATTACGGATAGGAAAAACTTTATATCATTAAAATTAATGACTTTCTGGGTACATTCCTATGGAATTTCAAAGAAAGCCTAGATCCTTAGATGAAATTTCAAGGTGGAAAGCAACGGAATTTCGTCAATTCCTTCTTTATACTGGTATAGTTGCTTTAAAAAATATTGTGGGTGATAATTTTTACTACCAGTTTTTGCTGCTTTACACTGCATATAGATTGCTTTCTGCTCCCCAAAATTTTTGCAGTAAATCTAAATACTGCGAATGAATTATTAACATTTTTTGTAGAAAATTTTTCTATAGTTTTTGGTGCAAATAGTGTTACGTTTAACGTTCAAGGCCTACTTCATTTATGTGATTCTGTTCATAACATGGGCATTATATCAAGTTTCAGCGCATATGATTTTGAAAACTATATGCAGCAGTTAAAGAAAAATATTAGAAAGCCTTCCAAAATTCTTCAGCAGGTTAAAAATAAATTTTCTGAGGCAGATATTACTTTAAGAGAATCTATATATGGTTTTAAAAAAAAATAGACATGGTAAGATTGTTAGTTATAGAACCAAAAATTTGTTTTTAAGTACACTTACGCCAGATAATTTTTGTTGTATAACGCCTTTTATACCAATTAGAGTTACAGGATTTTTAGATCAAGACCAGGGATTTATTGAAGGTGTTAGATTGACAAATTTAAATAGTTTTTTTGATGAACCTGTAAATTCAATGGATACACTACGAATATGTACTATAGATATTAATTTTGACATTCACAATAACAATGAAAAGGAAGTTTTCAAGGTTCAGGAAATTCTATTTAAGATGACATGTTTGCCAGACGAAGACAAATTTGTACTTATACCTCTTTTGTACAGTTATGATAAAACACTTTACCAGCAATAAACAATTTTTTTTACTGTTTTAACAGTAAAAAATTAACAATTAAATGAACTTTTTCAACATAACTAACCATTTCTTATTTTTTGATTTTTTTCTAAAATATGGATTAAAAAAAATGAAACGGTTCGACAACAAACAAAATAGGCCTGTTTTAATGGACAGCAGCATTCCAATAAAATTAGAACCTGCTTTAAATATACAGTTGGGCGATAACATCACCAGTAAGTATTATTTAGATCATAACGATAGTTCGATATGGATCATTTCTAAAATATGGATTAAAAAAAAAATGAAACGGTTCGACAACAAACAAAATAAGCCTGTTTTAATGGACAGCAGCATTCCAATAAAATTAGAACCTGCTTCAAATATACAGTTGGGCGATGAAATCACTAGTTATTATTCTTTAGATCATTAAGATAGTTCGATACCTAACATTTTGTTAACAGATTTAGAAAAAAGGGTGCAACAGCTAGAAAACACACTTAAGGACCAGAATAGGCTTATCATTTCCGAGCTAGCTTCTAAAAAAGTGCATCTTCGCACGCTTTCAGAAGCAAAGAAACAGCAGAAGACGTTCTAAAAACCTTTACAATAAGCAATATAGAAAAACTTACTAAATTTGAAAGTGACGTGGAAGCAATGAACGAAGATTCTGTAGTAAGTTATTAATAGTTTTGTATTACCTAAGATTTCCTAATTTTTTCCTTCATTCTTATTTTATTCATTTTTGTCCTTTTTTTAATATACATACTTCATTCCAGATAAAGTGCGTTAAAAAAATAGCCAAAAATGGAAAAGCAAAAAATCTTCATAATCTTTTGGGATCATCAATTTTATGCGATTATAATTATGATGGTCTTCAAAATAAGAAGGCGTTCAGAGATTTTCGAAAAATGAACCATATATTTTTTGCTAAGATTTTCAAAAGAATTTTTGTAATCAATTTTTAATTTCATTTTTTATTTTACAGAAGCCGTTAAAACTGATGTAGTGGCAAAAGAGAACTACATCAAAGAATTAAAAGCTGGGTTCAGACGGGCAAAAAATAAAATGTATAAAAAGACATGTCTCAAAAATAAGAACAGCAAGGAATGAAATGAAAAGTTGTTATCAATATATGGATACTTTTAAGAACAATAGTGCCATATCTATAATTTTAGTAATTTAAAAAGAACAAATTTAAAACAAATTAAAAAAACAACAAATCAAAAGAAGACATGACAAGGCACAAAAGTTGCTTTAAGGTATCAATATATTGTTAACCAGTTTTCATTTCATTCGATGAAATGTTATGTTTGTAAGCCTAGTTACGAATTTATGGCATAGTGTGAAACCCTTTAAGCTCATGTAAACCACATGTAAGGTTTTGGCACTACTTATTGGCAGCACTTGACCATCGAACAGAGCTGCTTTCTATCTCTTATTCCGACAACCGACAAGCCAAGGTGTGCAAAAAAACAAAATCACATAAAGAAAAGAATAATTGTAATAAAAAATTAAATAAAAACATTTAAGCTAAAAACTCAGATGTGGGGTTAAGATAACCAACTAAAAATAACAAGAAATTTTTTTAAAATAAGACGTGATTCCTTTTGATTTGCCGGATCATGACGACACGGTCAAAACAGACGCTGGCAAGTGCCAAAGAGGAGCTTTCATTACCCGCAACAACAACAAGGCAACGAAAGAATCCTGCTGCGGCATGTGTTTATGATGCTGATTTCACTAAAGGCGCTTTTGGTGGAGCGCCTTATGCCGCAAAAAGTGCCGCTAACGCACTGAGTGCCGAGGAACACATTGCCGACTTGCCGAAAATCGCTGCAGGTGGGTCGCCGAATTCTGAAAATGAAAGCAACGCGGAATCCACAACAGGCCCCGTGGACGATGACGAACTTGATCTTGAGCTTGAGAGGCTTAGGAAGCAGTTCGAAATTCTGTAGCTACGCCGCAAAATCGCTGCGGCTCAACTAGATACTGTGCCGCACGTAGACGCTGGTTTTAATAACACCAAGCGAGCCGCTATCAGCGAAATCGAGCACGCCATTCCGAAGTTCTCTGGAGACAGCCAGATTCAGTCGGTGAAAAATTTTTTCAAGGATTTTGAGGAGATCATGCAGACTGTCAGCGCCGATGAGCGATTGAAACTGCTGAGTTTGCGACGCTCCCTTACCGGAACTGCACGGTTGTTTCTAACAACCACGTCAGCCTTAAACTACGAAGATTTAAAACGTGACCTTATTGATGAATTCGATGTGTCTGTCTCTCGGCTTGATGTGTACGAAATTTTAGCACAACGTCGTTGGATTCGACAAGACGAGTCGATGCACAGTTATGTATTCACAATGCAGGCTATAGCGAAGCAATCAGACATTGAAGAAACCGAAGTTGTCGATTTCATCATCGACGGTATTGGAAATAGTGCCGTTAATATGAATCTACTGGCCAGTGCTCGTACTATTGTCGAACTGAAGCACCTCATTAAACGATACCAATGCCGTTATCTGACTCCAAGTGCCGACCCCAATGTCGCGTGCACAGCCAAACGTGATGCCGCTGCCGTACCTAGTGCCGTCGTCAAGGCCTTTGGAATGCTGAAATTGCGTACTGGGGAACGTCGCTACAATATACAATATTTACAATATCTATACAACATCATACAGCCACAATGTTACAACAACATCACAAAGTCACAATATTACAACAACATTACAAACGCCACTTAAGCCATTAATCAATATTCGTCACAAACTCCCACAACAACAAAAACGCAATTTAAGCAATAAGTTATTTTAGTGTTCTATTTATTTTATTCTTTCTCTACTACAGATTTTATGTCGCCACTATTAAATTGGATTGCATTCCAATTGCGACACTTTAAACAAAACTTGCATTTTCGGAAACTATGCTGCAACTCATAAATTAGGCAGCATTTTATGACCCTATTTTAATTGCACCACACCCAGAGAAAAGTGACGAACAATATGCCAACACGACTCCTGTTGATTTAACATTTTAATAAATATATGCTTTACAACAACACTTTCGAAAATTTTACATGACATTGGTCATTGGCGAAACCTACAGGTGAGGAATAATGTAGATCTCTGATACAACTTTAGTATTAAATGTTAATTATTTCGATTTAAGGTGAACAATCCTGCTTCACCAGCACTGTCTTCACTAACGAGCTCATTTAGCTTACCTTCAACTGAAGGAGTTTGTATGAGTCTAGCCGAGTTACTAGAAAAAACACCTAGAGGGCAGAGTATACTCACTAACTATAAAATCAAATGCTCCTTGGATGATGTGGACCGAAAAACTATAATAAACATTATGGTTAACCATTTTTCAGATAACTCGGCTTGCATGAAAATTAATAACATTGCACATTTCAGTCAGCAAATAGTGCTTTGCTTTCCTACTGAAGATAAGGTAAATTAAAATATACTAATAAATCAGGGACCGTTATAACAGAAATGGAAAAAGTTGAAAATTAACTATTATTTTTCGAGTTTTATTTTTCCTAAAATTAAAAATTTTGTAATTTTTGATTTGGCTTTTTTACAGCGATTTTACTATCACATCAGAGGGAAAGGGCAAAATCCTACCGGTAAGCTGTACGATAGGGCCACAAATGTACGACGGAAACGAAAAACATCAGAAATTCTTGTTGCTTCAGATAATACTTCTCCTTTAAAAATTCATTGTTCAGACGACTCAGCTGTTTCTTCAAATTGCTTAGGTACTAGTATTTTCTCATTTTAATGATTGATGATGTGGCTAATCTGTATCATTTGCAGCTAGTAAACTATGGCTTCTACATAATAATGAGCCATGGGAAGAGGTAACAGAGAAGTGGGCAGATACTTTCGGTGAGCGTAGGAAGGATATATTAACAAGCTCAGAAAATATTTTGGTTAACTGGCCATTATACAAAAATTCCCTTGGCTACATACTGGTAAGTATGCATTAGACCAGTAGTGGAATTCTCAAAAAGTTAACGATACGAAATCGCTATGCTTAACTTTCGACGTTTGTAGTTTGCAATAACAAATGTTGTATTCTCAAAACTCTGCTAAGCTACAATTTTAGCTAAGAGTTTCGTCAAAAAGTTAACTACAAATATTGCTTAGTTCTATCGAAAATACGGCAGCACTGCCATTTGACAGATAAAAAAATAGAAAAGTGAAAGAAAAAAAAAACCAACGAAAGCAATTATAACAAAATAAAAATGAATACAAACAAAAAAAGGTCAAGTCGGGCAACAGGCGAGCAGTATGGATTGATGGTGGATTTTTTTGAAGCCAATAAAGGCCTAGCAGAGGGGAAGTTCGTGGCAATGCATGGTCGTCAGATAGCAGCCGAGAAGTGGGACGAACTCGCTGGCCAGCTAAACAGTGTTGGAGGAGCGGAGAAGTCAGCGAGCCAGTGGCAAGTGGTGAGTTCAAAATGCACAAATGCAGTTCTTTAATAAAGTTTCGAAAAATTTTCGTTGATAGGCATGGCGTGACCTAAAAAGCCGAACTTCAGTGAAGGCAAGAGAGCGCAGAAAGGAAATGGGCAAAACAGGTGGTAAGCCTCTTTCCATCCCTGCGCTCACGGAGCTGGATTCGCGGGTCTTAAGTATTCTTGGGATGGAATACGTTGAAGGCAGCAGCAAATGCGCTGATAGCGTTCCGGAGGAAGAGGTTACTATGGTTGCATGCAACTTTCTGATATTTTGATCATTTATGTTTCTTACTTTATAGCATTTACAAATTTTACTTGAGGAAGGGAATGATGATGTGCTGCTTTACACTCCAGCAGTGCCCAACACTGGCGATTTTGAGGAGTTGGTAGACGTGGTGGAGACGGCGGGAAAAAAGAGTTCCGTGGGTAGGAACGTGCAGCCCAAAAAACAGAGGAAGAGGCTCGTTCTCGATTCCACCAGGGAGCAGTTCGCTACAATAGCTAAGCAGCAAGCGGATGCTATTACGGTGAGTACAATGCTTAGTATGGCATTATTAGATATTGTCATGATATTTTTGTATGTATGTTTACAGATGCAGGCCGAAGCAGCGAAGCAGCATGCCGAAGCTGCAATGATTCAAGCGTTAGCTATTGACCGCTTATCTTCTGCACTGGAGAAATTGGCAGTTGCAATGAACCCAAATGTGGAATATTTGGATATGTAGGCTAGGATATGTGGATTGTGTAAGCAACAAGAAGTGCAATGTTTTTTAAGTTTGTATTAGCTTTTTTTTTTTAGTTTTTTGTTTTATTAGTGTAGGACTCATCGTTACGGTTTTTTGGTTTCCAACTGGCCGCTGGTAGCATCCTGTTGCATAAAACCGAAGCGCAGCAAGTACCTTGCAATAAAAAGCTCATGTTAATGATTCCTTATAAAGTGTTTCTTTTTTAATATACTTACTTGGCTTTCGGCCGATAAAGCTGAAATCGTTCTTCCTTGCAAGTCATTTCGAATGGAGTCGATTATATTATGAGCTGTCTCGGGTGTTAAGCGGTACAGAAGCTTGTAAATTTTGCAAATTTTGATTCTCTCAAATCAAATGGACTGTCCACCCTTCGCAAAACAGCCCACTCCGACGCACTTTCTCGCATAGCAATTTCGTCTTGCAACATTGCTGCATCCATTGCCAAATATTGGAATGCCATTTTGATTTTTTTATTTTTTCTTTTCTAACACAAAAGCTTAACAAAACAAATTCTCATAAAAGGTTCTTAATGTTTAAGTTAGCGGCACCTAAATAGTCGTAGTTAAGTGAGCGACAAATATGATTAACGAACTGTCAAAGTTAAGGACAAACATTGCTAGCTAAGATGTTGAGAATACCAGTTAACGAGAAGTGTTGTTAAGGGCCAGTTAACGATAACACAAGTGTCGTTAATGCGTTTGAGAATTCCACTACAGTTCACATTTCAAAAATGTTAAAATACTTCTTATTAAGATTTAACTTTTTCGATTTCGCTTATGCCGTGGTTATGTTTACCAAACATGATTGCCAAAAATTTTTTGTTGTTATTGTTTCACGTATAAACTGAGAAATTAACTTTTTCTCAAATTCATTCTCTCGCATAAATACGTGAAACAATAACAACAAAAAATGTTCGGCAATCATGTTTGGTAAGCATAACCACGGCATTACAATTGCTGTCCCTATTTTATAATCTAACTTATACCATACTTTTCAGGTAGAAATAGATTTCGAAAAACTTTTTCCCGGCAAAGCAAACGGTTTGCTAACTGATTGGCCAAATTTTCGAACCGCTATAATTCCATATTTTAAAAACAATATTAAAGATATAGCTTCTATCAATCTTTTGGCAAAGATTGAAGATAAACCATCAACTGGTAATAATGTAACAAACAGCAACATAATGTTATGATATAAACATTTTTTTTGTCCATAGATTCCTTAGATTGCATTATTGTTTTGCTTCTTCACGCAGTATTGAAACCAAGTCTGATTTCAAGCAAACAAAACAACAAAAAGTGGAAGCCTTCGATCTTGGACGCACAAGATGCAACAATTCTTTTCTGCCCATGCGTTAACGACCACCAACGGCGATACGATCAGCTTAAGACCACTCGTTCTGGTAATTGGAAATGCAATAAACAAATAAGAGCATTATTACACATTGTACGATAACATTTTGTACAAGTTGCCTACTTTTTTAAAAGCGTTAGACATTTTGCTAAAGTTACATCAGGTAATGAATTTTAAATACGCACCTGAAGCAGCAACTTTATTTGAATTCGTCGAAAGTTTCTTTTTTGATATAAATTGTGCAGAAAAGCCAAATGTAATTCAGTTAATTCGATTTCTAAGTCGTAAGTCACTGTAAGGGCTAGTTTCTCAGTGCGAGTTTAAACACTAGGAAAGTTAAACCGAGGTTAACTCACCAAAATTGGGCGTTTAATCTAGATATTTTAGCGTTCGTTAAAGTTAAAATGACTTAAATTGTCATATAATGTGTTTCTGTTTTGCCTAAACCGAGCTTAAACATCTAATTTTGGTGAGTAAAGCTCGGTTTAACTTGACTAGTGTTTAAATTCGCACTGAAAAACTGGCCCTAAGTCTAACAATTATGTATACTTGTTTTCTCTGCAATTTCAATTCATGTTTAATTCAGGGTTTAATTCAACATATCACATCGTATCATGTTGATCAATCAAAATTTAATTGTTCTTTTTTTTGCTTGTGGTCAGTCTTTCTCAAATATATTTGCTTTCAAAAACCATTTAAGTAGAGCTCATAAAAGTGAGAACTATTTAATATATGAACATGAAAACGTAGTTGAACCTGAACCAGCTGCTTCAATATAACAAAGTTCTTCTAATGAAGAGCAGACAATATCAACACTGAACAAAAATATGACCAGTGTGTATCAGCCTTTACTTTCAGCAAAAAATATTCATGAGTTTATATTAACATTACATAACAAAAACAATTTTAATAGGAAAGATGTTTTCCACATTGCTCAACTAATTTATGAATTAATTTTTCAACCCCTTTCAGACAATTTCATTAAATTACTAACACCACTTTTAGGTGATTCAAACCAAACAAATATTATTAAAACACAGTTTACAGACAATTTATCTCTTTTAAAAATAAATCAGTCTGATTACACTATGTAACAAGATTTTTGTCCTTGGGTTGTAATTGTTATTTCCTAGTCAGTTAGGTCCCAGAAGTATAGAAAACAGCTATTGTCGCAAGATAACTTTGCTTTTGTGACCATGGCAGCGCTTATCTGCGTTTATTTTTATGTTTGTTTGTTGAAAACTGATACACGAGCGCATACAACTTGTCGTTGTCGTTTTATTTTTTTCCACCGTCAGTTTGTGATTTCGTTTCGTGTGTGTTAAAACAACAAAGTCGTCGCAATAAATTTTGCATCATTTTTGTGATTTATTGAGAGTTGTTTCTCATTTTATTACAGATAAATTCGTTCAAACATGGCTTCACGAGGCTGCAAGTATCCTGCAGATGCATTTTGTTACGTCTGTGGATATTTTATCAAAACAAGAGCGAATAAGTACTCCTTGGAAACAGGTTTTAAAATGTGCGAAGCTTACAATGCTTATTTCGGCATGCCTGTGGGTGATCAAGACAAATCCTGGGCACCTCATTCCAAATAATAATTCATTTTAAAATCAATTCTTTAATTAGGGGTACCTGCAGTGTGTTTATTTTGCTAATCCTAGAAACACAGTTACAGTAAGCATTTTATGCGCTTACCTGTATACTTATTGGTTTGGGCTGGTACGGCCGCAAGAACTTTTTGGGGTTAAAACATATTCATAATTTTTCTGGGACAATGTTTATTTTTTTTACCTGTATACATACATAATTTTCTTTTATGCATATTATATCAATAATCTTTGCACATTATAAGTATATTTTGAATATAATTGAAATTTGAACACTTCTCAGTAATATAACAGATGTTTGGCTATTTTTCGTGGCTTCAATATAAAAATATATGGGCAATTACTAGAAGTGCCACTACTTAAAAAATTATAAAAAAAAAACTAAAAAGAACCCATTTTTCTTTTGAGATATGTTATAGGTGAAGGATAAACCTTTCTAAAAAAGTAATACACTGTAAAAAAAACCCTTGATCTTTTTGGTTTTTTCGTTAGGTAAAATTTTCTTTTTGTTATAAAATTTTTTACAGTGTAATTTAAACGTGTCATAAAGCCTGTTAAAATATCTTTTTAATGATACCAAGATCATGGAAATCGGTTCAGCCGATTCTGAGTTATTACAGTTTAAATGGAGCTCTTTTCGACCATTTTCGCGTTTTTTCGAAAACTTTCCCACTGTGCCACGCCCAATAAATCGCAAAACAGTCATTTCTAAAAATGAGGGTTTTTTTGTATTGACCAAATTTAGCTATGAACAAAATTTCATCGATATCTGAGGTGGTCGGGTTCAATGCATCTCGATTTTTACATGAAATTCATCAGGTGTGGAATATTTTGGAGGCTATTTTATTATTGTAAGGAAGGAACATTTATTTTTACTCGAGATAGAAGATATTGTACTCAGTACTGATAATGAACTATTTTTTATATGTTTTGAACATAAATTAAATTATTTTGATATACATTTACAGGCGTACATTGTTGGTCAAAAAATCAATAATTTTAATTTAGTAAATATTAACTACTGTTCACTTCCGTTGCATATTCATATTTTACCTGATGGCCGAAAGGCCTTACGTTTGAAAGCAATTTGAAAAAGCAATCAGAAAATTTTTTGTTTTAGTTGAAATGGTGATTGAAACCTTAAAACTTTTTTCACAAGAACAGAAATAACCAATATCTGTATTTGTATTTAACTTTTTAAAATATATAAGTATTTAAATGTATAAGAAATAAATAGCAATTTAAAAAACTAAAATTACTTACATTTCTTTTGACTGTTTAGTACACGGTTAGTTAACAATTTTTCATATGCGAGGTATATTAAAAAAGGTGCATTTCTAAATTAATTTTCACATTATAAACCTGTTAAGTTAACAAACAATCCTGTTAATTTAATGTGATACAAAGTGTAGATTTTGCTTTGTAGGCCTGTTTAATTAGCATGCAATCCTGTTGATTTAATTTGACACAGAGTGTAGATTTCACATTGTGGGCCTGTTTAATCAACATGCAATCCTGTTAATTTAATGTGACACAAATTGTATATTTTACATTGTAGGTCTGTTTAATTAACATGCAATCCAGTTATTTTAATATGACACAAAGTGTAGATTTTACATTGTAAGCCTGTTAAATTCACAATATATCCTGTGATTTTAATAAGATTCAAAATGTAACTTTAACAGGTTCAACTGTTAAATAATGCATTCTATAGTGTTTTTTCAACATTATAGTCATGTTGACTGGAAACCTCATCATGTAAATTTAACACGGTATAAATATCATGTAAACTGTTAAAACTTAACAGGATATGTAGTGTTGAAAAATTTTAACCGGAGAAACTGTTAAAAAAGTGTTAAATTAACAGGAGTTTTTCTCTGGGTGCACAGTTCTTATTTACTTTCCATTTCTTTTATTTACATCTACACTTACATTCACGTTTTGTTCACATTGCATATTTCTATTTACATATTTACTTTACTTTAGATTTTTAGAATAGTTATATTCAGTAAGAAAAAAATATAATAAAGTCAGTGCAAAGTTGAAAGCAAAGATAAGAAGTTGTAGTTTTTTTAACTCTTAATTGGAAAACATCCTTGAATCCTTTGGAGCATGTAACTCGCGTCTGTCTTGTGATCGTTCATCGAAAACATAAAGAACAAAGGAACGACGATAACAGTCAAAACACGTGTTGAAAGGGAAAAAAAACAAAACAAGTCTTGTTGTCGTTGCTGAAAATTCTTGCACGAGTTATATCACCTAGAGTAACATAATTAAAGCACATCGCTCAACACGGGAAACACAGCAGACGCCAGATCAGCACTTTAACTTTAAGTTAACATTTTTGCTTATTTTGCTTTTTATTATTTCATAATTCACACACTTCTTCATTTTGCTTATTTTATTTGTTTAACACTTCATAAAACTTTTGCAACATAATCATTTATACCTTATATATATATATATATAATATAAAATTAATTGTAAAGTCAGTCTTAAGTTGGTTCTCGAAAAATAAAGTTGATTATTTTTAATTAACTCTACGTTCGTTACGTTATTTGGCGCAGTCGGCAGGATTGGCAGCGGTTAATTCTTTAAAATAGTTATTAATTTACGGCGTTTCACCGGAAATAAATAAAACATTTAACGAAATAATTGTGTAGTGAAAAAAAAAAAATTTTTTTTTTCCAATATCGAGTGAACATCGATATAGACACTAATAAGCCGCTGAAGTTCAACTTCATTAAAGCCAATCCGAACATCAACAACAAACGAGAACATCGTGGGAACATCGACGTGCAGGACTCAATAAAGGAAATAATTTACACATCGAGGGAACATCGACGTGCAGGACTCAATGAAGGAAGTAATTTACTTAATTCTCGTGCAGATGTAAGTGAACATTGTTACGGTTTTATATCGCATCAAATTCCTAATTCCTTTCCTAATCCCAAAAAATTTATAATAAACATTTTAATTGTGTGTTCGTGTGACTTAATTACAAAAATTGCTTATATAAGTTAAAATTGAAAGAGTCCTTTTAATTTTAATATAAATTTTATTTCCTGAATTATTTCCTAATTTTCGTTATAAAAATATTTTTCTTTTTTGAAGTTCAAAACAAAAAAATTGAATACAATAAACAAACAAACTTAAAATTATTTTAACAAGTAGAACATAGTTCAAGTGGGTGTAACATTAAACAAGACGAAACAAACAAGATATTTTGGCTTGCAAAGCTGTTTCCTTAACTTATATCAGTGAAAAAATTCAAATGCGAAAAACTTACTTAAGACTTAGATCAGATGCACCTTATACAAAGAATACTACTTCAAAACCATTGAATACTATTCAAGAAACTAACGAGCTAGACAATCTATCG
Organism: Pherbina coryleti; assembly: GCA_943735915.1. NCBI lineage: Eukaryota > Metazoa > Arthropoda > Insecta > Diptera > Sciomyzidae > Pherbina > Pherbina coryleti. The sequence goes on along the minus strand of OX030948.1, from coordinate 185,153,392 downwards.
GTTAGCCTACCTAACTTATTTGACCAATCTTCAGCAACCATGTCAGAAATCATTGAGATTCAGGCAACAATAAACAATCATGTACTGATACATGAAAGAGCTGCCAATGTTATAGAGTCCAAGAGAAATTTATATGCAGAAATGTGCCTCAATACATTTCTTAGCGGTTTGAAGGAACCCTTAGGTTCTTCTATCAGGGCGATGAAACCCGAAACCCTAGCCACCGCCTACTCATACTGTATCAAAGGACAAAATATGTTCTGCTTAAAAAACGATGCTGTGAACCACCAAGTCCGAAAGCCAAACTTAGAAAGTCGCTCTCTCATGAATATCCCTGACAGAAACCCACAACATATAAGTAATATCAATAGATTCCAATTTCCACAAAGACCCAATATACAAATGCCAAGACCCACCTTTTACCCTCAACAGAGATTCTCACAAACATTTAGACCCAATAACAATACCCTTCAAATCTACAGACCAAATAATAACTTCCAAAACTTTAGACCGAATAATAACTTCCAAAATTTTAGACCCAATAATAACTTCCGACCCAACAATAATTTCTTTAAACCACCACAAAACAATGCAGTGCCACAAACAACTCCCACTCCAATGGACATTGGCTCTGGTATGTCTAAATACAGACAGCCAACACAAGCACAGCCTAACAATAATTCAAACTTCCAACAAAAACCATTACCAAGATTTTTAGTAGAGGAAGTCTACAATGTCAATTCAGACGAAACTAATCCTTATAATAACCCAAGTTATCCTTGCGATAGTTCTTACACATTCTACGACAGTCCATATGAAAATTATAGCTACACCAATTACGAAAACAACAATTGTCCCATATACACAGAACCACCACAGGAACAATTAGAACCAGAAAAAAACGAAAATAGATTCGAAATAGATGACGCTCAAAATGTTCCACAGAATGCCTTACAACAGCCACCGGATACTTAGATATTTATAAGCATGGATTCACTCTTCCTTACATCAGTATATTCTCTCCTTTCGATAGACCATTAAATTTTTTGATCGACACCGGTGCCTCTGCATCATTCATAAATCCTGAATTCATTAACCCACAAAATAGAATCGAATGTAAACCCATCATTATAACAACCATACTGAATAAACATACCTTAAAACATGAAACCTCAATTCCTATTTTCCATCTATCCATATTTCTACTGATGGATATTTCAAATTTTTAATATTAAAATTTCACAATTATTTTGACGGTCTATTAGGACTTGACGCATTAACGCAATTAGGTGCTAAAGTTGACCTAGAAAACAAAACACTAATAACTAAAAATGCTACAATTCCCCTACGACTGAAACCAAATCTCACTTCAGGAAAACATGTAATCCCGGCATACTCTAAAGCTTTATTAAACGTTCCTGTTGACAACCGTAATGGTGATGTCTATTCTGATAAAACCTTTGTAAACTCTGATTTATTTATTTCTGAAGGAATATATACAGCAAAAAACTGGTATTGCCAAATGGAAATTGTAAATATTTCTAACACCGATAAAATTTTACTCATAGAGCAACCAGTAAGGGTTCATCCCTATTCCTCTTCTAATTTCATTGAAATTAATAACTTCAGTTTCGACTATGATGTAACAAATGCAAAAGCTAAAATTATAGATCTAATTAGACATAATCACCTCAATCCAGAAGAAAAACAATCACTTATTAAACTCTGCACAAACTATGAGGACATTTTCTTTAAAGAAGGCCAAGCCCTTACTTTTACCAACCAAATCAAACACAAGATTTCCACAACGGATGAAATACCAATATACACTAAATCTTACCGTTATCCTTACATCCATAAGGATGAAGTTAGGAAACAAATCAATGATATGTTGGAGCAAGGAATTATACGTCCTAGCTACTCACCATGGAGTTCTCCAGTTTGGGTAGTGCCGAAGAAAAAGGACGCAAGCGGCAAACAAAAATGGAGACTGGTTATAGATTATAGAAAACTTAATGAAAAAACCACTCAGATCGCTATCCTTTGCCAAATACTAGATAAGCTTAATAAATGCATGTACTTTTCTACCCTTGATTTGGCGAGTGGATTTCAACAGATTGAAATGCACTCAAAGGATATATCCAAAACGGCATTTACTGTGGAAGGCGGACATTTTAAATATATCAGAATGCCGTTTGGACTTAAAAATGCACCGTCTTCATTCCAGAGAGTCATGGATAACGTTTTAAAGGAATTGCAAGGAAATATATGCCTTGTCTATCTGGACGACATTATAATATTTTCGACATCCCTTCAGGAGCACATCGAAAACCTGAAAAAGGTGTTTGACAAACTTCGTGAAGCTAATCTCAAAATTCAACTTGACAAATCCGAATTCATCCATAAAGAAATAGCTTTCTTATCCCTTCAGGAGCACATCGAAAACCTGAAAAAGGTGTTTGACAAACTTCGTGAAGCTAATCTCAAAATTCAACTTGACAAATCCGAATTCATCCATAAAGAAATAGCTTTCTTAGGTCATTTAGTTACAACCGAGGGCGTTAAGCCTTATCCTGAAAAAATAAAAGCCATTAATAACTTTCCATTACCCCGAACGCAAAAGGAAATTAAATCCTTTTTAGGTTTATTCGGCTATTACAGAAAATTCGTTAAGGATTTTGCCAAATAAGTCAAACCATTAACCGAATACTTAAAATAAAGGAAAAACGGTACAATTAACAGAAAAATATATAAATGCATTCGAGCTTTGTAAAACTATTTTAACAAACGATCCAATTTTGCAGTACCCTGACTTCTCGAAACCATTTGTTTTAACTATTTACTTGGATATTTGTCGGTCTAACTATGCAGTTAATGCCCCTATATATCGAGCATTGCATTTATTTAATTCCATAAATTCTAACTATAATTTAGATTTTTCAATTTCTAAAAACCAAATGAAATCTTTTTTAAATTCTATCTTTTGAATGAAATATTTTTAAAAATTAAGCCTTATATTCAATTTATTGTTCTTAGCCTGATGTCTTCATAATCAAAATTAAATTAATTCAAATAAAACAAATAATTAGTAAGTTTAATTAAGTGAATTGATTAGTTTTTATTTTTAATAGTTATTACTTTTTTGTATATAATTTTTATTTTTACTCTGTTAATCTGTAAGGAAATATTGTCCATAGATTAAATAAAGGAAATGAAATGAAATGAAATGAAATGAAACAAACCTAGTAGAAATTCTTAAAAATTTCACGCCACCTAATAGATTATCCGCAATATATACAGATGACGAAACATTTAGAACCTTACAAAATACATTTTCAAAACATTTTTCACGAAATAAACTATTTAAATTAATCAGATGCACCGAAATCTTAAAAGACATTACACAAAATGACAATCAGGATAAACTTATTAATGACTACCATGAAAAATCAAACCATAGACGTATCGAAGAAACATTTTTACATCTAAAAAGACAATTTTATTTTCCATGCATGAAACCAAAAATCACTTATATTATAAATAACTGTGAGAAATGTCAATTATTAAAATATGACAGACACCCAGCCAAAGTAAAATATCTATCTCCAGAATCCCCATCAAAGCCTCTTGACATATTACACATTGACATTTACACTATTAATAATAAACGCATATAAACAATAATAGACAAATTCTCCAGATTTGCTGCTGGATACAATCTTACGTCTAGAAATAGTATATCAATTTTAAAATCACTAAAACATTATATAAGTCTTCACGGCCCTCCATTAAAAATAGTTTGTGACCAAGGGACCGAATTTACCTCAAATATCTTCAAGGAGTTCTGTCGACAACATGAAATTAGTTTACACTATACAGCTTTTCAACAAAGTAGTAGCAACGCACCAGTTGAGCGGCTACACTCTACCCTAACCGAGATTTACAGAATTATTCAGGAGAAACAAAAGGAGAAAAATTTAGATTTAGACCACGAAGAAATACTATTAGACACTCTTATAACTTACAACAAAGCTATACATTCAGCAACAAAATTAACACCCTACGAACGCTTTTATGGAAGAACATTTCAATTCAATAAAACCCTTTCATTTAATACAGAACATGAATACCTAGAAAAGCTTAATGCATTCCAATCAAAGTTATACCCCACAATTAAAGATAAAGTTCAAAATGTAGTTAATAAGCGAATTGACTCTCTAAACGAGAAGCGAGAAAATCCCGAAAATTGGGAACCAAATGATTTAATATATAGGAAAGAATGTAGAAGAAATAAGTTAACACCTAGATTTAGCAAACATAAGGTTAAAGAAAATAGGAAAGTAACACTAATAACAACCAATAACCAAAAACTACATAAAGCAAAGATAAAGAAAAAGAAATACGATATTAAAACTGAACCACCGAATCCTTTATATATACTTACAGGCTAATTCTCACCACAGCGCAAATCATGGAAGTGCATGATCTAAACAATAGACTCGGAAACAATAGACTCGAAACAAATCCTACCTTTAAACTTAGGAAAATCACGTACAATCCTCAACTACAATAATCTGATCCACATAGTTAATCTCGACACATACCAAAACGATATCGACAGAATTACTAAATCCTTAACTATTTTTAAAACAATGCCTATATTCAAACAAAACACAGATTTGATTCAGTTCAAGCTAAAAGAATTACAGTCTAAACTTAATTTGCTTTCAACAAAGCCACGTAATAAAAGAGGTTTGGCAGATGGGTTGTGTACCGTTATCAAATTTATAACCGGTAATATGGATGCGTCTGATGCCCAAGAGTTAAATAAAAAAATAAATAGTCTAACCTTAAATCAAGACAAAATTAATTCTGAAGTTAATAAGCAAACAGCTCTTAATTCACAAATGATGGAAAGATTCGGAAATATCAGCAGACACATTAATACACAACAGAATATAATAGAAAAATTTCTTAATCAATTTCAAGAAAGAGAAAAATCAAGAACAAGAGAAGAAAACGATTTATTCTTCCGTTCCCAGTATCTCAACCAAATAGTATATAACATCTACATACTCACAGATCACCTAAACGACATAGCTGAAGCAATTATAATAGCTAAATTAAATATCATCCCTAAGCTCATATTAAGCCCTGAAGAAATTTCCGAAATCCATGATATCTTACAAAATCAAAATATCGAAATTAAGTCAAGCGAACATATCTATGAATGGTTAAAGCTTCAAGCCTATTACAATAACTCGAATATAATTTTCAATGTACAAATCCCGCTCCTATCCCAGAGTGAATTCTCCTTATACCACATAATTCCACTTCCCATAAATAAAACCAAACAAATATCCACCAAACCCTATATTCTTTATGATGGTAAAGACGTTCAATGTTTAAATGCACCCTGCCCAGCGATAGAGGGTATTTATTACTGTCCACAAGAAGACATTCAAGAACTAAAAGAAGACAACAAATGCATTAAGAACTTAATGGACAACAGGTAAGCTTCCTGCATCATTAACGATGTTGGACATCTACAATCCATCCAACAACCTCAACCCAACTACATCCTGCTCATAAATGTACCAACAACGACTATCCACTCAACCTGTAACAAAAATAATACCATACTAAGAGGAACAGCATTGTTACATTATGAAAACTGCCAGATACAAATAAATGGAATCATCTACAAGGAAGATAGGAAAATATTTTGGGACAAAGTACATGTATTTTGGGACATCAACAAAATCCATGCAGAAGAAACTATAGAGGCACTAAATTTCGAGAAATTAAAAGAATACCACTTTGAAAACCAGAAAGAAATAACAATATTGAAATCAGAAGGGACTAAAAGTAACCACATCACTATAGTCATAGTAACCAGTATATTGTGACGACCCAAAACCCTGGAATCTTTTGGGTGCACACGGTCTCCATCGGCATAGCTGGAAAACGAAGATTTAATCTTATTTTTGAAATTATTTCATTACTAATACAAGTAATAACATATCGTTTTTAAACTTGTAAAGAAAAGCAATCATGACAGAACAAATGGACATAGAAGAACAAACCGGATCCAAAGATTCAAAAAGATACAATCCAGAGGAAAGAAACAATGAACTTGAGAAAATTTTCCATTTAGTTGAATACTTGGTAAAACGGAGCGAAAAGTTGCGAGATGTTTCTGTGTTAGTTGGGGGCAAATCCACTGGGGTAAAATGGGAGAACCACATAGACATTGACTTGAGCAATCAAATAGGAGGTGCAGTGTCTACAATGTACAATTACATGAGGAAAATGGCCAATTCAAATACTGCCCAAAGAGGAAACACATATGGAGATATGACTACAACAGTTGGTGGTGCCACATTTACTATTGCTGCAGAGGTTGCAATCTATCAAAAGACCAAAGGCTTTAAAACTTTTGATTTCAAAATTGCTACACCTTTGATTGATATGTTGACAACATTCAAGATGGTTTATGACGAAATTAGGGTTGGTTGCTCAAAGTTTCGTATAAAGATAAATGGGGTGAATGTTGAGCGTAAATTGTCCGATTTCAATTTAACGAGCGAACACATGGGCTATTTAACGGGCATAACTTACAAACCAGAACGGCGAAGTGGTCTAATGAGGACTTTAGGACCAATGGCATTGGCTATTCTTTTAGCAACAGAAGTGTAGCTGACGGACCACCGAGCAACAAGGATCAAGCAGCCAAGCAGTAGCTGACGGACCATCGAAGCAGCAAGCGGACCACCAAGAGAGCAAAGCGGACGGACCAAATTCGAGGAGGATTTACAGCGGAGGCTGAGGACAAGGAAAAAAGTGAAGGTACATAATTTTTGTTGTGGGAAGGGGAGATAGATTATTTGCTAAGGCGCACCGTCAGGTCGCACGGGTGGGTATGAGAATAGGAAGCGCACCGTCAGGTCGCTTGATAGAAGTCTAGAGTGATTAGAGTATTTGCTAAGGCGCACCGTCAGGTCGCACGGGTGGGAAACGTTCAGGCCAGGAAGCGCACCGTCAGGTCGCAGTGTCGAAGCTAAAGAGCTATAGGTTATTCGCTAAGGCGCACCGTCAGGTCGCACGGGTGGGAAAGTTAAGGTTAAGGAGCGCACGGTCAGGTCGCTTTATCGTAGACGTGACTTAAATGAGAATATTTGCTAAGGCGCACCGTCAGGTCGCACGGGTGGGAAAAGACGCATAGAAGGCGCATCGTCAGATCGCCCCGACAAACTCAAGGTTGACGGTCAGGGCATAAGTGGGTAGTCAGGGAAAGAAGATAGAAAACCGGACGAGCACCACAGACATCAGCCAACGCGACAACTCCTGGTTCGCGGAACGCACAGGCGATCTCTACCAACCGGACGTCGCTCACCGCACCAACACCACACCGCTCGCCACACCAACTTACTACCGTATTTGATGTAAGAAATCGTAACCTAAAAAGTTATTAAATAAAATATATTTTCGAAAACAAACATCCCGCATTACAAATTTTGTGACGAATCCTGGACAGCGGCTGAGCATACCTCAGCTATAGAGCCGGAAGACCGGCAGCTTCGTTACAATATGTATCTCCTCTATCTTGATCCTCATTGTTATCCATAAAAAAGCTCAACGGAAAATAATACTAAATCCAGGACACATAGACGCCGCTCCTGCCACTTCATCTTCGAAGATTTCGTGGCCATCGCTTCACTCTAAGGAGGGAGGAGTTATATCACCTAGAGTAACATAATTAAAGCACATCGCCCAACACAGGAAACACAGCAGACGCCAGATCAGCACTTTAACTTTAAGTTAACATTTTTGCTTATTTTGCTTTTTATTATTTCATAATTCACACACTTCTTCATTTTGCTTATTTTGTTTGTTTAACACTTCATAAAACTTTTGCAACATAATCATTTATACCTTACCTGTAATATAAAATGAATTGTAAAGTCAGTCTTAAGTTGGTTCTCGAAAAATAAAGTTGATTTTTTTTTAATTAACTCTAAGTTCGTAACGTTATTTCACGCGTCCGCCAATCAATATGAAGACTGGCCTGCAGACTAGGATGGCAAGGCCGAGAAAATCAGAGGCGGCACAACAGGTAGTGGCCCTCTCCTGCAGTGACACTAAGCATAAAAAAAAAATTTAAATGCAGCGAAAAAGCCAAAAGTTGACGTTGACGCTGATATGGATGACAACATTCATCTAGCTGATGTCATGCATAAAGAGTGGCAAGAAGTGACGGGGAAGGTGTGGGCAAGGCGCCCTTCTGACAGCAGCGTGCATTCTGATGATGCGATGTCAAGTGACAGAGCAGGTTTGGAATTTTAAATGACGTGGCTTTTTCAGCCAAACTCAGGAGACAGAAAGTGGTCAACCAAAACCAACTAAATCCACGGATGGTGAGCGAAAGGGCAACTGACACCGGTGGAGACGCAAGCGGTGCTGACAAAGGCTAAAATGGCCACTTTACCACTACCAGGACTTTAAGAGATAAAATTAAAGTTGACATTTTCTTCGTTAGGCTTCCTGCTGGAAGGCCAGTAAAGGATATTCTTAAAATAAGATTTTTGTTTAATACGCGAGTTTATTGGGAAAAACGACTTTAGGTTTAGAACAAGGGCCCTCTTCAATGTAGAAGATGCCAGAGATTTGGTCACATGGCTTAGAATTGTGCTTGTGAATATAATTGCGTGAAATGTAGTAATGTTCATAAGCCAGGTGAATGTTTACTGACCAAAGAATCAGGTCAACGAGCCTGTTGTGTGAACTGTAAGGGGGATCATCCTGCCAGCTATCGTGGCTGCGGGGCTTATAAGGAATATGCACTTCAGAGAAAGAGAAATCTGCAAAAATTAAAAGAAAAAATTAACTCAAAAATGAGAAAATGTTTATTGACCCAAAAACTCCATCTGCACTTACTGTGTCATACGCTAGCCAACTAACCAGCGTATGACAACCAGCGGCAGGATGATCCTCCTACAGTTTTCGCAAATTATCCGAAACCAAATGTCTTGAGCCAATTCTTTAGTATTTCCAATGATTTATTTGGGGTTAACGTACATGACCTTCTGGTAAAGATCAAAAACTTTATGAAAAATATTAACATCTGTTCAATAATACAAGAGAAGAGATGCAAGAAGAGATTTTCGTTCATCGAAAACATAAAGAACAAAGCAACGACGATAACAGTCAAAACAAGTGTTGAAAGATAAAAAAACAAGCAACAAAACGGTAAATTAAAAGAGATAATAAAGAGAATGAAACAGTTTGATGCGTCTTTCGGTAAAAATAGTCTATAACTTGCTGCAAATATTTTAATTGTATATTAAATAAAAGAATTATTTGAATGATTTAAAAGTTGCAAATACATTAAAAAGAATGAAGCATATAAAGCATTTGAAGAAAAATATTAAAAAACAAAAAAAAAAAAAAAGCAAAAAATGTGTTTTTTAAGTAGGCTCAAATATGTTTGCAAAAATAAAAGTGAAAGTGCAAAGAATAAAGCTGAAGAAACAGTTCCAATAGGAATAGAAATAGATTCAGAAATAGATAAAGAGCAAAACGAATTATATGAAGGGTAAATATTCGTGCTCTACTTCCGGATATACAGTATTTTTAATTGTTTTGACATTACTTATTATTTGTTAAAAGAGTTGTTTGACACTTAAAATATTGAGTGGTTTTTGTTTTTGATGTATATTTTGTTTCTTTGGCGTTAAATTTGCACTTTCTTTTACAAAATCTATTTTTAATATTAGTTAAAAAATGCTTTATGAGAGGTTTATAGCACGTTTCAGCCATTTTTTAAAAAAAAAATCTCTAGTTTGTTAATAAACATTTTATTGATATTTTGTTTGTTTTTGATATATTTTGAAATAATTTAATATATCATTGACAATACTTGCGATTCAGTCAAATTGTTTTTTATAAAGAAACAGGTGAAATGTGGCTCTACAGAAGAAATCTTTCAATTGCAAGAATAAATCTGGTATGTTCTACTATTGAATTTAAAATTTACACTCAATTATTTAACCATTATTACAGATCTTTATCGTTCAATATAGAAAATTGAAAAAAAGATGATTACTTTAGAAGAAAACGTTATAATAATATTAAAGCGACAGGAAGAACTCGCCGAAATTCTTGGAGAGCACAACGTTCTGATGCGGAGGAGCTTAGGCCTATTTTCCAACAAAAGAAGATTTCCATTAAAAAACTAAGATGAATTGAAAAATCTTCATGAAGAATTAGAAGGGGAAAATAAAGCTGAAATAGTAAATATTAAAATCACAAAATGTTTAACACTAGAATGCCCAAAAAATTTAAAAATAATTTTCAACGCTATCTCGTATTATTTAAAATTACATAATATGCTTTCGGTAAATGAATTTATATAATGTGTGAAAATTCTCAAAAAATTAAAGAAATTGTATATTTTGTAATTAATGAAATTGAAACGCAGTTATATTGACTTCTTTGGGCAATTTAGTGTAGAATGAAGAAAACGATATTCGGAAATTCCTGGAAACGAATCAAGTAAAAGAGGAGAAAAATCAGGAGACTGGATTGCTTGCTTGTCAATTTCTTATGATATCTAATGAATTCCGTTTTCTTCTCCTTTTCTATAGCTTCTCATCTGCACGGCCTCTGCTACTGAATTCAGTTCACAATAGTAAGAGTTGCTTGATTAATTTGAACAACAATTATTTAAAAAACTAAACTAGTGGTAAAGAAATTATTTCCTACTGGTTAGTACATGTATTTATAATTTTCCAGATTTCGAATATGACACAAATAATGGCTGGTACACTTTCCAACATTTGAAGAGAGTTGGTGCAGACTTTCAATTACGATGGCACCAAAGGAAAAAATCCTTGAAAAATTTTCCATATTTTCTGTCAGCTCTATTTGATATTTTCAAATTACAATTTTTTTTTATTTATAATTTACAGCTGTTATATCAAATTCAATAGAGGCAACTTGTAAAGATAGCAAAACGTATGATGATTTCACATCAGAGCTACGAAAAATCTTCAGAAAATTAAAAAACAAGTTCCAAAAGCGCGACCAATCCAAGCGGAACAAAGAAGCAGAGCAGAAGGAGAACAATTGATTTTCTGTTATCTTTTTATTTTGTCGGTTTCTTTATTAAATATAATGCAAAGTATATTATATATAATTATATTTATTGCCCTATTCTGGCATAATAACAATAGTTTCCTAGTATTGTTATTTAAAAACAAAGTTTGAAACTCGAAAAACAAAATTTTTTAAATTAATGAATACCTGTTTTTTTTAAATGTTAATCAATGCCTATTTTTTTAATGAACATGAATACCTAAATTTATTATTCCTTATTTTGTAGGTATATATACCTTTATTTATGTACATTATAATCTACTTATAACTTTTATATAATTCTATTCTCTTATCTAATTCATAACTAATATCCAAGTTTTTTCTAAAAAAATTTAATACGAAATAAGTAATATGTAAGGAATAAATACAAATGAACGTTTATTTAAGTTTTTTCGATTAATGAATGGAACTTGATTATCACTATTTTATTGTTCTTTAGTAATGATAACATAATGTAGTAAAATGAATAGCTGATATCTTGAATTCCATCCTTAAGAAAAATTTCTTTCATATTTCGGATTGCAACGAAACTTCCTCAACAAATCGGAATTATTTTCGTTCACGAAATATCTTCAACATTTCTATCAATCCTTCCTAAACGAAATATTTTTTACGCTTTTTCAATTTTTTGTGTATTATTCGTTCACGAAAATTCTTTAACATTTCTATCCATCCTTTCTAAACGAAAAATCTTTTACGTTTCGGTGTTCTGTTCGTTGACGAAATTTTTTCAATTTTTTGTGTAGTATTCGTTCACGAAAATTTTATTTTTCTTATTCTTTTAGTATTCTTTAACGTTTCTAAATTGCGATCGTGCATGAATGTAGGAATTTTATATGAGATTTTCGTCGATGAAATGTATGGCCGAATCAGCACATTTCTTTAACGAAGAAGAAAAATCGTTCATGATTCCTTTATGAATTCTGTAGGGCAGAAGGGGGAGGATTCGCCACTGGGGCACATTTGCCACCCCACCTTATCTCAGAACTGAAAGAAACTTTCAAATTGAAACAATCGATAATTTGTGTATCTATCGACGATCTTTTATCCACTCAACTTTGACAGTTGTACTTTACGTGCATTCACGAGCAGACGTGTTTTTGTTTTTTGCTTGACTGGAAAAATATGTACCCCGTGCAGTGGATAAATTACCGGAATAATAGCTAAAAATTTACATTTTTTGTATCATTTACACACTTACATGGCTCTAACAAGCATGGTTCGCAAATACCAAAGAAGAACTAACCGAAGCGATTTGGACGAGGAAAAAATTAAACTTGCTATAAAAGATGTTTTATCTAAAAAATATAATATAAGTGAATCCGCTCGAACCCATGGGTTATGTCGTACCACGTTGCGCAATCGAATTAAGAAGCTAAGTGATAGGACACTTAATACTTATGATGATTCTGACAAAACTTCGGATAGTGAAACATTTCAGTATCCATCAAAATACTGTTCAAAACAAATTTTTACAAAAAAACAAGAAAATGAGATATCGCAATATTTTAAGATATGCTCTAACCTCCAGCACGGATTTACATATGCCATGGGACGTAAGTTTGTCTTCGATTATGCCACAACAAACAGAATCAATATGCCTGCTTCATGGATTAATAATCAAACTGCTGGAATCGATTGGATTCAAGGCTTTATGAAGCGGAATATAGATTTAAGTTTAAGAAACACAAGCCTCGCACGATTGACCGCTTTTACGAAACCTGCAATAATGGAATTTTTTGGAAATGGACAGAAATTGTATCGATAATTCTCATTTAATCGTGGCGATATTTATAATTTAAACGAAGCTAGTATAACTACTGTGCTGTCTTCCCCTTTAGTAAGAGAAGAAAAGTAAATCCAAGTTTTTTTAAATTTAATATTTTTATATCTTTCTATACATTTTAATTACCTAGGTGATTTCAACAAAAGGGAAACGTGCTGTATCTCAGGTTGCATCTGCAGAAAGAGGATCGTTAGTAACAATGGTAGGCATCGTAAATGCTGCTGATAACGCACTTGCACCTGTTTATATTTTTCCGCGAATAAAATATAAGGAACACTTTGTGAACGGTGATCCTAATAGGTGTATAGTAGGGTGGTTCACAGTTGTATAGAGAAATTTTTTTTTTACCGGAATCAAAGGGCACTTTACATTTTTGAATCCTATTGATAAGTTTAGCATTGTGTAAAAATTTCAATTAAATAAGATGTTGTTTAGAACTGCCTCATGCTTGTTGAAATCCGTAAAAATTCACAAAACATAAAAATTTTTGGCTTCATTCGTTAAAACTCTTGTCTACCACATTTGTATGCAGTAATTATTAATATTACCACAATTTGGGATCATTCCTTAAAGTGTGGGAACTTTTAAAGGGCCTGTGCATAATTTTTAAGGAAATTTTAGGGATCCCACAGCTTAGAAAATAGTTACAAATTATAAAATGTTGTCTCTACTGAAAATTTATTTTTTAACTACATACAAACAATTTTTGCTTTCGGTAAGGCTAAAGGTAAATAAGTTGCCACGGAATGCAAAAGTATTAACAAAAATCAATTATTTAAATAACTAATTTCACGTATAATATCCGTTCATTCATTGTGGAGAACATAAAAAAAATTGTTTTAATAGTTTTTGCATAACAGTATGAATTTTTTTTTAATAAAAATTTCAAAGATTTTGCGATTTTTTTGTACGGGTCTTTCAAGAAAATTAAGTTTAAAAAGCTCGCAAAAAGCACTTACTCTTGAAGGACAAATCACAAATATACTTTTCTTAAAAAACTTGTTATGTTTAAATCTAGTAACCTTGGTTTTTACTTTGTATTTGAATTTACTTTGTTTAAATCTAGTAACCTTGGTTTTTACCTTGTACATATTTGAAATGTGTCGAAAATATTTTTATTCAGTTAAGGCGGATTCACTGATAACGTTCAGCAAGTTTTTTGTGAGCGCTTCTTTGCTCTCTCTGCAGGAATAAGCCGAAAGTCGATTCACTGACATGTTAAACGTTCAGCAAGTTTTCTTACAATTTAATGTTGCCAGACATAATGCTTTTGAAGCTTCAAAAAATAAAATATGCCAATTCAACTCAAGAAACTTCATTCTGGCAATTCCGTTAAAAAACATTCAGCAAGAAAATTGAAATTTAGTTAATCAAGTCAAAGAGCGTGCAGCAAGTTTTTGTTACTCTCTCATTGAGTGTGGAGAAAGGTAGAGAGCAAAAACTTCATATAAAAAACTTGCTGAACGTGATCAGTGAATCCGCCTTTACAATAAATTTTCACTGCAATAAGTTGCCTTTAAATCGCGATTGAAAGAAAAGCGCATAACAATTCGGTTACAAAATATATTTTTTGGAGGATCTTGGAAATTGTTACCCAGTATAGTAAATTTGAATGTGTTGTGTTAATTATATTGTGTTATTATAAATGTGATTATTACAGATGGCCTCAACACGCAAAAAAACAATATTACACTTAATTGGAGAACCTGATGAAAAATTCGGGGGTTGTATGCTACCAACAAGTCTTGAGGCCTTGCGTGTATATTTTTATTATCACAAAGTGAAAAATCTGCCCAAGAAAAAAGCTGTTAAATTAGTAGTATCAGCTATTTGTGAAATATGGGATAAAGCCAGAGTGCCTGTGTCAGAAAACCGAAGTATTATACGGAAATTTGAGTTATTACTACAAAAATATCGAAATTTGTGCAAAAATAAAAAACGTGGAGATACCGCTCAGATTTCAAAAGAAACAAAATTTTCTGAAGCAATTGAAAAACTTTTTGACATTAGCCATCATGATGCTATAAACTTAATAAAAATTAAAGAAGATCAAGTATTTCTTTTGGATCAACGTTCCGAGAGAATGTATTTTATGGGTACTATGGATAAAAAATTAGCCAAAAAAGAGAAAAAACAGGAAACAAAGGCTCGAAAAAATGAAATGAGGACAGAGAAAGAAAATGACAGAAAACGTAGAGCAAAAGAAATTATAACCATTTCGGAGTTGTCATCTGAAAAAGAAGAAGGAGAGTCTGACTTAAGCGACGATAGTTTTAAAGCAAACATTCCATCAACATCAAATGCAAAAAGATCTACTGTCAAAAAGGCTGCTATTTCTTCAAATATTACAGCAGCTTTGGATAGAACAAATATAAGTGATCGGAAAGCAACTTATCTACTTGCTGCAGCAGAAAAAATGTATGGAAATAATGGTACTTTGTCATTAAGTAGAAGCAGCATCCGAAGGGCAAGGATAAACGCCCGATCAAGTCAAGCAACTAATTGTAAGGTATCATTTTCACCAGAAGGTCCATTAGTTATTCATTTCGATGGAAAACTGCTTCAGGCAATTTCTGGCGGCTCAAAAAAAGAAGACAGAATCGCAATTTTAGTTACATGAGCCAATACAGAAAAGCTTCTTGCTGTGCCCAAAGTCGAAAACGGAACTGGCGAAAAAATTGCTGAAGTAGTCAAAACTACGATAATCGAGTGGAATCTTGAACACAAAATATGTGGAATGTCTTTTGATACCACTGCTGCGAACACAGGACGTTTAAATGGAGCTTGCGTTCTTTTGGAAAAAAAACTAAGCCAACAGTTTTTGTGGCTTTCTTGTAGGCATCATGTATTAGAAGTGGTTTGTAATGACGTATTTAAAGAATTATTTGGTACTACGACTGGTCCAAATATGATTATGTTTAAAAAGTTTCGCGACAATTGGCCAAATATACAACAAGAGTTGTACGAAGTTTGTACGGATGACAGATTAAATATCCAACTACTGTCTTTAAAAAATGAATCAATAAATTTTTTAAATACGATTTTAGAAGGCTCATGCAATATCCCAAGAGACGATTACAAGGAAATTTTACAATTAGCACTAATTTTCCTGGGCAGAGAACCCCCTGGAGGTATAAAATTTCGAGCTCCAGGTGCATTTCACCATGCGCGTTGGATGTCAAAATTAATTTTCGTCTTAAAAATATATCTCTTTCGAAAACAATTTAAAATGCAAAAAGGAGAGACTTGGGCATTAGTTGAATTTAGCTTATTTATAGCTTTAATTTATGTTAAATACTGGATAAGTTGCCCAATTTCTTGTGATGCTCCAGCTAATGACTTGAACTTTATCAAAGATTTAAAAATTTATAAAGAAACATCAAATATTGTTTACGAAAAAGGAACTGCAGCAATATATAGGCATTTGTGGTATCTAAGTGAAGAGCTGGTTGTATTTGGACTATTTTCAGACATAGTTGATTTTGAAACCAAACGAAAGATGGTAAAACGACTTAACGAATCATCTAAGGAAGAAAATTACAGATCCACCAGGTACCATGCAACTAATGATATTAGCGACAAAGGTTTACAAGATTTTGTTGGTCCAGCATCTCACAATTTTTTTCGAATCCTTAAATTGGATTCCTCCTTCCTGGATACGGATATAGAAGAGTGGAGTGAAAGTCTTCCATTTCAAATTGCAAAAAAGGCAGCGATTGGTCTAAAGGTCGTAAATGACAGCGCTGAGAGGGGAATTGCTTTAGCTACAAATTTCAATTCTTCAATAACAAAACAAGAAGATCAAAAACAGTTCCTTTTCCAGGTTGTGGAAATGCATAGAAAAATGTTTCCAGAACCAAAAATTAATGTTCTTTCAAAGAAAACAGTTTAAAACAATTATAAATAAATAAATAAAAATATTTTATAAAAATCAAAAAAATATTATATTCATATGTATAAGCCTTAATTTCAAAAGCATTGAGGCAGTTGTAAAAATTATTCATTTTGGTAAATTTTTTTTGTGGTAGCTTAAGTCATCAAAAGGATTAAAAAAAGTCAAGTGCACTTCAACATTTTAAACTTTTACGTTTTTGGACCACCCTAGTGTATAGGTATGGCAATTAAAAGCGGATGGATGTCTACTGATGGATTTATTCAAGTTCTTAATTACATTAAATAAAATACACGTTGTTCTACAGACCGGCCGATTTACCTGTTCTTGGATAATCATGTTTCACATTGCAGTCTTGCAGTAATTATATTTTGTAGAGATAATTGAATCCATATGACAAGTTTTCCATCTCATTCATCGCATAAGTTGCAGCCATTAGCTATATCTGTATTTGGTCCATTTAAAAAATATTTGGCCACTTCATTTAATGATTTTCTTGTAAAGAACCCTGGAAGAGTTATAAAAATTTATGACATACCATCTCTTTCAAAGATTCCCTTTTAAAAGGCATTTTTTTCCGAAAACATATGGAAAGGTTTTGCGAAGGCCGGAATAAGCCCATTCGATTCTAAAATTTTTCTGGAATCAGACTTCATAAACATTATTAATGAACATGTAACATGCGACACGGAAAATGAATCAACTGTTACAAACATGGATAACCAGCACTCTGAAATCGATTTCGAGCCTTCACTTCTACCTAAAACTCCACAGCAAGTTCGTCCATTTCCCAAAATACATGACCGTCACCAATCTTCTAATAAAAAAAAAGGGTAAATCAACAATTCTTACATCGACACCGTCGAAGAATGAAACGGAGCAATACCAATTGGAGAAAATCCATACTTCCAAAACTAGACGTAAAATTCCTATATTCTCTGGGAAATCATCGGATGAATTCCCTGAAATAAGTTTCGCTGATACGGAGAATTCAACAGGATATTTCATTCATACCGAGAATTCAACAGGATCTTTCATTGATACTCAGGATTTCGATGCACATGAAAATAACTATGTTCTCGTTCAATTTGATGTCAAGATAGATCAATTTTATGTTGGCCAAATAATATGCGAGGTAGGAAACAGACTAAAAATTGATTTTCTAAGAAAAAAACCGAATCATGGGTTTTTTATGAACCGGATGTTAAGGATATTCGCATATATTCTGCCGGAACCAACCCATCCACCAGGAACTTCTCGATCGGCTGCTACATATATATTTAAAATAAATTTGGAAAAGTATAATGTTAAATAGAGTTATATTCAAAACAATTTTGTTAAAATTAATAAGATTACCAAATCACTTTCATAAATATTTTTACAAATGTTTTTACAAAACATTTCGTTTTAAAAGTATTTTATTTTAGAAATGAATTACCTAATTATATTTATGTTTTTTTTTTTACAGTGATATTAAATAAAAATACGATAACAAAACTATTAAAAAATATTCATTCCTCCATAACCGTGAATTTTCTTTCTTGGCGGTTCAGCCCCCCCCCCCCCCCATCGGCTAATGTACCGATGTAAAGGTGGGGTACTTTCACCACTTCAGAGAACTTTTGAAAACATCAAAAAATAATATAAATTATTAAGATAGTTAAGATATAAGAATGAGAAATTAAAAATAATAAATAAAACTGTCTATATTTGAGGAAATTTTTAAATAACAGCACTATAGTTTGTTTTGAACAGCATTTAAAAAAAAAGTGGCGAATGGTCCCCCTTCTACCCTAATACTTGGACTACTGGGCGGATACTCCTGGCACGAGCAAATCTATTTTCACCAAATCACAAATTGCCAACAGTGCAGCTTTAAACGTCAAAACTCGCATCGACCCAAAGTGCGCAATCTTTGCTAGCACTACAACGTCGTGTTCCGCCCTCGATGCTTCAACTTCCTGTTGTCAGGATCTTTAATTTTTTCTATTTTTTAGCACTATAACCAAGGTTCTAACTACCGGAGACTGTCTACGCCGCAAGCGTATCCTTTTGTAAAAACTTATTTTGAATTGTTTACTTTTATAAAAGAATAATTATTTATGATACTTATATTATATATTTCATTTTGAATTCTGTTGAAAGAAAACTTATGAATCACCTTTTAAGTTACATTAAATTTACAAATTTTTAATACGTACTGTACATTCAATATTTAGAACTCGCTATTTGGTGCATACTGAACACAGCCTTAAGCTGTGTCCTAGACTTCCTCTTTTGCTCAAAAACTACTTTTTCTTCTTATCTCAACCTTCAACGAGTGAACACTAAGCTCCACGAATTATAAAGGAAATAAAGATTATTATCGAAAATAATCGGTGAATGATTTTTTAATTGAAACAAGGATTCTTATAGACGCTAATCGGTATGTAATTTGAGATCATTGATACACTTATTTATAATACCCATATTATAAATAACTTCATATAACTATTGTAACATAAAAAAAAATACATTTAATACCATAATCGAAATTGTCCACTAAATAAACCCAAACTATCTGGGGATTTGCAACATTTGTGGAGTTATTTCTTTAAGATCACTCTTGTGATCTTAACGAAATCCCAACAACTCTTCCCTTCGATAGCTTCTCTCTGCCCCACAGAAAGCCCCAGAGCATTACATGGTCCTTCGAGCCGGATCATCCTTCTCGTACGTAAGAATTAAACAACGTACTTTTTAGCTGCTGGCACTCGGTGACATGATATGGTATGTTGATTTATATGTTGTTTTTAAATTTCCTCTCGGCTGACGGATCGGAAGGAACATAAACAAATTAGGTTGATTTGTTCCTTTTTTATTTCCCACAGGTTGCTGGCGGACAAGCGGCAATATGTGCTGCGTTAATGATTTTCGTCAGTCTTTTCTTTGCAAGTAAATCTTGTTCAATATGTGACCAAGATTTACTCGCAATAATACAGGTAAGGATACTTGTTTCTAAATAATATTTATTGTTATAATAACTTACGTTTATTTCAAAATTATATAATTTTCTGGTAGAGATAATAAGATATGCGCCATATTTCCGGATATGGATCGAGAAAAGCGGCCATTAAAGCTCACGAAGGCTCCTCCGAAGTACCAACCGAGGGACTCGTTCTGCTATCGAGGATCGATACTCAAACAAGTCGATAAATAAGTACTGAATCTCTTACATTTTGTGGGCATTAATCTACTCCCCATCTTCTTTAGGGTTGCGGCCTAAACAATGTCGATGGTACCGACAAAGCATTTTGTAAATTTTGCAATTGTTGTCTTAAAGCTAGAGGTAAAACTGATTTGTTGTTACATTGCGACTCCTTAAAGCATAAGCAAATTTCTAAAACAATAATCCTGCAACCTGGTATCAAGCAAAAGTTTACACAGCAAACTGTGATAACGAAACAGGTTGCTATTGCTGAGTTGCAACTAAGTCCTTTCATAGCTGAAAGCAATTTACAATTTTTAAGCATGGATCGTTTAACAAAATGTTTATAAAGCTCATTTTCTGATTCAGAAATTGCATTAAATATAAATTGTAATAGGACGAAAACAATGTGTATAGTTAAAAATGTTTTGGGAGCGTTTCAATTCAAAAAATATCTGTAATTTATTGAAATCGCATAAATTTTCACTCTGCATAGACAAATCTACGGACATATATAACAAAAAAAATTTTAAGTCTTGTTGTGAGAATATGCAATAATTTTAAAGTTCATGATTTATTCTTTGGCTTAATTGATGTTGCTGCTTGTGACGCTATTACTTTATATAAGCATATTACCGATTTTTTTAACAAAAATAATGTAGATTACAAAAAAAACTAAATGATAGGCTTTGCGGCAGAAACAACATGACAGGCCAATATCATTCCGTAGCACAACTTTTCAAAAAAGATATACGAAATTTATTTATTTTAAAATGCATTTGCCACTCACTAGTTTATTTTCCTATGCCCCTAGTCCGAAAACTTTTAAAAGGAAGTATTTTTGGTAGAAATTCAGATTTTTGTATACCACGATGAATTTTTCTTCGCGGCTTTCTGGCAACGCTGGACACGAGGACAAAAATAAAACTACTAAATCAAAAAGTAAGAAGTCGGTCAAAAGGAGTTGCGACTTTAAGTTAAATTGTTGTTAAGATGAAGAGCAAATATTTAATTAATGAGGAGACATTTGATATTCTGGAAAACCTTGGGACCATGAATGCAGATTTATTCTCGAGAAATCTAAGAAAAGTAAAGGGTTTGCCAAATACGAGGATAAATCAACCAGCTTTAAGATCAATAAATCATTAGTTTTGAACGAAGAGAAAAATTAAATAAATAAAATTGTGATAAATGGAAGAAATATAATAAACAAACAAGAAATCTCAAACGTTCTTCACAAATTTTTTATAGAAAGTATTGAATGAATAAATGCAAATATTCCTTATGTGCAATAGGAAAATCTCCTTGAAAGGAGTGTGTTTATGTCAAACACTTATGTCAAAACACTATAAGATTACAACTCCTAACTAAGCCACTGGCGTTTAAAAAGTTCGAACATAGTTTAAGTATATAAGCCTGTGGTACCGATTGAGAAAGTGAAAAATGCTACAAGCCCAGATAATTTTAGACCCATCAATATGTCGATGACAGTAAGCAAAATTATTGAGAAAATTTTTTAAAAAATTTCGTGAAACCAGTCAATTGGAAAGGAAAAAAGGATCGGGTAGGAAACAGTGCACCAATTTGAGGGAAGACCGCATTATTTTGAGAAAAAGTCTTCAAGATCGTTTTTAAAATGCAGCCCAGATTAGGTCTGAAGTGCAACAGGAATTTCAAATGAATATTTCTACAAGAACAGTTCAAAATCGCCTGAAGGATATCTGAATGAAGGCAAGAAAGCCTGCAAAAAAGCCACTTCTTACCAAAAGAATGAAGAAAAACCGCTTACAATGGGCTAAGGGCAAACAGAATTGGACAGAATCCGAATGGTCTTGTGTCATATTTTTTTTAGACGAGTCAAAGTTTAACCTAATAGGACCCGATGGTTTTCGCACTGTCCGTCGTAGAATAGGTGAACGATATTCAGAAAATTACATTCTTCCCACGGTGAAGCATTCCCCCTATATAATGGTATGAGGATCCATTTCTAAATATAAAACGGAGTCGATTATCATGTTAGAGGGTACAGTGAATGCTGCAAAATATAAGAGCATTATATTGAACGGAGTTTTACTAAGCTTGGAGTCTGTAACAGAAAAGGTATAGATTTTTCAACCCTAACTGAATTCTACCTAACTTTTGTAAACCACCTTCTAAAGTTCGAATCTTTTGTTAACGCTTTGGATATATGTTTAAAAATTCATCATGTATTTTGCTTAAAATATTCAATTGAGTCTTATTAGGTGTGGAGCTTTCTGCAACATTTCTTTTATGAAATTACAACTACTTACAATGCACAAAATTCAGGTATTTTAAGATTCATTCAAAACTTGCGTCAATAAATTCATTCATAAGAACTTAATTTTCTCTAATTCTCATTAACAATGTTATGCTTTAAGGGCTCCAAAGATTGTCAAGCTCCAATTTTTTTGTCCTGCAATTCATATATATCATAATGCAAATGGAAAAGCATTTATAAGATATACAAAAATTTAAGTTTCTATGTACCTAGTTCGTTTCTAATCTTTACAAAGTACCCTTTAAAAATAAATTGTAGAATTTATAAGTAAGTTGTATTATTAATAATATATTTACGTTTTTAAGTTTTATAAATCTACAATAAGTTGAAAAATGTTTATACCAAATAAATAAATTATAAGAATATTTGAGTGATTATTTAATTTAAAAAATAACATTGTAATTTTGTGACATAGTCTTAACGGCAGCAGTCCCTTAACATAGTCTTTTAACGGTAAACAGTATTAAATTTTATTTGAATATAGTAATTTTACTCTCAAAGAAAAATTCCATCAAGTAATCAATGAAAACTGTAGGAACTCATAAAAAGACATAAACACAAATTTGTCAAGTTATACGATTGTGTGAACATAGCCTAAGTAAGTGGTATGATATTGTGAACATAGCTTCATTTTTTTTAATTTTCAACAGTTGTCACTTTTTTTACATAAAGTTGTCAGCTCTGTATATCTTCTTTCTCTTTTGATATATCCGTTTTGGGAATAAGAACATATTTATATTGATAAAAATAAAAAATAAATAAATCGCAGAATATATCCTTCATCTTTTCATTAAAAAAGTGATATTCTTTTAAAAGACTGTTTTCATATCTTTCACAGCACTGCCGTGAAATTTTATTGTATTCAAATTTTAGGCGAGTTCAAATTGATCTTGATACAAATATTGATATCAAATTGATCTTTGGGAAGATCAACAAAACGCAATTTGCGGGAAGGTTTACTTTTGTGCTTCCATTTGAAGAAAAAAGCGGTTGAAGCACAACGCACGCTTACTGAGGCTTACGGGGACTATGCTCCATCGATTTCTACTTGTGAGTACTGATTCCGTCGGTTTAAAAGTGGTGATTTTGATACGGAAGACAAAGAGCGTCCGGGCCAGCCGAAAAAGTTTGAAGTGTACTATGAGCTGCTAAAACCTAACGAAACCATCACTCGGGAACGCTACCATCAACAATTGATGCAATTGAGCCGAGCATTAAAGGTTAAACGGCCGGAATATGGCAAAAGACACGACAAAGTGGTTTTTCAACATGACAACGCACGGCCACATGTTGCAAGAACCGTCAAGGAAACGTTGGAGGTGCTGAATTGGGATGTGCTACCCCACCCGCCTTATAGCCCAGACATAGCCCCTTCCGACTACCACCTATTCAGATCGATGACGCATGGCTTGGCTGAGCAGCGCTTCACTTCTTACGAGGATACCAAAAAAGGGGTCGATTCGTGGATTGCCTCAAAAGACGAGTCGTTCTTCCGGCGCGGAATCCATATATAATAATAGCCACAGGAACGTGCAAAAGTTTGAAAATAACAAAATTTATATTAGACATCTTAAATTGATTCACTCCCTTAGCGATTCATCGAATAAGGGTTTGCCTTGTGGGGTTAAATCTTTCAATAATATTTATGAAACATTTAATGGTTTATCTAAACATTTTAGAACAAAGCATATAGAATTTGAACAAATTATTCCATTGAATTCGAATGTAGATCTAGAAGAATGTAAGTCCTTAAATTTAGAAATGAGCATCGAAAAAGTGCAACCAAACTATCTATTGTTGAAGAACAGTTTTTGAAATTATAATTCAATACTAGAAGAAGTGACAAAAATGACAAAAACTATAGAAATTAATATAAGAAAAAAATTATTGAGGCAAATGTTGATATAAATATGAAAGACGAACTGCTATTTTTACAGAACCCCTTCAGCTCATAAAAAACAACCTATAAACGAAAAGCAATAATTTATAAAACAGTTCCTAAGCCACGAGAAATTGCATTTGGAATTCGACATGATCGTAGATGGATGCACAATACGAATATATTTAACTGCCAACAACCAGTTACTAATACTTTCAGTTTTGTGTCTATTATTGAAACACTTTAATTTCTGTGTCAAAATCAAACATTTTTCGATAAAATTTTAAATTTGAAACCTAATAACAATGAATACCATTACACAAATCGAAACTATTTCAGGCGTAATGAACTTTTTACAAATGAAGAGCCATGTTTTCACTTGCAACTATATGTTGACGAATTTGAAACCGTCAACCCATTAGGTTCAAAAACTGGGGTTCATAAATTGTGTGCATTTTATTATACTGTATTAAACTTGGGAGAACTCAATAGCAAAGTTGAAAATATACATTTAGTCGCATTGTCCCATTATTCCGACATAAAAGAATAGGGCTACGATCCAATTTTAAAACTTATTGTAAAAGATATAGTTCAACTTGAAAACACCGGAATACAAATTGAAAATAATGATGTTTGTTATACAATTAAAGGTACAATATTTTCACTCTCACATGACAACTTAAGTGCGAATTCAATTTGTGGTTTTAATGAATCTTTTAATTCTAAATATTTTTGCCGTTTTTGTAAACTTCAATCGAATTCAATTCAAAATAATTTTATTGAAGACCAAAACATTTTAAGAAAAAGATATGATCATTTATTATATGTTCAGAAAAAAGAATTTGGTGCTCGAAGTATTTTTATGTTTATTAAATAATTTAACTTATTTCAATACTTTCGAAAGCTTAACCCATTTTAGTCCGCTGGTCGATTTTTCGACCACTTACTTTTAAGCTAATTTCTGGAAAAAATATCGAAGATTTTTTTCTAACTCTTTCCGTATATACACGGTTTGATTGATTTAAAATTCAGAAAAAGAAGGAATTTTTATAGTTTTCTATTTTTACCTATTTAGGTAAGCATTAAAAAAAAACCTCGTTTTTGATCCATTTTTTAAAAAATCGAAAAAAAAAATATCGTATATATTATAAAACTATTTTCGTGAACAGGTAACCAAAAGACTAAAATATGAGAATCAGTCTGTTTTGGACAACTCAGGTAAATTTAGATATGTGTTATCGGTGTGTGAAAATTGGTGGTCGATTTTTCGACCAATGGTCCTACATGTATACTTTTTTTATAATATTTTCATATGGCACGTTTATGCTTTTTTATCCAAAAAAGTAGCTGAATGATCATGTATAAAACGTATATAGGAGGTTTCCCTTAAGTTTAAAATGTAAATGCAACAAGAAAACAAAGTGTCATCACTAGGTTTTTTATCCAAAAAAGTAAGTGAACCACGTCGTCAATGCATTCCATGTATAAAACGTATATAGGGGATTTCCCAAACGCTGAAAATGTAAATGCAATAAGAATACAAAATCTCATCACTAACAATTTTCACAGCAGTTGCCTGTGTTCAGCCATCGAAGAATATAATAAAAACTTGAAAAAGAAATTTTGCTAGTGTTTTTAATTTGTTACAAATAAATTAAAAATATTCATAACATTTCGGGGATATTTTTGTGATTTTGCATACAAATATTATTTGTGAGTACGAACAAAGGAATTATAGATTATTTATGTGTTACTTATAATTTTTGTGTTATGCTATTTATTCAAGAAACATGAGTACAAAACGCGCACTTACTATGGCCGAAATCGTAGAGATTTTAGAAGATTCTGACGCAAAGGAAGCTACAAATGTAGTATATGTGCCTCCACAAACTATCGATGCTGTTACTGACGAAGAAAATTTGGATGAAGACGAAATTTTGACCGATGCAAATATCAACATGTTGGCCGAAATTGCCGGTGAAGTTGACATTGAATACAATTCACGTACTGTAGATTTCGAACTTCCGGCGGAAGCGCAAGAGACATTAGATGATTCAACAGAAGACGAGGATTACACTCAACCATTGGCATCATTGGCATCTAAATCTCGCCTTACAAAAAAGAACAAAAACAAAAAAGACTACCCTGTGTCGAAGTACACGCCATTGAAGAATTTTGGCAATCCAGTCTGGGCAAAATACAAAGACCCGAAATACACTAAACCCACTCCAGATCCGTCACCTTTAAACGTGGTGCAAGATTAACTTTTCAAAACCCTTAGTATGTAGTGCTTTGTTAGTGTTGTTTGATTGATAATGTTTGCCTTGTTTTTTAGGTGGCAAATCTCCAACCCAACTATTCGAATTGGTATTTGACGACGGCGTAGTGCAACTCATTTCAGATTATACTAACCTTTACGCAAACCAAAACAATGTTACTCAGAATATATGTTGTGCTGTGGACATAAAACGATTCATTGGCATTCTGCTTTTGTCCGGTTATCATACGCTGCCACAAGTAAAGAATTATTGGTCTACCAGTCTTGATATGGGTATTCCGATAGTGAAGCAAGCCATGAGTCGTAACAAGTTCAAAACGATAAAAAATATTTGCATCTTAGTGAGGCTTCTTCGCAACGTTGAGCATCCAGAAAGACACACTGTTTTCTTTGACAATTTTTTACATCCTACCACTTGCTCTGTTTGCTAAATGAGAGAAAATTTTATGCAACCGGTACACTTCGCTCAAATCGGGTACAAGGCGCTGCATTGAAAAACCCGGCCAATCGTGGGGAAATGGATTACATTTTCGATAAGAAGAATCAACTCAACTTCGTGCGATGGCACGACAACGCCCAAGTTACAATTGCTACCAACTATGATTATGTTGAGCCAATAAAGTCTTCTCGTCGATATAATCGTCAAGAAAAGAAATATATCACCATAACTCAACCAAATCTGATCCATAACTATAACGTCAATATGGGTGGAGTCGATTTACACGACAATGCGGTTGCAAATTACCGCATTGGCATTCGAAGTAAAAAATGGTGGTGGCCATTGTGGGTAAACGCTATCAGCAGTTCGTTAGTGAATGCATGGAAATTGCATTGCCTTTTGGCTAAAACAAGCAAACAAAAGCCAATGTCGCAGTTAGAGTTTAGATCAGAAGTAGCAACTAAGTGGATGTTGGCAGATCAAGTGGTAGACTCAGACTCTGACATGCAGGAATCGGAAACACCGGCCGGATTGCCTCGAGTTAATATACGTCAGCATGTTATCGAAAAATAACCAGAGAAGAAAGCTCGCAGATGCGCTGTATGTTACAAGCATTTAAAGATTAAAAAGGATCACCAACGAAGTGGAAGCCCCACAAAATCAAAACAATAGTTTTCTTAAGACCTCGGAGAGGCAACAAAGCGACAAAAGCGAATTAAAATATATAAAAACCCAAGCGATAAAAGTACTAGCGAAAATGTCTAGATACAATTTTAATAGAGGTGCCCCACGTGGCAGAGGAGGACAATGGAGAGCCCCTCAAACAAGCAGCAACAACTACGAAACTGGTTATTACCAAAATCAAAATAATCGAAGTAATAATAATTATTCTGAGAACAATTCCTATATGTATGAAGCACCGCAGACATCAGGTCGAGGTCGTGGTCGAGGCGGTTATCGACGCGGCGGGATCTCTAATGATCCTAAAGTTAATGTTCGTAATCCTTTAGACGCGAAGGATCCAGTAGCACAAGCTAAACCAGCGAGCATGCCGACAGGTCAGCACCTGTCTAAAACTAATTCTGAATTAAAGAACGATCCTCTCTACTTAGAGGCTTTTTTTCCTTCACCTAGTGAAGAGTTAGTTCCATTGCCCGAGGAACTCAATCATTTCACGGGTTTTGACGGTTTAAGTTCAATAATTAATGAAAGTTACGATAATTTTTGTTCACATAGTCTAAATTTCAAGCGTTCCGTATCATTATCCAGTTATGCTTACTATATTTCCGTTTTCTGTTGGGCCAGAGTGTTACAATTAAAACGTTTAAATAAATATCGCCTAACGACAAACGAGATTGAATTTGTCGATATGATTTATAACCAAGGCAATTATTTGCTTCCAAAGTCTGTTACTCTTTATCTTTCTGGCTTTGGTAATTTTACTATTCCATCAAGTGTTGAATCTAAGTTTAACACAAAACCGTATTCCTACGATGATGCCGGTTATTTTGTTGATTTTGCTAATAATTTTTATACAGTGACGTCTTATCCTTGCATTTCTATATTTGCAGAAAGGATTATGAGAGATATGGCGTTTACAGAGAATAATCAGGTCGGTGAAGCTTGGTCACCTAACGATATCGAGCAAGAGTGGAACACTCGATGTCTTGGATATGCCAAAACCGTAAATTTGCCTTCATTACAGTTGCAAATATTGAATATGGCGGGTATATCTTATGAAAATTTTCCTTCCGATTGTGAAGGTTTACTTATAAATATAAGATTGTTGAATTCTATTCAAAAATATTTACTTGAAATACCCAGTTTCGAATCAGGTCCTATTCCTGCTAACCTAACTGGTTCACTAGGCCAGTTTGTCGTTGAAGAAGTTGTTGAAAACGCAGCTGCCTTAAATGTTATTGATGACATAGGTTCTGCTTCATTTATTACTAAGTCACCCCTGGCTTGTCCAGGTTCATTATCTTATCTTGGAGGAAGTTTTCTTTATCGTGTAGCTAAGAAAGCACTCCCATTAAATAAAATTAAGTTTTTCTTTCCTTACACTATTAATGATATTACTCAATTAGATATAGACAGATTAGATTATTTAAATTATGGCTGGTCGCCTTTGTTAGAACACATTTATCATTACTCAAACGTACAGTTTAAACCGATTTTACGTCTTAAAAAGTTTTGTTCAATAGATGTAAAACCTACCAGTATTTAAGTTCCATGTAATAGAAAGCCTTGGTTTGTAGAGCGAGGCTTTAAAACTCGGCAGACGAGCAATTAATGCCCTTTTTGAGTTCAGTAAAATGACAAGACAGGAAAGTTCTAGTATCAAACTGAGACTGATTTTTTATTTCAAATTTTCCAACTTATATACTAATTTACAAATTATCTGACACATCTTGCATTTCATTCGTATATCCAAAATGCCCAATGTAACATGGTGTTCAACCTTTTGTTCATGTTACAAATGCATTTAGTCATCAATTTTAAACAAAATTGCATTTCCCCATTTATGATATTTGACATATCAAAACTAGAAAGAAATAAAAGAAATTTGATTTGCCATTGTCACCAATAAGTACGGTCAAGCACCTGAGCAATGAACTGCATGTGCAGCAAGTGAAATACTCATGTTTCACTTCGCTGTAGGTATTTGGGTATACGTATGAAATGTTAGCATTTCTTTACCATACGTGTGTGTCATAATGTTCATGTGTGTCATTGACATGAAAAACAATATTGGAAGAATTTCTTTTCTTGGTCATACATATTTTCGGTTATTTTTCTTACAAAAGTATTGTGTGATGTTTTTGTGGAAAAGTAAAATGATTGTACAATGAGTGTACACCACACCCTTACCCTTAAGATAAAATTTATGAGATTTTGAATAAATTTAAATCTGAATACAAATTAAGAGTATTGAATTTTTTTTTTTTTTTTTTTTTTTTTTTTTTTTTTTTTTTTTTTTTTTTATGTATATAGTTAATGCATATAATATGTATTGTAAATGAGAATGTGTCTGATACGTTCTTATTTTATTTATATTAAGAATATATATATCTATTTTATTTTACAATTTTTTTTTTTTATACAATTTTAATGAGTTATTATGGAATACTCTTTCTTTATTATTTATTTCTAATATTGAATTACAATTTTGTCTTTCCAGTATTCTATATGGACCAATGTAGGGACTCTGATTTTTCTTTCTACTTTCTAGTTTTACTAGTACTAAGTCTCCTATATCAAAAGAACTTTTTATAATATTTTTATCATATTCTAATTTCGATTTTTCTTTTGCTATATTTATTAAATTTTTAGCGTTATCTAATGCTCTCTTAATCCTAGTCCTAAGTTCGTTAGCATAATTTTCTAAATTATAAACTTTAGTATTAGTGCAAAGTGCGTCCGATGGCAGAGTTGGTAATTTGCCAAAAATCAACTGGTATGGAGAATAATTGTTGTTAACATGAGGTGTGGTATTATACGCAAATGTATAATAAGGTATCCACTTGTCCCATTCTAAATCTTCTGCAAAATTTAACATGTATTCATTTAGTACCCTGTGATTTCTTTCTAGCGTTCCTATAGATTGATGGTGATATGGTGCTGAGAATTTTTGATCTATATTTAATAATTTGCATACTTCATTCATTAAATCGTTTTTGAATTCAGTGCCTCTATCTGATTTTAATACTTTAAAACAACCATATTTCAAAATAAACTGTTCTACTAGAGTTTTAGCTATATTCTTTGCTTCCTTTGTTTCTATAGGGTATGCTACAACATATTTTGTTAGTTCGCACTGCATTGTTAATATATACCTATAATTGTTTGAAATTCTTAATGGTCCTACTGTATCTATTTCTATTATTTCAAAACTAGTACTTGGGGTTTCAGTGATATTCATTTCTTCCTTAATATGTTTCGTTTGCTTATTTCTTAAGCATTTATCGCAATTCACAACGTAATCTCTAACCATTTTTCTCATATTTTTCCAAACATATATTTGTTTGAGTCTTAGTACAGTTTTTCGAATGCCTAAGTGTCCTGACAATGGTGAGCTATGGAATTCTTCGATCAATTTATTTTGTAATTTCTTACTTTTAATGTACTGCAAAGGTTTATACAAGATGATATTCAAGTTAAGGTTCTTATATTTTTTTAGATTTTATCAATCTTTGGTATACCTCATCATAAATTCTTTTCATATATTCTATTGATATCAGTTTGAAAA
Organism: Pherbina coryleti; assembly: GCA_943735915.1. Classification (NCBI taxonomy): domain Eukaryota; kingdom Metazoa; phylum Arthropoda; class Insecta; order Diptera; family Sciomyzidae; genus Pherbina; species Pherbina coryleti. Next base: position 185,122,226 of record OX030948.1, on the reverse strand, counting down.
TTTCATCGTCGCTAGCTAATGCGAGATCTTTAATATTCTGCTTATGCATATAGATTATCAGCTTCTCTAGAAACAAAACGTATTTTGCAAGATCATCACTAATATTCATATGATAGCTATTATTTATACATTCAATGGTACCATTGCTTTTCTTATTTATACTGGTATTAATTATAAATTTCAATTTGTGCACATTTTTAATATCTTGTAATGAAGTACATTCCCATATATTCGTATATTTTTCGTTTTGAGATATGTCTTTCTTATCTGAGTTGTTTTCAGTTGTTTTACCCTTTGCATTCATTCCACGTGTAATTGCTAAGATTTTTGTTGGTTTGGTATAGGAACGTACGGTGGTGCTTGAATTTCTATACCTTCAGCGGGGTTATATTCCTCTTCTGCTATCTTGTCTACTAAGCTGTTAAAAATCTTGTGGAATTCCTTGTCCATTAAAAAGGTTTGTTAAAAATAAAAATTTTTATTTTTCTTTAAAAACAGGAAGATTTCAGTTAAGTTATGGGGCAGGATCGCCATATAATATATTTTCATAGGGTGTTTTAAATTCTATTACTATTGCATTAGTATTATACCGCGACTAATGCAATAGAAAGCCTTGGTTTGTAGAGCGAGGCTTTAAAACTCGGCAGACGAGCAATTAATGCCCTTTTTGAGTTCAGTAAAATGACAAGACAGGAAAGTTCTAGTATCAAACTGAGACTGATTTTTTATTTCAAATTTTCCAACTTATATACTAATTTACAAATTATCTGACACATCTTGCATTTCATTCGTATATCCAAAATGCCCAATGTAACATGGTGTTCAACCTTTTGTTCATGTTACAAATGCATTTAGTCATCAATTTTAAACAAAATTGCATTTCCCCATTTATGATATTTGACATATCAAAAATAGAAAGAAATAAAAGAAATTTGATTTGCCATTGTCACCAATAAGTACGGTCAAGCACCTGAGCAATGAACTGCATGTGCAGCAAGTGAAATACTCATGTTTCACTTCGCTGTAGGTATTTGGGTATACGTATGAAATGTTAGCATTTCTTTACCATACGTGTGTGTCATAATGTTCATGTGTGTCATTGACATGAAAAACAATATTGGAAGAATTTCTTTTCTTGGTCATACATATTTTCGGTTATTTTTCTTACAAAAGTATTGTGTGATGTTTTTGTGGAAAAGTAAAATGATTGTACAATGAGTGTACACCACACTATATTTATGTGCAAAAAATACAACGTGCATTTGCACACTAATTGTTTTGCACAATATCATAGCTAATGAAAATATTTTATATTAAAAATATGATAGGAAAAAGGTGATATGAAAAATTAAATTTATCAAAAGCCATTTTTATAACTCTTTTTATTCATATATATCATTCAATAAAAATAATAATATTTTCTTAAGATTTTTTTATATACATTGAGCCATTGGTCGATTTTTCGACCACCTCGTAGCTGGAAAATGGAAAATCGAAAAAATCTGAAACTGTAGAATTTTCTTAATTTGCACAATAAAAACAAATCCTGAAAATTTCATTATGAAATGCCAACGCGTTCTGGTAGCGGTCTAAAATGGGTTAAGCGCGGATAAAGTACACGATGTTTTGGAAGGAGTCGCTCAAAAAGAAATTAAAATGTTATTACTTTATTTAAAAAAAAGAGGAAATTATTGACCATCAACAATTTCAATAGCAATATTAAAAATTTTAATTTTGGGTTTCTTAATAAATCAAACGTTCCCTCACTGATTACTATAGACAGCACGAATCTGCGACAAAAAGCTTCGAAATGTTGGTGTTTGTTACACTTATTATCAGTGATTTAGTGGAAATCGGTGATCTAGACTTTTTTAAAAAATTTAATGTTTTATTACTTCTTATTAAAATAACCATTATAGTTTTTTCCCCTAGTTTGAAACATTCGGACATTAACACATTAACAATTTTAATTGAAGAGCATCACACATCTTATAAAGACAATTATAATGAAAATTTAATACCCAAACATCACATCATGGTTCATTATCCACGAATTTTAAGAGAAATGGGTGCTTTAACCAATTTATGGACAATGCGATATGAATCAAAACACTCTAAATTAAAGAAAATGGTTATTACTTCGAATAACTTTAAAAATCTTTGCTCTATGTTGACACATAAACATCAAGAAACGAACTATAATGGTTACTTGAATAGGAACTTAAATACATCACCTGAATTTTTAGTAAAAGAACAAATTTTTCTTATAAATCATTATCGTCTTTGTATCTTATTCTGCCGAGTGAGCTTGAGTCTTCTGAAGAACTAAATGTGTTACATCAAGTTTGTTATGGTTATGTTCATAAAAACAAGTTTGCTTTGTGTATTAGTACAACAGGCGTACCTCAGTTTGGTGTTATCGTGTTATCAATATAATAATTGAAAAACATAAATGTATATATTTTGGTTGCAATCTGCTGCTAACACTTGAATTTAATTTTAAACTTAATTCGTATGTACTAATTCCTTTAAAAATTAAGCGTTTTTTTAGTTTTAATGACCTAACATATAGAATGCCATTTGAAATAAACCACATAAAATCAAACAACAACTTATATATTGTTCCAAAATATTTAATACACTAAACAAAAATTATTATACATTTATTGTTTTAAGTTTTGGAGATTTTCCATTTTTGGATATATTGTTTTTCTGTATTGTCATTGTAATATCTTTTAAATTAATTTCTTATAAATTGAAAATGAATAAATTTTACCGAAAAATAAATAACTAAATATTTTTTATTTCATGAGGCCACCAAATTGACACACTGTATGGGGCAAAACATATTGTCAAAAATGGATATTTCTTAAAACACCATTTGGAGTTTAAGAATTTATCTAATATCGGTTTTTAATTAACACAATTCTGATAATATAAAAATGTTCAAACGGTGTTAACGTTTGACTTTGTTTAAGATATTTTGATTTTATCCATTTGCATACATTTTATTTCTCTCATATTGGTGTTTTAGTTTCGTTCCGTTTTGGATATTATTATTATATCCGTTTGGAGCGACACAAACGGATACAATAAAATTAACACCGTTCGAATGGACCCTATGTAACACCATTTCGGTGTTATAGTAACACCGTTTTTATTGCAGTGTATCAGTGTGTTTCTAATAGGAAGTTATCTAGGAAATAAAAAGCCGTACAGTGTAGATTCTTATCTTTATGACCTTTCAGCAGATTTAAAAAATATTTCACAAAATGGTTTAGTGCTTCATAATGGTAGTTTTGATATAATTTTGAGAGCATTTATATGCGACACACCTGCCAGGGCTTTTATGTGAGAAATTTTTGGTCATAATGCTTTAATAGAATGCAGCAAAATGCTAGATATTAAAACAAATTAATCATGTTACTACTTTTAGCACCACATGGTCAATTCTTAGAACAGATCAGGATTTCTTAGAAAGAAAACAAAAAGATTTCCATAAAGGGTTACATAAAAATACTGCTAGTGAATTAGAATTGATAGGAACTAGGATGATAACCCAATTTCCCCTTGAGCCTATGCATTTAGTAGATTTAGGAGTTACACGCAAGATTTTACTTTCTCTTGTAAATAGGAAAAATACAGAAAAGATTGCGGATGAAAGAAAGAATCTTATATCATTAAGACTAGTGGCGCTAACAGGGTATATTCCAAAAGAATTTCAACGGAAGCCTAGATCGTTAGATGAGCTCTCAAGGTGGAAGGCAACAAAATTCCGTCTTTATACTGGAATTGTTGTTTTAAAAAATATTTTAAGCGATGATTTTTATTACTAATTTTCACTTCTTCATACAGCATATAGATTACTATCTGCACCTCAAAATTTTGCAGAGAATTTAGTAACTGCAAATGCATTGCTTGAGCTTTTTGTAGAAAATTTTCCTTCAGTTTTTGGTGAAAATAGTTTAACATTTAATGGCTTGCTTCATTTATGCGATTCTGTGAGGGACATGGGAATTGTTTGAAGCTTAAGTGCATATGATTTTGAGAACTTTATGCAGGAATTAAAAAAAAAAATTAGAAAACCTTCAAAAGTTTTGCAACAAATTAACAATAAGTTTACAGAAGCAGATATTGTTTTAAAGAAATGTTTAGCAGGATCAAAAAAAAAATAGATTTGGTAAAATAGTTAGTTACAAAATAGATAAGTTTTTTTTGAGTACGACTTCCCCAGATAATTTTTGTTGTATTGGGCCTTTCACGCCAATAAGGGTAACAGCATTTTGAGATAGAGATCAGGGATTAGTTGTAATGGCACAAACGCATCATGAGTACCCTTTTCATGGTTTTTTACACCATGCGTCAAGTGTGGTATGGTCCTTAACGTACACTACGTGAACATACCCACTTGACGTACGGTTGGCACCCCTGAGGTAACGAAGATGGCGGATCAACGTTGGCGAAGCAGCGCAGCGATCGGCCATCGTTCTTTTCCTGTCGAGCCATCAGCGAGGACGGTCGCAAGAGGAAATTAAAAAAAAAGCCAAGGAGCAAAAGCTCCAAACAACCAAAAGAAACTTAGGTAAAATAAAATAAATAAACTGCATTTTTTTAATATGGTATATATAATAAAAACAAATTAACTACAATATAGCATATAAACGAACAACAACAACTACAACACCTGCATCATCATCGTCAGCCACAGCCAACGGAGCCCTAGCGCTACCGCTGTGCGCTGCAACAACAACAACTACAACACCAGCATCATCATCGTCAGCCACAGCCAACGGAGCCCTAGCGCTACCGCTGTGCGCTGCAACAACAACAACTACAACACCAACATCTTCATCGTCAGCCACAGCCAACGGAGCCCTAGCGCTACCGCTGTGCGCTGCAACAACAAAAACTACAACACCAACATCTTCATCGTCAGCCACAGCCAACGGAGCCCTAGCGCTACCGCTGTGCGCTGCAACAACAACAACTACAACACCAACATCTTCATCGTCAGCCACAGCCAACGGAGCCCTAGCGCTACCGCTGTGCGCTGCAACAACAAAAACTACAACACCAACATCTTCATCGTCAGCCACAGCCAACGGAGCCCTAGCGCTACCGCTGTGCGCTGCAACAACAACAACTACAACACCAACATCTTCATCGTCAGCCACAGCCAACGGAGCCCTAGCGCTACCGCTGTGCGCTGCAACAACAAAAACTACAACACCAACATCTTCATCGTCAGCCACAGCCAACGGAGCCCTAGCGCTACCGCTGTGCGCTGCAACAACAACAACTACAACACCAACATCTTCATCGTCAGCCACAGCCAACGGAGCCCTAGCGCTACCGCTGTGCGCTGCAACAACAAAAACTACAACACCAACATCTTCATCGTCAGCCACAGCCAACGGAGCCCTAGCGCTACCGCTGTGCGCTGCAACAACAACAACTATAACACCAACATCTTCATCGTCAGCCACAGCCAACGGAGCCCTAGCGCTACCGCTGTGCGCTGCAACAACAACAACTACAACACCAACATCTTCATCGTCAGCCACAGCCAACGGAGCCCTAGCGCTACCGCTGTGCGCTGCAACAACCACAACTACAACACCAACATCTTCATCGTCAGCCACAGCCAACGGAGCCCTAGCGCTACCGCTGTGCGCTACAACAACAACACCAGCAGCATCATCTTAGAGACAACCATCACACCCCGGACAGGACCACCCCGACCAGGGAATGAGGTCGCCAGGTTTTTAAACAAAAACAGATATTATTTAAAAAATTTTTTTTTATTATTCTATATTTTTCATACTAAAAACAAAAACAGATATTATTTAAAAAATTTTTTTTATTATTCTATATTTTTCATACTAAAAACAAAAACAGATATTATTTAAAGTTTTTTATTATTTTTATAGTTTTTTCATAATTTAAACAAAAACAGAAATTACTTAAAAATTTTTTTATTATTTTATATTTTTCATAATTTAAACAAAAACAGATATTATTTAAAATTTTTTTATTATTTTTCATAATTTAAACAAAAACAGATATTATTTAAAATTTTTTATTATTTTATATTTTTCATAATTTAAACAAAAACAGATATTATATAAAATTTTTTATTATTTTATATTTTTCATAATTTAAATCTGAAACTAATAATTAACCTTAAACTGAAAACTAATATATATTTAATAGTTTAAACTTAAACGAAAGTTCTAAAATAAAGTCACCATCTAAACTAAAACGTAAATTTAAAATTTAAAAAAAAAAAACAAAAACTAAAAATAAAATTTCAATTTAAACTGAAACTAAAACTTAAATTGAAATAAAATCTACACTAAACTAGAACTAACATGGAAATTAAAACTAATATAAAAACTAATATAATTTTAATAATGTAAAACAATACAATAAAACTTAAAACGAAAACTTAAATTGAAATAAAAATCCACACTAAATTTGAAATTAAAGTATAACATAAATGTAAATCTAAACAAAACTAAAACTATATAGTAAAACTAATACTGAACCAAAATGTAAACTAAAATTACAATTTGAAAATATACTAAAAACGAAAAATTAAATTAAAATAAAACCAAAACTTAAACCGAAACTCAAATCAAAATAAAAAGTTAATATATTTAATATATATTTAATAATTTGAAAATAATATGAAATTTAAAAATCAAAATTAAGATAACACTAAAAATTAAACTACAATTTAAAATAAGCTAAAACTTAAAAGTAGCTTAAACTAAAACGTAAATTTCAATACTGAAGCGAAATGTAAACTAAAATTACCATTTTTGAATTGAAATGTATTTATCGATAAGTATATATGAAAAACTTAATTAGTAAGAGTAATCTCTGTTAGATGAAATAAGTACCTAATATGTACGTATATAATGTGTATTAAAAGCCCCATTTAAAGGAAAAAAAAAAAAACATGAACTAAGGTTATCATTTCAATGGTATAGGGATGGAAGATTAGTTCTGATTAGGGAGGATCCCAAAAATGTTCGCCCCGGATCCTCACGGTGGGTGGGATACGTGGGGCATGGGCCATACCATCCGGTCCATGAGCGTCGCGGTTGGGGTTGAGTGGAGGAGCAGGGCCCCCCTCTCATTCAAAAATTAAAAATTCGGTTTTTCTTTTTTTTTATTATTTACAGATACATGAGTTCACAGGTCGAGCTCCCCAAACTGTCATTCCGCACGAGAAATTTTTGTGTGCGGCAAAGGGGTGCTACCGGCCCAGAAACGAACCCCCCCACTTCCCGAACTGGCAGCACAGTGGCACGCAAGCTCGTGCGGGCCCTGGACGGTAGCACCCACAGGTGCGGTTGTGCGCGTACGCGGGTCGGCCGCCCTGGTTTTGTCTTTCGTCTGGCACAGAGACCAGGAGCGCCTCACAGGGCGCTCTCAAAACAAAACAAAAATTATAAAGACCAGGGCGACCGAATAGAAAAGCAAGCGGGCGCACGCCGAGGACGAAAAGCCGACCGCCACATAGTGGAAGGAGTAAGATTAACAAATTTGAAAAGTTTTTTGAAGAAACCTGTTGCCGCCGTTTAAAAACTAGCTGAGCAGTAAAGCTCCAATTTAATTTGCTTTATTTTCTTTTCTATCTCAATATGTATTCATACAAACTCTAATTTACATACAAGTTAGCATGTGTCAGCTAACTCCAATTCAACGAAACTATGCACGCGCATCCGCTCCAAACCGTTTCTGCAACGTAAGCGTCTGCTATCGTCTGTTTCACCTGAACTACAATAAGCAGCAAGCAGGAATAGCCTCAACAACAACAACAAGAAAAACATATGCTTCAGAACAACAACAACAACAACAACAACAACAACAACAACAACAACAACAACAACAACAACAACGACATCAGCGGTGACGACAACAGTGCACGAGTTACAGTACCAGCTAGTTACAGTACCAGCTATGATCAAAAGACCACCAAGCAACTACAGCAAATTACACCACCACTTTAAACAACAACAACAAATAGTTAAAGAAACCAGAAAATGCCGAGTCATAAACAATTAAATTTATTACTTTCTTAAGTGTGACAATTCTTCAGACTTTAAGTCGAACAACTTTCAATGTCAATAAATTTTAATGTCAAACTAAAGAAAAACGGTTAAATAGGAAATGTATTTAAAGTATTTCAAGCGGTCACTACGGGAAATAAAGTACACATGTTTCACTTTTTATATATTATTTACTTTAATTCAGAACACATGTTTAAATTAAATGTATGTATGTATTACACTCTTTTGTATTTACTTAAGCTAGAATTAATATTCAAAAAGGTTTCTTGTAACTTAACAGAATAAATAAAAATCAATCTGTTTATTTTAACTGAAGTAAAAGGTCTTTAATTTATTGAACTATAACTGGCGCAGTAGAAAAAAAAAACCCCTAAGTATACACGGCGGCTTACTGTGAAAAAAAACTTAGGAAAAAGAACCACAGCTCAAACTTCGAGGGAATATCGAAAAATAACCACAGCTCAAACTTCGAGGGAATATCGAAAAATAACCACAGCTCAAACTTCGAGGGAATATCGAAAAGAACCACAGCTCAAACTTCGAGGGAATATCGAAAAAGAACCACAGCTCAAACTTCGAGGGAATATTGAAACATTAGAACCATCAAGGATACTCTAAATAGAGGACAATAGAAATGCTGATCATTATAGCACAGGTGTAAGTAAATATTGAGAAGAAAATTATTTAATATTTTCGTGCATAATAATAAAATAGTGAATAAAAAGAAAATACAACGGGAATATTTTTTTAATAAATGACTAAAGGAAATAGGAGAACCTTCTTTCCTTACAACAAATTTTTCAGAAGCTTAAATTCAATACCAGAGAAGAAATAAGCTCAGACGAAGAATTAGATTTAAATCTTTTTGTACAAAACAATAATCGTACAATGGCTACTGGTAACAGCGGTAACGAAACTTTAATTACTCGTAGCATCTTCGATTCCTTAAGAATCCCGGATGCTATTAAAGATTTACCGCGCTACGACGGAAATCCGAAACTGTTGTATGAGTTTTTGAACACTTTGGTAATCAATCACAACAAAGGCATTCTGATCAGTCTAATCAAACCCGTCGCAGCACAGCGTTTCCAAGATATAACATGCATGAAGTACATGATTCACTTACCGTGACTGATAATTGCCAAGATAACCAATCTTTTTAGAAGCGTAAGCGCATCAGTAGCAACGACAACAATAACATTACAACAACAACAGCTTCAGCAACAATAACAGCAGGTAGAATAAGTTTATTAAAATTGTGTTAAGGGGGTCCTCTGGTAATCCGAAAAATTTTTTTTCGATTTTTTTTTTTCATATTTCTATTGCTCAGATACTCAAAAACATTTTCCCAAAAGGATTTTTCAAAAGGGGCTGGAATTGCCGATTAATATTCGTAAGTATTGTATTAAAAAAATATGTGTTAATGTCATTTGTGTGCCTCAAAATTGAAGTCAAAACTTTAAACGCGTTTTTCTCGAAACCATGTTTTTCAAAACTTTGCGCACGATAACTCAAACAGTTTTTGACCGATTTTGATATATGAGGCATGAAACGACGCAGAATTTACGCCGCTATAGCCCCTACCTCAAACTTGCCGAAAAAATAATGTTTACTATTTTTTTTCTACACTAGACTACAAAAAAAAAGGTCGAAATTCGATTTTTCATTTTCAAAGTGGCGGCTCCCCCCCTAAAAAAATTTCGATTTTTGTTTCCGAGGTAGGGGCTATAGGGACATTCATTCTAAGTAACTGAATATTTTTTTTTTTTCAGACGATGTTTTTCAGACGTGGGAAGAATGGAATCAATATTACAACCGGAACCCAATTTTATTCTTTTAATTAATATACCAAAAACATTAATAAGTTCTACTTGCAGCACCAAAACCCTCACAGTAAAAGGCACTGCACTGGTACATTTTCAAAACTGCGATGTCTCCATCAACAGCATTACCACAATGACGCTGACACTTTCTGGGATCAAGTACACATTCCTCTGTTACCTGGCAGCAATGTTTCAGCAAAATCAACAATTGAAACTCTAAGTCTACAAAAATTAAAAGACTTCAATATCCAAACGGACACCAAAGTAACCAACCTGAAAGTAATAACCACAACAGTACATTCGATCACAACAGCGTCAACATTTGCATGTACCATAATAGTCATTATCATCCTCATCGCAACTATCAAAAGAAAGAAAACCTACAAACAACATCTACCAACCCTGCAATCTTTCGCTCCAACCCCAACAACGTCATTGTGGCCGTCGCTCTATCTTAAGGGGGGAGGAGTTACGACACCCACAGCACTTACAACAACAACTACAATGCGACCACCACCAAAGCCGCAGAGGGTCAACGACCAAATATGCTGAGTAGTCACTAAGTAGCTAAGTGCACTTTTTATTTGTAATAATTTTATTGATTTTCTTTTTACGATTGCAACATTGTAATATCGCAATCAATTAAAATTAAGGCACTTTTAAATTGTTTATGTTAATTCTAAGAACTCCAAATATTTCATTGATTTTCTTTATCGACTGTTTTTATGATTGCAACATTGTAACGTTGTAATCAATTTAAAATAGGGCACAGTCAAATTTGTTTACATTAATTCTAGATATTCATTTTTGTTTAGCTTAAACTATTTTGTAAATGTAAGAATCTTATAAAAATTGTTAAGAAGTAGAAATAAAATTCAGATTATATTCAACAGCAAAAGAAACAGTGTTTTTTTTAAACTCCGGGTTTCTACCTTATTTAACTCGCGCATACCATTTATGCTGACGGCATGTCTACAGTGCATCCGTTCACATGCACATCGTGGGATCGCTGCGTCATCAAAATGAAACAACAATAAACAAGCAGAGCAGAGAATAAGTTAGAATAATAAGTATAAAAATTGTTAAGCTTTAGTTTAGAAAAAGAACTCAATAAAAACGGATCAGAGTTTTCTCTGACGCACTTTTTTAAAAAGATAAATTATAAATAATATCTTTAACTGGCGCCCGAGCAGAGGGACCCGGAAAAGCGGTAAAGTCCTTAAAAAGCACAAGTATTCGCTCCGGGAATAAAAATAAAAATAAAGTAACATTAAAAAGAAGAAAAATTAAAATTAAAGTGAAAATTAAAAAGAAGAATTAAATTAAAAAATAAAAATTAAAGTTGAAGTGAACACTAAGAAGGAAAATTATAATTAAAAAAGAGAAATTCAAATTAAAGTGACACTAAAAAGAAAAATTAAGAAAGGAAAATTAGTATTACAGTGAACACTAACAAAAAGATTTAAATTAAAAATTAAAATTAAAGTGAACACTAAAAATAAATATTAAATAAAAAAATAAAAATTAAAATAAAAAGTGAACACTAAAAAGAAAAATAAAAATTAAAAAAGAAAAATTAAGATTTAAGTGAACACTAAAAAGAAAAATTTAATCGGAAAAGAAAAAATTAAAATTGAACACTAAGACAAATTAAATTAAAAAAGAAAAAATAAAAAAGCGAGCATTGAAACGATTAACGATTTGAACATCGAATTTAATTGAAAGGAACCATTGAATACAACTTTAATAGAAGAATGGTGCTCATCATCTTTAACTTGATAGTGACACTCTGTGTAGCTGACGTGCAAATCTTGGATTATACAAGCTCCGAAGTAGCAACCATTAATACAGGACTTGCCAAGCTACAAACGGGAACGTCTAGACTAATCCACATCATAGATACAGAAAATTTCCAGAATGCAATAGACAAATTAAATTCAACAATACACGCTAAGATTGCAACCCACAATCCCATCCTTCCCTTCCTGCACAATGAAATAGAGAAAACGCAAAGTTACATAAACAGACTTAAAGTTAAGTCTAGAAATAATCGATATAAGAGACATATTGATATGATAGGGACTGCCTGGAAATGGATATCAGGTAGCCCAGATCATAAAGATTTTGAGATTATAAAAGCTAAGATTAATAACGCTTTACAGAACAATAATAACCAAGTCGTAATAAATAAATTAATTATTGAAAAAATTAATAATATAACAATGCTGTCCAATAATGTCATTAAAAATGAAGATAATATTCAACAAGTAATTGGAATAATTACAATGTATCAGATACAAATATTAAAAGAGGAAATGGTAAATTTAATTAATGCCATTCAGTGGTCGAAAGCAAATGTCAGTAATTCCCACATTTTGGGAAACGAAGAAATTAAAAAAATTAAGGAAGTAATAGAAAATGATAATATTCCGTATATTAATTTAGAAGAAACAATGCAATATGCAGATGTAAGCATTGCAACTCACGATTCTATGTTGATTTATATAATGAAAATTCCAATAACAGATGAAAAATTATGTGAAGAAATACTTTTAAAACCTATAAGAAAGGGTAAATTAATAAATAAAATTGAATGTGAAAAAATTTTAAAATGCGAAAATAAGATTTTAAATATTAAAAATAATTGTAGAATTATAGAAAATCTAAAACTTTGTAGTTATAAAGACGTTATAGATATAAGCAACTCATCCTGCATACCTCATTTACTAAATGGCGAACCGACAACTTGTACGCACATTAACAATCAACATATTCCAATAATAGATAGTATTGCACCTGGAATAATCCTACTTAATCAATTCGAAGGAAGATTATTAATCAACGAAAAACCAATGGACCTAAACGGAAGCTATGTCTTACAGTACAACAATGCAACTATAGAAATAGGCGCACAACGATATGCAGCCAAGGATTCTGTTGGATACAAACCGCTACCAGCGATTCTTCAACCAACGAAGATAGCAGAGAAAATCTAAGAAATACTTACTTTAGAAAGTATTAAAGAACTCCATATCGAAAATACTAAACACATAGATTTGCTAAAAAGGAAGAATCACCTCAACCTAACAATAAATTTCGGATTGATATTAATTGTAATATGTTCAACATTAATACTGCTCATGAAAATATGTTGGTCGAAAAGAAAACATCCTATAAACATAACCAACGTTATTCAGGATCAACCACCAGTCCCCACATCTAGGACCATAGAAATTCAGGATATTCCCAACTTATGGATTCCGAACGAGGACGTTCGCACTTAAGGAGGGAAGAGTTAACTTCATTCATTCCAAAAACTAGCGACACGCGAGTTACGTCACCCACTCCAACAACAACAACTATCAGCCCACCCAAGCCACCAAGAATTATGCAGAGTAGGCAAAAAGATATAGGTTATTTGTATTTGTATTTTATTTTTATTTTTGCTTATGTGATTACAACATTGTAACTTACTTTGTATTCTTTAGAAATTATGTTGCAATCAATAAGTAGATTTTTATTTTGCTTATTTTATATTGTTTATGTGATTGCAACATAGTAACTATTTTGCTTATTTTATTTTGCTTATTTTATTTTATTTATGTGAATGCAACATAGTAACTTACTTTGTATTCTTTTGAAATTATGTTTTCAATCAATAAATAGGTTACATTGTAGTTGCTTAAATTAATTCTAAGATTGGAAGTTGTAATTAAGACAGAAGAAATATTAAAGTTCAGTTCAGTTCGAACTTCGAACATTCAAAGAAAATAGTTGTGTTTTTTTTAGAACATATAACGTTCGAATACGTAATTGGCGCAGTCTACGGTCCGGGTTCGGTTCATTGTGTGTGATTTTTGAAGTAAAAGAAAAACTTAAACGTGAAAAATATCGCAAGCAAAATATAACTTTGGTGTAACAAAAATTGTGAGGGCATATCACAATATCTCGGAAAAGTGCTACACTGCGAGTGAATATCGCAAGTACAAACCGAGATTGCACAAAGCTATAAAATAATACAACATTTTTACGAAAAACTTAAACAAAATATAACTCTGGTGTAACAAAAATTGTGAGGGCATATAACAATATCTCGGAAAAGTACTACACTGCGAGTGAATATCGCAAGTATAAACCGAGATTGCACAAAGCTATAAAAAATAAAAACAATTAATTCTAACACAACGAACCTGGAGTTTTAACTCCTTAAGAACCCGAAGAACCTATCAACTCCCCGGAAATCAACGAATACATCAAATGGCCATAATTCGAGGAATTCTTTTCAGCTACCTATTACATACGGTGGCAACACAATATTTCCATTCACAGAAGTTAACAAATGACCAAAACATCATTCAAATTAAACTCGGACCTTGCAGAATAATACGTAATCATTTCAACTTACTGCATATTGTTAATCTAACGGAATATGAAAATAACTTGGACGGAATCTCACAAGTACTGAGAAAATTTGAAACACATACCTCCTTAAAAATACCACTTAGAATATCTAACCAAAAATTCACCGACCTCAAGACGACGTTACTATCATTACTACCCACAAAAAGACACAAACGAGGACTTATAAATGGATTGGGTACAACGATTAAATTCATTACAGGAAATATGGACGCAAACGACGCAAACAGACTTAACAACGAAATATTAAAATTACACAGAGACCAATCAGATACAGAAAACTATACCAAACAACAACATATCGCTCATTTGCTCGAATAACGTCATAACACAAAAAAGTCGATATTTGAGTTAATGATGCAGAAATGTGTATTTAAACATGATCTCTGATCTGTCAAAATATGGTATTGCTATCTTATTTACTCATTACGTGGCAGCAAAAAATGCCGTTATTTCGTTTGGCACCTTACTCTCTTTATTATTTGCAAGAACGTCTTATCTCAGTTGCGCATCGATCGTTTGAGTGAAAGCACGCTTTAGTTATCAGGAAAAGTGACATATTATAAGTAGTGACATTATTTTTGGAAAAGTATGTATATTTTTATCGTTGTTAATATTCATGAATATTGTGTTATTGTGAGTTATGCCAGTGTAATTGAAAAAAGTTCTTTAAACCAAGCTCGTCATAACGCAACATGTGTCGTTATTGATAAAAAAAAGTATTGTGAAGATTTACCTTATTTTTGTTATGCCGTTATTGTTGATAACATGAGTTGTAATAACAAGATATATTTAGAAATTACAAACAATGTGCCGTTCTAGTCGAAAATATAGTTTACTGTACAAGATTTGGGCTGTGTATAATTCATAATGATACGTTGTTGTTGATTAAATTTTGTGTGTATAAAATGTAGTTAAATATTTTCAGATCATCTCTAGATGTCCACCGCTGGAAACTCTTCATATTCATCATCATCTAGGAACTCATCTTCCTTTTTAGAAGACTTTGACAATTCCGAAGATGACAAAAATTACTTACCCGAGAGCGATAATAACAGTGATAGTGATGACGAAAAATGCAAAAAAAAGACTACTTCAACTACTGCATTGAAATCGTTTCTGAAGGAGTGTGTGCATGAAGAAACGGATAGTAATGAAATAATTTTTGAAAATATCACTGAAATTCCTAACATTGGTAATGATGAATCAGGCCCAAGCACATCCAACAAGAAATCAAATACTGAAAACTCATCCTTAAATACATCGGAATTAACTATATTAACAAGTCCAGTTAAAAAGGGAAGAAAGAGAAAAATAAACCAGAGTAGTTGGAAGCAAGCTTTAAGAAAGAAGAAAAGAAACAGTGGAAAAGAGTATGAAACACACACAAAAAACAAAACTATTAGGGCTGAAAGACAAATAAAATCTATGTGTCCCGAAAGCTGCAAGTTTGCGTGTTCAACTAAATTCACCGAAGATGAAAGGAAGCATTTGTTTTCTTCTTTTTGGGCACTATCCGACATCGAATATCAGCGACAATTTATTGCGAATTCTATGAAAATAGTTGAGCCACAATACCGCTACATTCGTATTGGAGGTACGAGAGCACAAAGGCAAAAGAATGCTGCATATTATTTCAGACGTGGCGATGAGGAAGAGCGTGTTTGCAAATTATTCTTCCAAAACACGTTAGATATAACAAACCGTACAATTCGTACAGTGTTCGAAAAAAGATATAAGGTTGCCGATAATGTTCTAGAGCCCGATCAAAGAGGAAAACATGGAAAGCAAAAAACTCTCGATCCAAAAATAAAATCTGGTATTAAAGAATTTGTGGACTCAATACCGAAAATTGAAAGTCACTATACTCGTGCAAATACTTCAAAAACATTCATTGATGGGAGCAAATCGATTGTCTCTCTTCATAAGGACTATGTGGATGTATGTAAAGCAAAAAACGAAGCGTTTGCGAACTATGTATATTTTTACCGTATATTTACTCAGAATTTCAATATATCTTTCTTTGTACCAAAAAAAGATCTTTGCGAAATATGCACAACTTATAATAACATGGACGAAAATGAAAAAAAAAGTAATCAAGAAATGTATGACCTTCATCAGAATGAAAAGAATTTGTCAAGAGAAGAAAAAAGAAATGACAAGGAGAAAGAAAACGTTTTTGTGGCTGTGTATGATTTGCAAGCCGTTATGCCTTTGCCTAAGGGTGAGGTATCAGCTTTTTATTATAAATCAAAACTTAATGTATATAATTTCACAATCTATGACATCAAAACTAATAAATGTGAGTGCTTTGTTTGGGACGAATCGAACGGAAACCGTGGAGTTAATGAATTGGGCACTTGCGTACTTAAATACCTAGAAAATTTGTCGAAAACAAATGACGCTGAAATTATATTTTACTCTGACAATTGTGCTGGTCAACAAAAAAATAAATTCATGATTGCTTTATACCTCTACGCCATCCATTATTTGGGAATAAAATCAATAACACATAAGTTTTTAATAAAAGGTCATACCCAAAATGAAGGAGATTCAGCCCATTCCTTAATAGAAAGGGAAACAAAAAGAATGTTAAAGAGTGGTCCCATTTACACGACGGAGTCCTATATTTCGATTATACGATCAGCAAAAAAGAAAGGTGATCCATTTCATGTTAACGAATTCTGTTTTGATAATTTTTGGGATTTAAAAACACTTGCAACTGACATTGGACCTTTAAATATGTCTGAGTTGAAATTGTCAAATGTTAAGGTGCTTCAAGTAAGACGCGAATCACCGATGTCAGTTTTTTACAAAACTTCCTACACTGAAAGTGATTTCAAAAACGCTACTGTTATCAGAAGACAAAAAAAGAAAGATAATATTGTTGTCAGCTTAAGCAAAGCTTTCTTCAAAAAACCAGAACTTTCAAAAAAGAAGAAAGACGATTTGATTGATTTGCTTAATAAGAAACTTATCCCACCGTTTTACAGACCATTCTACGAGAATTTATAATTTTTTTTAATTAAGAAACAAAATTTAAGTTCCATTTTATCATATTTTGAAATGTTTTTTAGTTACAAGCCTATGAATTCAATTATTATTATTGTTTAGATGATATGATCAATAAAAACAAAGTTCCTTTTATTTTTATGTTGGCATTTATTATTTAGTACAATTGTAATGTTTAATAGCATTAAGAGTAATGTGTTTTTTGCTAGTAATAACGACACATTCTTATTTATGACAACATAATGGATGTATTTTTGCAAAAAGAACGTCATAATCCAAAGTCGCAAAGGTTTTTGTTTGATATAATCGATTAAAATAATAAAAAACACCGATTCATGCATACTTATGTTGAAACAGTTTAATAGTGCATCCGTTTTCTAGGAGTTCCCTGACTTTTAGTAAATTCCTTAAATGTGACAACACAATAAAAACTTTAAATGCGTTTTCTGCAAAATGACGTTTTTTGAGTTATGACGTTATTCGAGCAAATGAGCGATATAATAAATGAGCAAATGATACAAAGACTTAAAAACATAACAACTTATATTAATGTAGAGCAAAACTATTTAAATTCCTATTTAGAAAGTTTATCAAATAAAATTCAGAAACAAAATAACATCATTGAAGAAACTCAATATATAAATCAAATCAACTATAATATGGATATTCTTAATAGCCATTTAAAAGATATTTCACAAACGATTACTTTAGCGAAATTAAATATTATTTCTAATTTCATTCTCAACACGGAAGAAATTAAAACTATACGCAAATTACTAGAATATGAACAAATTGAATTAATCTCTAATGAACATATGTATAACTTATTAGATCTTCAAGCTTATTATAATAATTCGAATATAATTTTTAACGTAAAAATACCACAAGTAGAAAACTATGATTATAAATTCTACAACATTATTCCACTACCCATAAATCACACAAAACAAATTATAACTAAGCCTTATGTAGCTTATAATGATAGGAAAATTCAGTTCTTCGACAAGGTATGCCAAAAGGTAGAAAATATCTACTACTGCAAAAATCCAATCAACGAAGTCGCGACGGAAAATTCAACCTGTATAGGCGCAATATTTAATATGACCCAGCTGTCATCTTAACGAGATGGAGTTAGCAACCACAATCTACCAACCTACAGCGAACCTTATCTTATTATTTAATATACCACAAACATTAATTAAATATAATTGCAGTAATCCAAAAGAGTTGACGGTAGAGGGCACCATTATGATCACCTTCAAAAATTGCACCGTGGAAATTAATGGCATAACTTATACAGACTCCTTCGAAATATTTTGGGATGAGGTCAAACTAATACTACCACCAAACCAGCAGATTCAACCCAAATCGATTTCATCATCTATAACGCTACCTAAACTACAAGAATTCAACTTTAAACATAATACATCCATTGCAGAACTACAATATGAAAGCAAAACGATAGCAATTTCCACCATGACCGCAGGTTTCATCTTAGCAATCTTAACAACAATCGGAATTATATTGGGAATAAGGAGAAAAACCATCTTCAAACTTTTCTACACGTTTGTCAATTCAAAACGAAAAACCTCCAGTTTCCCACCTCTTATGAAATTTAATCATGATGATGCATCTTGCGACGTCGATATTTCCAACATGTTTGCAAACTTCTTTAAAACAACCTACTCCGATATACCATTGAGCATGAGTCTTGAATATCCTTACCTACCACCAGTTAACTCTTTTGAAACCCCCGTAATAGATTCTAATATAGTTATGCATTATCTTCAACAAGTTAAATCTTCTTTTACTACTGGTCCTGACGAAATCCCGAGCTGCATTTTAAAACATTGTTCTAATAGTTTGTGTTCTCCCCTATCAAAAATTTTTAACTCATCCTTGCACATCGGTAATTTTCCCAATATATGGAGAAAATCTTATATAATACCTCTTCATAAATCCGGTTCAAAAATTGTTGTTTCCAATTACCGAGGTATCGCAAAACTAAGCGCAATCCCTAAGTTATTTGAGAAAATTATAACTGATCAAATAACCCACGTCGTATCTTCCTCCATTTCCACCTCTCAACATGGTTTCTTAAAGGGAAAATCTACGATAACTAACCTCTTGGAGTTTACTACGCGTGTCATTAAAGGTTTTACTTTAGGACGACAGACTGACGTTATTTATACAGACTTTAGCAAAGCTTTCGATAGTGTTAATCATTATCTTCTTCTGAAAAAGCTTCATCTAATTGGGTTTCCCGTCAAACTATTACACTGGATTAAATCGTACTTGTCGAATCGTTCGCAAAAAGTTTTATATAAGAATTCTATGTCAAAAAATATTTTGGTCACATCAGGTGTTCCTCAGGGAAGTCATCTTGGTCCGGTTTTATTTTTACTGTTTATAAATGACCTTCCTTCTGTAATAAAACACTGTAACGTCTTAATGTACGCCGATGACGTAAAACTTTTTCTAACTTGCAAATCGCCTGAAGAACAACAACTCTTACAATCCGATTTAAATAGTCGAGTGGAGTGGTGTAATTTAAACCTTTTAAAATTAAACTTAAAAAAATGTAAGCAAATGACATTCTCACGTCGAATTGCTAATAGTATAAATTGCACTATAAATAATACTAACTTAGAAATTGTACACAGTTTTCTTGATTTAGGTGTAATTATGGATCCTAAACTTCGTTTCAATCTTCAAGTTAATTTGGTGGTAAATAAGGCTAGAGGTGTCCTTGGTTTCATTAAAAGATGGGCTAAAGAATTCAACGATCCTTTCACTACTAAGATACTTTATACCTCTCTTGTTAGACCAATTCTTGAATATGCATCTGTAATATGGAACCCTCAATACAATGTCCACATCGATGCATTAGAATCGGTCAGAAAACAATTCTTACTTTTTGCTTTACATTATCGTTGGAACCCCAACATTATTCTACCCCCTTATGAAACCCGCCTTAAAATTATTTCCCTGCCTTCCTTAAGAAGCAGAAGAATTATGCTAAATGTCTCCTTTTTATACAAATTACTCAGTGGTGATATAGTCTCACATTACCTCCTTTCTTCATTAAACTTCAACATCCCTAGGAGCGCAGCCAGACATTTCCAGCTTTTTAAGTTGAGTCAGTGCACTTCTAATTATGCCCTTCACGACCCTTTGCGATGTATGTGTAGTGATTTCAATGGCAACTTGAACTTGATAAATTTTTCTGACTCGGTGGATGTCTTAAAACGTAAAATGATATTACATTTGAATACTTAACGCATTCATTGCGATAACAAATATAGCTCGCGATAATTGTGTAGATTTTACGATTTAACATATAAGCATTATCGAATTTGATAAATACTTTAAGTTTTCGTGATTGATGGGCCAATGTTTTTTTTTTAAACAAACTCAAAATTATCCTCATTATTGCTTGTGCTCATCGTTGCAAAAAAAAAAAATTAACAAGAACAAGCAAAGCACTCTGACAAAACTAAATTGATGTGCAAAACAAAAACAAATCATATGTGTTTTTGTGTTACACAAGTAACGGGACAATCATCTCAAGTTCAGCCTCGTCGAGTGAGGCTTTGTTTTTGTTGCCATTGCATGCAATTCTTGTTGTTAAATCGAGTTAGAAATTTGGTGAATGTCTGTTTTGTTGTTGTTGTTTTTTGTACGTGTTGTTGTTTTTACAAATGTGCAAACACAAATTTGATAGAATAAAACTGAGCTGAGCCAACTGTGCTCCTAGAAGCTCATGTCTGCATTAAAACTTCAAGGTTCAATGTGTTTTTCAAACTTATTTAGAGCATGATACAATTATACAAGGTAGGAGTGACAACTTGCTTTTTTCTCACCAGTACCTTGCAGCGACTGTCATTTGCCTGTATATTTTGTTTTCTAACAGGTTGGCTGATAAGTCCCCGGTCTGACACATAGATGGCGTCGCTAGTATTAAATGAATATTATTTTTATATAGTACCAACCTTCAAATGATTCGTGTCAAAATTTGACGTCTGTAAGTCAATTAGTTTGTGAGATAGAGCGTTTTTTGTGAAGCAACTTTTGTTATTGTGAAAAAAATGGAAAAAAAGGAATTTCGTGTTTTGATAAAATACTGTTTTCTGAAGGGAAAAAATACAGTGGAAGCAAAAACTTGGCTTGATAATGAGTTTCCGGACTCTGCCCCAGGGAAATCAACAATAATTGATTGGTATGCAAAATTCAAGCGTGGTGAAATGAGCACGGAGGACGGTGAACGCAGTGGACGCCCGAAAGAGGTGGTTACCGACGAAAACATCAAAAAAATCCACAAAATGATTTTGAATGACCGTAAAATGAAGTTGATCGAGATAGCAGAGGCCTTAAAGATATCAAAGCAACGTGTTGGTCATATCATTCATCAATATTTGGATATGCGGAAGCTCTGTGCAAAATGGGTGCCGCGCGAGCTCACATTTGACCAAAAACAACAACGTGTTGATGATTCTGAGCGGTGTTTGCAGCTGTTAACTCGTAATACACCCGAGTTTTTGCGTCGATATGTGACAATGGATGAAACATGGCTCCATCACTACACTCCTGAGTCCAATCGACAGTCGGCTGAGTGGACAGCGACCGTTGAACCGTCTCCGAAGCGTGGAAAGACTCAAAAGTCCGCTAGCAAAGTCATGGCCTCTGTTTTTTGGGATGCGCATGGAATAATTTTTATCGATTATCTTGAGAAGGGAAAAACCATCAACAGTGACTATTATACGGCGTTATTGGAGCGTTTGAAGGTCGAAATCGCGGCAAAACGGCCCCATATGAAGAAGAAAAAAGTGTTGTTCCACCAAGACAACGCACCGTGCCACAAGTCATTGAGAACGATGGCAAAAATTCATGGATTGGGCTTCGAATTGCTTCCCCACCCACCGTATTCTCCAGATCTGGCCCCCAGCGACTTTTTCTTGTTCTCAGACCTCAAAAGGATGCTCGCAGGGAAAAAATTTGGCTGCAATGAAGAGGTGATCGCCGAAACTGAGGCCTATTTTGAGGCAAAACCGAAGGAGTACTACCAAAATGGTATCAAAAAATTGGAAGGTCGTTATAATCGTTGTATCGCTCTTGAAGGGAACTATGTTGAATAATAAAAACGAATTTTGACAAAAAAATGTGTTTTTCTTTGTTAGACCGGGGACTTTCAGCCAACCTGTTATTTTCTTTTCTTCTTTTTTCGTTCTCCAATTTATACTATTTTTGACAGTTAGCGCAAGACGAAAAAACTGTCACTCCTACCTTGTATAATTGTATCATGATTTAGAGTATGTTAATTTTTAGTCATTTGCAGTAAGTAGTCCAATAAAAAAGACTTTTTAAGTTTTAGATGAGTGTGATATTCCAGCCGACAATTTCAAGCAAATTAATAATAATTTAGGTGCAGAGATACCGCTGGAAAGTTTGATTGATGTGATCAATCAGTATGCCAACTCGGCATCATTTTATTTTAGAAATTGAAGGTAATAAAAAAAACATAATTGATATTTTACTCAATTGACTAAATAAGATGATTCATTTCAAGTTATTACGTCAATGTAATAATATCTGTAAATTTATTTATTTATCATCATTATTGCAGAAAAACAAAGCTTACAAAGACTTGGTGACCTAAAGCGCTCCAAAGCTGCGATTGGAGCAAATAATATTATAAATAAAGAGGGGAATATATATACCATTTTCAAAAGTTTAATTTTACTTATACAAGTCTTCATTAAATCAAAAATATAGAGAGGAAGCCCTCGAGTTTTTATATCTAGACTTAACGGACCACTCTGCGATATTCTCTTTTCATCGAGACCAACGGATATGCCAACAGCTCTAGCGCTTGCCCAGGAGCTAGAGTCCAACCAAGCTCGATCTCGGTTCGCACAGACTTTTGGATATCGTAATCAACACATCTTAGGTCCTCAAACCTCACCCATTATCAGAGGGTAACTAACGCGCAACCACGTCCAACACCGATGGATATGGACCCCACTTCCTCAAGATTTAGATATAGTAGGTCAGTTGAGCCCAATCCATTTAAAAATTTCGGAAGACCCTTCCAAACCTCTCCTGGAAATAACAATACCGCTCCAGGAGTCTTTCGCAATACTCCACCCAATTTAAGGACTAATAGAAATAACTTCAATCCTCAAGTGACTACTGCACAAAAAAGACCATATGAATCAGATCGTCAACAAATGGCCAAACTACAAAGAATTAACCAACTCAACCACGAACGCACTGACACGGACATACCTTGATTTTATATTCCCACGATCCCCTATTTTCCCAACGAAGGCGAGGATAAGGAGTTAGATGTAGACGGCGATATCCTTGATGAGGATATTGAGAATGAAGCTGCTGACGAAGTTAATTTTTTAGGGGTAGGTCCCTACTCCCCTATGTGGGAAGGACGTTAGCAGGAAAATTTCTTTAATTTTGAGTGGATACTGGTGCCGCTAAAAACTACGTAAAACGACTCGATGGCCTGAAGGGCATTAAACCAGTAGAAAAAGAATTTTCATTGCATTCAATTCATGGATCTAATCCGATAAAGGAGAGGTGTTTTATTAACTTTTGGGATACAAACGCAACTTTTTATATTTTACCTGACATTGGAAGTTTTGATGGAATAATAGGTCTCGATTTTTTGCGCGAAATAGAAGCAAAGCTAGACCTTACAAAAGGAACCATTCTACACAGGGATGGTGAAGAACAACTGCTTTATTTCTATTGTAATGATGTTAATTACATATCATTTCCAAATGAACCAATTCCTGAAGAAATTCGTAACGGGTTTACTTTTTTAATTCAGCGTCATGAAGACGTATTTCTGATCCCAACAAATCCCTACCTTTTAGCACAAATGTGATCGCTACTATCAGGACAACTGATAATGAGCTAATCTACTCGAAATCATATCCGTACCCTATTGCGGCGGCGGAGTTTGTCAACAAAGAAGTGAATGTACTTCTAGTTAATGGGATTATAAGACCTTTTAGACTAAAAGTGAGCTCTTCAGCTCTTGTTTTTTTTTTTTTTTAATAAAATTAGTTTTTATTTCGATCAAACGTTTTAAAGATAAATTTTTCGTTTTTAATGATTATAGAATTTTAGAATAAGTAAATGTACATATTACATAAAAACTGCTATATTAGGTTTTTAAATTTGTAAAATGTAAAATTAATGTAAAATTAAAGCTAGTAGTATCTTTTTTAAGGCGTAAAATTTCAGTCACGTTTCCCTCATCCTGTGTCCAGAATCCTCAAGATGGTCAAAAATCAAGTTTTTAATAGGATGAAGTATATCTGATTGATGTTAGTATAAATAAAGTTGCTCCTACAACAAAAAGTGTCCAACAACTCCTGAAACAGAAATGTCCATCCTGGTCGACAAAGGATTAGGTAGAGTTCTTTTTAATGGTGTAAAATTTCACTCAGGTTTCCCTCATCCTGTGTCCTGTGTCCTGAATCCTCAAGATGGTAAAAAATCAAGTTTTTAATAGGATGAAGTATATCTGATTGATGCTAGTATAAATAAAGTTACTCCTACAGCAAAAAGTGTCCAACAACTCCTGAAACAGAAACGTCCAGAATCCTCAAGATGGTCAAAAATCATGTTTTTAATAGGATGAAGTATATCGGATTGATGTTAGTATAAATAAAGTTGCTCCTACAACAAAGTGTCTAACAACTCCTGAAACAGAAATGTCCATTTTGGTCGACAAAGGATTAGGTAGAGTTATTTTTAATGGTGTAAAATTTCACTCAGGTTTACCTCATCCTGTATCCAGAATCCTCAAGATGGTCAAAAATCAAGTTTTTAATAGGATGAAGTATATCTGATTGATTCTAAAATAAATAAAGTTACTCCTACAACAAAAAGTGTCCAACAACTCCTGAAACAGAAATGTCCAGAATCCTCAAGATGGTCAAAAATCAAGTTTTTAATAAGATGAAGTATATCTGATTGATGTTAGTATAAATAAAGTTACTCCTACAACAAAAAGTGCCCAACAACTCCTGAAACAGAAATGTCCATCTTGGTCGACAAAGGATTAGGTAGAGTTCTTTTTAATGGTGTAAAATTTCACTCAGGTTTCCCTCATCCTGTGTCCTGAATCCTCAAGATGGTAAAAAATCAAGTTTTTAATAGGATGAAGTATATCTGATTGATGCTAGTATAAATAAAGTTACTCCTACAGCAAAAAGTGTCCAACAACTGCTGAAACAGAAATGTCCAGAATCCTCAAGATGGTCAAAAATCATGTTTTTAATAGGATGAAGTATATCGGATTGATTTTAATATAAATAAAGTTGCTCCTACAACAAAGTGTCTAACAACTCCTGAAACAGAAATGTCCATTTTGGTCGACAAAGGATTAGGTAGAGTTCTTTTTAATGGTGTAAAATTTCACTCAGGTTTCCCTCATCCTGTGTCCATAATCCTCAAGATGGTCAAAAATCAAATTTTTAATAGGATGAAGTATATCTGATTGATGCTAGTATAAATAAAGTTGCTCCTACAACAAAAAGTGTCCAACAACTCCTGAAACAGAAATGTCCAGAGTCCTCAAGATGGTAAAAAATCAAGTTTTTAATAGGATGAAGTATATCTGATTGATGCTAGTATAAATAAAGTTGCTCCTACAACAAAAAGTGTCCAACAACTCCTGAAACAGAAATGTCCATCTTGGTCGACAAAGGATTAGGTCTAAAAGTGAGCTCTTCAGCTCTTGTTTTTTTATTAATATTCTCAAACTAAGCTCGGCTCTTTAGCCATAAACTAACAAAGCGAGGCTCAATAGCCATCAAAAATAGCGTATTGGTGCGCTTAAACGCCAACCGTTCATCACGACAGGTCATTTTCGTGATTAACGGAAAACTTCTATTTTCTCTATCAAACATTAACACCAAACCTTACACCATTTACTTTCTTATTTGATTTTGTTGCCACTAAGGGCCAGTTTTTCAGTGCGGTTTTAAACTCTAGTCAAATTAAACCGAGCTTAACTCACCAAAAAGGGACGTTAAAATTCGGTTTAACTAGATATTGTAGCATTCATTTAAGTTGAATTGACTTAAATTATCATATAATGTGTTTTTATTTTGCTTAAACCGAGTTTAAACGTCCAATTTTGGTGAGTTAACCTCGGTTTAATTTGACTAGAGTTTAAACCAGCACTGAAAAACTGGCCCTAAATCGGTTCTACTTGACACCAAAACCTTTTTACGACCCCACACTAATTTATTAATGTATTTTGTTTCTTTTTAAAAACTCACGACCCCACCTAATTTATTAATGTATTTTATTTCTTTTTAAAAACTCAACTGCTTTCGCCTCTAATGGCGAAATTAATGTATTTGGCCTCTAATGTACTTACTAAAAAATATTGTACTAATTGTATTAAATGAAAAAATGAATAAATACTACTACTACTACTAAAAAAAAATATACGTTTTTTAAGCTAAACGAATCCTCGCTTCCTTATGTTAACTTTAAGTTAAGCAATGGAAAAATTATCAGAATTCTTCTAGATACAGGATCGAACAAAAACTATGCTCAATCAAACCTAACAAATAATCCAATTCAAAACGTAAATCCTTTCTATGATAATTCAGTAGGCGGACCCGTAAAATTACTCACCATGCAAATGCACATCTTTTCGGTAATAACGAAATTCCCATTAAATTTTTTTACTTCCAACTCTAAAATCGTTTCACGCTATAATAGGCAATGACAGCCTCAAACAACTTTCAGCAGTAATATAGACAGAACATAACTATATGGTAATCAGAGGCGGCACAAAAATAAAAATTAAACTCACGTGATGTAAATAATATTAATATCAGAACTGATCATATGAAAATCCAACAGAAAAAGTCAATAACTTCTGTTGTAAAAAAATTCCCTACTTTGTTTTCCGATCCAGACGAAAAATTACCTATACTACTTCAGTAGTAGGAGAAATTCGGACAAAATCAGATCCACCCATCTATACTAGATCTTATCCTTATGCCATGTCACTCAAATCAGAAATAGAAAGTCAAGTTAATAAGCTACTTCATGATAGTATTATCAGACCATCACGATCACCATACAATTCACCGGTGTGGATTGTTCAGAAAAAACCATACTCTTTAGGAAATAAACAATATAGAATGGTCATAGACTACCGTAAATTAAATGAAAATACTATCGCAGACCGCTATCCTATCCCTGAAATTCAGGAAATACTTGCTTAGTTAGGTAATATGTTGAAATTGTATAAGCTAAAAATATTTCATCTGGCAACTCTTGCATAATGTTTTTACATTCTCTCTGTTACCTCTTAAGTTTCGGTTTGTGCATTCATTTTTTAGTTTTCAATAAACCATCAACTAACACACTACGTGCCTCGTTTGTTTTATTTCCTACAAAGGTTATGGGCCCAGGGCATGCGTTTTTGTTTTAAAAACTCAATTAAATTTTAGAGTATTAATTTCGTGGGCGAATTTCAACCACTTATTATCAAAATGGGTATGTCGCTTCAAATAGAAAAACTTGGAGAAGACAATTATGACGTGTGGTGCATGTCTATGCGTAGCATGCTAATTACATCAGATTTATGGAGTGTTGTATGCGGTGCATTTCTTAGAAATGAAGGTGTTGCTGCAGAGGCTACAAAATGGGACATAGTTGACCAAAAGGCGCAAGCATACATCATTTTAAATGTGAAACCAATGCAGTTGATGCACATCAAGTAATGTACAACCAGCGCTGCCGCGTGGAAAAAATTGCATGATATGCATTTACCTATTGGCCCGATCAGAAAAGTACAATTATACAAAAAACTTTTGCGTTTAAATATGCAGCAGGGAGACAATCTTGTTCAATATGTTAATTCATTCATCGAAACAATCTTAAAATTGGCCGATTTGGACATAAAAATCAACGATGAATTGAAAGTAATTATGCTGCTATCCAGTTTGCCAAATATCTTTGAAAAGTTTGTGGTCGCAATTGAGACACGCGACAAGCTGCCTTCGTTTGAAATCGTTAAGCTAAAAGTTCTGGAAGAAGGCGCACGGAAACAAGAGACAGACGAACGCGAGAGCTCAGTTCAAGCTGCATACGCACACACTCAGGCACAAAATGATTTCACTACAACGCCATAGTAGCCGTGCATAGTATTTCAAGCTTCGCCATAGGAGCCGTGTTATCTCAAGAAGACCGACCAATAGCATTTATATCTCGTACTCTTCTTATATGGGCACTAGAGAAACTAAGGAATTACTTATATGGTACAGCCAAAGCTAGAATCCTAACCGATCATCAGCCACTCACTCATGCCCTCAGCAACAAAAATAGCAATAGTAAACTTCGAAGATGGAAAGCCATTCTAGAAGAATACAATTATGAACTGCAATGCAAGCCAGGAAAAACAAATATCGTTGCCGACGCACTATCAAGAGTCCCTCAGATAAATTCAATGTCATGAAACCCAACACAGTGATGAAAGCTCATCTCAAGACCTCATACCATTCGCCAATATATGGTAGTTATACCATTCGCCTCTGGTCAGTTGTTAACTAATGGTCGTGAAACTGGCCCTTAGTAGTAAGAAAACAAACTATTTTGCTGATCAAATTAATGGGATCTATTTATTAAATATTAAGCTCTATAAAGCAGAAAATTTTGCCATCTTTGCAACTGATGCTTCAGTTGGGAGAGATGTTGCTGGTTTAGGAATTTTTAATTTTTCACTTAATTTGTTTTTATTTAAAAATTCCTTTTAAATGTTCTTCACTTTTTGTTGAGTTTTCTGCTATAAAAAGCAATAGAGTCGGCCATTGAAGAAGGTTTATGTAAAATCGTTATCTTCACTGATAGTTTGCAGCCTGCCAGGTTCTCGATTCTAATTCTACGTAAAATATTTGTGTGGCAAACATTCACAATATGGTCAGTAGTTCTTTGATTGAAAAAATTCATTTTATTTGGACACCTTGTCATGTTTGTAAATTTATCAATGAAAAGGCGGATGAAATTGCAAATTTGGATTGTGATGTTGGGGCTCTGGTTAAAGTTGATTTTGACTCGAAAGAGGCTTTAAGACAAAATTAAAATTAATTAACAAATGGAATGTAAAATTTATAGATTTGTCCTTAAGTAAGGGAAAGCGGTTCTTTGAATTATTTCCTAATGTTACAATCAAGCCATCACGGTACATAAACTAGTGAATGCAAGAGATGTAAAGATTGTAAACAGGCTTATGGCGGGTCACTCATATGATAAGTCCTATTTGTTATTGATTGGTGTACGTGATACTAATATATGCTTGGAGTGTGATACTTTGGAGTCGATCCAACACCTCATGTTCAACTGTACTAAATTTAGTAACATAATTTTCAAGTTTCAAGTTTCAACACCAATACTAGAGTTGTTAAAATCATTAGACTTTGCAAACAGTCCAGAACTTATATTTGAAATGTTTATTAAACGAATTAAATTAAAACTTACTTGAACAAACGATCAAAAGAAACTCTTACGATGTTATTTTTTTCGGATCTTTTTGCTAGTCTTTGCTTCCATAGTTTGGAAGTCTCATCAACACCAAAAAACGTCAGATGCATCATATTCTAGGGCAGCACTGATACCGGAAAATAATATCTCAGGTGCATTCATTCGTGTGCTCTCGTCGAATTCAGTCGAAAAATTTTTCCGAACGTTTTTGCTGAGTCATTTTTTCTAGTACTTTCCAGAAGTTTCTGCTTGCCTCTTTTTTCTTTTTGTTTCACCTTTTGTTCACTTTTAATTACTTATAAAAGACTTTGTCAAATAAACTGATATTATAATTGTGTTTCTCGAATGTGTTCCAAAGCTAAGGGGATGCTTGACCCCTTAGCAATCTTACCTTCGACATCTAAAATAACCAGGGACCGGAGCAGAAGTCGTGACGCTTCAACAAAAAAAGCACGAACAAATGTAACGGAAATTCCCAATCATCATCATCCTACTTCTTCACATCAGGCCAATCTCATCAACATGTCAACAACATCTCATCCAAATGCTTATCATCCTTCAGCTGCTCATCCAATGGACACTCATCCAACATGTTCTCATCTAACAACTACTCATCCACCACCTCCACCTTCAGACAACTTCTTCGGTAAGAATTTTGCTTTAAAATATGATTTTTCCCACCAGGGACCTTTTAAGGTATACGTTGACACAACTTCCATAAACAATGACACGCGAAAGCCGATAAATTGCATAGCTCTAGCAAGAACCCTGAAAAACCTTCAAATACAAAATATATCGGAAATAACCAAAATTGGTTTTGGCCGATGCAAGATCATTTTCAAAACGGCAACAGCAGCTAACAATTTCGTACAAGACTCGCGTGTGAAAGATGCCGGCTACTTACCAAGAATTTTAGTGCACTTTATTGCCAAAACGGGTATAATTTTTGATGTCCCTACGGACATAAAAATGGAAGAATTCTACGATCAGATCGAATCTCCGATCCCAATTTTAAAATTGATTCGTGTTGAGAGACACCATGGCGAAGAAAAATTCGCTACTAACAGAGTCAAGATAATGTTCCAAGGCCTTGAAATTCCCAAGCAAATTTCATTTAACTATTCAAAAATCAATGTCAAGTATTTTATTCCTCTACAGCAATGCTACAGATGCTTTAGATACAACCATCTCGCACAACACTGTAAACAAGCGGAAAGGGCATGTGCTCTATGCTTCAACTGTCATACTTCAGGAAGTAATTGCGCAAGAGTAACCTGTATTAATTGCAAACAAGAACACCCCCCAACGGACAAAGCCTGCCCGGCTAGGGAAAAGGCATACCTCCTAAAAAAAATCATGACAATTGAAAACCTAAGCATCCAAGAAGCTAAAGGTCGTTTCTCCAACGTTTTTTCAAATCGTTTTTCTCTGCTTCAGGACAATGAAGACGAGGTAGCTTTTCCAGCGCTACCCAACAGCTCCACAAAAAACCCCACCTTTTTAAATAGTAAAGAAGCGGCTGCTGCAATGCATTCCAAATATAGCTTCGCAAAAGTTGTCAAATCGGCAAACAAGCTAAAGGAAGAAAGCAACACAAAACAAACTATGAAACAATGGAATGAACTCATAAAGCCAATACCATCTCAAACCTCTCCAATGCTGCTGAACAACAATAAAGTTTCCGAGTTGGAAAAAACTCTGTCGTTAATAAACAAAACGATTAACAAATTCTTAACTGCCCAAACTCTTGATTCTCTATCCTCAGACTCACGTTCATGCTTTCAGGCGATTAAAAATTCAATAGATCGCTACAATATTGAAAGTGACGCACAATGTATTTTTGCCGAAAGTCAAACTTCAAACTGACTTAACCATGAAAATACTTCAATTCAATATACAAAGTCTTAAAAAGAAAGGAAATAAAGAAAAGTTAGAATTTTTTTTGGAAAAACTCAACATTGATATATGTTTACTCGTAGAGATTTGGCTGTGTGATAACTCCACCACGAGTTCATCCAATTACAATTTCATTGGCAGATATCGCGATGATGGCTATGGAGGAGTGGGAATTTATTTAAAAAAAAGTATTAAATTCAAAATTCTAAATTTAAACTCAACAGCAGAGGTGCTAGGAGTGTCTACTTTAAATCTGTCCCAAAATATAAACATAATATGTTTCTACACACCACCAAATATAGATATAAACTTTTTCCAATCCGAAACGGAAAAAATCTTAGCACTTTTCGCAAACTCCAATACAATGACACTGATTGGCGGGGACTTCAACGCAAAATGTATGACTTGGGGAAACCCGTCAAACAACATTAAGGGTAATTTTTTGGAAAAAGCCGTGAATGACTATGGCTATGTGTGTTTAAATGACGGTACACATACTTTTGGCACCTCAACCACTCAGTCCTCTGTTTTGGATCTAACCTTCACAAATAAAGCAAACGTAAATATAGCCTGGAAGGTCTTAAACGAAAAAATTACCAACAGCAATCATGCACCTATCTTAATCGAACTTGACTATGTTCTCCGTCCTTTTTCGAGGAAAAAAATTGTCAACAAGAACATGCTTTTGAATGATATTTCGAAATTAACCATTAAAGACAACTATAATGACATAAAACTTTCGCTTACAAATACTTTGTCTAAAAACACTATTACAATTGATGAAAAAAATAAATACCTGGTGGGATGATGAATCTTCTCGTCTATTTAGAAAACGGAAAGCATCAAGGAAAAAATATTATGCCAATAAAACCTTTGAAAACATGACGGAATTGATTGAGGCCGAGAAAAAACTTAATTTACACATTAAAAACAAAAAGAAAGAAAATTTCACTGAATTAATTGAAGAAATTTCCAACTCTAAAAACATGAGTGAAATCTGGAAAAAAGTTAACCAGGTGAAAAAATACAACTGCATTAAAAAAACGAATAACTCTTGGGACACTGATTTGAACCAGAAATATCTAGATAATTTTGCACATTTCGATCCTTCTCTTCTAATTCAATTACCCACCTTCTCTGACGAAAATTTCGATATCACTTTTAACTATCAATTCTTCTTAGAATTTCTGAACTCTAGAAAACCTGATTCAGCACCTGGAACAGACCAAAGAACCTATCGAATATTACAGGCTCTCTCAGAAAACAGCAAAAAGACACTTTTCAAAACTCTGAAAGGGATCTGGCTGAGTGGCATAGTACCGGACGAATGGAGAATAATTAAAATCCATCCAATTCCCAAAAAAAATGTCGATCTGGCCTTCATCGGTAACTATAGACCTATATCTCTCCTGAACACTTCCTTAAAGATAGTTGAAGGCATCATTAAGATAAATTTGGAAAAATTTGTTCGTGATCAAAAAATCCTTCCCGATAGATCATATGCATTCCGAAAAAACAGATCAACAGCTCAGTGCATAAATGATCTGATTAACAATGTATATTTCTATAAATCTAAAGGGCTCAAAGTGCTAGGTGCATGTATAGATATTGTCAAAGCATATGACAACACAAACATCAATAAATTAAAGAACACATTGCTTTCGCTAAATTTTCCCGCCCAGATAGTCTGGTGGATTTACTCATTCCTGAGTAAAAGATACCTAACATTAGATAAAGCGTCAACAACAACAAACAAAGGTTTGGCACAAGGAAGTGGTTTAAGCCCTTTACTGTTTAACATCTATACGGTGGCTTTCCATAGCATTGTAGATGATAACACATTACTTTTTCAGTTTGCAGACGATTTTTTTATCATCTCTCACAATAATAATTTTGAAAAAGCCAAAAACAATCTGACAACAAAAATTGAAGACTTTTTATCGATATGTAATAGCATTGATTTATCAATTAATCTAAGAAAATCCAATGTCATATACTTCAACAAAAGAAATATCACATTAAATATCGCAGTTAACAATACAGTCATACCCCAAGTAAATAATATCAAATATCTTGGTCGTATAATCTCAGCCAATAATTCTGCCTTGGAACATGTAGATAATATCATCGCCAAAATCAACAAAACATGCAATTTTATCTCAATCCTCAGCGGTTGCAGATTTGGCATTGATGTGAATAAAGCCCTACATTTCTACAAAGCTTTCGTGAGGTCCAAATTAGAATACGCAATTTCATCCTTCACAAATCTTTCCAAACAGGCAGAATCACGAATAAAAGCATGTATTAATAACATTCTTAGAAAATGTCTAGGCCTTATCAGATCATCACCAATACATGTAATATACTCACTTGCTGCAGAACTTCCTCCCCAATATCGTTTTGAATTACTTACTGCCAAAGAAATTGCCAAATGTTGGGCATTTAATCTACCAATCAAAAGAATACTTACTAATTCAGATTTTAACATCAACAGAAGCTATTCTAAAATATTTCTTAAATTTAAAAACATTTTCACTAAAATTAACACATTAACGGAAGGTGACATCATCACTCAAAAAATCAGTTTTGATTTCGAATTCTTCAAAGGCTGTGTTAGGAAAAAAGTAGATGCAAACAACTGTTTAATTGCAAAATTATATGCAGAAAAAATCCACCTGATCGAATCACAAAACTTTGATATTATTTTTACGGACGGCTCTGTAATAAACGGGAGCTCAAATTTTGCCTTCTTACATGTAGAATCTCACACGATTCAAATGTTCTTCGTCAGGAAAGTCCTATCTTCAATGTCAACAGAACTATTGGCCATCGAAAGAGCTGTTGACCATGCCATCAACAACAACATTAAAAAAGTAGCTATTCTTACGGATAGCAAAAGTGGAATGCAATGTCTATTAAATCCAAATAATAATCATATTGCAACGAGCATTATAAACAAAATAAACACGAGCAATATTGAACGTCTTCAAATTCATCACATTCCGGGACATAGCGGCATTGTAGAAAATGAGGTGGTGGATGAGGCAGCAAGGAAAGCTGCAGTCTTAGGACACGAAGTCTTCATAAACTGGCCACTTTCAGATGCAATCAAAGAAATAGAAAAACAACTTTTCTCTGCTTGGTCTATGAAATACAAATCACTAATTCTATCCAAGGGCGTTGACTATGGCAAAATTGTACCTGATATACAGAAAAAACCCTGGTTTAAATTCCCAAATTCCAAACTACTGCCAACACAAGTCAAAACAATAAATAGACTGCTGTGCGGCCACTCTTTAAAGTAAAGTTCTCACGACAAAAAGACCTTACAGCACAGGAAATAGAAATTTTAAAAGAGCATGGAAGAGCACACGGAGATATCAAGGAAAATAAAATCAAACTCATAAAAAAATTCTATTTTCTTAGCATGCAAGCGAAAATTAACAGAATAGTAAAACAATGTAGTATTTGTTTAGAGCAGAAGTATTGTAGGGAAAATACAGTCAATAACCTAACCTGGATCACTTGACATTTGGATATTACCAAATTGTTAAGCTGATTAAGCATACTTACAACATTCCAAGGCACTTGAGTTACCAGCGTTTAGTCACCTATCTCAAGTTGCGCTTGAAGTGAACTAGTGATTCATGATTATGTATTTTCCTTACCTTTCGTATAACAGAAATCATAATTAAATAAACAGTCTTAAATTAACCACTGAACTGAACTAGTGTATTATTTAAAGGGTTCAACAGTATGATCGACATCCAAATAAGACAATATTAAAACCAACACCTATCCCTGAACACCCTGGTCAAATAGTTTATTTAGATCTTTTTTACACTTATCACAAAGTAATATTAACAGCCATTGAAAAATATTCTAAATACGTCCAGGCAAAAATAGTGAGCTCACGAGCAGTAGAAGATATTAAAGAGCTCCTTCGATAAAAATCGTAGTTGACAACGAAAAATCTCTAGCAGCTACTTCAATAAGATTCATGTTGGAAGATCAATATGGAATAGAAATACATAAAACCCCTCCATAACCATACTCTCCTATTTCAGTGAATAATAAAATACGGACTTTTCAGTATAATATGCTACGCAGATACTTGGGTCTAGCTCCATCTACTCCTGTGTATATCATTTAAGCTTTATCGGGTGAACTGCCACCTCAGTAAAGAGCCTCGTGATAACATCTGTAATAACCAGGAAGTGGCTGCTATAGTTTTGTTTATCATGAGTTCAAAGATGTTTTTGATAAGCTCGATGTCAGGCTGTTAGTTAACTATAACTTTTTATGATTTGGGTTTCACAATGCTTTAGTTAACTAATGGCAATTTTGTTAAGAAAATATGGCAACACTATATAAAACATATGTTTTTGACATATGCATTAAATACGTTTCTTTTGCACAATGGACAAAATGAATGCAACAAACGCAAGATGTTCCAATCTTTCACAAAAAGAAATTGACCTCCTATTAGAAATCGTGCAGAAGTACAAAAGCATAATTGATTGCAAACAGTCCGATAAATACCATGCGGACGAGAAGGAGAGGACATGGGAAAAAATAGAATCTGAGTTCAATAGCCAGAATGCGGAACGCACATACAGGAGCTTAAAGGTTCTTAGAACGAAATATTATACCCTGAAAAAGGATTTGAAGAAGCGAGCGGCAGCTGAAAAGAGGTCTTTGTACGCGACTGGTGGAGGGCCGCCTGCAAAATTGCTGCTGACTACAACTGATGACAAAGTGCGGTCCATTTTGAACGAGCGTCAAGTATCTGGTATGAATTCCATATACGACTGCGATGCCTTGGAAATAATTCAAAATGAAGAAGTCAATGTGCTGGATTGTAGCTTTGATCTTACCCAGGAAGTGGTAGATGAAATCAGTAAGAACCCAACTATTTATATACAATAGTGCAACAATGAACACATTATCTGTTTTTTTCCATTATTATTTGTTTCACGTTTCTGTTTTTGCTTTTTTATAAGCTTTTTTCTATTACAGAAATCAGCTGTTCGTTAACTAATGGTTTAAACCACCACCACTGCTGGCTTAACCTTTTGTAAACTTTGATTGTGAAATTCAAACCTGTTAGTTAACCTCTGGTCAGTTGTTAACTAATGGTCGTGAAACTGACCCTTAGTAGTAAGAAAACAAACTATTTTGCTGATCAAATTAATGGGATCTATTTATCAAATATTAGGTTGGCAAAAGGTTGGCAACGCTATGTTGGAGTAGAACGCGAATTGTGAAGTCGTCGATCAAATTTACATTAAACTGTTGTCTAAATAACTGGAAAAATTCTTCAAACATATTTATATTCAAGGCAAACAATTTTCTAAACCGTGTGTTCAAAAAGTTTTTAGTGATTCAACAAGTAAAACTTAATTGAATCAAATATATAAAAATCTTCAATATCTGCCATATTTTATTCGCCATATTTTATTTTGTTGCTGCAATTATCGTCTGCGGGTTTGCTGTTTGTTGTTGCTGCTCTCCTCTGTTTTACTGCTAACTGCTGCTGTTGTTGTTTTTTGATATCATTGAACATAAACATGCCTGCAAAAAATTTAGTGTGCGCAAAATGTACAAAAAGTCTCGGCAAACAACAACCTAGCATTGGATGTGGAATGTGTGGAAATTGGTACCATATTGTATGCGCTGAAGTTTCAACGGAGCAGCATGGATTTCTTTTAAAGAATCGAAATTTTTCTTTCACGTGCAAGGAGTGCAAAGTGAATCCCCCGTCCTCAAATGGTGATATTGCGTTAATTCGAAAAGAACTTCGTGAAGGCTTAGCAGACATTAAACAATGGTTTGCAGCCACTATTGAAGAGGTCAAGTCTGAGTGGACATCCAACTTGAAGGAGATGAAATCCGACATTGCGCAATGTAACAAATTAATTAAACTTGTCGACACTGCGGTTAATGATAAGATTAATGAGCTTGAGATGGAAAACAATGTACTTCACCGAAGAATAAACCGTGCTGATGTTGTAATAAGCGGCTTACCATCTGGAATGTCTGACATATACGAACCAATTATGTCCCTCACTAAATTTTTAAACATTAACATCAATGTAAGCGACATAAACCAGTGTGTGTACAAGTTAGCAGGTGTCACCTAACATTGCACGCGTATCCGCTAGAGCCAGAATATAAATTCGTACGTGACAATATCGCGATCTAAATAAACTACAGTGTCAGCAAAAACAGCCGCAACAGTAGCAGCAACAACAACAATAATAAAAACATAGCATGAACAAGTAGTACCCACTACAACAATAGCAAGAATAAAAACAACATAGCACCAAGCAAGCAGTGCCCACCACAACAATTGCAGCAACAACAACAACAACAACAACAACAACAACAACAACAACGACAGCAGCAGCAACTCAAGGCGTAGGGATAGACTATCTTTGGAATGTTAGTTTTAGTTTTTAAGATACGCTCAATAAACAAACTTTAACACTGGCACATAGTGCCAAAATTAAATAAAGCGTTTTAACTCGTATTAACTGGCGCCCAACGTGGGGCCGTGCATAGTTAAAGACGCGGCTCGAACCCACGAAAAACAGTGAAATTTCTCATAGAGAAAAAAATTAAAACAGTGAAGTTCTTCATAGAAGAAAAAAATAAAAACAGCGAAATTATTCATAGAAGAAAAAAATAAAAACAGCGAAATTATTCATAGAAGAAAAAAACGAAAAACAGTGAAATTTCTCATAGAGGAAAAAATTAAAACAGTGAAGTTCTTCATAGAAGAAAAAAATAAAAACAGCGAAATTATTCATAGAAGAAAAAAAACGAAAAACAGTGAAATTTTTCATAGAGGAAAAAATTAAAACAGTGAAGTTCTTCATAGAAGAAAAAAATAAAAACAGCGAAATTATTCATAGAAGAAAAACATAAAACTGAAATTCTTCATAGAAGGAAAAAAATAAAAACAGTGGAATTCTTCATAGAAGAAAAGATAGAAACAGTGAATTTCTTCATAGAAGAAAGAAATAAAAAACAGATTAAAGGAACTTACCAATAGCTGGAAAGACTTACCTGAAAATAAAAAGAAAAAATTATTGGATATTTAAAAGAAAAAACTCTTAAAAATTAAAATTCTTAATAAAAGAAATGAGTTAAAACTCTTACGTGGAAAGAATAAAAAACAGTTATAAATTGTGTAAAAGACGATTTCAGTAAATAGAAAATAATCAAATAAAAATTCTCTAACCATCGAATGCGGCTTCACCGAGTGGACAAACGACGCAAGGATCATGAACGTGTTAATACTGTAGATATTTTTATTTTAGTATTATTTTATAAATTTAATTTTGTTTGAATTTTTGTATAAATATTAAAGCTCTCGCAACTTTATCGATTATATTAAAAAAATTATATTATTGAATACCTCTACATAAAGATTTTTATAAAATATTAAGTTTTCTCAATTTTAACAATTGTATTAACATGGACGCAAACACAATACAGACCCTGCTTAATGCAGCAATAAGGGCCGCGACCGAACAAACTAGACGTGAATTTCAGGAGAAACTGGACGACTTAACGAATAAACTGACCTTGTTAGAGACCCCCTCCCAAGTTGAGGAGTTTAGGGATGTAACAATAGTTCCAGGGACAACATGTGATGAATCACTAGACCTAGTGAAGTCACTGCCAGAATTTTCTGGTGATCAGGCGAGATATGTCTCATGGAGACAAGCGGCTCACACCGCTTACAAAATTTTCGAGAACTATGCTGGTAGCTCAAAATACTACCAAGCGGTAGCCATAATAAGGAACAAGATAACAGGATCAGCAGACATGGTTTTGGCTTCTTTCAATACGGTTCTGAATTTTCGAGCAATAATCGCCAGGCTAGACTTTACGTACGCTGACAAAAGACCTGTCTACTTGGTAGAACAGGAGATGTCAACGTTACGGCAAGGTAAATTGTCAATTATAGAATTCTACGATGAGGTAGAGAAGAAGTTGACATTAATAATTAATAAGACCATAATGTCATATAGTGGTCAGGATGGACTCATAGAGTCTCTAAACGCAAAATACAGACAGGACGCACTTCGCGTTTTCATCTCTGGCCTAAACCGGCCATTGTGCGACATACTATTTTCATCCAGGCCAGATGATATGCCGACAGCGCTGGCACTCGCTCAAGAGTTAGAAGCCAATCAAGCGCGATTGGTATTCGCCAATTCTTTTAATAGACATGAACGACAATCGTTTGCTCCACAACCCTTTATTCCACAATATCGTGGAATTCCCTTCGATAGAAGACAACAGAGACCACAGCGACCTATTCCCATGGAAGTCGATGCTTCCACCTCTCGATTTGTCTTGAATAGGCCAAGCCCACAGGCTCCGCCTATCCACCCATTGGATCGTAGACCATTAGTAAATCCCAACAACAGAACTGCTTTTGGTGTTAACATTAACGAACCAAGGCCCTTCGGGCCTGACCAACAAGCCAAACCGTTTAAGAGGCATCGGGACTCAGACAGAGCACCCATGGCAAAGTTACAGAGAATCAATCATCTGGCTCATCGGGATATCGAGCCTGAAGAGGAAAGCCTTAGCGGTGAGGATCACTTTGACTACGATGACTATTAAGAAAACGCAAACTCAGGTTTTAACGACAGTCACACAGAAGATGTTTTGGAAATTAAAGATGAAATTAATTTTTTAGAGGGAAATCCCTCCTCCCGTACATCTGCAGGACACTAGGAGGGAATGAATTAAAATTCTTAATCGACACTGGAACGTCAAAAAATTACGTAAAAAACCTAAGCCTTTTAAAAGCTGTTAAACCCACAGAAACTCCGTTTTTGGTTAAATCAATACACGGTGAAACCAGAGTCAATTCAAAATGTTTAATGAATGTGTTTAATAAAACATCTAATTTTTATATTTTACCTAACCTCGAAAAATTTGACGGAATAGTTGGTTTTGACTTCCTGTTTGAAATAAACGCAAAACTTGATGTCAGGAAAGGAATTTTGCAATACGATGGTGGTCAGGAAGAATTTCTGTACCTCTATTCTAGCAAAATAAATAATCTTATTATTGATGACTCAACCGTTCCTTCTGAGCTTGTTGAACATTTTTCAACTATGATTAAAAATCACTCAGGGGTATTCGCCGACCCCAAAGAGTCATTACCTTATAATACCAAGGTTGTCGCCAGCATTCGCACCATTGATAATGAACCGGTTTACTCTAAGGCGTACCCGTACCCTATGGCAGCGGCCGAATTTGTTAATAACGAGGTGAAATCGCTGCTAGAATCCGGTATTATCAGACCTTCACGGTCACCTTTCAACAACCCTATATGGGTGGTCGATAAAAAGGGCATTGATGGGGATGGTAATCGTAAAATGCGACTTGTCATTGATTTCAGGAAGCTGAATGAAAAGACCATAAGCGACAAGTATCCGATTCCGGATACGTCAGTTATTCTGGCAAATCTCGGCCATTCGTCATACTTTACCACAATTGACTTAAAGTCAGGTTTCCATCAGATAAAATTAGCTCAAGAAGATCGGGAAAAAACTGCCTTTTCAATTAACAACGGCAAATATGAATTTTGCCGACTGCCTTTTGGGCTTAAGAACGCCCCAAGCATCTTTCAGAGGACAATAGACGATATCCTAAGGGACGAAATCGGTAGATGTTGCCACGTCTACATAGACGACGTAATAATCTTCTCCCAAACGGAAGAGCAGCATCTCGAGGATATCAGCAGAATTCTTTCAAAACTTTACGAGGCAAATATGCGTGTTTCCTTAGAGAAATCTAGGTTCTTCAAGCGCGAGGTTGAATTCTTGGGATTCTTGGTATCGGGTAGTGGCATTAAAACGTCCCCAGATAAAGTCAACGATATCCTAACCTTTAAAATGCCCAAAACCCTCCGCGCCCTACGATCATTTCTTGGACTTGCTGGCTATTACCGGCGATTCATTAAAGACTATGCACAAATCGCAAAACCTCTAACCAAAT
Organism: Pherbina coryleti; assembly: GCA_943735915.1. Classification (NCBI taxonomy): domain Eukaryota; kingdom Metazoa; phylum Arthropoda; class Insecta; order Diptera; family Sciomyzidae; genus Pherbina; species Pherbina coryleti. The sequence continues at coordinate 185,080,435 of OX030948.1, read as the reverse complement.
TCCTGCGGGGGGACAATGGCCATGTAAGTGCCAATAAATCTAAAAAGACAACAATTGATCTAGATGAAGCGGGAATTGAAGCCTTTGACAAAATAAAGAAAATTTTAGCATCTGAAGAGGTACTCCTTTTGTATCCCGATTTTGAAAAACCGTTTGACCTTACGACGGACGCATCTTCTCAAGCAATAGGAGCTGTTTTGTCTCAAAACGGCAGACCTATTATAATGATTTCAAGGACACTTTCCTGCACGGAAGAACACTACGCAACAAATGAGCGTGAACTTTTGGCCATAGTGTGGGCATTACAAAAGCTTCGTAACTATTTATATGGCGTAAAACAACTTAACATCTTTACTGACCATCAACCATTGATCTTCGCCATATCTGATAAGAGCTCAAACGCCAAGATCAAAAGGTGGAAAGCTTTTGTGGAAGAATTCTCCCCGAAATTTTTTTACAAGCCAGGCAAGGAAAACTTCGTTGCAGATGCTCTCTCAAGGCAGCATATGAATGCTCTTAATGAAGGAGAAATCTCAGATGACATGACAACTCACAGCGAAGAATCTCTCACACCAACTATTCCAACAGTGCAGAATCCGGTAAACTGTTTTAAAAATCAGATAATTCTTGACCAAGGTCCCAAAATTAAAAAAACATCTAAGATCCTATTTAAAACACAAACTAGGCATGAAATCACATTCTCTTCACTGAACGATATTTATGATGCTTTTAAGACATCCGTGAACCCTAACGTTATTAACGGAATCTATTGCGAACTACCTGTGCTAGGAAAAATTCAAAATAACATCATTAAAATGTTCCCTTCGCTTAAATTTCGCCATACTGAGAAAAAAGTTATGGATGTGATCAATAAAGACGATCAGGTTGAAATTCTCGCAACAGAACATAACCGTGCGCATAGATCTGCGAGGGAAAATACACAGCAAATCCTTACGGATTATTATTTTCCGGGAATTCGAAAAAGACTAAAAGAGATTACCTCAAATTGTAAAACTTGCCTCGAAGCCAAATACCAACGTCACCCAATCCGAACAGAAATAGGCCAAACATCCGTACCATCTTATCCAGGTGAGATTTTACATGTGGATATTTATTCTACTGATAAAATGCACTTCCTCACTAGCATCAGAAACCGTAAAATCAATGCTGATGAATCATTTCGGAGCAAAAATTTATACAACGCCACCTTTCCACAGCACTACAAATGGACAAGTGGAAAGGTTTCACAGCACACTCACTGAAATAGCTCGTTGCCTGAAAATAGAATTAGATATCTCTGATACCTCTGAATTAATTCTTCTAGCGACAACTAGGTACAATAGAACTATCCACTCGGTAACTGGTTATAGACCCATTGACACAATACATTCAATATCTTCCTCATTGAAGGATGAGATAAAAGCCAAAATTGCGCGAGCTCAATCCTTAGATCTCAAACACCATAATAAAAATAAAAGAACTAGGACCTTTCACCCCGGAGACAAAGTTTTTGTTAAGACCAATAAACGAATTGGTAATAAGTTTGCAAAAGTTTTTGTTGAGGGAATTATAGAAAAAGACTTAGGAACCTTAGTACTCATTAACAACAGGAAAGTTCACAAAAATAATCTCCGCTAACATTTCTTTACAGAACAATACTGATACTGGCAAGCGTTGCCAATGCCAAACTTCTAAATTACACGCACTCGCAGTACATTCCTATCACTGATGGCACGGTTGCCACTTACGAAGAATTTGCTTACATAACTCACCGCACGAACCTTACAATGTACGAAGATATGGTTGCCGAAACCGAACAACTCCTAACACAATTTCCCCAAACCTTTATGATAAAACCGATTCGGTTGGATATGGAACAAATTCTTCGACTGATAAGCACTGTCAAAATTCACCACCGACATGCTCGCGGTATAAATATATTGGGAACCGCTTTGAAATATATTGCCGGTACCCCGGATTTTGATGACTTCAACGAAGTCAAATTCAAAGAAGAAGCGCTAATTGAATCTAACGAACGTCAAATGGTCATTAATACAGAATTACAGTCTAGAATTAACGAACTGACTAATACAGTTAACAAAATATTGACAGTAACTAAACAAAATAATATCGACACGGGCCACCTTTATGAACTATTGTTAAGCAGAGACAAAGCTATTATAACGGACCTAGACAATATTATCTATTCAATTATGCTTGCTAAATTAAATATTGTAAATCCTACTATTTTGGCCACAAAAGAAATTGAAAAAATTGTAACTATGAACCATTCACTTAACATAAGTATAAGCGACATTATAAGTAGCTCTAAATTAAGAATAGTTCAGGGCAATGAAATGATTTACTTTACAATAAAGTATCCGGTAATCGAGAAAACATGCAGTAAAGTCAAACTGTTTCCAGTAATACACGATAAAAAAATACTACTATTAGAAACGGATACCTTCGCAAAATGTGGAAACTACTATAAACCCCTAAATGATTGCACAAAGACATCAACAGGAGCAATATGTAAACTAGGAGCTAACAATACTTGCACACAGCAACTTTTGAACAACTTCACGGCATCGTGTAAAACAATATCATCCCATCACTTAGCACCACTTGTGGAAATCGATGAAGGTCTAGTAGTAATTAATGATCAAAGCGCAGAAATTCAAGAAGGTAGTGGACCAGCAGTACTTGTAAAAGGAACGTTCCTTGCGATGTTTGAAAGTGAAATTAGGATTAATCATTCCATTTTTAAGAATTTGAAAAACATATATTTAATGAGCCCCGAAATGCCAGCCGCACATTTGGTTAACTACACGGATCACATAAACCTACTCACACTCCCGTACCTACATGAACTCAACCTTAAAAATTTGGAACACATAGCTACTCTGAAGCAAGAGGGAAAAAATATATACGCCTTTTGGATAATTTCAATATTTGTACTGATTGGTCTAGTTTTAATTATTCTAAAACTTAAGGGAAAACTCAAGAGCAGTACCGTTACTATAAAAGTACAAGGAATGGACCAAGATCAAGTCAGTAGCAATCAGCCGAGGACGTCTTAATTTAAAGGGGGGAGTAGTTAGCAGGTGTCACCTAACATTGCACGCGTATCCGCTAGAGCCAGAATATAAATTCGTACGTGACAATATCGCGATCTAAATAAACTACAGTGTCAGCAAAAACAGCCGCAACAGTAGCAGCAACAACAACAATAATAAAAACATAGCATGAACAAGTAGTACCCACTACAACAATAGCAAGAATAAAAACAACATAGCACCAAGCAAGCAGTGCCCACCACAACAATTGCAGCAACAACAACAACAACAACAACGACAGCAGCAGCAACTCAAGGCGTAGGGATAGACTATCTTTGGAATGTTAGTTTTAGTTTTTAAGATACGCTCAATAAACAAACTTTAACACTGGCACATAGTGCCAAAATTAAATAAAGCGTTTTAACTCGTATTAACTTACATCAACCATCAAAAGGCAGTATTAGTCAAATTTAACAGCATTAGAATTCGAGACAACATAATGAAGCAATATTTTAAAAATCGGAGTTTGAAGCTTTGTGATGTGCTGGGAGGAGACATTCGCTCAAGAATATATCTGAATGACCACTACACGCCAGCTGCCAGCAAACTTAACTATATATGCCGTAAACTCACTCAAGAAGGCAAAATAAAGAAGTATAAGTTGATTAACACCGATGTGCCGAAGTCAAAAATAACAATGCCGGATGGACATGAAAAAATATGTACACTTCTACAATGTTCCGCGATGTTTACCAGTGCTGATATAAGTTAAATTCGTACTTGCCGAATTAATTAAAAAAAAAGTTTTTTTATTCCGGTCTATGACCGTTCTCTATTATGAGTTTAAATCAACTAGCTACAATTTTGTTATTTTCCAAGTTTGATAACTTATGCTAACTTAAATAATACAAACTGCAGCGGATGTTTAGTCAGCGATCTTTTAATGTTGTTGTTGTTGTTGCTTGGTTCTCATGAAAGCGCAGTAGACGCTGCGTCAGCATTGCACACTTTGTCAGTATTCCAGAGAAATATTTTGTAGGGATCCAATTACTTTATTTAATTTTATTTTGGATATTTTACGTGTTAACTCCTCCGTCGTTAAGTTCAAACGTCCTCGTTTGACCTATGATGCGTAGTTAACCTCAAACTGATTGGTTTGAACTGATACTGCATTCGGTGTCGTGTCTATGGAATCGTCCTTAAAGCTATTTGTTATTTGGACTTTAACTGTTTTATTTTTTAGGTATTTCCTTATTATTAAGAACAGAACTGCTGCAATGATGACTGCCAATAGGCTAAAATTAGTTGTGTAACTGAGCCTATTTTTAAATTCGAGTTGATTGATATGTTGGGTGTTATTTATTTGTAGTTCGTTGATAAATTTTAATGAAAGGACTTCCTCTATTTCGTTTTGTTGGTTTTGCAATTGAAGAATGGCTGGTAAGGGTTTTCCATAGGATACTTCGTGATGCAAATAAATTTTTTCGTTAATAGGTATTAATTGTGCAGTTATGGTGGCGTATGATAAATGTGCCGTTTAAATTCGTGATTTCTCCATCAATACTGATTTTTCCGTTAAATTGATTTAGGAATATTAATCCAGGCATAATTTCTTCTACAGAGGCGACGTGCTGGTTGTTGATCACCGTGCAATTGGGTTTACGACTCTCTAATAAGTTACTAATACAAGTTGAATTATTCAGATTAACAATATTCTTACTATTACAAATAGTGAGCTCATTATATTTTTTACAATTTGTATCGACTCCAAAAATATCATTATTACAATTTAAAATGTTTTCGTATTTTATGTCATTAATTACATTTTGTTTCTTAACTGCTTTTATTAGAAGAGATTTACATGTGTCTGTTTTTACTGTTGGCAAAGTTACGATATAAAGGATTGTTTCGTTATTTGTTGCTATTTTAATATCGGAGAATTCAAGAGCTTCATCTAAATTAACATAGGGAATATCATTCCTTTCAAGTAATCTTTCTACCATTTTTATCTCTTCGTTTGCTAAGATATACGTATTGATTACATTGGCTTTTGCCCAACTTATGGAGAATTCTATATTTCTTAAGTCTTCTTTTAACATTTCCAACTTAAATTTGTAACTTAGAATTAAATCTTGTTTTATGTCTTCCTTAGATCTAATAGTTTTCATAATCAAATTAGTGACATTTTTGAGTTCATTTATTTTTTCAATGGTTAGTCTATTTATAATAATCTGTTTTTCATTATTTTCTAAAACATTGTTTATTTTGTTTTCGACTATTTTGAAATCTTCGTGGTCAGGATTTCCTGAAATCCACTTCCACATTGTGCCTATGGCATTAATTGATCTTTTTGATTTTTTATTTTTTATTTTTAACCTATAAAGGTAATTACGGATTTCTGATATTTCGTGATAGAGGAATGCGTAGGTAGGGTTATTTTTGCTAACAAATTCATTTATGTGGGCTTCTATATTATTAGCTATAGATTCGTACTGTTCAATTTCTATGGTGTGTATCAAACGGAAGGTTCCATCTTGTAATTTTGCTGTCCCAGTGTTAATTGTTACTAGTTGAGAATGCGTGTAGCCAAGTATTTGAATTTCTCCCTCTGCCGTAAGTATTCCGATGAGTAATCTGTAAATGTGAAGAATAATATTTTTCATTTTTTAATTCGATCTTTGTGTACCGTTCGTCCTGTAACCGTTATTACTGTCTTTTGTCTATTTTGAGCTACAATTTCCTTTTTGTATCTAGGAGTCAGTTTGGATCCTAATCTTGAGTTTATTTTTACATATATGGTATCGCCTTCTGAAAAATCTATTGGTGTTTTTCTTTTTTTATTATGATTTAGCATGTCTTTTTCTTGTTTGTCCTTCAATCGTTGAATATTTTCTAATCTTTTCCTTTCTTGTTCTTCGTCTGTGTCACCTAGTGTTCGTCCCATGAAAAGTTCTATAGGTTTTCTATTGGTTGTCGAGTGTATAGAGTTGTTATATTCAAATACTGCTGAGAAAAGTAGTGCTGGGAAAGAAGAATAGCGATCTTCAGCTTTTAAGCATCTTAGAATTTCGGTAAGAGTACTATGAAAACGTTCTACTTGCCCATTAATAGTACTGGAATAAGGCGGTGTTGTGAAGATTTGGATTCCGAGTTGTTCGTTCAACATATGGGTAATGGTGGCAGAATTAAACGATTTTTCGTTGTCAATTACAACGTTTTTAGGTTTTCCAAATGATAATAATATTTCTCTTAAAGGTTCCTTTACATGTTCTATTGCTTTGGATTTTACTAGTCGTGCTTGGGCGTATTTAGAGAACTTGTCTAATGCTGTTAATACTATTTTCCCTTCGGTGTTATATAAGTCAATATGTAATATCTGCCCTGGATGTTCTGGTATTGGTGTCGCTAGTATTTTCTGTACTGTGGGGTGTCGCTCATACTTATTTTCTTTGCATATTGTGCACTCCTTTAAGAGTTTCTTAATTTTCTCTGTCATTTTAGGAAAGTAAATTTTGTCAAGTAGCTTAATTTTGTTTTCCTTATAACTTCTATGAGCTCTTCTATGTTCTTGTAATATCTTCTCTTCTTGTTCTGATTCGTTGACAATATCATCGACCTGCTTCTGTGTATAACAAATTCTATAGGAACTAAAATGTAAAGGGTAAATTGCTTGTATTCTTCCCATAATTTCTTCGCTAGTTAACAGTCCGTTAATAACGCTGGGATTCAAATAGCTTCTAAATGTTTCTATCAAATCTTCTTGTGTATATTGAGGCTTTATTATAACGTGTCTATGGTATGTTGGGAAAGGTATAGCGAAATTATAATTATCAGCTTCACCGGTTAAAATAAAAAGTTGGTTCTTGAATACGTTGATAGGGGCTTCTATTGATGGAATAAGGTTTTCAGCTGAGCTTTCGTGACTATGAATAGTGGCGGTTAAAGAATTTATTGGGACGTTTTGAGGAGGTCTAGAAAGGGCATCGGCAACTACGTTCGCTTTTCCTGGTTTGTATCTTATTTCGTAGTTGTACTCTTCGAGAATAGACTTCCAACGTTTCATTTTCCCGTTATTATTTCTATTGCTCAAGGCATATGTGAGTGGCTGATGGTCCGTATAGATTTCAACTTTTGCCGATCCATACAGATAGTTTCTTAAAGCATTTATCGACCAAATTATGGCTAATAGTTCTCTCTCATTAGCTGCGTAGTGCTCTTCGGTTTTTGACAGTGTGCGGGATATAAATGTGATGGGTCTGTTTTCTTGGGACAAGACAGCTCCAAGCGCAAAATTTGAAGCGTCGGTAGTAAGTTGGAATGGCTTTTTAAAGTCTGGATATGATAGTAGCAAATCATTGGAAGTGAGGATGTTTTTAATTTTTTCTATTGCATCGAGTGCGTCTTCGTTTAGCGTAATTAAAGTTTTTTTTGAGTCTTTCTTGGACACTCGTCCATCCTCCCCTCTTAAAAGGGATGTCAGGGGTTTAGCAATTTTCGCATAATCTTTTATAAAACGTCGATAATGTCCTGACATGCCTAAGAATGAACGTAGGTCTTTAAGTGTGTTTGGTAGAGGAAATGTTTTAATAGTTTCAATTTTTTTCGGATTTGTTCTTATACCATTTGACGAAACTAAGAATCCAAGGAATTCCACTTCATTTTGGAAGAACTTGCATTTGTCTAATTGAACTTTCATATTTGATTCACTTAAGGTTTTGAAAATGTGTTGAATATGTTCTATGTGATCATTTTCCGATTTACTAAATATGTATAATAATATCGTCGATATAGACGAAACAGAACGATCCTATGTGTTCACGCAAAATATCATCAAGGGTCCTTTGAAAGATTGCAGGTGCATTCTTTAGACCAAAGGGGAGCCTTGTAAACTCGAATTTTCCATTGTTAATGGAAAAAGCAGTTTTTTCTATGTCTTTTTCCTTTAGTGGTATCTGATGGAAACCACTTTTGAGGTCTAGTACCGAAAAATATTTGCATTTCCCTAATTGCGCTAGGACGTCATTTATTTCGGGGATCGGGTAACGGTCAGGAATGGTGATTTGGTTAAGTTTACGATAATCTACTACTAATCTATGTTGCTTATTGCCATTTGAGTCAGGTTTTTTTGGTACAATCCACACAGGGGCATTGTACGGGGATCGGGATGGTCTTATTATACCATCTCTTAAAAGGATTTGTATTTGTTTTTGAACTTCATCCCTTAGAGAAACGGGATATGGATAGCTTCGTGTATAAACAGGAGAATCTGAAGTGGTCCTGATTTCACCTTTGACTCTACTTGTGTAGGTTAATTTTTCATTGGGTTCTGCAAAAAGATTTTTGTATTTTTCAACAAGTAATTCGCATGCTTTTTTCTGTTTATCTGTCATTTGTTCATTTTTTATGTCTATTGTATGGACTGCTTTTGATTGACATTGTCTGATTAATATTTTTTTACCATTGAATATTTGCATGTAATTATGTTTGGTATGAATAACAGCGGATAATTCCTTAAGGCTGTCATTTCCCAAAATGGCGTCAAATGATTTTAAGGTGGGAAGTAAATAGAACTTAATTTCGAGTTGTGGTATATTGAAAAGATTTACGCGAGTGAAATGTGTTATTTTAATGTTACCCGCTATGGAAGTTGCAAAGAAAGGTTCCTTATTGGCAAACGCTTTAGGTACGACGGAAGGTTTGATATAGTTCTTATTTGAACCCGTGTCAATTAGTATTTTAAGTATTCTACCTCCTACTGTCTTGACTTGAATATAAGGCAGTGAGGAGTCACTCATTCTAAAAAATGTATATCTGTTAGGTCGGAAAAAGGAACTGCGATTTCTGTTTGGGTTTCATGTGTCCCGAATTGATCTTGTTGATTCTCGTAATATTGCATGTACTCGTTAAATGTTTGTTCCAAGTCTTGTCGAGTTTCTGAAGCTTGATATTCTTGAGTTGTCTCTGTATTACTTATTTGTTCAATGGGATTGTATCGTCTTGCGTCGTCTAGTTGGAAATTATTCATGTCGTTACATAAGTTGGTATATTGGTACTGATCAGGGTACGCTTGTTCTATATTAAAATTTCTCTGAAGCTTTCTCGGTCCTGTTTGGGGCGTATTCTCGCCTGGTCGTTTACCATAGAAATCGTTTGGCTTGGGACGATTTACATAATTTAGTGCTCTACTCTGGATACTTTGATCTACTTCCATGGCTTCTGGCCGTGGCTGTGGTTTAGCAGCGAATGGTCTCGGTGGAGGGTTTGTTGGTCTAAATAAATTGGGTTGTGCCAGAGGGGCATAGAATTGTTGGCGCTGTGGTTGCCATATATTATTTTGGAAGGGTCGAGGAGTATGTTGAACGGTTGCATTTCTTGGAAAATGTGCCAGTTGTGGGTAGAAATTTTTTGTTAAAGGAGGAATAAGCTTTCTCTGAGGTATAGGTGGTGGAATTGTAGTTTTCCTATTTCCTAATGCATAATTGGTTCTGTAGTTTTGATTTTCTAGCTTTTGGCAAAGATAGAGGGCTTGTGGTAGATCTGATGGTTCTTTTATGGCTAATAGTCTCGGGAGTTCGCCGTTCAAACCTCTTATGAACGTGTCTAGAGCTTTGTTTCTATAGGAGTCCGTTAAAGTTTTTTCAGCGTCCTTGCTTATGTTCATGCAAGAAATTTTATTTAAAATTAATGAGAAGTGTTCATAAACTGATTGATAGAATTCTTGCAAAGATCTAGTGCCTTGCACGAGATTCGCCATTTGGTACTCTAATGTACCAATGTCTCTCTTGTCTGCATAATGGGTGGTAAGACATATTTTAATCGCTTCCCAATTTAAGGGCGTATTATAGGATTCTAACACTACGTTAGCCTGTCCAATTATTTTATTCCGTATGACACTAAGTATGCCGAAATATCTTGATGATCCTCTTTTACTTTCGTATAGGGACATTATTCTTTCTACAGATTTCCTCCATGAAGCAAATTCTGAAATATCTCCTGAAAATTCCCTCAAACAACGTACGATGTCCGGTATTTTGTCACAGTCGTCAATGTTTCCAGTTGTGATTATTTCGTCAGTTAGCTGGGTAGGAATGGGATTTATAAATGAATTAATTGAGGCTGCACATTGTTGTTCGACAGCCTGCCGGATTAAGGCTTGAATTTCTGGGGTAATTTGGCCTGGTGTTATTTGAGCACCTTGACTATTAAGAACCGGTGGTCTTATAAGGTTATTTGGGTTTGACATTGTGGTTATTTTTCTTTTAGAACGTAAAAGACTACTAAATTATTATTATTTTTTTTTTTTTATTATTTTAAATTTTAAATTTTATTATTTTGTATAAATTATTTTAGATACTTCTATAAAATGTTAAGTAAACACATTTTATTTTCTATACGAATTATTTTTTAAATCTTTTGTCCAGTTTAATTTAATTTAACCTATGCTTTTTAATCTTTTTATTTTCCTTTTATTTTTACTTAAATTCACTGTCTTATATTGCTAGGAGTGATTTTTAGATATTTCTATTTGTTTTTTTTTTTTTTTTTTTTTTTTTTTAAACTGTTTTAAATTTATAATTTCTCTTAAATTTAACTTATTATTTCGTTACAATATAAAAATCATATTCTTACAAATATATTCTTGTCATCATTTCGTTGAGAATCGTTGATATTAAGTTGACGTTGGTAAATCCTTCGCTGGTCGACTGGATTTTGTCCGTTTTGCTCTCTCTTCGCTACTTCGGATCCTACGTCGCACACACTCGCGAAGTTAGCTGAAACTAACGTTTGAGCTTTTATTCTTTTTATACGTTTATGTTTTTTATCAAAACTTAACGCTTTTTGTTCTTTTAATGCCGCTAGTTCGTGTAGCACATTTAAGCAAACTTTTCACTATTTTCCGCGTTTATGTTTTAGTCCAAAACTTAACGCTTTTTGTTCTTTTAATGCCGCTAGTTCGTGTAGCACATTTAAGCAAAGCTTTTCACTATTTTCCGCGTTTACGTTTTAGTCCAAAACTTAACACTTTATAACACGTTGGGCGCCAGTTAAATTCGTACTTGCCGAATTAATTAAAAAAAAAGTTTTTTTATTCCGGTCTATGACCGTTCTTTATTATGAGTTTAAATCAACTAGCTACAATTTTGTTATTTTCCAAGTTTGATAACTTATGCTAACTTAAATAATACAAACTGCAGCGGATGTTTAGTCAGCGATCTTTTAATGTTGTTGTTGTTGTTGCTTGGTTCTCATGAAAGCGCAGTAGACGCTGCGTCAGCATTGCACACTTTGTCAGTATTCCAGAGAAATATTTTGTAGGGATCCAATTACTTTATTTAATTTTATTTTGGATATTTTACGTGTTAACTTATATCTACCATTGCTGTCACTAATTCTTCTGCTGATGCTGCTGCCGCTAGTGTAGACCCTTCCTTGGCCGAAGAATAAAGTAATGTATTTGCGAAATTTTCTTTTTCTTTTTTGTCTTTTCTGTTTCCACAAGACGGAATTTTTATTTCAAGTTGTCTTTAAACTCAAATTTTTCTGTTAATATGATCGATAACTGAATTTAAAAAAAAAAAAAAAAAAAAAATAGTAATACTTTCTGAAGCTTTATATAATAAATCTGTAAATAATCCTAGTTAATATGTACTGTCCCTATTTGTTATGGCTTCCTTTTATAATTTGTGTATTTAATGTCAATTAGCAATAATTTTGGTCCCATTGTAAGTGACAACTCTGAACTTCGCTCTAAACTACGAAAACAAAAATTAAATCTAAATATTGGCCACTTTAACGCTGAAAGCCTTAAACCGTCTTTTCCATCATCTAAACTTGACGAAATTAGATGTATTTTGAATGGTTGCTTTTTGGATATTGTTGGTGTTTCAGAAACTTGGCTGAAGCCATACATTACTAATCAAGCTGTCGATATTCCGGGATATGTGTTCTGTAGAAATGACCGGCAAAATAGAAGAGGTGGTGGAGTTGGTTTTTATATATCCAAACAAATTAAATATAAAGTTGTTTTTAAATCCGACAGTTACGACATTTGCGAGTCTTTGTTTTTGGAAATATCTTATAATGGGGAAAAAATCTTAATTGGAGTGGTTTATTTACCACATGGAAACATTTCTTTCTTTGAAGAATCCATGTCTGATCTGTTTGTTAGATATTCGAATATCGCTATTGTAGGAGATTTTAATCACAACCTTTTTGATATTAATAAATCAACCAGTCTACGTTCCCTATGTCTTCGCTGTAACCTATCTCTTGTACATAATTCTCTACCCTCTCATTATGACGTTCGCAATCAAACGACTTCACTCATTGACTACTTTCTAATAAGCGATCCCTCTATCGTTAAGCTTTCAGGTCAAATGCTATCCCCAGTAATTTCACACCATGCTTTAATATATATTTCTGTAAACTTCCCTATCTCTCGTGAAAATGAATTCATTGAATTTCGAAATTACAGTGATATTAACTTTGATGCTTTAAATTCTTTCTTATCTAATTTCGATTTTCAACAAATTTACACCACGAATGACGTTGATGAACAGCTCTCAGTTCTGAACATGTTGTTAACCGAAGCGTTTTCTTTTGTCCCCATTACCAGGTATTCAATAAAACAAACTAACAGAAAATTATTAAATTCAAGAGAGATAGTATATGCCAAATCATTACGCGACCTTGCGTTTAAAGCGTATTTGCTTGATAGGAGCTTACTTAATTGGAAAGTATTCTGCAAGTATCGCAATCGCACGAAGTCAGTCATACGTAAAGCGAAGAGGATGATCGGAACTCGATTCTTTGATGGGCTTAGTAGTAAACAAATGTGGAATGCCCTTAGGAATAATGGGTGCATGGACTCGCCAACACAGATTGAAGGACTTGATGCAAATTCTGTTAACCAACATTTCCTTGATCATCAGACTCAGAACAACTTTGAGGAATTCGATTTTGATTCACACCATGATAGTGAAAATTGTTTTTTATTCAACAACATTTTTTTAGAAGACCTTAATGAAGCAATTCTTAATGTAAAATCTAATGCGATTGGTAGCGACAATATACCAATTAAATTCATTAAAATTATATCGCCCTATATCCAGGATCATCTTTTGCATTTTATAAATAGCATACTTACAACTTCGAAGTTCCCAATGGCTTGGAAAGTAGCCCGAGTTGTACCCATACCAAAGAATAACTCATCCACCATTATTGATAACCTGAGGCCGATTAGTATATTGCCAGCTCTTTCTAAAGTTGTTGAGATAATTATAAAAAAACAGATATTGGAATATACTAATAGGTACTCTCTTATTGATGATTTCCAATCTGGATTTCGAGATGGCTACAGCACAACATCTCTTCTACTTGGGCTTACTGATACAATCAGAGAAAATAGTAATAATAATAAAATCAGCATTCTTGTTTCTCTAGACATTACGAAAGCATTCGATACTGTTAATTACTTTAACTTGATTCATAAATTAAAACTTAACTTTAATTTTTCTAATTCTGCCTGTAAATTAATGCTATCGTATTTATGCGATCGTGTACAATTTGTTTCATATTGTGGCCTGGAGTGTAGCTTGCTTAATAACATTTCTGGTGTCCCTCAAGGTTCTGTTCTTGGTCCAATACTTTTTATGTTGTATTTAAATGATGTGGTAAACTCTGTTGATCGTAGCATGTGTAAAATTTTCACTTTTGCTGATGACATTCAATTATTATTCTCTGGAGAATGTCAGTTTTGTGATGTTCTTGAATCTGTGATTAATTATAACCTCAGCAATTTGTCAAATTGGATGTCATCAAATCAATTAATTTTGAATCCTAAAAAAAACAAAGCTATCAAATTTTATTCTACTAGATCTGAATCATTGCCTATAGGCATTCGAATTCAAAACGACCCAATCGAATTTGTTGATAAAATGAAGTGTCTTGGGGTCATAATTGACCAAAAGCTATCCTTTGAATACCATATTAACGCTCTAAGTAGGAAGGTAGGTTTTACGTTGCGAAAGCTATATAGCACAAATCTGTATTTGCCACTTCATGTCAAATATAAAATCGCTCATTCTCTTTTAATGTCAAGTCTGTCCTATTGTATTGAGGTCTTTTCTGGTACTGTGGGTTATAATGTTAAAAGAGTTGAAGTCATATTTAACAAAATCGTTCGATTCGTTTATGGTATTCGATGGCGTGATCACATAGCTGTGTACGTCTTAAAATTCTTGCAATGTTCTTTCCGTAATTTCATAAAAATACGTGTATTATTGCTCTTTTATAAAGTAGTTAAATCCCGAATACCTAACTATTTGCTACAGATGTTTAAGTTTACACATTCTACAAGAAATCCACAAATTGTTATACCTAGAATTGTATCCTCTGTTTTTGATCGGTCATTTATTATACGAACAGCACGCTACTGGAATCAGCTGCCAATTTATTTAAGATCTTTCTCAACACAACCGAATACTTTCAAGAAAAAACTAATTCGATACCTCCAAGCTGATGAATCTTAACATATCGTTGTTCCAGTGCACACTTCGAGTCTATTCATATAAAATTTATGTGGAAATGCTCGGGGTGTGCACTGGAGCGACGATATAAAGTTTTTTTGATATTAAAGTTTTTTTTTTTTTTGATATTAAAGTTTTTGTTTGTTTGTTCCCCTTTGTCACTGCTAATTTGGGATTAGTGTTTATTATTTGCCTGCTTGTATATATTACTTTTTAATTTATTAGGGAAGCCATATATTTTAGGGTCATATTCGTTCTTGTACGTTAAACTAGTTTTAAGAACTCCAACAATATACTTTATAACCTGTAATATTATATTTTGGCCAAAAAGGCTTTTTATATTACATAATAAATAAATGAAATGAAATGAAATGAAATGAAATATTAAGCTCTATAAAGCAGAAAATTTTGCCATCTTTGCAACTGATGCTTCAGTGGGAATTTGGGTTTGGGTTTGGGAATTTTTAATTTTTCACTTCATTTGTTTTTATTTAAAAATTCCTTTTAAATTTTCTTCACTTTTTGTTGAGTTTTCTGCTATAAAAAGCAATAGAGTCGGCCATTGAAGAAGGTTTATGTAAAATCGTTATCTTCACTGATAGTTTGCAGCCTGCCAGGTTCTCGATTCTAATTCTACGTAAAATATTTGTGTGGCAAACATTCACAATATGGTCAGTAGTTCTTTGATTGAAAAAATTGATTTTTTTTGGACACCTTGTCATGTTTGTAAATTTATCAATGAAAAGGCGGATGAAATTGCAAATTTGGATTGTGATGTTGGGGCTCTGCTTAAAGTTGATTTTGACTCGAAAGAGGCTTTAAGACAAAATAAAAATTAATTAACAAATGGAATGTAAAATTTATAGATTTGTCCTTAAGTAAGGGAAAGCGGTTCTTTGAATTATTTCCTAATGTTACAATCAAGCCATCACGGTACATAAACTAGTGAATGCAAGAGATGTAAAGATTGTAAACAGGCTTATGGCGGGTCACTCATATGATAAGTCCTATTTGTTATTGATTGGTGTACGTGATACTAATATATGCTCGGAGTGTGATACACCTCATGTTCAACTGTACTAAATTTAGTTAATTTAATTTTCAAGTTTCAAGTTTCAACACCAATACTAGAGTTGTTAAAAGCATTAGACTTTCCAAATAGTCCAGAACTTATATTTGAAATGTTAATTAAACGAATTAAATTAAAACTTACTTGAACAAACGATCAAAAGAAACTTTTACGATGTTATTTTTTTCGGATCTTTTTGCTAGTCTTTGCTTCCATAGTTTGGAAGTCTCATCAACACCAAAAAACGTCAGATGCATCATATTCTAGGGCAGCACTGATACCGGAAAATAATATCTCAGGTGCTTGAAATTGTCTTAAATTATATACTCTACATTATATCAAATGAAGCGTTTGTTTGTTACTTACAAGCACGAAGAAAATATACTTTATATACAATATAAAAACATACAATAACACCATGGTATAATACCATGCAATAACACAAAATAATTTAAAAAGGATGAAGAATTTTATCCCATAAAACTGTGATAGAGATGATAACTTGTATAACAACTTCGATAGTATATGAACTTTCCAGGGTTGCTAATTGGTTTAAATGCATCAACGTCTTTTACATTGGTCAAGCATTGAAAGCAATTATTTGCTTTCAATTCTTTGCCAAAATAGCAAAAGCACAGAAGGAAGACAAAAATTTGACGGTACAGCGCAAGTGATCTCTTATACTTTCGTCGCTTCGGGGAGATTACGATTTCCGTGGCCCCTCAATTTGAGTATGCAGTTTTGAATAACTCTTTGAGAAAACAAGATTCGCCGAAGGATTTATCGATATCTTGATTAGTTATCGAGATATCGATTTTTCAAAAAAATGTTTACTCAACGGAACCAATACATAAATTCGGTTATATCTTTGCTAATATTTGTCCGATCTAAATGATTTAGGTGTCATTCAAAGATATTTAAAATGTTTTTAATATGAAATGAAAAAAAAAATATGTTTTTGTAAAGCGGCCACGCTACAGAGTGTCTTTCTGCATAATATGTTTTATTTTTGCATAAAACCGTTATTTTCCGTTAACCGTTATTAAGATGTTATTAATTGAAAGCTGAAATATTAACCTTTTGTTTGGTATACAACAAGTTATACTTTTTCTGTTATTTTGACCGATTTTTGCTGTTATATTATATTTTAGGTTGATCAGTACAATCATAAAGCATAGGAAAATGATTCATACTGTAAATGGTGCGAGAAAGATCTTCATAAAATTTCGATGTATTTTGAGTTATTGAATAATACAAAAAATACGAATTTTTTTTAAGTAGTTCTGCCTTTTACATAATGTACTTTTTCCGTAAAAGGAGCCAGATAGACTCTAATGAAAAATTGTTTGTTGTATTCTTAAGTACATATTGATATTTTCCCTAACTTTTTTTTGAGTTATTGAATATTTTTTTTTTAGTGGTTCTTCCTTTTACAAAATGTACTTTTTTTGTAAAAGGAGCCAGATAGACTTTTATCAAAGATTGTTCGTTGTATTCTGAAGTACATATTGATATTTTTACTAATTTTTATAAAAAAGTGGCTCTGCCTTTAACAAATTGCACAATTATTCTGTTTGTTTTTTTTTTTTTTTGTGAAATAAAATAAGAATCCGTATATCTTATTTAAAAAGAACACGATCCGAATCATAAATAATATGATTCGAATATTCTATTTTATTTTACATAGGTGTGCGATGTGCTTGCAATTCTTCTGTGCTTCGTGCTGAAGATGAAAGTTGTTGATGTTTATCAACAGTAAATCAAAATTGTACGTTTAAAAAGCAAAATAAAAACCGTATGATTGTTCTGTTAAATATAGTAACAACATGGTTTCTTAGCAGGTAAATCAACGTTAACGAACTTGGTACTTTTTTGTAATGTTATTATTACTAACTTTGAAGCAGGTCTTCAAACTGATGTCATCTTTATTGATTTTGCGAAAGCATTTGACAAAGTCTCTCACAAACACCTTATTTTAAAACTTGCCTCCCTAGGAATTCACTCTAATCTCCTATATTGGTTCCAATCATACCTCTCAAATCGCCGCCAATCAGTAAAAATTAATAACAACCTATCCAATCTCTTCGAAGTAACGTCCGGTGTTCCCCAAGGCAGCCATCTAGGGCCCTTACTGTTCTTAATATTTATTAATGACCTTCCTAGGGTCATACGTCATTCCCAAAGCCTTCTTTTCGCCGACGATCTGAAGCTTTTTCGATCGATTAAGTCAAATGAGGATGCCATGCTTCTCCAAACAGACATTGATTCAATCTTCGCCTGGTGCGAACAGAATGAACTACCACTTAACATCTCCAAATGTCAATGTATCTCTTTTTATAGATCATCACTCCCGTCAACAAACTCCTACTCTATTAACTCATGTTCACTTCAACATGTTGCCTCTAAGAAAGACCTTGGAATTTTATTTGACCATCGTCTTAATTTTAAAGACCATATTAATCTCATCATCAACAAGTCTAACTCGATGCTTGGCTTTATTATTAGGAACTCAGAGGACTTTAGGGATCCCTACACCCTCAAATGTTTGTACACTTCATTAGTCCGACCCCATTTAGAATACTGCTCCATTTTATGGAATACTTCCTCTCCCAGTCAATCTCAGCGAATTGAAAGAGTACAAAAAAAGTTCACAAGATATGTGATGTCTTAACTTAATTGGAACCTACATCAGCCTCCTCCATACTCAACTAGATGTGCATTAATTGATATTTGCTCCCTCGAATCTAGACGCAAGATGCAGTCAGTCATTTTTATTCGTGACCTGATTCACCACCATATCCAGTGTCCTACTCTACTTGGTTTTCTTTATTTCCTTACCCCACTCCGCTATCTCCGTAGCCAGTTTACCTTTCGGGTCCCTTTTCACAGATCTGAATATGCTCGAAATGAGCCTATCACGCGCTGCACTATTGAGGCAAACAGGGTTCTGTCATTGATTGACATATTTGACCCAATTTCAAGAACTCAGTTTAAAACAAATCTCAACCTGCTCCAAGTTTTCCGCGTTACCTAATGTTACTAACCAGTGGTTGTCTTTATCACGCACCTTGATGATTTAATTTGGTCTCGCCCTCTGATAGTTATCTAGACTTTCCATATACATTCATACCATTTTCTCCTTTATGCAAAGTTCAACCTTAACTTAGTTTATAACCAATCTCAATTTTTATTTGTAACTTCCTTGTAATTATTACATTGATTGTATATTACTGTATATTGTATATTATTATTCATCTTAATGTTATATATATACTTAGTAGTCTGTAAGAGATTCCCTCTCTGCTTGATGAAATAAATAAATAAATAAATAAATAAATAAATATAAAAATGAGAATAATGGCAGCAATAAGGGAAACAAGTATAACATATTATACACCAAACGAAAGGTTAATGTTTCAGCTATTACCATATGTTATGTTCTACTTACTTTTATTACGTACTTTTTGAAGAAAATAACGATTTTATGAAAAAATATATATCATGCCGAAAAACCATCTGTAGTGTTATTAGATTAAGTGCCAAAGTTTTGTTTTATAAATTATTTTGAAGATATTTAAGTTTGTTATCGAATGATACCCAAATTATCCTGATCGGTCAAATATTAGCATAGAATTTACATTAAGACTTCTTTTAACTAATCGATATATCGATAAATCCTTCGGTGAATCTTATTTTCTCAATAAGCTCTTTAAAACTGCATATTCAGATCTTGGGGCCACGGAAATCGTAATCGTGCCGTCGCTTCAGATGTGCGGTGAATTGCCTATAAACTCATTGAATTCAAGTCTTGACCATTGTAAAAGGGGTCATATTGATATAGAATATATATCATTGAAATATATAATTGACATATATATTACTATTCCATAAGTTCGGAAGTATGAAACGTGTTTCTCCATGCGCTCAGAGCAAATTGTAAACTGTTGATTCATTTATATATTAACCGGATTCAAATCACTGCATACGTACTACGTATGTGTCAAATTTTGTATATCAACTTTTGTCTATATGATCAAGTCTTGATGATCAAGTCTTGATGATCAAGTCTTGTGTTCGTAGATGTGGGAATTGTAACAAAAGGGAAAGAAAATATTTACCATACCGTCAATTCTTGGGCAATTCGTTTTGTGTTCGTTCGTTGTCCCGCTACTTCTTCTTTTCATTTTCCGCATCATTGGCGTCGTTTCATTTCATTTCTATAAGATGAAATGAAACGGCAGTATATGATACACATATAATTGATTGTCAACTCTTGATGTGTTTAAACGTGAACATCAAATTTAAAAGGGAATTCGAAAAAATTTATCGTCATCTCGTGACAAATGTAAATCGGGACGTACGATTTGCTTAAAACTTAATGTGGACTTTATACGATCAAGCACTTGACATCATACATTTAAATATGTTATTACACATTTGTTTGTGTTCATCACAAGCACAATTGACTGATAAAAATCTAAAAAGTTGATAATTTCCAATGCTGGTGAAGCGGCTTGATGTATGTAAGGGCTTGAATAACGTTATTTCTTCAGTTCGTTTGTTTTCGTAATTATTTCTGCGGAAAAGAATTAAGCTGTAAAGAAATAAATTTAAAGGAACATACAATTTTTGTTAGAGGTAATTGATCATTTCCTAACTTTGCCCAGTTTATGGGTCTATTACAACTAGCTATTGCAATATATGCGATGGAATCGTTTGTGTCACTCATAGCATGTCTGTACTGCACATACAATAATGAAGAATGAAAATTTGACGCTATGCTTTATCTGTGTAAGGAATATCTTCAATCCACACGAAAACATGGTTGATCTCAAATGATTGACAGTGTAAGGTCCGCATAAAGCACTGAATTTGATATGTCTTGCATTTTATAAGATTGCAAAAGAACTACAGCACTCTCAAAATCAGTTATGTCATTTGCACCGACCAAAAAAAAAAAAAATTAAAAATATTAAGAAACCAAAATGCCTTTTTGAACGTATCACTGCGTATCGCTGCGACATACAATAAATGAGAGAATCATTAAGGGAAAGTATTTATCGTTTATATCAGTAGTGATCAACGCACGGTTCAAACAACAACAAAGAGAGCTTTCTGAGTGCACGGCTTTACACTGAAACAAGAAGCTGTTAAAAGCTCTCACAACATTTGATGCCAGAAAATCTTATCGAGTGTTGGAGTTTCAACATAATGGTTTCGTTTTTATTTTTGCTTTTGTTTTTCGCTATTATAGCGTAGAAAAAAATCAAAAAAGGTTATATTGAATAAAATGTATCAATGATTTTCCTGAAACATTCCAAATATTCAAGTACATTCATAAATAAAACAGCGAATAACGCCCATACCACATGAGCGTTCAAAGCATACTGACTTGGAATTTAAACCACAGCAGAAAAAAAAAATGCACAGCAGAAAACCGATTGCTACTCCGTGTGCAAAAGCTCAACAACTCGCGATGCCCGAGGGCTATGGGAAACCATGTAGTGAGCACCTCTGGTCTATATTTATTGTCTTTAAATTCAAAAATTTTAAATAAGAAATTAAAATTTATGCCCCTATTATGATTTACAACTTTGCTTAAAGTTGAGTTGTAAAATCAAAATTGGTATCATGGCTTACAACCCAACCAAACTTCCAGCTGCAAAGTTGTCCTTCCAGTTGTGCATGCACAATTTTTGGCATTATGAAATACAACCAAATTTGGATGCGGTTGTGTCAAATGTCAACATTTTACAACTGCATTTTTGAGGTTGTCTGTTGGTTGTATTTAAAAGGAAAGATGGCAAATATATTGTAAGTTGCAACACTTATTAATAAAAAACGATTTTAATTAATATAATTACCATTAAGGAAAATTACTAACAAGAAACAGTTCGAGAGGATGGTTTCCTTAATGGAGAAGCACCCAGATGTGGCCAGCTGTGGCACCCAGATGTGGCCAAAAACAGCTGTTTGTACTTATATTCTGCTGTCAAAAATTTCTGATACATTCCATTTTAAGACTGGAAAACTTCCTTACAACTCAACTTAAAATGGTTGTAAGTCACAATACCGAAAAAAATTCCAGTTGTCTTTTAGTTGAGTTGTATCCGAGACAACTCAACTTAGTTTGGTTGTAAATCACAATAGGGGCATTAATTAATAATAACTAAGAATTATTCATCATATATTAAAATTGGCATTTTGACAATTCGCAATGACAGCTGATGAGTGATTAAAAAAAGCAACTATATGAAGTCTTAAATGTCAAATTAAATCTAGCTTTCATCGCATGCCATATAGGAACATAATGAAATAGGTGTTTTAAGATCGCAAATTTTCGAGCAGATGGATATATAGGTAAAAATACGGAGTTAATTTAGGGAGCACTCATATTATTTGACCATTTGGAGTGATTTTATACTCTCAATACTGGGTAGGTAATAATTTTACGCAGCTTAAATCTCCTTATTCTATTCTCTTTCTTCAAATCATCCAGAGCAGCGATAGACACACACATAATGTCATTGAAATATTAGCAATTTTATTTTAATTTCATTTCTGAATTAAATGCTGTTACTCAAATAGATACCGTCATCAACTGAGTAACAGCATGATACCAAAAGTTGTTTTTCAGGAAAATGAAATCTAATCAGATCGGATAACATACATTTTTTAAGTTTTTATTATAAGTAGTAGTGGCCTTCGATGCTATACATACCGATACAGACGTTTATAAAAAAAAATATGATAATAAAATCTTTTTTCTTACAATAGCTATTAATCGTTCTTTTGAACTTAAGTCCTTTAACATCCATTAATTTTTCTTCGAAACATGTCCGATCATTTACAAATCATTAAGTAAATTATCATTAATTAAATAATATATATACTGACTTATATTATAGAAAAGTAAAATTCTAAGTTTTTGGAATTAAATAAAGTTTCAAGACCCTTATCATAAAACTTACCCTAAATATATCGATTTTAAATATACAGATAGAAGCAAAAGCATAATAGCATGTTTCCACGGCACTCTGAATCAAATATTTTGACTTACGAATTAAGAATGTGAAATAGCCTGTTCCCACGAAGAAATCTTAATTCAGTTTGACGGCTGAAACTATGTAGAGCTGAAAGCAATACTCACTTTGACAGCGGTCTTTGACTTTTTGTTTTGTTTGTCTTTCTTCCATTGCTGTTTTCGATTAATTTTCGATAAAAATTAGAGATGAAACCGATTTCTACTTGATTCGGATGTTAATTCAAACTGAATCAACTTCGAATGAGGTAATTCAGCTTGTCAAATGTTGTATGGCGAATTGGTTAATTCGGAACATAATTCAGCCTCGAATTACGAATAAGAGCCGAATTACGTTGTTCAGGGTGCCGTGGAAACATGCTATTAATTGCTTATAAAACTCAAGTTTAACGACATGTGAATTAGTTTTCGAAATTAAAAAAAAACCAATAAAATTGTATGAAAAACTTAATTTCTGTTTTATTTTTTTTTGTTTCTGTTATTTAAGGGGTATTAACGATTTAGTATACTTTCTCATGCAGTGGAGGACTTCTGAACTTTACATTAACAAAATACATTTATTGTTCTTAATAGCCTTAAACTTGAGAACTTGAGCAGTTGTGTAGTTGTGCACATTGAACAATTTGATATCTTTGAAATATTGATACAATATTTGAGAATTTATATACCAATTACTTGATAAATAAATTAAATGACTTAATGCAAAACATATAAAAGGACTATTTATTTGTAATTTTGTCAAAGCAGACAAACGGATGTATTCCGAAGAAATTATGAACATCCGTTTAACATCCTCTTTTAAAGTTTTACTATGAAAAAATCGAAAGAATAGAATAACTTTATTCATAAACGTTCAATATCGTTAAAAATCTGTTTAAAATCCTTTATAAATAAAAGAATTTTAAATTGGTTGAAACCTTCAACAAACCTTCGACAAAGCATACAAAATTTTTTTGTTCTCATCTGAGCACAAATATTGTGTAAAATAAATCAAACTACTTCAAAATATGTCAAAAAATTGCAAGCTATGTCAAAAAATTCAATTTCTATAAAAAATTCCAAAAACAAAGAAAATAAAAACAAGTGAATTTGTCAAACATTTCATAAACATTTCATGTTTACAAAAAGAAAGATATGATAATAAAATAACAATTTCGTCAGTGCAGAGGGTAGCTTAAAAAAACTGACGTCTGAATATCAATGCAGTAGACGCTCGTAAATTAGAACCACTTTGTTCCTGGGGTAGTTCTAATTTTCGAGAAGTTCTAATTTCCAAAGGTTTTTTTTTTGAAATAAAAACTAACATAAAAGTGCATCTTCGCTTAGAAAATACACAAAAAAACAATTAGGCTTAAAGTTTTTTATTTTTATTCACATAAAAGGAACACAAAACATACCGATGCATCGAAATTCATCACAGTTTAAAAAAAAAAAAATATTTCAAAAACAATATTGTGCTCGCTCAATTCAAACATATTGCTCTTTCTTATTCAGTCGTTGAGTAGACATCAAGAGCGTCGTTGAAGAGAGATAGGACAGAATATTCATACGAAAAAATTTATATGATATGACGACTATGCAATTTTTCAGTATTAAAAGCAAAAAAAAAAAAAAAACGCTCGGATATGACGGTTCTAATTTCAGAGCGTGTAATTTATTAAAAACGCTAGTTCTAATTTCCGAAGGATTCAAATTTCCGAGCGTCTACTGTATTCTTGACGAGATTAGGGGACGTACATGTCATCCGGCTTGGGCATGTCCGACGACATGTACGATCGTCCGAAAGCAAATGAGACGGTCGGACGACATGTCGGAAGAAAAACAACAATTTTTGATTTTTCTGCCAGTCTGTCCGACATGTCCGCGTGTGAAAGCATGTCGGGTCGACTCGCTGCATTTATCATTTCTATAAAGTTTTCATCGAGTCAACATCGGCTTAGGCAAAGCGAAAAAGGTTTTTTACTCCAGTTTTTTACCGATGTGTTACGCTCGAGAGTCTGCAAAACAATGAAGTCGTCGTACATATCCGATCGTTTGAAACCTAAACAAAATATCCCCGTTTGTTTGCCGTCGTACAATGTCGGCTGACATGTACGTTCGTCTGAAAGAACCTATTGTGACAAATATATAAAAAATCATTGGATTTGGAGTGTTCACATTGTCAAATTTTTCATCAAATTGTTGGTCAAACAGTTTGACCACACAAGTGTTCACATTCTCAAATTTTTCGTCAAATTTCATTATTTGCTTGCGCGTCGAAGTGAAAACGTTGCCATGACGGAGCAATTTTTATTAATATTTTATTGAAACATGAACCAAACGAAGCAAACAAACTCTGAATGTGTCCGGAAATTTTTTAAAAATTTGTTCCAGATACATTCTTCTGTTATTATCATGTTTATGTGATGTGTTCACGTTGAAATCTTTTTTCAACCGCCAAAATTTGTACTATAAAATTTGACGAGTGTTCACATTGTCAAATTTCTCGTCAAACTGTTGGTTAAACAGAAAAATCAAAATATTTTGATTTTCGTCAAACGATTTGACAAACAGTTTGATGAGTGTTTACACATCAAATTATCATCAAATCGTCGTCAAATCCCATATATATTTTTGTTTGTCAAACTGTTTGACCAATAATTTGATGAATGTGAACACTCCTATTTATCCAATACACAAAAAATGATTTACACTCTTGCAACTTGTGAGTTTTAACTACAAAGGGGCTACAACAAAATAACAACATTTTAAAATACATTTTAACATTTAGGGGCTTATTATTATTTGTTTGTTATTCTTTATTTTATTAACGCGGACATTTCATTAGTAGCATCACTATTATAACAGATTTTGTTTTACTTTTTTAATCAAAATGTTCAAACAAAGAAATTTAAATTCTTGATAGTTTTGACGTGGAATTGCTTTCCCATGTTCAATTTTCAGCGAAGGTTTTCTGTAGTCAGTTTTCAGTTTCTTCAGTCATCTGTATATAAACAACATTCAACATAAAATGGGTACGTTCACAATTTTTTTAAAATTTATTATTTATATGAAATATTACGTTTTCATATGACAATAAGTGAGCTTGTGAAAAAACTAAATAAAAATTATTTTATTATTATAATATTTCAAAGCTATTCTAAAAGAATTTGATGAATATGGCTGTAAATCTTTATAAATTTATCAAAATAACTAACACGTAAATTTCAGTCAAACAAGCTTACGATACGCCAGTTTTCTCTTTCCCTTTCATCAATGTCAAATCACCACACTTAGCCAAGAAACTTTAAAAATATAATTCAATTTTTGATCAGTGGAAAAGCGCCCTGAGGGCACTCTCAGAGTGCAAGTTTTTTTTCCGGGAAAAGAAAACGCAGTTAGTAACAGGTAAGATGACATAACAGGCACAGATGACAGATACTCTTAGAATATTTGATGTCATGAAATATTCCATGACATTAATATCCCAACTCATCATGAAATTTATTTCTTGTAATATTTCTTGAGATATATTTCATGAAAATATTTAGCGTGTGCTTT
The DNA here is from genome assembly GCA_943735915.1 of Pherbina coryleti. Classification (NCBI taxonomy): domain Eukaryota; kingdom Metazoa; phylum Arthropoda; class Insecta; order Diptera; family Sciomyzidae; genus Pherbina; species Pherbina coryleti. The sequence goes on along the minus strand of OX030948.1, from coordinate 185,054,200 downwards.
GCTTAGAATCGTTTACGTGAAGAAAACCGCAACAAAGTCAAAACTAAAAAGGGCTTGAAATCACTCTATACTTTTCATTACTTAGTTGTCATAATTTATATATTAGTTAATTGCTTTATTATCTGGTAAGAAAATTTAACTCTTGATCTGTTAAACCATGCAAAATCAAAATTCCTGTTTCATTCACGCATTCATAACTTTGAAAAATCTAGCTTAAAATGCTTAAAATGTAACGTAAGCTTAAAATGTCGCGTTCACCTGGCTTATTGCATCATGATTGCAACTGTTTTAGCCTACGCTAGTAACACGTTCCAGATTTTGCGCTCCAGTTAATCACACACACCGCTTTGGGTGCGCACGCAACTTGATAGGCAATTTTATATTCAAATTTGCATTCATCAATGCAACAAATTAAAATACTTGCCTAACTTACATTTTTTTTCTTCTACAGACATTTTCATTCAACTTATCAGTATTTATATTATTTTCATCCATCTTTTTCTTGCGGTGTCTGCGGAATCAGTGTAAGATGAAACACGAAAATTAATTTGCAAGAAATGTGATAAATTGCTTAACTTATCCGTCAATTTTTCACACGACGTGAAAGGAAAAATTAAAAATTGAAAACAAGTTGGTGGTCAATTGTGCCGGGAGCAAGCATTATATTCATCAGAACAAATACCATGATCATATGTATTCATTAATTTAATGTAAACAAGCTGCCTCACCTATTTTACAGTTCTAGAATAACACTTTTATTATTCTAAATTATCTTTTTAAAATTATTTCTAAGTAACGACTGAATTGTAATTCGAAAGAAAAAAAGTCTCAGTAAATTTAATTAAAAAATGTTCAAAAGTGTAAGTGTGTAAGTATGAAAGTGTGAATTTATTGCAACTTATATGGCAAAAATTTAAAATGTAACTTCCAATAGAGCATGTAATATTGTGGAAATGCAAGGATATATTAGCGGGATTAAGGCAATTGTGCATGTCGTTCAACCATGTCCTATAACAAAATAGCTTTAATTGAAAAAATTTCAATAATATATCCAAACAGTTCAAGGTTATAACTACAAAACTTCATTAAATTTAATCCATTCAGCTCAAAATTAATTGCTATTTCGTTATTTTTGTTTCATATATTCTGTTGCTCCATTTTGATCTGGTCTCATAGGCTCGCGTTCATAAGATCGTGCATGTCAAAAAGTCAGAAAAAATTAAAAAATTTTTATTGTTTCCGAAATGGACTTTCTGTAGGCTGGATAAACTTCAAATGATCGTTTATGTCATCCAACATGTCATCTCTGCAAGACAAGTACTGGTTAAATGAATCGTTATTTAACCAATAATGCTGTCGGAAATTTTGGTTAGTCTGTAGAACAAAGTTTCTATCAGTTTGTTAAGGGCAATGTGAAAAATCTAACCAAAACTCATGTATAAGTGTGATTTCATATCTCTTTCTTACGCAAGTATTTCAATGTCTTGCCGAACACAGCTGCTCTGCTCACACTAACAACAAATTCCGTAAAGAATTTCATAACAAACTCAGCTGTTTACTTAAGTACGCAGTTAGCGTCTCGCAAAACCTTTCCGCCATAGTGTAGTGGTTAGAGCGCTGGCCTTTAACGCAAACATACGCGGGTTCAAACCCTTCACCAAATAAAGCAACATTTTTTTCTTGTAATTTTGTTTCGATATGTTTTTTTTTTGCTATTTTTATTAATGGGTAGTATTTACAAAAGATAAATGTAAGTTATATATTAAAAGAAAATAAAAAAACAAAGCCCCAGAATAACGACGCTGTTAGTTTTTAATCTAGCAAGGAAATCTTGCTTTTCTTTAGAAAGAATGTGTTTATATGTTCATTTTGTCTATTTTTAATCAATGTTTCACTTTTGAACTTTATTTAATTAATTAAACACAATTGAAAATCTTTATGCGTCATGCGATATTTGAACCACTGTCCTCTGTCATATAAGTTCCATATTCTACCCACTGCGCCACGGCCACTATAATTCAATGTGGTTCATGGTGTTATAACAATAAGGTGTTAGTGAATTTTTGACAACACCAAGAATAGCTTTCTTTCTGTCAAAAAATTGAGAACGAAAGAGAGGAACCGTTGATAGTTATCAAATTGTGTTATTTCTTTGTGTTATAGTTTATATAGGTTATTGTGCGAATAAGGTTTAAATAAGTATTTAATTCAATTAATTGTGCCGTGTAGTGTTGACAACAATTTATTGCAGTTGTCTTCGCCCATTTGCCAAGTTCGCCATTGAATGGTTTTTTCCATTTTATCAAAAACGTGCGCTGGAAGGTGCCACCGACATTAAGCTTTGGCCAGCATGCAAATAGGCTTGCGTTCACATCGACTGCTTCAAGAAAATATTGAAAAGAAGAATGTTCAATACCTCAACTGATAATAGCCATCAAAAGAGTGGACATGGCATTGAGCTTCAACCGACTGCACATTAGCTGATTTATTTTCGTTCCAATGCACCATCAGCTGTTTTTGACAGGAGCGGGGCGAAAAATTTATAATTTTGAGAGAGAAGTGTCAAATTCACTAACACCTTATTATTATTACACCATGATTTTGTTATTTTAGGATATTATTTATTGCGTGACTTACACTTGCGCCTCTCAAAGTGTTTTTTTTACACCCTCAGCTTGTTTGCTACGTAATTTAATGTTTATATTGTTGTCTTTTTCTAAAAAACTGACACAAGTGAAATAACTGAGAGTATATTAGTTTTTGATGCTAATGTGTGATTGTGTTGGAGCATGGTATAATAATATAAGGTAGTATTGACAGTTGCTTGGGCATCGACCATCTGTCAAAAAAAATGTCTAGAAAGAGAGCGTTCAATTATTTCTTATGTTTTCGCCATTGTTTATGTTTCAGCGCTTGCAAATAACCAAACATTTTCTTACAAAATATTGCCCATTTTATTTAATCAATAGTGAATTATTATTACAACAACGAAGATAACTTGTGAGCTTTGTGTTATTAAGTGCAAACATAAGAAAAAATGTTGAAAACGTTTAAGTGCAGCAACCTCAGCAGCTGCAGATGCATGTGGACGAAATTGAAGAAGTTTTCAATTAAAATTAAAACACCACGGCTGGAAAACGTTAAACACATATCACACATAATTTTTTCACAATTTTCACTATTATAATTGTGTATTTTACGCACATATTTTGCGGAATTTATTTATTTTTACATTCGTTTAATTCTTGTTGCACGAACAACTGTTTTTGACAGATGGTCGTTGCCTTGTTGCTGAGAAAATCTATACTTGTCAATGCTACCTGTATAATTATATCATGGTGTTGGAGTTTCAGTTAGGCATGTTCAGGCAGGGATGTTTATCCAAATTGCCGATCGTCTGAAACACCTATTAAAATCAGAGTGAGGAGAGCATCTCGAAATCGATGCTTCGAAATCGGAGAGAAGTCGAAATCGATTTTAAACAGTATTATCGGAAGATAAACGCTCAACTCATAATATTCGTACAGCACTAGTTTTCGGCTTCATTTGCTTTCTTTAAGTTCAATGTTTCGTTCTAAATTTTTGCGCTAGTTTTTGAAGAAATGTTTGATTAAAATTAAGCTTTTTCACGAATTGCTGTTTTTTTTCGATTAACTGTATTATCAAATGTAAAAAATTGTGTTAAAATAAGTAATTTTAAAATGCTGTGAAACCTGTAATACAGATATTCATAGATATTGTGGCGTATTTTGGTGTGACTGAGTTGGCTCAAATAAAGTATAAATGCGTGATAATTGTGCAACAAATTCGCAAATTCATTTCGGGTTAACTTATAGTTACTATAAATTTAACAGCTGAATCCGCAACAGCATGAGTCCTGAAAAAAATGTGTAATTAAGTGAAATTTCTTGCCAGTCCGTTCTTTTGCCAAAGTCGCAAATTAGGGATGTGAGTGGCTGTGGGTTTTTTCGATGTTGGCGGCAAAATATATAACACATGAAATTGTTTATCAAACGCTCGCATATATTAAAACACCGGATAATTCAACAAGTGATTCGTCCAATGTGATAATCGTTAAAAGATATGGTAAAGTCATTTAAATTTAAAATCCGTTTCTAGCATCTTTATCTAGATTTAAGTCTTAATGCGGCATAATTGTACTTTAGGGCCCATGCCTAAAAATATTTTGGCATAATTGAAGATGAACGAAAACTCAAAATTTATAAATTTTTCTGTGGAATATATGTATTAAGACCTTCTAATCTCAAATCCGGAAAAATTGCACGCCGCTCTCAATTGGTTCAGAAGTTAACATATAGGGCTTGAAAGTTGGGGAAATGGACCTCAAAAACTTGTGATTTTTTTAAAATTTTCCTACAAAACCTAGCATTATGGGTATCAAAAGAAAGGTTATGCTGTTACCTATTCAACGAGCTATCAATCATTAAAATCCACGCATTACTTTTGAAGATACAGCATTTTCCATATGCACACTTGGCGGTTCACCCTTTTACGAAATAACCTAAACGTAAGTATAAACATCAAATTAAAAAATTTATTTAAGAAAAATGCGAATAAAGTAGACAATGCAGGAAATCAAATCTGTATGTAAAAAATATGAAAAATTGTTATAAAAAATAGCGCGATTTTTTATAACAATTTTTCGCCTGCGGCGCTTTTTTTTAAATTTTGTGTATATCAGAACATGCGACTGCGCCTTTTTTTATTCGCAATATATGAAAACTTTTTCTAAAATGTCTTAAGATCAACATTAACAGGTAGGATTTAAATACTTTCATTGCCTACTTTATTCGCATTTCGCTTATATTACTTTTCCAATTTGATCTTTATACTTACGTTTTGGTTATTTTGTAAAAGTGTGAACAGTCAAGTGTGCATAATATGTAAAAAGCTATATCTTCAAAAGTAATGCGTGGATTTTAATCATTGATAGCTCGTTGAATAGGTAACAGCATAACCTTTCTTTTGATACCCATAATGCTAGGTTTTGTAGGTAAATGAAAAAATCTCACAAGTTTTTGAGGTCCATTTTCTCAACTTCCGAGCCCTGTAACTTCTGAACCACTTGAGAGCGGCGAGAAATTTTTTCACCATTAGCTTTTTTAGCTCCAAATACACATTTTCAAAAAAAAAAAAGTGAAAAAAATCCATTTTCACTCATCTTCAATTGTTCCCTTATTTTTATAGTATGTATATTGGTGAAAAAAACGGGTGGTGGCCATAACGTTTGCATTATCCGTTCCAATACCAATTAATTTCTTAACGTAACTTAAACTGGCTTAGCTCGTTTTTTATGCATTTTAGTGCAATAGTGCGAGAGTGCGATGCGAGACAACGTAAGAATCTCGTACGAGCTGTCAAAACATTTTCATAAGCAGAGTTGTTATGTAGCAATCTACAATCTTTTGCGATGCGTTTGTGCGATGCGAGGCATTTCCAAAAAATTGAAAAACCTCGCATGCGATAACGAGCTGTCATAAAAATTCCATTGAAAAAACCAAAATGGTTGCTGCTTATCAATTTTCTTAACCTTCCACAGTTGCAGTAGAATATACTTTTGAACTAATTAAAGTACGATTTTATTTTGAGAGTACGAAATACACATATATGTGATGTCATATTTTTATTATTTTGAAAGTAGATTTACGGTAGAGAGAAGTTCCTTTTATGGTAAAGCGAGGTACTATTTATTATGTGAGGGTGCGTAAATACTTCATAATTTCTTTTTTCAGCTCATGTTGCTGATATAAAATGTTAAAATGTATTTAAAGTTTTAGTACCTAAAGTTTATAATTTGCCCGTGTGCTATTCGGAATCTTTTCACTCAGATGATGAAATTTTGACGGTCTCAATGAGAATATTTGGCACTTGTGAGGTGAATATGATTGGCAAAAATTCATAAAGCCTTATTGGCTTGTATAAATTTTGACAATCGGCAAGAGAATTTTCGATACAAGCAAAAATAGAATACAAAAATAAAACACTTGTGAGTTCGTGAGTTGTAAAGAAGTTCAAAATTTTGTTCGTTCGACAACATAGCAACCAGAAGTGGAATAACATTTGCGTAAATTTTTATTTTCAGTATATATTTACAACTTGGCATATTAAATTATATTCTTGCGCTAATACACTACCGAAATCTAAAACGTCAAAATTAGTAGTTGTCAAAATTTCATTGTCCTTTACGGGGCCCTATGACTAGCAATAATTCATTGCATGCCATCTGTCAAACATCAAATATTACTTATGGAGACCACTCAATTGCCGAAGTTTGCAATACATGAGCATCCAATATTCCAAGCCATAGATTGCCAACGTGAACTTGGCAATGAGCTGTCGTTATTCTTGTTTGGCAGTAGTTTTTCTATGTGCTGAAAATTAAAGCTGCTGCAAAATTTAAAGAAATTGAACTGAGGCTAGAAATTTAAAAATATAGTTCTTGAAAATGGAGGGGCGTGGAGAAGAAATTTATGAAATAATAAATATATACCGGCAATTTAAGTGCTGATATAAAGCATCAAGCGTGTGCGAGCAGCGTACTAATTTGTTCGGCGCAATTTTGAAAAAAAAAAAAATAAATAACAACATTAAAAACCCACCCTTGAAATATTGCCATATTTTTCAATGGATTTTGACAGATGGCATGCAAAAAATTTTTGCTAGTCAAGACACCCGGTTAAGCACAGCAAAAATGACAATTATATTTCAACAGACAGAAATTGTATTTTGTATTCAACTCAGTAACTTATTTTCTATCACGAGTTAAAAGTTTCCGAAAAGGGGGTTTCGCATGGTTCAACATGTTGGACGACAAAGTCGGATGGAAATCTAACGGGAAAATTTTATTGAGCTTTCGAACGATCCAACATGTTGAACCATGCTAAATTCCCTTTCCACACAGCCTTTGTTCACAAATTTCATTATTTAAACAGTACGCTTTTATTTTTAACCGATGCAACTCTGGTTCCTTCACATCTAGCGTTTCTCCATGGTACAATAATACAAGGTAGCATTGACAACTGCTTATTTTCTCTTCTACAAGAAAACATCTCCTGTCAAAAACAGCTGTTTGTGAAAATGCATCTGCAGCTGCTGAGGTTGTTATTTTTTTTCACTTCAACTTTTTCAATGGCGGATTGTGAGCGCTCTTTTTTTGAGTATATTTTTTGACAGGAGATGTTTTCCCAAGCAACTGTCAATGCTACCTTGTATTATTATACCATGGCGTTTCTCATTGTACATTATATGCGAGGGCAATGCGTGCGTGATTACGTTATTTAATCGCATCGCATCCTCGCATCGCACTCTCGCAATATTGTATTTCAGGCTTTATGATGCTCAACGCATCCGATCCTTGAAACTCAACGAGACAAAGGAATGTCGAAATGATTTTTTTGTGTTCAACACTATGGTACTGCACAACTATTCCTAAAATTAATTTATTAATAAAGAAAATCATGAATTTAAGGATTGCGAAGTGAAACCGTATATAGAAATACCAACCCTGTTCGCAAATAAATAATACCCTTCATTGAGCATAAGTTCCACAAACCTTCATAAAATAGATTAATTCAAAATATTTCTGAATATAAATTTATCAAACATACTTTAATAATAATATAATTTAATAATTTATTGAAATCATGCCAAGGTTCACTTTACCATACCATACTTATATTTTAACTTCTATTTAAATAACAAAAATTCGAAAATATTTGAATTCGTAAGAAATTAATGTTTAAATAAAAATTTAAATTTAAGTATGGACTGAGAAACTGGGATCTTTGAGTTTAAGAATTATACACCCTTTCAATGCATTTTGTAATTGTGTCGATTCTCCTATGTCTCTCCGGGGGTCTTCCATAAAATGCACAGATAGAACGTTTTTTATAATTTTCGAATACTTTGTCCTGTGAAGGCGCATTTGGGAGCACGATTCGCTTTCATAAAATTGTTTTTTCATAGACTACTCCAGTGGTCTATACGTACCAAGGCACTGTGTTGGCAAACGTACATTGCCAATGCAGCCTCATTCTCTTGCGTTTTTATGCAAAGAGGCTTAAAAGGTAATTTATTTATGTGCAGCAAAGAAGTGCAGGCAGCGGTGTGTTTCTTGGTTGAAGCGTGCGCCACTAGATCGGAAAACTTGCATTTATTAGTACAACACATTAGCGGGCATGAGTGACACTCAAAAATTCAACACTTTTGAGTGATAGTTCGTACTGACCGAATTATCATTCATGGTCAAGGTCAAACCGTCATTCAAGTTGTGAAATTTGAGCAATAGAAATGGAAAATAAGAAAATTGGATGCGCATGGCTAGTTATCGCGCTAGCTGAAAAAGAAAATAAAAAGAAAAAAGAAGCAAATGGGTAAAGACATGCGTTACCAAAAGAAATAAATGTGGGTTTACATTTACTTAACTCGATTTGTCAGTGTTGCTGTGTCCCGTGAACTCCGGATGGGTTCCATTTTTTCATAAACTCTGTAACCGTAATTGTTTGCCTGGGACTCTCAAAGTTCCCGACCTTTTCCACCGAGTAACGCCCATGCTCACGCCTTTCCATGATTTTATACGGACCAAGAAACTTCGGTTTTCATTTTAACCCTGACCTAAACTGTGTGTGTTTAATGGCAACAAGCTCGTTTACAGCATAAGTTGGCTCAGCAACCCGTGTCCTGTCAAAAGTTCGTTTGTTTTCTGCCTGTATTTTGAAGATGTTTTCATGAGCCTCTTCGCGAACCAAATCCCTCTGATTATCTAAATCTTCCACCGCTACTTCCTCTAACATTTCCCTCACTTCTTGGCCAGCGTTGAGGCGCATATTTAGCCCTGTAAGGATTTTAAGGTGGTGTACTATTAATAACTTGTTGAACGCGATCTGTATATTTATACCAGTTTTGTGGTTTCTCTGCGCAAAATTTTAATAACATTGGGATCACAATTCGGTATATCCTTTCCACCTGGCCATTCCCAAGAGGAACCCCAGTGGCAATCAACAAGTCTTGAATATTTTGGGCAATATTGCTCAAAAACCTGGGATGTAAAAGCTGTTCCCCTATCAGTAATAACCCTTTCTGGATTCCTGAAAACCACTGTCTGCTTTTCGAGTCTTTCGACAACCTCATTGGACCCTGTACTCTTCGTTGGATAAAGCCAGACGAAATTTGAGAAGGCGTCGATTACAACGAGAATATGGTTGTAGCGTTTGTTTGTTTGTTCCAATGGCCCTACATGGTCGATATGATACGTTCCCAGTGGTTTCCCTTCTTTGTTAATTGGGTTCAGAAACCCCTCTTTCCTCCCCGACTTCGCCACCATTAATAGGCATTCCACACAACTCTTGACAACATTGTTTACTTTAAAAATATGGTTTGGTATATAAAAAGATCTCTCTATTAGATCCTGCGTTTTCTTTGCGGTGAAATGGCCTTGACGGTGGGCCATTTGTATAATTTCCTGCTCCACTCTTTGATAGGGTCCTTAAAAAGCACGTCTAATTTCATGAAAAAATCCTCAAAACTCTCCTTCTCTAACACTTTTCTAACACCTTTGATCCAAGCATCCCCAAGTTGTGCTTCTTTGATTCGATGTCTCAATGAATCTTCCATGACAAGGCATGAAACCCTACTTAACGCATCTACATGCTTCGTCTTGGAGCCGGAGCGGTGCTCTATCTCGAAATAGAACTCCTGCAGGAACATAGCCCACTTTGATACTCTTAAAGGCACATCTTTTTTTCGCATTGTCATAGTAAACGCATTGCAATCTGTCACTATCTTAAACTTAGTCCCCATCATATATACCCGCCATTTCTTTAGGGCTTCAATAATGGCCAGAACCTCCAGCTCATAGGAGTGGTATTTCTGCTCACATAAATCAATTTTTTTGCTCATGTACTGAACAGGATGCCATTGTCCATCGCCCTTGTGCTTTTGTAAAAGAACAGCACCATAGCCGTACATGCAAGCGTCAGTATGGACTTCGGTTGAAGCCGAAGGATCAAACAATATGAGAACTGGTGAGCTTGTTAAATTTTTGATTTTTAATCACTTATTATTTTATCATGGTATCACACAAACTGTACGTGTATTTCGTTGAACTTTTGTTGTTTTCTTAAATAATCTCTTAAATAAGTTTTAATTTTTTTTAAGTTTTGTTGTACTTTGTTATCGGAAACTTGAATGCATTTGAATGTTCATAATTTGACCACTGTACAGTTTTTTAATCAAAGTTGCGTTCCTTTGACGCCATTTGCTTCAATTTCTCTCGTATGTTTATTTTTTTTTTTTTTTTATTTAGTTATTGCAATTTTGTTGTTTCCATGTTATCATTTGTACAGTTCCGTTCACAAATTTTCGACACTTATGGCTTAAGTTTTTGTTGTTATTATTCTAATTTTCAAATTCTTGTTAAAATTTTATGCAATTTTTAAGCACACGTTGTTTTTCACACTGTTTTCACTGTAAATTCCATGTTGAGTTAATTTTGTTGCAATTTGAAAGTTTGAGTGTTTCGTTAAATTTTCCGCAATTTATTAGCTTTATAGTAGTTTTAGGATCTAGTTTTAAGGTGTACATTTCATAATTAGACAGATATTGATAATATCTTTAGCACTATATTTTTTGTTAAAATTTTTTAACACTTTAATTTTTTTACCAAGTCACATGCATTGAAAGAGGTGGTTTATAATGGTCAAGGAGTTTATAAAAGAATGCAAAATTCACCATATGCGTGGTTATTAAAACGTTACACAATTCAAAATGAAGCCAACTGCCATAGCAACACAAAGCAAAATTCACCTCATATGTACAGTTGTTTACGCATGGCACAATCCCGAAATGAAGCCAACTGCCTTAGCAACACAAAAAAAAATTTATTAGTTTGTCACTTTTGATGTTTATTCACTTAATATTATTATTCTTTTTGTTTAAGTTTATTATTTTATTTACACGTTTGTTGACCACTTTTGTTACTATTTTCCATTGTTTAAATTTAGTTGTTCAGGTATTTTTATACTTTGCTTAACTTGTTTGTTACGTTGCAAAAATAATAGTTTTATTTAAAACACAAACACTTCAACAATTATGCAGTTACAAAAAAGTTTTTAAATTTTGATAAATTTCTAGGTGATATCGTCCCCTCTATGCCAAAAACGCCAATGTGAAAATTCATGGGTTCTGAGTTTTTAATTGCATCTAGTGCATTTTAATGCAAAGAATATTCCCCCATAACAAGAAAATCCAATTCGGTCTAGAAAAAATTAAAAAAATTCCATGATAAAACCATCTATGTGATTTTCTGATATTTTTTTCATGCCAAAAACGCCAATGTGCACATTTTTTTCACTTTAAATATTTCCAATATTAGCAAACAACTTTTTTTTTTTCTTTTGAGGATACGTTCAGAATAATTTCTTCCCATCAAAAGTGAATAAAATCAGAGGTCTTCCTACTTTGTAGCAGCTCATGGTATAATTAATCAGGTAGGTGTGACAGTTTTTAGTCGAACATGAGTTGTCAAAAATCGTACAAATTAAGCAAAGCAAACAAAAAAAAAAAAAAACAAACAAACATATTCATTTGATTTTGACAATCCATGAACGATCTCGTGAGAAAATAGCCTGTTGTCAAACCTACCTGTATAATTGTATCATGGTAGCAGCTAGGAAATAACTTTTCTCTCAAGAATGATACATTTTTAGGATTTAAAAACTCCCTTAAATCGACATGGAGCTTTCATGACCCCTTTTTTTTATCAGAATACATTGTCCTCACCTTTCTTCAAAAATATAAAAAAAATCATTGATCTTTCTCATCAGTAGCGGTTACAAGCTCGCTTTTAGTGAATAAATGTGCACATTGGTTTTTTGGCATAAAGGAAATCAACGATTCTGAAAGTTTTGTGTATGCGACTCTATAAAAACTTTGGTAATGAAGGCAATTGCAAAAGTCCTTCTGCAATTAATGTATTTGTCAAAGCATTGTAAATGTCTTGCACCAATAATTTCAGAAATTGACCTTCTGACCTGGGAGTTATATGGGAAAAATTGAATACATTACCAGAAAAATGCTATTTTTGAGATGGTTACTGCGCGGTCCGTCTTTTGGGCGGTCATCTTCGGACTCTGAACTTTCGTCGGTGCCACCTTCTGTGGTGGGCTTACGTCTGGCTGTTGCCACCGGTATATGTCGGTGGTTTGGGTGAGCCTGGAGGTCTTCTGTACCTTCGCGGGCATGGTTACTGCGCGGCGCGTCTGTTGGGCGGTCATTTTCGGACTCTAAGGTCTCACAATCGGTTGCGGTGCCACCTTCTAGGGTGGGCTTACTGCATGTGTTGCAACTCGAACCGAACTATGAGTCGGCTCGTATTGTGGGAGGTTGTCTTCGGACTCTGAGGTCTCGGAGTCTCCCAGCAAAAATCGCCGGTAGCTCTGGTCCGTCGGTGGCCATTCGTTTTGGGGGGCGTGGCTACCACTCGGCGCATTCGAGCTCGCGAACCGGACGCTGCGCTAGGTACAGGGTTGCGGCTGTGTGCCCTCCGGGCTGTGCGGTCTGCCTTAGACCGGTCCCTCCATACCTCCTTGGTCTACCGTTCGTTGTAGAGTGATGCTTGGGAACTTTCTCCATGGCTCATCTACTCTCTCCTCCCATGAGGGGCTTAGGCGCTGAGTGTGCGGCCGACGACGCTGTTCTTCTAACAGGTGTTCGCGGAACTGGTCCCTGGTTTTCTTAGATTTGTTCTCCATGTTTTCGTTATTGTTATTTATTATTTTATTTTTACGTTCGTATATCCTTGAGAGGCTTGCGTATTGCTGGTTCGCTGGTCGATGCTGCAATGCGTGCTGCTTGCCATAAATTATGTATTCAGCTAACATACCAAACGGATCATACACTGACATAACCAAACTGAGCAATTCTCTTTTTGATGGGGATCTTCTCCCGAAAATAACATCAGTTCAGTTATAAAGATTTGAGCGGTCTTCCGCATTTCGCAGCTGTTGGCTAGGTGACAAAATTCTAAACACTTCTATCTCTACCGGTAGACTTATAATTGCACTTTGTGTTTTTCCATTTGCCTGGCGCAGTGATATTACATCAGCCAGCGATATATCCCCATATCCAAAGTTACAGAATATTTTTCATAACAATGTTTGATTTTGCATGGAAGCTTAATACAAATTTGATCATGTATTTTTCAATATTTTTTTTCAATAAAGTAAATTGATTTCATTGTTCAAAGATTTATTGATTATATTTTATTGTAAAAATTTATTGTAATTGTAAAAGTGCCTTAACATCTTATACTTACATGATTTTCCAATCGCCACTTTTCCAAATGGTAGCGAAACTTAATTTTATGGTGCATATCGCATCGGCTCACGAAAATTTTGTCTATGTCACATGATCTCATCATTCTCAAAATATCAATGGAAAAAATACTACATTCTAAAAATCTTTCCATTCCTTCATCATCGATACCCCATTCAAGGAATAATTCATAAAGTTCAGTCTCCATTACTTCAAAAGATATAAAGAAATATAATTTCAGGGAAAGGAAAACAAAAAAGTTGTTAAAAAGTGAGTCAATGAGTGAGTAGTACAGTTAAGAAAACAAGAAAATTGATTTTTTTCAAAGAAATAAAAATAAAAAAAAAACTAGAATAAAATTATAGAATAATATATCTATAATTTATAATTTATAATATATAATTTCTATAATTTCTATCAGTTGTGATTTTAAGACTGAATTTTAAATATAATTCAAACTTCCACTTACAGACTTGAATTCTAACCTGAAATGAAACAAAATTCAGGAATAAATTTCTCCACCCCAGAGAAATAATAAATTTTCTGAATTAATTACTTACCCAACTCGTTCTACACTCTATCCCAACTCGATCTAGACCATCGCAACTTTTTCCTTACTGACGCGCTACTTACTTTCAACTGTGAAAAGTGTTATTTTTTTTTCTTTGTTTCCTTCGTTCGTTACTTTTCGTTTTTTTTTTTTTTTGCCACAACGCGCATCAGGTTCACTTTTTGTCACTTTACGCATCAGGGTTGACAAATAACTTTTAATTTGGTATTAAAATTCAGACAAAATTGAACTAAATGATAGAAATATTTATCGAATAATATTATTGGGATATTAATTTATTAAATTCATTTTTGTTAGTTGACCTTTTATTTTTTTGTTGTTAAATATATGTTTGGTTTAGCTCCAGGTCTGTTTATTATATTCAAAATGTACAAACCATGTACAAAAATTTTTTCGGTACCAAATGAGATGTATTGTTTTTTACTTTGGGTTGTTATTAATGGTTTTATTATGTGTTTGGTATTACCTTGGAATACCCTTGAGAAAATCTCGTGGTGTTGGTTTTTTCAAGGTACAGTTTATTTAGTTCAAATTTACAATGATTGAAAAGATTTGTAAAAAATGATGCGATACGAGCGCTTGTCCAAATAAGAATGAAACTTTGATTTTTAACTATGCAATTCCAAACGAAAAGCTAGCTGGTTTTTCTTTTTAAGAATGACGTAACAAAGGGAATAAATTATAGGGTGTGTCGTGATTATTTAAAAGTAAGTTAGTAGGGGGTTGCCACAATACTCCCCAGCTAGACGAAAGCTACCTGTATCGTGGTGGAAAGATGACATGACGGCCACGTGTAGATTTCGTCGATATTGGATGCGGAGATATTGGATGCGGAGATATTAGATGCGGAGACTTCGCCGGAGTTTCTTGCGATGATGTATTTTTATCCAGATCCGTGCTGGCTGAAAAAGCAGGTTTTAGCCTGTCGATACTTATGTTCGATTGTCTTTCTCGTATTGATACCGTGAAGAACTTTTTCCATCGTTTGATGACGGGGTACGGCCCATCGTACGGGTGAGTTAGTGAAGGACGAATAGAGTCGTTTCGCACAAAAACGTGTGTTGCCGTTTGTAGAGCTGGTGATACAAACGTTTTCGGTGTTGTGTGATGTGATGTTGCAGTAGGTCGTAATTTTTCCATTGCCTTCCGAAATTGTGAAACGGCCTCGCTGGTAGGCTCGGATCTGTTGCATGGAGAGAAAAATTCTCCTGGGACCCTAAGCGTCGAACCATACACCAAAAGGGCTGGCGATGCGTTAATGTCGGGCTTGAAAGCGACTCGTAATCCAAGTAAGATAGATGGTAAATGGTGAACCCACCTCGATGGATCATTGCACAAAATGGCTGTTTTAAAACTCCTGTGCCACCTTTCAACAATGCCATTTGATTGCGGATGGTAGGGCGTAGTGCGTAGATGGGTTGCACCAATCGTTGTAATCAGTTCGGTAAAAATGGCGGATTCGAATTGCCTGCCTCGGTCCGATGTTATGCGAGCTGGGACCCCAAATCTGGAAATCCAGTGTGAGAGCAGAGCTTTTGTAACAGTTTCGGCTGCTATGTCTGGTATAGGTGCTGCTTCTGGCCATCGAGTGTAGCGGTCAATGATGGTTAAGCAATATCGCTGTCCTTCGCACAATGGAAATGGACCCACGATATCGATATTGATGTGTACAAAACGCTCTTTTGGAGGAACGTACATTTCGGGTGCTGATTTTGTGTGACGATGAGTTTTTGACCGCTGACAAGCCTCACAGTTGCGAACAAAAAGGGCTGTATCCTTTTTAATGTTCGGCCAAATGAATTTTGATGTCATCAGCTTGTATGTGGCGCGTATTCCTGGGTGCGATAGGCTATGAATCTTCGTTAAACACTGTTGTCGATGTTTTTTTGGTATGAAAGGTCGAACGTTTGACGATGACGTATCACAAATTAAGTGTGTCTCACTTTCTGGAATTAAAAATGACTTTAGAATAAGTGAAGAAGTTTGTATACCTGGTTCGTTGAGCAATTTTTGAAGTTCAGCGTCCTGTTTTTGAGCTTCGGCGATTTCTGCGTAATTGATGATGTCTACCGACTGAATGCGCGATAGTAAATCAGCTACAGCGTTTTCGGGTCCTGGTGTGTGCCGGATGTCGGTCGTAAATTGGCTCACGAAATCCAGTTGACGTACTCGGCGAGGTGAAGCTTTTTCAAGCTTTTGGCGAAAGGCGTATATTAAAGGTTTATGATCGGTAACGATGTAGCAAGAACGGCCCTCGATCATGTATCGAAAGTGGCACACGCCCTGATAAATAGCCGCCAGCTCACGGTCGTACGTAGAATACTTCCGCTGAGCGCTGGTTAGTTTCTTAGAGTAGAATCCTAGTGGTTGTAGGTGACCATCAATATTTTGATGAAGCGCGGCGCCAACGGCAATATCTGACGCGTCGACATAGAGAGCCAATTCGGCGTCAGCGGAAGGGTGTGCGAGCAATGTTGCATCCGTTAACTCTCTTTTGCAAAGTTCGAAAGCTTCGTCGGCAGCTGGAGTCCAAGCGATCGTTGTGCGGTCGTTCTTTTTGTTACCCTTGATGAGAACTTGAAGTTGTGATTGATATGAGCTTGAGCGTGGTAAGAACCTCTTGTAAAAGTTTACCATGGCGATGAAACTTTTAAGATCTTTTGCCATTGTGGGTTTCGGGTAATTTCGAATAGCAGCAACTTTTTCGGGCAACGGACGTATTCCTTGCGAGTTGACTAGATGACCGAGAAACTTGAGTTCGCTTTTACCAAGTTCGCACTTTCCAGGGTGAATCGCAAGATGATTTTCACGAAGTCGTTGGAAAACTGCGCGTAGATCTAGACGATGTTGTTCAAAAGAAGACGATGCGATGATAATATCGTCTATATATGGAAACACAAAATCTAAGCCACGCAAGACTTCATTAATTAGCCTCTGGAAGGTCTGCGCAGCGTTGCATAGGCCAAAGGTCATGAAGTTAAATTCAAACAAGCCGAAGGGCGTCGTGATGGCTGTTTTGGCGATGTCGTCTTCGTGAATAGGTACCTGGTGGAAAGCTTTTTGCAAGTCTATTTTAGAAAATACAGCCTTACCTCGTAGATTGCTTGTAAAGTCGGTTAAGTATGGCAAGGGGTAGCGATCGGGCAGTGTCTGTGCATTTAGCGCGCGATAATCACCGCAAGGCCTCCAGGTTCCATCACTTTTTCTGACCATGTGCAAAGGACTTGACCAGTTGCTTCTTGATGGTCGACAAATGCCCGTTTTCATCAGAAACTCAAATTCATCGCGTGCTGCAGCCAGCTTTTCCGGTGAGAGGCGCCGTGGGCGAGAAAAAACAGGCTGGCCTGTTGTTTCGATACGGTGTTCTATTAAGGACTTCGTCGTGGAGCCATATGGTGCTATTTTTGCTAAGTCTGAGAACTCGGTTAAGAGGTCAGCAAACGGGTCGGTCGCATCAAATGTTTTGATTTCCGTGACGTTGCTCATGATTGGCGTCGTAAGTCGTGATTTTAGCCAGTGACGTTATCGATCAGCTGGTTGCGTCGAAGATCGATGAGTAAATCAAAATAGCGTATGAAGTCTGAGCCTATGATTGCGCTTGTAACATCAGCAATCACAAAAGACCAATGAAAGTCACGGCGAAGGCCAAGATCTAGCTTGACGCGTTTTTCTCCAATGACCTTGATGGGTGAACCATTGGCCGCATACAGTAGAATTGTGGTTGGACGAACATCATAAGATTTTGCAGCGAGTGGAAGGACGGATACATCGGCGCCCGTGTCGACTAGGAATGTTTTATTGGGAAGCTGATCTCGTACCTGCAAGCGAAATACGTTGCGCTTCGTGGCGGAGTCTTCGCATCCTTTCGCCACGCGCGTTGAGAGTCAGGCTGAAGGTGCTGCAGAGCTCGATGGGACAGCTTGCTGCGAGCGTCGTTTGTGGCGGCATGGACTGCGGCACTTTCGGGCGTAACGACCGTGAGTTTGGTGATACCAGCATACGTTGTCTCGTGCTGAAGAATCACCTCGCGCATTGCTTGCTGGTCGTTGTCCTTCACGGCTGTGTGAACGCTGACGGAAATTTGTTTGTCTAGAATTGCGAGAAGGTGAGCGCATTGTGAACTTTTCAAATCGCTTACCCAATTCCACTACGGCGGCACGCAGTTCGTTAATTTCGTTGGGGACTGGTGCTTCTACTCTGTTGATGTGATTTGGCGCGACAGCATCAATAATTGAGTCTGCAATTTTTGTAAACTCAGCGGCTGTGCCAGATGAAGCAGCTACCACATCAGACGCATGTCTTTTTGTACGTTGTTGTTTATATAATATGCGCACAATTGACCGATCCAAGTAAGTATCGATACACTAAGGGAAATAACGCATATTAACATTATCCACGCCTGAGTATATATTCCATTTAAATATTTACGTGGACAAATCAAATATTTTCCTTACAACTCGTTTTTTTCCCGTATTTAAATTTTATTTATGCCACACACTGACACACATATTTCATACAGCTGCCAAGCAGCCGCCAAGCAGCAGCAGCATCGCACTCTGTTCCTGTGCGTTGAGTTTCTTCGTACCAGCAGTTGAAGGTCTTATAGTTCTCATTTAGTAAATATTTCAAGGGTAATATATCGTGAATATTTGGCAAATATGATTTGTGAGTGCGGTGGTGAGTGCGAAGCATGATGAATTCATGTAAGGTGGAGTGACAACTCCGTATTTTCTGAAGAATGTCACTCCACTCTACATGATTTCATCATGCATCGCACTCACCACCGTACTCAAAAATAATATTTTCACAAAAAGAAAATAAAATATACCACTAAATGGCGTTTGATATGGACGCAGCTCGTGGGAAATATTCAAATAAATTGTTTTTCAATTTCAATATTTTTATATAAATTTTCCTTAAATGCGATAGTTTTATTTTCAAATAGTAAATATTTGAAAGATATTTAAATATATTCTTGCATAATTTTAATATATTTTTTATTAATTCTGTTTAAATATTTTAATATTTTATTTAATTAAAAAAGTATTTAAATAAATTTTAAATATTTACGTGGTCGATTTAAATAAATGCGTTATTGGTGCAAAAATGACTCGCTTTTTGGATAAATTAAAAAAGTTTTTGGATAAATTTAATATTTTTTTCCCTTAGTGTACTCTCTACACGATACTGTGTGGTATCGATGCTTTCTCACCGATACCGTATCGAGTAAAAGTATCGATACCTTTCCTGGTATCGTTTCATCCCTACCTACCAGAAGAGGTTAAAAACGCAAGAAACATTCAAGTTTTTTTCAAATTTTTATTATCCTCTCTTATAGCAGTCCCGTCTGTAGTGTCTAGCTAAAGCGTAGATACATGGCAGTAATGGCACTTCCACATGCCAATTTTCTGGATGCGTCCTCGTAGCTATTAAGCACACATACTCCAGGCTGCAACCATTGTTTTTGTATAATTCTAGAGTTGCTTCGATACTGCTAGTAACGTTTTCATCCCAGCAGGAATTTAAAAAATCTTTCAACCAAAAGTCGAAATATAAATCGGGACTCAAGTTCCACAGATATTCATATATAACATAACCTGAAAAAGAGAGAAAATATGAATTAATTATCTCTTATTATATTAAACACGTTTTTTTTAAGCACATTACAGGCATGCTACACAGGCCAGTGCACTGGCTCTGTAGTTCGAAAAACTCAATACATTCACACTGTTTTACAAATACACTCACACTGGATTCACTTTCACGCCACTTTCATCGCTACTGGCAACGAAATTTCAGAGCCAGTGGATTTTGACAGCAGCGGCCAGTGTATGTCAAAAAGGGGGATATCAGTGTTGTTTTTAATTACTTTTGATGGATTTATTTCGGGTTTTCCCTCGATTTCGTACAGGAAGCAACACTGATAGCTTGTTTACAATTAAAGGCAAATGAAAAATATGAATTAAGACTGTGAAAAAATACAGATAAAAGTTACAAATTTACAATTAAAATAATGGAAAGAAAATTAACGCAAAAACAAATCATTAAATTAATTGAACTTTATCGCTCATAAAGGCAAACTGCAAAAGCAGCGAGAACATTCGCATACGATGAAATTTTTTTATTGAACTTTCACTTGCATGTGTAGCACGTCTTGCTACTAGCATGAAAGTTCGAAATTTTTCGAATTATTCGAACAGTACATGTATTCTTTCGCACTTTCACTGTCACTGGCCTGTGTAACCGGCCTGTTATTACCAATAAAAATTTACTAAAGCATAAAAATTTACTAAAAGATTATTTTTTCACTTTTCACTACTTACTTTGTCGATCCGAAGGATTATAAGTTAATTTTTATATTATTATTTTTATTTTTTAAAAAAACAACATCGGAGCAGGCCCCGATGTTTGACTTTATTGTTCACACATTAACTTAGAACTGACTTAACATATTTTATATCTTAAATTATCAACTGCAACTCGACCGGCTGTTCTTGTTGTTTTTCTATGGATTTTATTATGCTGCTGAATGTTGTTGTTGTTGTTTTTCTGTATTCACGAGTCCGTTGCTTTATCGCTGGTAGACGCAGTGTCAGCATATTCTTCCAGAGCGGATGCGCGTGTAACTTTGAAATGCACTTTGGAGTTTTTAATATATGTGGCGTTAACTCCTCCCCTCCTTAATTCAAACGTCCTCGTTTGTTTTTTTATCAAAAATTTGGTTGAGTCCTTCAATGGCTGATTCCGAAAGTTCGTGGTTTCGTCCCTTTAATAACTCTGGATGGGTTTCCTTAACTTGTGTTATTTTACGTTTGTAGATCACTAAAATTGCTGTTCCTAATGCTATTACCGAGAGTGTTACTGTTATGGCGGCGGCTAGGGATATTTTGTAGCGTGCGTCCAGTAATTCGATGTATTCTGTATTTCTTGTGTTCAGCGCTTTCATCATTTCTAATGATAAGACCTCTTCCATATTTTCTGATGTAGGTTTCGGTTGGAGCAAGGCAGGTAATGGTGCGTACATTTTTGTTTCGTTTGAGGAATACGTTCTGTTTCCAATTTGTATCGTTTCGTTATGATATCTTATTAAAAAGGTTCCTTCTAGGATGACTGTTTCATTTCTTATATTAACGGGTCCTTTAAATTGATTTAAAAATAGGAGTCCAGGCGAGATTTCTTCTATTTCTGGTACATGTTGATTGTTGATCCTTTGGCAAGTTGGCATACGGCTTTTGAGTAGGTTTGGAATGCATGAGGAGTTACTTATGTCTATTACATTTTTGTCTGGGCAAATTGATAAATTATTATAACTATTACAATTTTGTTTGATTCCAAAAAGTTTATTTTGACATTGAAGTACAGAGTTATAGTCGAATTTAGTAATTTGATTTTTGGTTTTTACTGGTTTAAGAATTAAAGTTTTACAATATTCATTATTTGTTTTTGGCAAACTTACAATGTAAATTATCGTATCATCATTCGAGGCTTCCTGAATTTTCCGAAAATTCTAATGCTTCGTCTATGCTTAGATACGGCATATTTTCTTTACTAAAAATTTGTTTTACAATATCGATTTCTGAATTTGACAATATGTAGGAATTTATAACATTAGCTTTAGCCCAATGTATGGCATATTCGATATTTGTAATTTCTTCTTTTATGAGGTCTAGTTTATATTTTAATTTCATATAAAATTGTTCTTCAACATTATTTTCGGATCTAACAGCTTTTAAAATTGTATTTGTCATATTAGTTATTTCATTGATTCTATCAAGTGTCATCTTATTGATAACCACTTGTTGATTATTGTTTGCGAGAACATTGTTAATTTTTTCTGTAAGGATTATTTGATCTGAATGATCGGGACTACCGGCTAACCACTTCCATGCGGTACCAATAAAATCCAGTGATCGTTTTGTTTTTCCCTTCGACCTGAGTCTACCTAAATGGTTTTTAATTTTGGTGATTTCAAACAAATGAAATGGATAGAAGGAGTGTCCTGTGTTAACTTTAGTTCTGATTGTCGTCTCAAGGTCGTTGATTGCGTTTTCATATTGTCGTAAGTCCATAACGTGAATTATTTTGAACGTTCCAATTTGTAATTTTGCCATTCCCGTCTCTATTGTGACTAATTGTGAGTTTGAGTAATCCAGTATCTGCGAGTCGGCTCTGCATGTTGTCAGAAAAAATATTAACTGAAATGATTTAGTTTCTAATTAGACTTTTGTGAATTATTCTTCCGGTTTCTGTTACGAGTGTACTGGTTCTATCTTCCCTAACTATTTCTTTGGTGTATGGTTTTGACAATTTTGTTCCTAACCGTCTATTTCTCTTGACATATATTAATTGGCCGGGTAAATATCGTTTAGGTTCCTGTTTGTACTTGTTATGGTATTCGAGATCCTTTTTTTGTTTCCTTTCTAATGCTTCAAAATTCGCAACTCTAACTTTTTCGAAATCTTCTGGTGTAAAACCTACGTTTCTTCTGAAAAATAAATCAACTGGTTTCTTGCCAGTTACCGAGTGTATTGAATGATTGTACTCGGATACGGCGCGCTCTAAAAGTTCCTCGAAATTTCTATGTGCTCCACTTTTTTTTAGGCAACGCATTATTTCTACTAATGTTGAGTGGAATCGTTCCACTTGGCCGTTAGCCTGACTTTTGTAGGGGGGTGCTGTATAAATGTTAATGCCTAATTCGTCCTTCATCATAAATTTCATCGAATTAGAATTGAGAGATGGTTCGTTGTCAATGATTATTGCTTTCGGTACGCCAAATGAAAATATAATGTCCCTAAGGGGCCTTCTTAAATCTTCTATTGATCTACTCTTTACTATTTTGGTCTGTGCATATTTTGTGAATTTGTCAAGTGCCGTCATCACTACTTTGTTTTCTGTCAAAAATAGATCTACAGTTAGTCAAATAAGTAAGTATACAGGAGTTTTGAAAAACACATCGTTAAAATAAACCAACTTTTACTAACAAATTTTTTAAGAAAGAGATTTTATTCTTTACTTTATGTAAACTTACTTGAAAAATATGCAAAAACAACTTTGCTTCAAACTCCCGTTATGCAATACAGTGAAGTCTCGCTAATCCGAATAATTGATTGCAGACCCTGATTCGGATTATCGAAAAATTCGGATTACAGGACTAAAAAATCAATAATTTTTTTAATTGGAATGTCTTCCATTTATTTAAAACAAATTAAGATACATAGTACATTTAAATGAAAAACAGATTATGTATAAAAAAAAGTGTTTTTTAATGAAAATTAAATGGTCTTCTTGACAAAAATGCAATTCAATTTAATTGTATTTAAATAATACTATAAATAGTATAAACACTTAACATGCTTTCTTGAAAAAGTCAGTAACGGTTGATTGACGAACATTCGTCAACGATTTTTCTGTTGCCGAGATTTTTAGATCTTTTAGCACCAGAATATTCTCCGTACTGACATCATTCTCTTCGGCCCATTTGATGCAAGTATTAAAGCTCTGTATAGCATCTCTGCTATTTACTCGGGAGACCGTTGGCGTGTTATTGCTGTCTACGCCTTCTTCACTATCCGTCGATGATAGGTCAACTGCGTCGAGTTCTTCTATTTCGTTAATCCAATCCTCAACTTCAGCTTCAGTAATATTTATTTGTAAGGACGTGTTGAACGTCTGCGTTATAAAATGTATACCATTTATATGTCCTTCGCGTAGCACAGCTAACGGTAAGTTTTCTTCAGAGTTCCACTCTTCTGGAAAAAGTTTAGACCAGCATGACGATAATGCGGTTCTACGTACCTTGTGCCAAGACAGCTTCAGTAAAATGCAGCAATCATTAATGGTAAAACCTTTTAAAAATTGTGAATAGTCTTCCTCTTTATAATTCACAACTTCACATAAAAGACCCTTTTTATAATACATTTTTGTTAGCCTGATAGCATTTTGGTCCATTGGTTGAATTAAACTGGTACAATTGGGTGGCAAGAAAATAGTTCTGTAATTTCCGCACTCTGACAACAATTCCGCACTTGTGTGACATCGAGCGTTATCTATAATCAGAATTGCTTTTTCTGGCAAATTATTTGCAGCTTGATATAATTTTACTTGTCGAACGAAAGATGTATGGAACCATTCCAGAAAAATGTTCGAAGTCATCCAAGCATTTTTGGATGAGTAATATTCCACGGGGGGTTGACGTTTAAACGAGCGCGGGTTACGCGACTTTCCTATGACAACAATATCGAGTCTATGAAGTCCGGATTTGTTAGCGCAGCAAAGGAAAGTAACTCTCTCCTTGCACATTTTCCTTCCAGGAGCAGATTTTTCTTTTGCATGTACCAATGTCTTATCCGGCAACAATTTCCAAAAAAGAGCTGATTCATCCGCGTTATAAATTTGAGAATCGACCAAATCCAGAGAGGTAATAATGTTGTTTAGATCGCTTCTAAATTGTGGAATTAGGTCTGGTCGGCTTGACAATTTTTCACCGCATATTTTCATATCGCGTATAGAGAATCTCCTCTTGAATTTTTGGTACCACCCCGTACTTGCATTAAATTGCCTTTCAGATCCATATAGGCGAACGAACAATGCCTTCGCTTTTGCGCATATTATTTCTTTTGATATTGGCACATTCCTGGATCGTCGCTTTTCAAACCATGAAAACAATTGACGTTCGAAATCCTTATGCTCTCCAGGTTTCAGAGTTCGGCGAATTTTTAGCAGCTTATGAGTAGAGTTTTCAGCGAAGCTGTAGAGGTAACCATTAAGCTACAAATTTACTTTTTACATGTGATTTACATACCTCTTAAACCTTCCGCTTTGTTTTTTTATATCGCATATTGTAGCTTCCCCCACACCATATTTTTTTGCCAATTGTTTCCCAGTTAAACCCTTTTTCGAGTCTTCAATCACTTTTAATTTTTCCAAAATTGATAACGTTTTATGAGCTCTTTTTACAGACATTTTATTACAATAATAAACCAACCGATCGTCACGAGCCAAAAAATTTAATGAGATCAAACAACCTGTACGATCGTTTATCGTTGTTCGATAAAAACAAATAGCACAAAAAAAGGGATAAGCGATTAGTGAAATGTCGTCGACTGCCTATGAACCACTGCAGTGTTGTTGTTGTTATAGGCTATTTACAGACACAGCGCAATGAGTGAGTTTAGTTGAGTGAGTTGTCAATATGACATACACGCACACATACATTTCTGTAAAAACAGCATTCACCACAAGTTCTAGCGGCACTTTTTCTTTGGAAACCATGAGTTATTGTTTGTTATTGACAAAATTTAAATAAAAAAGAAACAAAACAATCAATTCGGATTAAAGAGTTGCAACCAATTCGGACTGTAGAATCTCTAATGCACTTGAAATTGCAGTTCGGATTACTGGATATTCGGATTAAAGGTGCTTCGGATTAGCGAGCCTTCACTGTAGTAAGCTTTAGACAAAAACATGTCAAGCATTCATGTCAAATAAATAAGTATACGCTTTTTTTTATTGGATTTTAAAAAACTTTTAATGGTAAACTTCATTGCAATTATATTTTTAATATTTTGTAGGATAGCCTTTAGTGCAAATAACGGCTTTCATTCGAGATGGCATAGATCTAACTAGCTTTTCAGTAACACTACTGCCCATTTTACTCCATTCTTCTCTTAAGACGCGATCAAGGTCCTGTTTGTTGCGAATGTCGTGCTTTCGGATTTGCCTATCCAGGTGGTCCCACAAATGTTCTATTGGGTTCATATCCGGGGGGGTGTTTTAAGTTGCTTCCTGGTGTTATAAAGCAGCCATTCGCGAACAACCATTGCAGTGTGCTTGGGGTCGTTGTCTTGTTGAAATATATACGATGACCCCAAGCCTAATTTTTCAGCGCTATCTTTTAAATTGTCTTTCAGAATGGTTAAATACTTCCATTTATCCATTACTCCATCGATAACATGCAGGTTTCCCACTCCACTTGCTGCCATACACCCCCAAACCATCAATGATCCACCTCCATGCTTCACTGTTCCAGCCATATTTTTAGGATTCAGTTCACAATTAGCCTTTCGCCACACTTTGCCACTACCATCCGATTTGAACAAATTAAATTTGCTTTCATCTGAAAAAATGACGGTTTTCCAAAAGTCATAGTCGAGCTTTTCATGATCTTTGGCGAAGTCCATGATTTTTTTACGATTAACCTCATTAACAAACGGCTTCTTTCGCACACTACGACCATGGTACCCAGCCTTATAGAGAACATTTCGGATTGTTTGTGTAGAACACTGCTTACCAGTTTCATTGGTGACTTCAGCTAGTATTTTTGGGGCGGAAAGCATTGGTTTTGCTTTTATATTATTAATGATTCCACGACGCTCTCTTTCACTAAACTTAAAAGGAGCTCCGGAACGACGCTTATTTTCAGTGGTATTGTATTTTTTAAATTTTTCAATAATTTTTTGCACTGTCGCGGGACTTTTATTAACTATTTGCGCGATATTTCGGACTGACTTTTTCTCTTTGAAATATTTTATTATTAAGTCTTTTAAGTCCTGCGAAATTTCTTTGCCACGAGGCGCCATGTTAAGATATGTTTATTATTTTCTTAAATTAAATTAGAAGAACAATAAGGAAATGTGTCTTCGAACACCACTAAAATCGAACTAACCACCTAATTGAGTCAGACTCAATGATAAACAAGATTACTGTTACTATTGTTCTTCTTGTATACTTACTTATTTGACATGAATAAACATGATGTTTTCGCTTTTAGCTTCGTAATGCATAACGGGACTTAGAAGCAAAGTTTTTTTTGCGTATTATCAAAGTAAGTGCATAGAGCAAAGAACAAAAACTCTTTTCTTACAGAATTTACTGGAAAAATTTGACTTATTTTAAGGAAGTATTTCTGCAAAACCCTTGTATACTTACTTATTTGACTAACTGTATGTGAATTGTGTGTCCTGGAAAGGTCGGTAATGGTGTTTCGTTTAACTTGATTTGGTTCGGGTGTCTTTCATACTTATTTTCTTTGCAAGTCCTACAAATTTTCGTTATGTTCTTGATCTTATTAAGCATTCCTGGGAAATAGTATTTATCAATAATTTGTGATTTGTTTTCGAGAGCGTTTCGGTGGGCACGATTATGCGTCTCCAGAATTATGTTTTCTTGTTCCTGTTCGTTTGTTACGTCTTCCACAAGTTTTTGGGTATATCGTGTTTTGTAATTTGCAAAATGAAGTGGATAAATGTTTTGAATGCTACCCATAATTCTTTCTTCGGTTTGAATGCCGTTAATGACAGATGGGTTTAGATATGTTTTCAATAGAGTTAAAAGTTTTTCTTCTGTATAGCGTGGTTCCTTTATTATGTGTCTATGATAGCCGGGAAATATTATTTTAAATTGATAAAAGGGAGTGTCATCGATTTTCAAGAAGATCTGATTTTTAAATA
The DNA here is from genome assembly GCA_943735915.1 of Pherbina coryleti. Lineage (NCBI taxonomy): Eukaryota > Metazoa > Arthropoda > Insecta > Diptera > Sciomyzidae > Pherbina > Pherbina coryleti. Next base: position 185,026,846 of record OX030948.1, on the reverse strand, counting down.
CATTGATCGGAGTTTCAGTGCAAGGCACTAAATTATGGTTGGAGCTTTCGTCACTATGGATTGTGGGTGTTAATGAATTAATTTCGTTTGGTATCCGAGAAAGGGTGTCAGCTACAACATTTGCTTTGCCAGGTTTGTAGATAAGTTGATAGTTATACTCCTCTAGGATAGCCTTCCATCTTTTCATCTTACTGTTCGCATTTTTTGTACTTAAAGCGTAAGTAAGTGGTTGATGGTCCGTATATATTTTTACTCTCCTAGAACCATAGAGATAACTTCTGAGTGAATTTAATGACCAAATGATTGCCAACATTTCTTTCTCATTTGTGGCATAATTCTCTTCGGTTTTTGATAACGATCTAGAGATAAAGGTTATTGGTTTGTCATTTTGAGATAATACCGCTCCTATCGCGAAATTGGAAGCATCGGTAGTTAACTCGAATTCATTATTAAAATTGGGGTGAGAAAGGATTACTTCTTTTGAAGTTAATGAATTTTTAATTTTGTTAAAAGAGTCAATGGCGTCTTCGTCGAGGGTTATTATTTTATTTTTCGAGGCATGTTTGGACACGCGTCCATCTTCCCCTCGTAGAAGATTTGTTAGGGGCTTTGCAATCTTTGCATAGTCTCTAATAAATCGTCTATAGTACCCGGACATACCAAGAAACGACCGAAGTTCTTTTAGTGTTTTTGGTATTGGCATTTTCGCTATGGCTTCTACTTTCTTCGCATTAGTCTTTATTCCATTTATTCCAACTACATAACCTAAAAACTCTACCTCTTTTTTCAAAAATTCACATTTATCTAACTGCACTTTCATGTTTGCAGCTTCCAGTGTCTTTAATACGATTTCTAAATTTTTGAAATGCTCATCTAAATCTTTTCCAAAGATCATGATGTCATCGACGTAAACGTAGCATTTATTTCCAATGTGTTGACGAAGGATGTCGTCCAAAGTTCTTTGGAAGATAGCCGGGGCGTTTTTAAGTCCAAATGGAAGTCTTACGAATTCGTATTTTCCATTATTTATGGTTTTCAGTTATGTATGGTTATCAGTTTTTTATTAGGATCGCAAAGTAAATTTGGACATTCTTCGATTAATTTCTTAAGTCTTTCTGTTTGTTGCTCGGTCAAATGTGACGTACGTAGATTAAGGTTATTAACGTCCTGTGCTATGTATTGCTTTAATGGAATAATTAGGTCAGATAATATTGTCATAAAATTGCTATCTGTGTGAATTATGGCACCTAGTTGCTTCAAAGTATCATTACCAACAATTCCGTGGAATGATTTTAATCCAGGTAATATAAAGAATTTAAGTTCTGGCGTCTGTGGTCCGAAAATTTTTAAAAATGTATGATGGGATATTTCAATATTTCCTGCTACAGAGTTTACTGAAAATAACTCGTCGTTGGGTATAGGATAATGAATTCTTGTGGATTGGATGTAATTTTTATTAGAACCGGTGTCTATCAAAAATTTTAGTACATCTCCACACCCGGTAATAAATTCAAAGTAGGGGAGTGAAGACGGTTTTATCCTAAAAAATGGATACTGTCGGTTTGCCGAGAGTTATTCCGCGTGTTATCATTGGTCTCGATTGGGTTAACATTAGTAACTTGGAATGGGTTTGTTTCCTGTAAGTCCATTGGATTTTCTTCATTAGCTTCCCATTGTTCTATTTGGGAAGCGAATATGTCGTTGGGATCATAAGGATTGTTGGGTGATGAAAAAATATCTTGGAAGTTGCTTTCTTGATTCGCAAAATTTGTGTCAGGATTGTAAGGGTAATATGGAGTTAAAGGGGTGTTCTGGAAGTTGACCTCTTGGTGAGCAAAATGTGTATAGGGGTCGTAACATGGATATTGGTAATTGACTTCAGGATAAATTTGGTTATATGTATTCGTAAAAAAGGTTCTTTGTATCTTATTTGGAACGTAGTGTTGTTGAGTCAAAGGTCGCTTTTGGGTGAAATTGTTATTTTGAAAATTTGGCCTATTTTGGAAGTTTGGCCTATTCTGATAATTTACTTGACGTGATTGAACTGATGGGTCGACCTCCATTGGTTGCGGTGGTTTTGGAGGGAAGTTTGGCCTGTTGTTAAATCCGTTTTGATTTGGTCTGTAAATATTGTTTGTAAATGGGTTTGTATGTCTATTTTGTGAAAAGGGATTTGTGTTCTGTGGGAAACTATTCGTATTTCGGAAAAAAGGATTATTATTGTTATTTCTAATGAAAGGATTGTGATTTTGTATTGGTGGCCAGTGAACTAATTCTGGGTAAAAGTTCGTTTTCTGTGGGGGAAAATTAAATTTCACTGGTCTTGGTGGTCTGGGTGGTGCATTTCTGAAACTGCTAGAGTTGTTTTGAGCATAATTCATTCTGAATAGCATATTGTCTAATTTTTGACATAAATTTAGTGCTTGTGGCAATGAAGTAGGTTCTCGTATACTTAACAACCGTGGTAAATCCCCATTGAGTCCGCGTATAAAAGTATCTAACGCTTTCTCTCTGTACGAATTGGTCATTGCTCGCAGTGATTCTTCACCTAATTCTAGGCAAGCAATCTTGTCTAGGATTAAAGATAAATGCTGGTAGACTTTTTGGTAGAATTCATGTATTGTGGAGTTTCTCTGAGTCAGTGTGGTTAGTTGGTACTCTAAAGTTCCAATGTCTCTTCTGTCAGAGTAGTGCATCATAAGGCACTTCTTTATTTTACCCCATTCTAAGGGAGTTTTATATGACTCCAGTGCTGTGTCGGCTTCTCCGACAATTTTGTGTCTAACCATGTGAAGAATAGCATAGTATTTGGGGGTTCCTTTAATGTGGTCATAGACCGTGAATATGCGGTCAACAGTTTTCCGCCATGAATTAAATTCTCCTGGAACTCCAGAGAACTCCCTGAGGCATTTAACTATGTCTGGAATCTTGTCTAATTCATTAGCGTTTGTTGAGTTAACTTGAATTGAGTAACCTTGGTCTGACTCGGTATCTGTTTCTAAAAATGGATTATTGATATTTCTAATAGTGGTAGTAACCAACTCAGTTATCTCCCTAGCTAAGTTTTCGTTCATTGTTTGGGCTTGAACTGTACCAGAGGTAGTCGGTCCCATGCCAACGCTAAGCTTTGCTAATTTCTCAACTAAATCGTCTGGCATTTTTCACTCTTTTTTTTATGGACACAAAGGGAAAAACAATTTTCAATTTTTCTTATGCTAATCACTTTAAACAAAAACAAAAAAATTTATTTAGCAAATTTAAACAAATTATTAATGCTATTTTTCTCTTATAGAATTTCTTGGTAATATTTTCCTTTAATTAATTTTTTCACTCTTAATTTTCTTAAAATTCTCTTTTAAATTTTTCTTAATTTTTCTTTAAAATTCTTTCTTTTTAAATATTTTTCTTTAATTAAATTTTTCACTCTTAATTTTCTTAAAATTCTCTTTTAAATTTTTCTTAATTTTTCTTTAAAATTCTTTCTTTTTAAATATTTTTCTTTAATTAAATTTTTCACTCTTAATTTTCTTAAAATTCTCTTTTAAATTTTTCTTAATTTTCTTTAAAATTCTTTCTTTTTAAATATTTTTCTTGAATTTTTCACTCTTAATTTTCTTAAAATTTTCTTTTTTTCGTTTAAATTTTTTCTTAATTTTTCTTTAAAATTCTTAACTTTCACTTTTTCACATAAAAATATATCTTAGATTTAACTTACAATAAACATTCCGACGACATCAATTAGATTTTGAATCCTCAGCTGTATCCGTTTCCTTTTGTACTAGGGAGCCTTTAGATCACTTTTTATCCTTGATGACTCCGTTGGAATTTCCTCACCCTGATACTTAATAGATTTTTCCGTCTAAAGTAATCCAGTAGAGGTGTCCTCACTCTGATACTTAATAGATTTTTCCGTCTAAAGTAATCCAGTAGAGGTGTCCCTAAAGCTTTCGTTCAAAAGACTTTAGGGTCCCTGCTCGGGCGCCAGTTAATTTTTATATTATTATTTTTATTTTTTAAAAAAACAACATCGGAGCAGGCCCCGATGTTTGACTTTATTGTTCACACATTAACTTAGAACTGACTTAACATACTTTATATCTTAAATTATCAACTGCAACTCGACCGGCTGTTCTTGTTGTTTTTCTATGGATTTTATTATGCTGCTGAATGTTGTTGTTGTTGTTTTTCTGTATTCACGAGTCCGTTGCTTTATCGCTGGTAGACGCAGTGTCAGCATATTCTTCCAGAGCGGATGCGCGTGTAACTTTGAAATGCACTTTGGAGTTTTTAATATATGTGGCGTTAACTTATATATTGGTAACATGTTGAAAATCAAATGAATTGAAACGACAGCTACTCATCCTATATTTATATATTATTATATATGAGTAGCTGTCGTTTCAATTCATTCGATTTTCAATGTTTTTCAATCTTTTTTCGTTTAATGAGCTCGTCTTTGATTGGTACACTTTTTTCTTCTTTTAAGGGCGATGTCACGGTAGAAGAACAGAGGTAGACGCATTTCGGACTGCGCTCTCTTTCTTATAGCCAAAATTGTCTTTCAATAGTAATTTGAAAATGAAAAACAAAAACAAAAAATAAAAAAAATTATCGCTTTCAGATTTTTCTATGGGCAGTCAATTTCGTTTTTTCAGTTGTGGCAGTCTGCCTCTCTGAAATGCTTCAACCTTGTTTTCATTGTACCAATACTTTATGCAAAACAGTATCATGAGTATGGTGAGTGTTGCTAGTAAGCAAGTTTCATTACCCTGCAAGACATGCCTACCTGAAACTCCAACACATGCAAATGGTCACATGCATGGTGACTAGTTTGGGCAAAATAAATTCCCTTGCTACTCTCTCAAATTTCCCTTTTCCATTGAAAAGGCTGCGCAAATTGTGGCAAACGTTTTGTCCACAATCCCTTCAGCGCTGCTTCGCCGAGCGTATTTCCCGCTACGCGTTTCATCTCGTAGTACAATTCTGAAGGCTTTTTGTCACGGTAGCTCACAAGCGGCAGCTCAGACAACAAGCGATTGAGGCGCCGTTGTTCGCTATCAGCAAAATGTTCGATGATTTGTTGCTTAATATAGTCGAATTTGTCGTTTTGTGGCATCGATGCTATAGCTTCGGTTAGCTGCCCTATAATGTTTGGGTCTAGCGCTGCCAAGACTGTTGCGGTTTTCTGCTTGTCTGCCGTAATTCCAGATGCCGTGAACCAGAAGTCCATCGTAGTGAACCAAGCTTCAATATTTGAGCTTGCCATGGGTGGAACTGGCAATCTGGCGTAGACAACCGAAATGTTGCTATGTGCTGCATTTGCTGATGGATTGGTCGAAGTAGTTTCGCCTGCTGAAGGTGCTGTGGATAAGCCGCTGTCGTTCATTTTATTAACGTTGCTTTGAATTGCGTGCGCCGCAAAAGTTTTTGTAAAATCGCGTGATTCTATTTGTAACTGTTGTTTGTTACGGTACTCGATGAACGGCTTTTTCTTCTGCCACCACGAGATCACGTCGGGGTCACCAATTTGGTATTACCTTGGAATACCCTTGAGAAAATCTCGTGGTGTTGGTTTTTTCAAGGTACAGTTTATTTAGTTCAAATTTACAATGATTGAAAAGATTTGTAAAAAATGATGCGATACGAGCGCTTGTCCAAATAAGAATGAAACTTTGATTTTTAACTATGCAATTCCAAACGAAAAGCTAGCTGCTTTTTCTTTTTAAGAATGACGTAACAAAGGGAATAAATTATAGGGTGTGTCGTGATTATTTAAAAGTAAGTTAGTAGGGGGTTGCCACATGTGTAATAATGTGTATGTTTTGTGATTAAATGTCAATTAATTTTGTTTAAACTGTGTCTTACAGTCTCCTGAAGATGAACAGCGATGCTGTTCGAAATATCGAGAAAAAATTAAAAATTTAAATACAATAATTAAGAACAAATAAAGTGTTTTGAAAAGACCTGGACAACGAATAAAATTATTTTAATTAAGTTCTAGTGTATGTTTTCTTAATTCAGTTCATAAACTTTATGGACACAACATACAAAATTTTTTTAGATATTTGTAGTTACTCACAAAGTTTTTTATAAAATGATCACAAAAGGAACACAAATTTGTATAATTAAAATAGGGGTATTCACACCGAACACGTTAGTTTGTTATTTGGTAAGTTGTTACTTCGTTAACTTTGTGAAGTGTGAACACACCCTTTTGTTTAATCTCGTTAGCCTGGTAGTTATTGTGGGATAACAGCTGATTTTGCTTTTCATAAAGTACTATTGCTGAAAATTTATATATAAAAAGTGGAAAATGCCACAAACGGGCAAAATCTGAAATAATTCAGCATTTGATTTCAAACGCTATGTAGAATACGAAAACTTCAATTTAATTTGTGTTCAGATTATTCTTTTTAAAGCGCTAAAACTCCATGGAGTTAAAAATATGGAAGCTGCTCGTATTTGGCCAAATAACGAAAAAATTATCAGGGTTGCTAAGTTGTTACTTTGTTACTCGGTAGTTCGATACTTTTACAAAAACAAAATGCATGTAAAAAAGTTACAAGTAACAACTAATAAACTAACGCGCTCGGTTAGAATACCCCTAATGTATTTAGATCAATAAAATCGTAGGAGTAAAAAATAGGAAATAAATATCATTAGAAAAAAAATTATAATAAAGCAAACAACATTTACATAATATAAACATTCGAGTTTCTAACGGTGAAGGCCTGTTTATACCTAAACCCTAAGTAATAATATTATTATACTTAATTAAGCTAAATAATATGTACCTACCTTTTTATTAACTGCCTTACCGACCGATGTAATGTCGCTTACCGCGATCGAATTGCTGGTTCTTCGGTTTATCCGAACGAAGTCTTATCTGGAGATTTTCGCATCATCATTGGCAGCTTTTTCTACAACTTTTCCTCCGGAATATTACCACCTTGTAAAAAGTAAGGAATAATTAATCATAAATCATCAATAAAGTTATTAAAAACATCCAACATAGTGGACTTATACTAAAATACTTTATTTGTTTTCATTTCCTGTGTATAAAATTCTGTGAGCACGTATCGCACCAGAATTTTATACACTTAGGCTTAACCTTTGCGTCCGTCCAGCGCTCCAGCAACTTATTTGCACCAGCATCTTCTAATTCCACAAAAGCGAAATATTCAAGGCCCTTAAGCTTATATCGTTATATTAATATAGAAAGGTCCTAAAAATAATTTTTGTTAAAATCCAGTTTTTTTAAGATTTTTCCACTTAAGCCCAAATCTGCAAAAATAGATTTTTAAAAAATGTTTTTTTGGACCTTCCCATATCAATACAACGATATAAGCTTATATGAAAATCGTTTAGTTAAACACAACTTAGCTTTGAGTAAAATTTTCTGAATTTTTTTATTTGATATATTACTTCTAATAATAATATTGTGGTACAGTCAATCCCGGTTAAGTACCTTACCTTTCAAAATTTCAAGTTTTTGTGGTACTAAAGCGGGTAAGGATTTAAGGCGGGGACCCGCTAAGTACCTCGAGGTACTAATCCACACTTTGAAATTATAACTCAATAATTTAATATCTATACATTTATAAATTAGACCAAATTTTTGAGTACCGATTACTTTATTACAAAGACAAAACAAACAATAACCATTAATTTAAAATTAACAAAAAGATTAAGATACATATGTATATGTATATGTATCGATTATTCATCCTCATCGATAAGCATAGCATTTGACAAAATAATCTTGTCGTTAAAATATTCCACAAACTTCTCACCACGCTTCCATTTGCGTGCTTTAAATTTACGTCGCAAAATTATTTCATTTTCTTTATTACTAAACAAACTTTCCATTTGCCTGATCAAGCTTGCAATGTCCTCACACATATAACCTTTGGTTTGCCTGGTACCTTTTACCTTTGTCATAATCAATGCACGCAATCCAAACGTCGAAATTCCCTTCGCCATCGCATTCTGGTAAAAACTCTTTGAGTACATTAAATGGGATGCTTTGATCATCGTCACTATTTCCACCTGAATGGACTATAGGTGCCAATTGGGCTCAATTGGGCTGCTTTCTTCAACAATTAGTTTTCAATCAGCATGACTTGTTTTTTTCGTTTTAATATTTCCAATTCTCTTTTCATAAGTTCTGATTCCTTTTTTAAAAACTCTATATTTTCCTTTTCACTTGTTGCTAAACTTAGTTCCTCATTTGTAGTTGTTAGAATTTTTTGCTTTTCATTTGTTGCTTACCCTCGTTTGTTTCTAGAATTTGGTTCATTTCGTTTGTCGGTAGATTTTGTTGTTGCTTATCATTTGTTACCGAATTAGTGTTCATTCCATTTGTTAGCTGCTCATTTGTTCCCTCATTTGATTCTTCATTTTCGTACTGCTGGTCTTCATTTGTTACCTCCTCGCATGTTTTCTCACCATCTGCTGTTGTCTTGGTACCATCTCAACACTGCCTTGGTACCTTGCGCTGCCATGCCGAGGTGTCGAATCCACTCACGCAGTTCTGAAACGGTATATTCGTAGCTGTTGATTGACTCGTCCATTTGGTACAGATGCTCTTTGTTTTTTTTAAATTAAGTTGGGGAAAAAAAAGTTTATTCAACACTTTTTTAAAACTTTTTGTTTCATTTTATTTTTTTTTTTTAAATATGGTTGTATATTTTATTACTTTGAAATTTAGAAAGATTTATTTATTTTTGTTTTTTTTTTTTTTTTTTTTCATATATAGATAGGCCGATCCCCCTTCTGAGATTATAGTACGATTAAATTAAATGCGTGTTTACTGCTTCGTCGTGTCTTTTAAACTGACTTTATTTTATTTTATTTCCACTCGGAAAAGTACAGCTTCTTACACTAGCAAGCTAATACAAATTATTTATATATAATAATGAATATTGAACTCTGCACAGTGGTATAATATACCAAATATATTGCTTTATTATTTATGTAGAATCTTAAATCTTCTAGTTATTGTTTTCGTATCGTTTTTATAGTTTTTTGTATAGTTTTTGTTGCATTTTATATATTATGTTAATATTTATTGTTGTTAAAACCTTTGCTCGTCGATTTCTTGCTAAGTTGCAACGAACAGTTTTGCGGGTACAGTTTACCAGTTTAACTTTTCACTTTAGTTCTAATGTTACTCTTAAATTTTCAATCTTTCACATTTGCTTATTGCTTATTCTTTTAAGTTTTCTGTAGTTAATGCAATTTACTTTTCATACTTTAATCACTTTTATAACTTTTAAATGTTCCACTCGCGACTTATTTCGGTTGAGCCCCCAAATTGTAGAATACCATAAACACAAACACGACAAAGGGTCAATAACTTTTAATTAAATCTTTATTTAGTTATAATTTTTATTATACTAATTACATTTTTGTATTTATATTTACATTAAGTACAGTATACATTTAGTAAATTGTAAAACTGCCGCTTAGTGGCGCGCAACCTTTTCTGACCGGTTTTCAACTACAACTCAACTCCTTGTTAGCTTCGTCCGAATTGTCCGCTTCATTTTCCGTTCGTTCAATTTGTTTGTCCGTTCGTTCGTTCAGTTGTCAGTGTTGCACATTTAGAAGCTTAGTCCGCTTCTTGTTGTCCGCTGTCCGTTGGTCACACCTACATTTATTAAGCTGTAAATTTTAGCCATATTATTTAATGTTTTTTTGCAACTCTTACAAGATTCTTATCATAAATTTAAAAAAATCGCACACAAAATTCCGTTGTTTAGCATAAGTTCTTCGGATACATAATATTAAATATATAATAATATGCAACTATTAAAGCAACTGCATCCACGGTTTGCATATTAGAGCGCGTTCTTTGCTGCTGTAAGCAAAATGGAATTGTTAATAAATTTAATAGTTGATAACATATGGGAGAAAAGAACTGATGTTTTCTTGAATTTAAGAAAAACGACAAATTTAAGGAGAAACCGCTTTATTTTTAATAATATGGCAATAAAAAGAAAATTTCCTAAGAACAAAGGCTTTTTTATAACAAACCTGAGTTTCTTGCTTTTTTCTTCTGCTCAGCTTTACTTACCTAATTCTGGCGTTTTCTTGTTCTCTGAGGACGTTCTATTTCTTGGTTCTCGTTTGAAGGACCCGCAACAGGGACTGAGTTGGTATGCATACGGCGATTTCTGCTACATCTATTTTCTGTTGAATTCTCTGCAACAAACAAATATAGCTTTGTAGGTAGGTGGTAACGCACCCCAGTTTTTAACGGGGTTTTATTCAAAAAAAGAAGCAAACATTTGTAAAACCAAACTTATCTTCTGTATCTGATGTGTTTTCGCCCTCTCGACGCTCCCATTCATCACTCGATTCAATATCATCTAATGGGTCATCAGAGGATTCTTCAAAATCCATTGCTTTACTACAAAACAGTATAAACGCGTGACCAGTCGAATGATGGAAATCAACAACAGTTTACAAACAAAGTGGTGTAAGTCAGACTCACGTCATTGTGTTGTTAAGCAAAACAGCTGTTTCGCTCATCGAGATAACTTACTCTGCCATCTACTGTCAAGGATATGAAGTTCTGACTCACTTCACTTATTCAAATAATGGATTGGAGTCTCTAGGTCAAGTAGTCGTGCCTAAGTCAATTCGCCTGAAAAATTGCCCTACACCACTGTAACTTTAACCCCTTCATATATAGACAAAAAACTGTACCCATTTGACGTTTTTCTCAAAAACTTAGTTAAGTTTCTGCAGTGAAACAAAAATTTCTTTATTTCCTCATCTTTAGTAACATCCAAAGCGCAAAATTGGGCTGTGTTAGCTGCACAGCGACATATTTGATTCTCTTATAAGTACTCATCTTTTGAATTTTCATACATGCTTATTTTATTCATATAACTATTTTTTAGGCTGCAACCCCAAATAAAGTGGGTATTAGATTGATGCCTATATAAGGTAAGATATTAAGTACTTACTTATCGACTCGTTCGAGTATCGATCAACAACCGAACAAGTCCCTCGGTTGGTGCTTCGGAGGAGTCTTCGTTCGCTTTAATGGTCGCTACCTCTCGACCCACATCCGGAATCAAGCCGACGTTTTCTTAAATTTTTCTACACGATTTTTTGTGCAATCCACCTGAAATAAAACGTAAGTTATTATTAAATAAACAATATTTGAACACCACATATCCTTACTTATTACATATCCTTACTTATATTATTTTTATCTGTGTTCTGTGCATTTGCGAGTGAATCTTGGTCACATATTGAACAAGATTTACCTGCAAATATAGACTGACTGAGCTTCTATTATCGCAGCACACATTGCCGCTTGAAACCCAGCATTGACGTAGAAATCACACGGAACAATTTTACCCAATCTGTTTATGGTCCTTCGAGCCGGATGTTAGATTGAGATGTAAATGGCTGAGAACATGTCTCTGAATGAGAGCCATGCTACATAATCGCCGTGAAAAAGTTCAGTATCACATGGCGGCAGGTTGAAATGATGGCCTGACATCTTCGCCCTGGACAACTTACCGTTTAGTTGGTTCATCTTTGCCAGACATCGAACATATGTTTTATAACATAAGCGATATTTGGCTTTCACGAGGTTGACATTGTCATCATCCGTCTTTGAAGTCGTCTTCAAGGCACTAACTCCATCACATACAGACGACGGATCGCTCCACTTTCATTGCTGTCGTCGAAGACATTTTCGAAGACAAATGACAAATTAGCAAAATGACTTCGCCACGTCTTCAACGACAGAAGGGATCCACGTACTGCAGAAATTACGTGTTCGCTCAAAAATAAGTCTGCTTGCGTGTGTTTGCTCGAAATTAGTTTCGCATCACCCTCTCTTTGTTTTATGCTCATGTCGCTCTTCTACTCTCTGTGATCTATGCCTCTTTCCCCTCTCCTTGATCTTTCATTTTTCTTTATTCACGGCTTGAATCGAAATAAAAAATGAACAGGGTATTTTCGCTTATAGCCAACAATTTATTTTAAAACATTTATACAGGGTATAAAAAAAGAAACAGTTCATTGCAAAAATATTTATATAAATTAATTTAAAAGAAAAAAAAAAAGAAATAAAAGCTTTGCTCCGTTCTTAGCTCTGTACTCCTGCTTATGGAGTTTATTTTTTGTCATTTTTAACGCTGTTCGCAAGTTTTTTATAAACTCCATGTAGTTGCGGTTTTCGCCAGAAACAGCCTCTGCAAATAAAATAAAATAAAAAATACAGCGTTTTAATTTATATATTGAAAATTTCTACGAATTTCTGCTAGTTTATGATGCTAAGCAAAAAATTTAATAATTTAATTACAAGAATGTATTTTTACATACCAAACAATCCATCTATTATCGCTTGATAAGTTTTCAAAGGCTTCTTTCCCTTTATGCCATCATAGTTATTTTCAAAAATAATTTTTTTTGGAAAAACTGCTTCGATATTCAACAGCTGGCCACCCATAATTTTCCTCATACTAGTTATCTAAGAAATAAGAGAGGGCATTGCACATAGCGATCACCAAAATTTATATTAAGGCCATACACTGTTTTTGAATGTAGATAAATATGATATGGTTGATCATTTTCTGACTTTTTACAATAAAAGTTATTAGTTTAAAGTGTCTTGTCGCTGTAATTAATAAGCATTTAATTGTATTTAAATTTAATTTAAAAAAATGCTATCCTATTTTATTAAAAGGTGCGTTTTTTGGCATCGCCAAAAATAGAACGTAAGCCCCAGAAATTGTTTAATTTTTTTAGGTGTTTTAGGTAAAGGGAATTTAAAACGCATTTTTGTTTTTTCGGATTTGCCTTAATCCCATCTGGAGTCACAATGTGTCCTAGAAATTCTGTTTCTCTTGTCAAAAATTCGCTTTTGTCAAGTTGTACTTTTAAATTTGCTTGTCGTAGTCAATTAAAAACTTTATTTATAGAATCGATATGTTCTTGAAGTGACGTGGAATATATTATTATATCGTCTAAGTATATTAAACAAACTCACTGAATTTTTGGGTACTTAATTAACCCATTATAGCCCAGGAATTTTTTTTTTTTATTTTTTGTACGAAAATTTGTATACTAGGGTAATTCGGACCAAAAATTTCAAATCTGAAGTCAGAAAATTTAAAAAATTTTTTTTTTACGAGAAAAATGGTGTTCGATTAATCGAACGCTGGGCACTTCTTATAATTTTTAAAAAAAAAAATTTCCTATATATTTTACCGAAGGAAAACTAGGTATATTACAAATTTTAGTTATTTTATTGTATTTTATATAAATGAAAATTGTTTATTTTTTAATTTATTTATTCCAATTGCTTTTCTACATGGTATAACTCAAAACAATGTGTATGGAGTGGAATATTACATCTTTTGCACAAGAATGAGGCTGCTTTGTGGCAATGTTTACATCTACGTTTCCTATTGTGGTCTATTTTAACAATAAGGTGCTGTCCTTTATTGCGGGGAAGATTTTCCGGTTGAGTCCGAAAAATCAGGAGGGCTATATAAATCGCCTTCTTCGGAGTTTGCTTGCTCATCTTCAGCTGACATCATAAGAGAGTAAGCGATATCAACTCGAAAGTATTTTTGAGGAACTATATTCTGCTTTTGATATCGTCGTATGAAACAAGATAGTTTCCATGCGTTTACAATTGCTGAATTTAGCTTAGCAATCCATAAGAGCCAATACCACTTCTTTTGTCTTATAGCAATATAATAATTTTGGGCTGCATTGTCATGGAGATCAACTCCACCCATTCCATGGTTATAGTTTTTCAACAACTTTGGTTGATCGTAGTTCGCGAAGTAACCCGGTTCTACGACTTGCCCGTCTTTATTTCTTGTTTGCTTTTTCCATCGTTTGACTGAAACAGTAGGTACCATCTGGTCAAAATTGGTCGCTATTGTAACTTCTTTGTTGTCTTGCCAACGACAAAGAAGAATTTTATTGTTAGTGTCAAATTGGAAATCATGGCTGCCCCTTTCCAATTCTTTTCCAGTTTTTAATTTCGCACCTCCAATTCTATTAGCGCACTGTTCCCGTTGCACATATTCTTTTTTTCATTTAGGAGACACATGAGGTAGTACGACGTAAAGAAATTGTCAAAATATAATATATGACGGCTGGGATATTCTATATTTTCCAATAAACGAAGAACTACATCGGCTCCAAGACCAATTTGCCTATTGTAATTGTCGGATGCTCCACCATATGGTATGCAGCTATAAAGGTATCCAGCTGAGGAGCAAAGACACCAAAATTTGTACCCAAATCGAATAGGTTTGCCACGCATATACATTTTACAAGAATGGCGCCCAAAATATGGAACCATCTGCTCATCTATTGAAAGTTCTGGCTCCCAGATACCGAATTGCATGAACTTTTTATTCATCACTTCATACAAGGGACGAATCTAAAAACGAAAAGACAAAATTCCGAAATAAAAAATAAACTCAATTTGAAACTTTACAAAATATGTGTATGTACATTAGACCTGTCCAAAATGTTCAAAATGATTTTTTCAACTTAGTTTTTCCACTTTATATATCCTTGGGTCAAAATAATAAGAACTGCATAAAAAAAAATAAAAAAAGTTGTACCAAAACTCAGCGCAACGCACCTGAAGTCAGGACTTGAGTGTTCCGCGATATGACGAAAAGTACGGTTACAAAATTACAAATTATGTTTGAACTTAATTTTTGTTTTTTTTAAGTTTAAAAGCAGATATCTTTTGTTTTAATTAGTTAATCTATTTGTGAAAAAAAATTGGAAAAAATAAAGATGGATACTTTTTTACAGCATCCGAAACATGGAATTTCACAATTTTCATTATGAAGTTCAGTTTTTGTTGCCTCCTATTTTCGAAATATTACTCCATCGGGTATGTGCAATTTTTTTTATATTATTCTGTGGACTATTGGCTTTAAAAAAATTGGGGTTGAAAATTTTTTTAAGTAATTATAGTGGGGTAGAAATTTTTTTTAAAAAACTCAATCAAATTTTTCTTTTTTTTTTTAAAATATTTGTTTTTATTATATTTTTTATTATTTTTTTTTTAAAATATTTGTTTGTTATCGACCGTTAAAGATTTGATTTTTAGAAATTACATTCATATTTTCTCGGTGTTCGGCTACTACTTGTAGCAGATACTGCTTCTGCTCTTCGTTGCGCGTTGTTGATGAGTTGAATTCTGATATTAGTGCAACACCTCGTTCTGCGATGTCGTTGACAATTTGCAAGTTCTTCACAATAGAAAGGCCATGTAAAAAGCCCTCATCTTGGATCCAGTCAGCCACCTCTACGTCCATAAATGATGTTGGTAATTGGAGTTTCTCAAAAAACGTTTTTGTATGAGTTGAAACTAAATCTTCCAGTTTTACTGTCGCGATGTTAATTGATGGTGATGCTCTCTTCTTCGAATTGAGTTTTCCAGCGTTATTTTTGAATGAAGCTACCATTTTATTTAAAGTTTCTACACTCAAGCTTTTGTCATAAAATGATAGCCCCACCAGCTCCTCTCCAAGGTACCAAAGGTGATTGGTAAGCTTCTTCAATGCTATTTTTCCAACGTCAGCATCAATTGTTTTATAACTGAAATAATAATCAAACATAGAATTAAAATTTGTTTCTTAATTTATAGTTAACTACATACCTTTCAAGAACCTTAAGCAATAATAAGTCATTTTTTGGTGCTGATGATTGCAGAGGCGCTAAAAACCAGAATCTGGCATAAACGACAACAACGAATACACAGATTTCACGAATTAATTTTTCTTCCTCTGGTGTTAACTGAAACTGCTTCCTGAACATAAAAATTTTGAAACTATAAATTGCCTTAGACATCCATCTGGCTCGATGCATGGCACCAGGATATTTAAAAGTAAATTCCCTACCCTCATCACCGCCAAGGAAGATCACCACAAGTTCCAGAAACTCTTTATAGTCTTTTCTGGCGTGTGATTCCTGAAATGATAGAATAAAGATAGAAACTAGTAAGCTACATAATAGAAAATTAAATATTTCAATTAACTTACCAGAAGTTGATTTTTGGTGAAAACAAGTGTTTCATGCATCGATCCCTGCACTTTATTCAAAATAAGCTCATCTGCTATTCCGGTTTCGAAGATGGTCGTGTCGATGGTTGTCCATTGTCGTTGAAATCGTTTGAATACAGGAATATCCGGACTGCTGGTTGAACCCTCTGAACGCGCAAATACAGCCGATAAAATGATCTCAAATATATGATGCCTGCAAGGAAAATACAACAGCTCTTGTCCAAGCTTCCTCTCAAGTAGAACGCAGGTTCCATTTAATCTACCTGTAAATAAACAACAAATGAATATTTTTAAAATGGGATCCTTATATTTCTTTTAGTTTTTCTCACCTGTGTTTGATGCAGTTGTGTCGAAGCACATGGCACCGATTTTAGATGACAAATTCCACTCGCAAATTAATCTATATATAGCTGAAGCCTGATTTTCCCCACTTCCCGAGTCTATGCAAGGAACTCCAAGCAGCTGCGATTTACCTCCCGCTGTGACTATTACCGGTAGCCTATCAACTCTTTCATGACCTGTAATGTTTGGTAATAGCTTACCATCCCAATGAATTACGGCGGGAGAATTTAGACAAAATGTAGTTTTTATGTTCTCGGCAATCTCCATCCTGCACCGCATTCTAGTCCTCCTAATCGTTGACCGGCTCAGAGTAACTTCATTTGCATTATATCCCAATTCCACGGCCATAGATCCCAGTACCAGCGTTGCTTTAGTATCTGAAATATTTGCTCGATCCAAAGCTGAAGCTATTGTAGTTGATACTATACTTTTTTTTTTCTGTGATTTTCTTTCATAACCCTTCCATTTGTTTTCATTTTTGCCAGAATCTTCAGAAATTACCGAGCTTGCCGATGATGAACTTCCTGTTTCAATGGTTTCATGAGCAGTAAGCTTTAAATTATTATTTAACTCATCTCCCTCTATATCAAAAATATCCTCAAGACTCTGCATGAACTTGTTCTCCTTTTGAACTTGGCACACAGTTCTACGGCTTTTGCTCTTATTTAGACTACACCAAACTTTAACGATCCTGGCGAGTTTTATCTTGGAGTTAATTGTTTGTGCAACATTTTTATGAAATTTTTTAAAAACAACTTCACACGCTGAAATAGCTTCATTTAAACTCTGCTTTGCTAGCTTTTTCTTTTTCAAATGTAGGAATAAGTAGTACGATAAAACATTTCGCTTGGTTGGCAAGCAATTGCTCTCCAAACGAACTACCTCTTCACCTACTAAATAAATTTTTCGTGCCGATGCCCGTGTTTTGTTCATTTTCTTCAGAGTACTGCACACTTCAAACTTTGCGATTGTCACTTTAGCACTTTAACGTTTTTAAACACTTTGACGTTTAACTGACCGATAGCTCGTTTGTATGAGAAAATCCTAGATTTTAAGAATATTTATTTTATTTAAAAAATATAATAAAAACAAATATTTTAAAAAAAAAAAGCAAAATTTGATTGAGTTTTTTAAAAAAAATTTCTACCCCACTATAATTACTTAAAAAAATTTTCAACCCCAATTTTTTTAAAGCCAATAGTCCACAGAATAATATAAAAAAAATTGCACATACCCGATGGAGCAATATTTCGAAAATAGGAGGCAACAAAAACTGAACTTCATAATGAAAATTGTGAAATTCCATGTTTCGGATGCTGTAAAAAAGTATCCATCTTTATTTTTTCCAATTTTTTTTCACAAATAGATTAACTAATTAAAACAAAAGATATCTGCTTTTAAACTTAAAAAAAAACAAAAATTAAGTTCAAACATAATTTGTAATTTTGTAACCGTACTTTTCGTCATATCGCGGAACACTCAAGTCCTGACTTCAGGTGCGTTGCGCTGAGTTTTGGTACAACTTTTTTTATTTTTTTTTACGCAGTTCTTATTATTTTGACCCAAGGATATATAAAGTGGAAAAACTAAGTTGAAAAAATCATTTTGAAAAATCTCATACATTTTTTGGACATGTCTAATGTACATACCTTGGCCATTTTGTCTTTTTTATCCAAATTTAAATTGTTGCTAAAATGAATGTACCTCTTTATATCGCAAAACCTGTTTCTGGTCATGCACTGTTTCACAATATCAACACCCAAAGAAGGGTGTTTTGACCAATAGTCCCGAACTGAAGGTAGCCTGTGATATCCAGATAAAACCAAAATACCTAGGAATTGCTTCAGAGCCGTATGATGTAAACGAACTTCTGAATTTTGTTGTTGAGCATAAAGGTTTGTTTCATCAACAATCATTGTCAGAACATCAATATCGAAGAAGAGACTAAATAATTCCATTGGAGATTTGTCTTTCAAATTATTCACCAAGTCTTTTTGGACGCCCTTTAGCGGTTCCGTTATTGGGGCAATATCGTATTCAAAATGACCTTCACGGTTTGATCTCTGCGTCCACTTTGGTAAACCAAAAGCAGACAACGGTATGTACATTTGTTTTGGTTTTTGTACCGATTCAATTCGACGCCGCTTTGTTGACCGTGATACGGCATAAGATGTTGATGGATGCGTGGGGTCCTCGTCATCGTATTCTCTCTCTTCGTCGCTTGAGTCCACATTAATATAATCTCCGGTACTTATTTGGACTTCATCAATCTCGAAAGTTCCTGCACAATCGATTTCAACGTCAGGCTTTGGAAAAATACGCCATATATTAGATTGACATTAAGATTTTACGCACAAAATACCTACATCCTGCATGGGAATAATGTCATCATCCAAATCTTCTTCATCTGTAACATCATCAACTGTCGGTGGTACGATGCAAATTCCAGCGATTTCTGTCTCATCATCACTCCAGTCATTAATTATCGCTTCCACTTCAGCCCTAGTTAGTGCTCGGCGAAGCTTTTTTTTTAAACACTTTTCCATTTTTTTATTATAGGGTATAAATAAATTTTAGATCAAGAATACACAGCACTTTTCTTTTTACGTGACACAACACTTTACTTTTTATGTTATCTTCTGTCGTAATGAGGGTTGCAACTGAATTAATCTCTTTATAAACACAGTTATTTTTTTTTACCAATAAGAAATTGGTATACAACAAAAACAATAACAATATGTATTAGAAGTTCAGCAGACACAACAACAAATGTTAACATTTATACAGTGAACTGGAGAGAGAAAGATAAAAGCTAGGAAAACGAAATATCAATAACAAATACAACAATTCTTACAAAGAGCTGGAGAGCGATAGTTAAAATTCTTAGAAAACGAATGATCAAAATAAAAATTGCAATAATATCAAATAGAGCCCAGTGTACGATAAATCGAACACCCAACTTTTTACTCACCTACCGTCTAATCGATTGACCTCTTGTCATGACAAATGTAATTTTGATGAAAGTTCGGATCAGTTCCAACAAAGCTGCATCATTATTTTATTATTTTTGGAAATTGTTCTACGATTTTACACCGCTCAAACATATCAAACATAGAGCAAAAAATGGGGATTTTTTTCTAGCCCCCTCTTGAAGGGGTGGGGGGCAGGTTGGAACTAAATACAATTTTTTATTTAAAGTTAAGCCCACATATTATAAAAGTCCGTAAAAGTCTGAAGCTAAAAGATTCAATAACATTGAGAAAAAAATTTTTATAAAATAGTTCAAATTTAGTGTACGATTAATCGAACGCTGGGTTAAAATGGGTTAAGAAAAGTAGAATTTCGTGGTTTTGTAAGATTTTTAATTTGGAATTAAGTATAATATCGCTTACGCTAATGTCAGTTGACTTTTCATTTTTTACAATAGTTTCAACTTCTTTATTATCGAGTAAAATAGGATTTATAACATTCATTTTTCCGAGCATAATAGTCAAAACAATATTATTTAGTTCAGTTATAACTGCTCTATTTTTGCTACTTATTGGTCCGAATAAATGAGCCATGTCAAGGTCAGCTGTCTTAGTTTTGTTGAATAGCTGATTAACGGTGTTTGTTATTATGTTAATTTGGGTTTGCATTGCGGAATTTATTCTTATTTGTTGTTCGTTTGACTCTAGAAGGATCTCATTTTTAATTCTGATTTATTGAAAATCATCAGTCTGGGGTGCCTGCTACAAATTTAAGTGCGGTACCTATAAAATTGAGGCTACGAGCGTAACGATGATGAATCGTAAGTGGTTCTAAAAGTTGTGTCATTTGTTCTATGTCGAGTTCCAAAAGTTTCCTCATATGTGTGTGTGGGAGAAGGTCAATTTACTTTTCCGTTTCCTTTATAACTTTATCGAAGTTCGTTAGGTTCGTACGGTGCATAAGGTAATCGTAGTCAGAGTAAATTGCAACCAAGCCGTCTGCAAATGGTATATAGTTAGATTTTGAGTAATCCAGTAATTCGCCGTGAATTTGTGTTAAGAATGGTAACCTGTAAAAAAAATTTATATAAGATTACTTTTGTGAATTCGACTGTTTCCAACTAATATCGTAGTTCCCAAGTCTTTATCCACAACTTTTTCTATATTAAGTTTCCTGAAGTTGTTTCCTATTCGTTTGTTGGTTTTAACGAATACTCTATCGCCTGGTTTATATGTTTCTGTTTATAAGGTTATTTTTTTCAGTATAGAAAATTTAATTTTAAACTGTTCACATATTTTAATACGAAAATGTCAATTTATTTTGCTTTTTAACGTCACTGGATTCCACAGTTTTTAATTCAACTTTTCACTTTTTTTGCAGCTATATTTTTTCAACATAGAAACTTTAATTTGAAGCTGTTCACATATTTTCATACGAAAATGTCAAAATTTTTTCTTTTTAACGTCACTAGATCTCACAGTTTTTAATTGAACTCTTCATTTAACATTTCGATTTTTTACTATGTAAAAAATTTTATGTCCAGCTCGAGTCGTACGTTGGGCGCCAATTATAAGACCGGACAGTTTGTTTATATTTGCACTATGTGCAATCTTTATTTATTTGCACTATGTGCAAGTTATTCCGCTGGTGATCTTAGCTGCTGGTCGAGCGGTCGATAACTAGCTGGTCGAGCGGAAAAACAGCAGACATATGGCGCTGGAGCGGATGCGCGTGTTAACTTATATTAAAGTTTATACCTTTAGTTTAATGTGGTTATAATAGATTAGGTTGCAGGATTCCTTGTGATTTTGTTTTAATTTTAAAAAAGTTCACGCTTACTATTGCGATATTTGCCAGCCGAGGTTTGAACGAAAAAGAAAGTGTTGGGTGCTTCAAGTCAGATGTAGGTGGATGTGGATGTTGTGAAATACGTGGACAAAAGGCAGGGAAGATATTGGTTTTAAAAGACCAATTGGGTTTTGAGGATCGTTTTGAGGAGAATATTTGAGGCTTACGTCGAAACTCTTTTTGCTGCTTTCTGGGATTCTCCGTCCACTCGGTTATTCTTACGTTTCCATGCTTTAGTTTAAGTGTTTCCTCTGAAGTATCGAACATCCAAGTAAATTTGCTCGGAAGGCTTATTTTAAAACTACTAAATTTGGAGTACTTAGATGACACCTTCTGGCAGCTACTGATGGTGATTCTATATTGTTTCCGAAAATAACTCTTTACCCAAGAATCAAGAAATCCTTTGACAAACAGTGTTGTGTCCTCCTTATGGTTAGCACTCCTTAGTCTTTGAATCCTATTGTCCCATTCTGATGTGGTCCAAGAGGTTCCAAAGCGTTCAATTGCTTTGCGAGGAGCTGCAATGGGATGAGTTTGCGTTTCCGTTTGCGTTGCTGCAGAGAGGCAGTCAGATGGCGAGTTGAAAGTTACTGTGGGTAGTGTTGATGGAGGAGATCCAATTTGGGGTGAATTCGAGTATGCTTCCATTATTTCTTCCAAGTTCGAACTGGAGTTTACATGATGATGATATCTTGTGAGGTCGGTAGGGGAAGGTAGGCAGTTGTGGACATAGTTTTGTTTTTCAATCATATCTTTTTACCTGGGGCATATTATGCGGACATATGCATAATAATAGAAAGCTAGAAACCTCAGCTAACTAGTTTTGAAAGAATTACATTGATATCTCTCATTGAAAAAAAATTATCAAATTTTTTGTGAAATGGTCATTTTTGCTATATTTTTTTTTTGGGGGGGGTTGTGGACACCTTTGTAAAATGAGCTAAAATATAAAAAGTATGAAGTTAAACGCAATGAAATTAATCAATAATGAAAGTTTATTAATTTTAAAGGCCATCAATGGCAAAAATAATAACGAGAGAGGGCATCATTCCACGTCAGAAGCACAATTTGCGCATGTGAAGTAGCTGGCACGCATGTCAGCACACTTCAAGTGTACTGGCCGATCACATTCATTGCAGTGAACGGAGTTTGAAGCGGTCAATTTTTTTGGCAACATCTTCATGCAAATGATGCAGAAGTCCTCGTCCTCATCTTCCTCCTCCGATGACTTCTGCTTCTTGGAACGCGTAGATGGTCTGCCATGTTTTGCCGGTGGTTTGGCTGGTGTTGATGTGCTGCCGCGCTTAACTGGTGATTTGGCCGACAATTGCTTGACAAGCTTGCTGAGTCTTGTCAAATCCTTGGCGGCCTTGGCCGCTTTTTTCTCAGCACGATCATCAGCCTTCTTCTTCAAAGTTGTCAAAACTTCCGGTGCAGTTAAAACAGAGCTGCTCATAGGCTTACGACCCCGATTGGATGGCTTATTCGGAGTCACACCATGAAGCGGACCAACCTCATCCAAAATCGACAGACTGCTCCGAGATGTTGAATGAGAAATGGATGAAGTGGACGGCTCTGGTGTCGTGGAAACTTCTTCGACGTGGCCAACAGCCGGATCAAGCAATACCACGATGCGGCGCTGCTCTTCCTCGCCCAATTCCTTTTCGACGGCAGCTTCTACCTCATTTCTTTTGACGGCTTGAACATAATCAGCATCAGTGAAAATGTCTGGATCGTATGGTGCGATTCCTGTTGCCCGAAAACCAGCCTTGATAGTCTTCGGCGCCAACGCAATATCAAGCGTTTTGCAGATTAAGCCAGCAAGGTGACGTATTTCCAAGGGCTGAAACGAAGAAAGCGAAACGTTTAATTATTTAATTCAATATGAAATTGACAAGGTTCCCATGCATGACTAAAGCGTTGAGAATATGCATGAAAAGAACACATGTTCCCAACGTTTTTTCATGCATGACTCCAAGGGAATGGAATGCAAAAGATTCATTAACCTACCTTGTTTGCATTGTTCTTTTGCCAAGCTGAGCATTGCGATTTGTAGTAGGTCTTGACTGGACCAAACACAGACACATCCAAAGGCTGTAGTCGATGGCTGCAGTGCGGCGGAAAAGAGAGAATGTTCACACCATTCCTCACAGCCAAATCCAGTGCTTCGATCGACAGGATCCATCACTGACATTGTCGAGGAATACACTTTGCATTTTTTTCTTTGGAAACAAGAAAAACGGTGGCAAACTGTTTCCACTGGCGTCGACTGTCAACGCCATGGTGATCATGGTGCCTCGTTCGGCGCCTTCCAACTTGCCAACACGCTTCAAGCCCTTTAAGGCGATCACTTTCCCAATTTTCGTTGGAACCGTTGAAAAGCCGGATTCATCCATATTGAAAATGCGCCCGGCCGGAAAATGGTGCTCATCCAACAACGCACCCAATTGTTCAAAAAATTTCTCCATATTGGCCTTGCAGAAAGCTTTAACGCGATTCAACGAAGTTTGTTCTGGGGTACGCAATGTGAGTTTGGGATGCCGGCGGAAGAATCCTCGGTACCAATCCTTACCCGCCATCTGATCGCCGATCCAATTGCCGGGAAAATCGACATCGAGCTTCACAGCAAACTGATAAGCCAACTGACGCAATTCGTTTATGCTGAGGCCGTAGTAATGACTGGCACATTTCAACACGTATGTGACCAAGTCCTCTTCCTGATCCGGCGAAAAGACCTAAATAATGAAAAAAAATGGAAATAATTAATCAGCACTCTTCAACACTATCTGAAGAAAGTGCAAAAACATCAGTATACCTGATTCGATGGCACGCGTTGGCTACATCTACGCACAAATTCCGACAAAGCAACATCGTCAACGGCTTCAATGTCATCGAACTTCTCTTCCACTTTCTTCAGGTAGCGTATGAGAGAGGTTCGTGGAATAGCAAACGCCGCAGCAGTAGGTTTTACGGATTGCTTTTCCACCAAGCATCGTTTAATGGCATTTGTCAGCGCATTAAAATCCCCGTTGAATCGGACGATTTTTTTGAATTTTTCCTCGACGACATGACTAAAAACATCGAAAAAATGCATAAAAACACTATCAAAATAATTTATATTGACATCAACGACAATATTTCACGATTTGTCAAAAAAAAAAATTGGGTGTCCACAACACCCGACATTCAAGTGTCCACAACTCCCTTGAGCAGCCATTTTGAAATCATATGAAAAAAATTTTTGTTGTGTAGATTGTGTCCGAACCCGGTGTTGAATCTGAAAGAAAACTAAATTCCACGTAAAAAAATCCATTGCACTCACCTTCTCACTTAACACACTTCACACGGTGACACTTTAAAAAACGTTCAAAACAACTTTTGTGATTTTTTTCGAGGTAAAAAAAATAATTTGTTTGCAGCACAAAGCACACACGTCTGTTCACTTTTGTATTTGGCACAAAAACATCGTGCTACTATAGCGCACACATGAAATTTGTCAGATCTCTCAAATCTGCTCTGTGTCAAAAGTTACACAGGGGTGTCCACAACTACCGACTGTCCATAACTGCCTACTTTACCCAGAGAGTTATCATCTCTGATTGGAAGATGTCTGTCATCTCTGATTGGAAGATGTCCTCAAGAGTTGCACGAAATACATTTAGTTCATCGCCTATGTTATTTATTTTGTGAAATAAAATTTCTACAACCGGATCAGGTTGCAGGACTGACTATGGGTGTTCCTTGGATGTTGATTGGATCATAATATCCATATCATTGCGGAGAGAGTTCAGATTTTCGATTATTTGGTTATTTGTATCTTGGTTTTTTAGATTTTCATAGTTTTTATTAAAGTCTTTTTTTTGATTTTTTATAGCGTCTTCGATGTCACAATTTTTGCAATTACTATTTATTGTTTCATTTAATATTTTGATTGTATTGGTAACTGTGTTGAGTTTCAAATCGATTTTTTTATTGGATGTGTCGATTGTCTTGACAATATCTTCACACAATTGCGTAGTTGCATCAGGTTTTGCTAACTGGTTAAAAGCCTTATTGGAAAAGATTTTATTTTCCGACACCATCGCAGAGAGTCACTTAAGCACTTTATTGCAAGCATTATGTGCGAGAGCGATATTTCCCGACACTCATTGCAGAAGAACATAAAATTGTTAGCATATTCATTCAGATAGTTCAGGCTTCTTTTAGACAACCCAACGCAACTACCATGAAATGATTTACCGCATAATCCATTACATGTTATTTTGGCGGTATTTCCGTCTTTAATTGCGCATATTGGGTTGGCACATGATGATTCCATAATTTTACTGTTTTTTGTTTTTTTTTATTTTGTTTTATTTTTGATCGATTTAAAGTTCAGAAACTTTTGACACACTTACTGGATTATTAATATTGCAAGGTTAGCAGCGAATGAACTTTAAGTATAACGGCTTTACGGCTAAACGGAATAGCAGTTTAGGCTGTTGAAATTTTTTACAATTATCAACAAACGGGCACACTTATCAACACTTATTATTTGTTTTTTATTTTTTTTATTTTTTGTTTTCAATGTTTATTCTTTTTTATTTAACTATTGTCGTTAATTGGGCCAATTTATCGATTTTTTGAATGAAAACAAACTTGAAGAACTCTAACGAACACGTCCGAACGGTAGGGATGACGGTGAAAAAATGAAATATAATTATATATATATAGGTTTAAATGTTTATTATTATAAAAAAGAAAAGTTAAATACAAAAAAAAAAAAAAATTCCAGAATAATTAGAAGTGAAACAAATCCGTCGCTCGCGGCTGCGTCTTTTCAGTTTAGTGCTCGGCTTACGACTGACATCGTGTTATTGCAATGATGCCATCTTGTACGAATTCGTAAAAAGTGTTGCATTAGATAAATATTTCCCACATATGTCTGTCAAGATACCGAGTTAAGAACAATTTGATAGTTTTTATAACTTTATTAAATAAGTGTATTTTTTGCTGCCACTCGCAGCTAATGCTTTTTTACTTCTAACGAAATATTCAATGTTCAATAAAAATGTAAGTCCCACCAAAATGGTGAAAGTAAGACAAAGAGAAATGTAATAGATTAATGTATTCTATGTAATAATGGCAGTTACTGCGGTGATGCCACTTAATCAAAATTTTTACTGTTGACATATAATAATAAAATCTGTTCTTACTGCTTTTCTGCTTTTCTATAACGTTTCCAGTTGTATTGATGAAAAAATTTTTGGTGTCGTTGTTTATAACAAATGTTGATGTTGTTACTTGTCGGTTTGTTGTTATGTAGTGGTTTCTGGTTGTGCTTCTTGGTAGGTGAAGTTCTGATGACTAAAAAGTGTTATTGTTATTGGTTATATGGAGTTCAAATAATTCCACAAAAATTAAACACTTGAAAGTTATTAGTTCCACAAAAACACTTGAGGATTGTTCTTAACTTAGGTTAATTTATTTACTTAAATATTTTCTACAAATTAGTTGTGAACGATTTCTTATTTTATATGCAGCAGAAATGCTGCAGGTTGTAGTCACGCGCGGTTAACAAACTGAGCTGCATTTATCATTAATTAATTTAGGGTAGCATGGCCCAGAGACCATGCCACCACAATACATTAAAAATGTATTGCAACGCTATGTATAGCGTTGCAAACCCACACATGGACAACACAATAAAAACTATTTTTGGCATTGTTAGTATAACTGTAAACAATATATTATCTTACAGCGGATAACGGCACTGGTATTTATATGCTTCCAACTCGTCATCAGCGCTAATGACGAGACGGACAGTGCGATAAGGAATATGCTGACGTCGCATAAACCAGCCAACTTCGCTGGCAGCGCGACCGCCTGGGTGTTGGGTAGCTAAGCCAACACACAGGCAGCGAGCGCTAAGTATGCACTAGCTAAGCTTTGTTGTTGTACAACAACAACAGCAATGCAACCAGCAATATGATCATCTACTGCGTCCGCTACTCAGTGACGCTAGTGCGATCACTGTGCTTGACGGTTTGCCGTTTATGACAAAGCGTCAGAGAGCGAGAACGTCAGTCCATTTGAGCTACAAAGTAATGGCTCAAATGCCTGCTGAAATATAATTCAGTGGCGACTTAAAAATATGACGAATATTTTACTTGGCTTACCACTTGTGTGATAAGCCAAGTAAAACTAGTCAAAGTGTG
Source organism: Pherbina coryleti (assembly GCA_943735915.1). Classification (NCBI taxonomy): domain Eukaryota; kingdom Metazoa; phylum Arthropoda; class Insecta; order Diptera; family Sciomyzidae; genus Pherbina; species Pherbina coryleti. Next base: position 184,999,416 of record OX030948.1, on the reverse strand, counting down.
GGTAACCATGTGTGCGTTATACATATAAAATAACATAGCGACAGAGTGACGCTGGTTAGCTTGAAGAGCTGCAGAGCGTGGGATGGCGTAACCGACGGGTCCGCCACAGTTATAACGAATGTTGCTGTTATTGTTGTTTGTCCCAAGTTATTTGTTGAAGTTATGTTTCTTAGTTGGTGAAGTTGTGATGACAAAGTAGAAATGTTGATGCTGTTGGTTATGACGAATGTTGTTGTTATTAATTTTTTTTCAAATTTTAGTTTACTTTTTGCATAATGAAATTTTTAGTTTTTAATTTTGCGTAATCTTTTACACTATGGAGTTCAATTAGTTCCACAAAATAAAAACACTATAATGGTTATTCTTAACCTAGCTAAATTTATTCTTTTATATTTTTACAATGATTATTTTATATGTAGCAGATACTTTTACAATGATTATTTTATATGCAGCAGATATGCTGCAGATTCTCGTCGCGCGAATTAACTTTCCGAACGAGTTTTAGTGGAAAAAAAATATATTTTTATTTTATGACCACCAAGTTTAGCTGATTAATAACTTCTGAATTACAATATGATTTTTTGAACAAAGGTAAGCTTAAGAAAACAAATACATAAACATAAACATACATCAACATAAATAAGAATTAATATAGAACAAAGTAAGTATAAAGATAAGTAAAGTGTGAGAACTGCATTTCAGCAGTTTTATTAAATTGGGCCGGATAAGCGTGGCTGACGTTGTTGTTGCTATTGTAGGTACTATTTGCTATTGCAGGTATTTAGTTGAATGTGCTGACGTTGCGTCTGGCTTGTGTCATAACTCCTCCCTCCTTAGATTTAAGCGATGGCCATGAAATCTTTGTAGATGAAGTGGCAGGAGCGGCATCCCCGTTTTCTGGATTTAGTGCGATTTTAAGGTGATGTTTCTTGTGGATGATGCAAATCAGGATTGTAATGATGCATATGCTGGTTATTATGATTATAGTGTTATTGTTAGTCTTGTGTCCTTCTGTTTTTAGTATTGTAATTTCCTTTTGGTTTTCGAAATGGTATTCTCTTAGTTTCTGCAAATTAAGTGTTTCGATGTTTCCTTCTGCGTGGATTTCGTTGAGGAATGGTGGAAAGATGTGTATTTTGTCCCAGAATATTTTTCGATCTTCTTTATAGATGATTCCGTTTATTTGTATTTGGCAATTCTCGTAGTGCAGTAACACAGTTCCTTCTAGTGTGATGTTATTTTTATTACAAGTGGATTGGATAGTTGTTGATGGTGCATTGATAAGCAGGATGTAGTTGGGTTGAGGTTGTTGGATTGATTCTAAGTGTCCTACTTCGTTGATGGTGCAGGAAGCCTGTTTATTGTCCATTAGATTTTTGATGCATTTGTAGTCTTCCGGTTGTACTCCGTGGTCCTCTTGTTGACAATAATAAATACCTTCTACTTCTGGACATGGTGTATTTAAACATTGGACATTCTCAGTTGGTTCTTGTTCTCTATAATTTGCTAACTGAATGTTATCATCGTAAGGATCATAATTATCATATGAGTTGAGGTTGGGATTGTTGTACTGTACGTGGTTATTGGCTGGGTCCTTTTCGTATGGATTTACATTATAAACTTCTTCTATCATAAATTTCGGTTGTACTTTTTGACCATAGTTTTGTGCTTGCGTTGGTTGTCTGAATTTTGACGTTCCTGAGCTAATATCCATAGGAGTCGGGGGTGGTTGTCTTGCCATATTATTTGTTATGCTATTTGGTCTAAAAAAGTTGTTTTGTGTTGGTCTAATATTTGTGGGGTTAGATCTAAAATTTTGAAAATTATTGTTTGGTCTAAATGGTTGCGAAAATCTTTGTTGAGGTTGTGGAAATCTTTGTTGAGGATTAAAGTTTTGTTGAGGATAAAAGTTTTGTCTAATCATTTGACTGTTAGGTTTTTGTTGTGGGAATGGGGGTCTACTGAAATTAAATGTTGGTTGAAAGTTCCGGTTAGGAATATTAATTAAGCGATTTTCTATATTAGGCTTTCGGTTTTGATAACTTGGAACATCATTTTTTAGATAAAACATGTTCTGTTCTTTTATACAATAAGAATATGCTATAGCTAGTGTTTCAGGTTTCATTGCCCTGATTGAGGATCCTAAAGGTTCTTTTAATCCACTCAAAAATGTGTTAAGGCACATTTCTGAGTATAGATCTCGTTTTGATTTAATGACGTTCGGTTCATTTTCGTGAATAAGTACATTGTTATTCATGGTTGCCTGAATTTCTACAATTTCGCTAAAGAATATTTCTATTGTTTTATTACCCTGTCTTAATGTATGTAGATCGCGGATGAGCGACGTTTCGGAACGTTTATCGGAGTAATGAAGTATTAAATTGTTTTTAATTTCGGTCCAGTCTAAAGAAGTGCCATACATATTGAGGATTTCATTTGCAGGCCCTTCGATTTTGTTTCTTATAGCACGTAATAAAATTTTGGCGTATGGTGTATCTAGTATTTGAACAACATAAGTAAGAATTTCTTCGACATTGCTTATGAATTCATAGAGCAACCTAGGATTTCCGTCATATCTCGGAAGGTCCTTAATTGCATCTGGAATTCTTAGTGAGTTGAATATGTCGTTATGTGCCATTTTTGTTAAGGTTTGTTCAACTACTATAGAACTTAAATTTGGTAAACTGCCCGAAAAATTTTCTAATTCGTCACTTTCTTCAATTGTGTGCAAATTTCTTAAACTTTTACTTTTTGTATAGGGCGCACTTAATTTTTTTCTGAAGAAAATTCTTCGCATTTGATTGAATTCTTAATGTACCAAAAAAAAAATATAAAAATTAAGTCACACGAATTTTAAAATTTTCTTATTATTTTTGTTTTTGGAAGGTTATAGTTAGGATTTGAATTGGGATTAAATATGGATTTCTTTATGATACTTAAAAATAATGTCAATGCTCACTTACCCCTGTAACAGAATGAGGCCTTTAATCATTGTTTCCACGAAAACTTCGGTTGCTTGTAGGTTTTTTAGATAGGCTTCTAGGAGTTGATACTCTTCAGTCCCAGCGTCACTTATATCGATTTTCCTTCGATACTGGAGAACACGGTTTCCAAAACACTTCAATTTCAGCGTCACTTATATCAATTTTCCTTTGATACTGGAGAACACAGGTTTCCACAACACTTCAATCTCAGCGTCACTTATATCAATTTTCCTTTGATACTGGAGAACACAGGTTTCCACAACACTTCAATCTCAGCGTCACTTATATCAATTTTCCTTTGATACTGGAGAACACAGGTTTCCACAACACTTTTTCCTTTGTTTAATTTATACGTTATAGTTTTCGGTTAACCGCCGTTGTTATAACTTTAGTTCAATTCGTTCTTTTTGATTGATCTTTAATTAAACTTAAGGAAGGACTGATGCCTATCCTACCGACTGCGCCAATTAACTTTCCGAACGAGTTTTAGTGGAAAAAAAATATATTTTTATTTTATGACCACCAAGTTTAGCAGATTAATAACTTCTGAATTACAATATGATTTTTTGAACAAAGGTAAGCTTAAGAAAACAAATACATAAACATAAACATACATCAACATAAATAAGAATTAATATAGAACAAAGTAAGTATAAAGATAAGTAAAGTGTGAGAACTGCATTTCAGCAGTTTTATTAAATTGGGCCGGATAAGCGTGGCTGACGTTGTTGTTGCTATTGTAGGTACTATTTGCTATTGCAGGTATTTAGTTGAATGTGCTGACGTTGCGTCTGGCTTGTGTCGTAACTCGCGCGGTAAACTACTGATTTCTATTTTATTATTTTAGGGTAGCATGGCCCAGAGTCCATGCCACCATAATACATTAAAAATGTATTGCAACACTACGTATAGCGTAGCACCAACTGGTATAATGGCGTAGAATTTTTGTTCTTTTTAATGGTTGTTGTTGCGAACTGTGAAATGCTGATGACGCCTTCGATGTGGTATTCGTTTCAAGCATTTGAAATTTGCTTGTTGTTGTCTTCACAGCTGCCATGAATCAGACCGCGGATGATAAACCTTTTGCACCTGCCTACCTTTTGCAGCCCTTTTCTGCAAACGTGTTGAATTCAACAAGTAAAAATCTGAACAAAATTTTAAAAGAAAATGGTCTGAATCCATTTTTCATATCAATAGTCTAAATTGATTGGGTGTGTTGTCTTTTGGTGGTCGCTTGTTTTTTTAGCCCGTAATTTATTTTATATTGTTTGTTGTTTTTAAAAAGTAACTCTGATGTCTTTACTTTACACGGTGAGACCGCCAAAAAGTTTCAGCCTAAATTCTTAAAAATTCTGAGAGAGGGACATCTTGTGATTATATCGCGACTAGTCCGACCTCTCAGTTCCATCACAATTTTTTTTTAAAAATTCTCAAAGTTAAAAAGTAGGAATTCTAGTATTCCGACTTTTAACAATTTTTTACATATGCTTAGGTTGTGAGAATTTAAAAACAAAATGCACTTTTGTTCAATAGAATTAAACGTTAAATTTAACAGTGCCAAAAGATTTTTGAAAAGAATATATGAAGTGGGTTTATCGCAATGGAAAAGTAAATTTTTCAAAAATTTTGTACAAATGTTAGTCCTTCTTTATTTTTTTTAAAAATGGTAACAAACAAAACTCCTTAGTTTTTTTATAGGAATTATTAAAACTACTAAGTACCTTTCAAAAAAGTCTAAGATAACTGAAATCAGTTGAAAATTGGAAAAATGGCAGAAGTTTTAAGGTGTTTTTTAAATCGACAATCATCGATTTTTCTGATATACGTTCACAGCGTTCAAACTGCTGCCATTTAACCAAATGATAACGGATTTTGCTCATATATGGATTGTTAGAATGCACAAGCTAAATGCCACATTTTGCGATTCTAGTTTTTGTAGAAAATAAAAACGGCGATATCTTATGACTGCGAATAACAAAAGTTTTATTAATTTTTTGAGATAAAAGTTCAAATTTTGATTGAATGTATGTTTGTGCCTTTATTGTAAATTGTATTTATGTTGGTGCTCTTCACAACACCTCATCCAGTACCAAAAACAAACACAAATTAGCAATAAAAGATTGCAAATTTTTATTTTTGTACCGGTCCACCATTGTTTTTGTCGTTTGATGGAAGCGCTCGCCTTGTTCATCAGACTTGGTTGGAATTGGCTGTTCGAATACATCTATATGATGGTGCAGAAAGAGTACTTTAAGCGACAATCGAACATTGCACTGGTTAAACGCTTCCATAAAATCAGTGACAAGACTTGGTGCTGCGTTTTCTTCTGGAACTGGATGTAGCATTAACAATTCCTCAGAATGTTATTTGGGAAGAAATACGAACATAGTGTCTTGATACACTTATGACTTCTGCATTTTTCGATTGAATTTCAATACTTTTTTGTTGACACAACAGTAGCAGAACTTTTAGCATGACGATGAACAGATTTCCAATCACAGGTATTCCGAATGGCATTACTTTCTTGAAGCCTTTTATGAAAGCCAACATAATGTATTGCAAGGAACATAAAAAATTGGGTGCCCAAGAAACATTTTTTTGCATATCAAGGACAAAATAACTTTTATAAGCGTTTTGAACTTTATCTAAAATCGCTTGACGATATGATTTTAGTGTATATCTAAACACACGTAACAAAGAGTGTTTATTTTATCGCACATCATGAATAAAAAAGTCTGAAAAGTATAACAGATGGTAAACCCATTGCATCAGTAAAAATTCTGAACACAATTTTCACTTTTTTGATCTGCTCAAAGTACACAATATTTTACTTACCGCAGGATATAACAACAGCAAGGAGCTCTAATAAAATTTCTATCGGAAATAATTTGGAAAATATGCAATGCACTTTTCACTATTCAAATTACACAATTCCAAATGAAGTAGCACAAATAAGAAGTTTTTCAATCGTAAAGACACTCAGATTATTTCACAACAATCTTGAGATATCTTGTTTGATATCGCCTTTTTTTATTTTCTACAAAAACTAGAATCGCAAAATGTGACATTTGGCTTGTGCATTCTAACAATCCATATATGAGCAAAATCCGTTATCATTTGGTTAAATGGTAGCAGTTTGAACGCTGTGAACGTAAATCAGAAAAATCGATGATTGTCGATTTAAAAAACACTTTAAAACTTCTGCCATTTTTCCAATTTTCAACTGATTTCAGTTATCTTAGACTTTTTTGAAAGGTACTTAGTAGTTTTAATAATTCCTGTAAAAAAACTAAGAATTTTTGTTTGTTTTGTTTGTTAAAAAAAATAAAGAAGAACTAACATTTGAACAAAATTTTTGAAAAATTTACTTCTCCATTGCGATAAACCCACTTCATATATTTTAATCAAAAATCTTTTGGCACTGTTAAATTTAACGTTTAATTCTATTGAACAAAAGTGCATTTTGTTTTTAAATTCTCACAACCTAAGCATATGTAAAAAATTGTTAAAAGTCGAAATACTAGAATTCCTACTTTTTAACTTTGAGAATTTTTAAAAAAAAATTGTGATGGAACTGAGAGGTCGGACTAGTCGCGATATAATCAAAAGATGTCCCTCTCTCGGAATTTTTAAGAATTTAGGCTGAAACTTTTTTAAAGGTCGAATCGGTCACACAGTGTTATTAATTCAAATCTTTTTTACAACTAAAAACAAAAACTTAAACTAACTTAAAGATAGCCTATCTTGGCATACCACCGTCCGCTCGTTACGTACAGTGGTTGTCGTTGTCAGCGCTGACGTCGCATTTTCTGTTGCTGCACCTGCCCTCTCATTCCCTTGTTGACCACTGAATGCCGTCTCAGCAGTTTCGACGGGAACGTGTTGCTTTGTTGAATCTTTCTGTCCGTCCTCAGACGCTGCGCTTGCACTTTTGGTGAGAACGGATGTTTTCACAGAATTTGACTTATGTTGCGTTCGCCACTTATCTATATCCGCCACTTATCTATAAAGCTTCACAAATTGTTTGAATCCTTCGAAAAAATTTGTGTAGCGATACGGCTGGGCGTATTTTTTCTGGGTTCATAAAATGTCAATGTGCATTTAAATATGTCTGCTCTCGCTAAACACCAATGACTGTTTATATATGTTTTTTTTTTTTTATTATTCGTCAATGAACAGAATTCTTACAGACTACAAAAAATATTTTATATATTATAGACATATGTATCTGCACTAAAATATATAAATACAATTAGATACTTATTACAAAATAAAAACAATATTATTTTCGTATTTCAATAATAATTATTTAAGGAAGTCTTGAGAGAATCCTTCGAATTAGCAAAATATATATTGCAGTATAGCATACACATTAGATCTACATTGGCGAGTTTAAAGCATAATTGGTTCTGCACGTTCCTAAATAAAACACATCAAAGTGTCGTAAAATTCTATGTGGTACTTTAAAATTTATTATTTCAAACAAATCAGGGCAATCAACCGTACCAACAACAATATCATAAACAAACAAAAGTGATAAAATAGTTCTTCTATTTTGAAGAGTTTTTAGTTTTAGTTGACTACAACGATCTATATATCGAGAATTATTGGCTTTAAAAACAAACCTAGTAAAAGCTTTTTGCACTCGTTCCAGGCGCAGTGTGTGAGTCGCATAGAAAGGATTCAAATATGAACGAAGCCTAAGCAAGCTAGAGTGAAAACCCAGTTTAGCTAATTTCTTTATTAAGATGCTATGTGAAAGTTTGTCAAAAGCTTTTGTAAAATCTGTGTAGATTGAGTCAACTTGATATCCCTGTTGAAAGGCAGAAACACAAAATTCGGAAAATAATGTGAGGTTTGTAACAGTTGATCCACCTGATACAAAACCGTGCTGGGAAGGAGAAATTATCCGCTTTACCGCAAAATAAATTTTTTCCTTTACAATTGATTCAAAAAGCTTGGATACAGAGGTAAGTTTCGATATCGGTCTATAATTTTCAATATTGTTTTTGTTACCGGATTTGAAAATCGGTGATATAAACGATACTTTCCAATCTGCAATGAATAACCCAGAAGAAAGAGACTTGTTGAAAATAAGTTGAAGTGGTTTTGTTAGTGATCTACAACACATTTTTAACATGATACTAGCAAAACCATCAGCATCAGGTGTAGTTGTTATTTTAAGATTTGAAATAACCTTTTCAATGTCTTCTTCTGATATATACAAATAACCCATATCAAGCGATGAGATAACGTCCTCAGAAGTAACATCCGAAAAAGTAGTTGTTGGTTCAAAATTCGCTTTAAAGAAGTCGGCAAAAAGATTAGCGCGTTCAAGGACATTTTTAGAGACTTTATCTTTAAAAAACATGCTAACAGGAATGCTAGAGCTTGTTTTCTTTGAGTTAACAAAACTCCAAAAAGCTTTGGGATTCGATTTTATATTTGTCTCAAAATTATGAATTATCAAGAAAATTGAATTCTCTCATGTATTCTTTATATTTAGAAAATAATCTATATTTTTAGCCGCAGCCCATTTTTAATAAAATTTATTTCGAAGATTCTTTAACTTCAATAAACCAGGGGTATACCAAGGCAGTTTATAACTTTTTGTGTGTTTTTTAGGAACGTGCTCACAAAGAGTTTTCAAAACAATTGATTTGAATAAGATAAAAGAGTTCTGAACATCACAATTAGCAAGCTCATTATACCAATTTATGCTTAACAATATGTCATTCAAAAGATCAAAATTGCATTTATTAAAATTAAAATTAAATTCAGTTTTACTTTTTGAATTAGAACAAAAAAAAATTATAAAATTCCAATTCTATACATAATGGAATGTGATGTATATTAGAAGGAGATATAGGAAAAATTTACTCACACAATGTGAAATTAATATCTTTACTTACAAGAACAAGATCTAAAATTTTATTAAGTTTGTTTCTGCAACTATTAATTTGTAATAGGTCAAATTCCAGAAAACTGTCTACAACAAATAATTCTAGGTCGCTGTTAACATTCGATGGCACTAATCCTTCACCTGCCGAAGATTGAGACCAGCTTATTTTACCCAAGTTAAAATCTCCAAGAATGCACAGTTGGTAGTTACTTTTTAAATTACGTACTAGATAATCAATATTTTCCACATGTGCTTTATATAATTCGAACGCACTGGTAGGAGGAATATAAGAGGCATAAATGAGCAACACATCAGATGAACCTTGAACAGCAACGCAGAGTTGATCAAGCAAAGAGTCTAAGGGCCGTTTTCTCATCTTACCTTTAAAGTTCACTTTAGTTGCCGACCAAATAAATTTATCCTCTCGGTAAAGCAAATTTGGTTTTCTCATGTTACCTCTAAATTATTATTTTATATGTATGAAAATACGGCAAGGCCGTACAAAAAATGGCAGTAGTCCTTACGCTTCTGAAATATTCTTGGCCTAGTATTCTGCACTTTTGTATCTTCGAACATGGCTTCTAGTGCTTTGATTTGAAACACACGCCTTTAATTCATTACGAATATTTATTTTGTTTATTTATAAGAATATTATTGAATTTATTTTGAAGTTGGCATACGGCTGCTTTGTGCTTACAAAATGGGCAGCTCTTAAAATTTTATCTGTGTTATAAAATTTACAACCAGCTTGAACCTCCCGTTAAATTTATCATATCGGTTACACTAAAGGCAACATGAGAAAACGAGAAACAGCTAAAGGTAACTTTAAAGTGAACTTCAACTAAAGTGAACTTTATAGGTAAGATGAGAAAACGGCCCTAAGTTTTTTAAAATACAGATTGATGCTTGAAATCTAGAATTTACAGCTATGAGGACTCCTCCACCACGACTGCATCCAGTTTTATCAGCATCTCTGTCTTTCCGAAAGACATTGTAAATATTTCGATCAAAAAACTCTTCCACAAAAAAGTCAGAGTTTAGCCACGTCTCTGTAATCACATAAACATCATATTCCTATTGGGCAGTTGCCAAGTATATGGTGTTTGATTTTGTACGCATGCCAGATACATTTTTGAACAACGGCATGAACGATGAAATATGTAACCATCTCAAATTATCAGCCACAGCAAGCTCAGAGTTTAAACTTTGACCAACGATCATAGCATTTCTATTTAAAGATTATTCTTTTGATTTTGAGAAACGGCAACATCACCAACAACAGCAGCAGAAGAGGTAGCGCGTTGAAATGCAAAAACAGCAGCAGCATCATTAGAGACATTTTATATACATTCCATTGTTTTGGTTTGCAACATCACGACTGAGATTAGCAACTATTGATTTAAGTTCGCGAACTTCGGCAACTAAATTTCCGACCGAACTAATGAAAGTGTCTGATTGATTAAGACATTCATCACAATTATAAACAATGTTTTTATTTGCGTTTATTAACTGAAAAGAGTCATCTTCAATGTTCAAACATAATTTATGATATTTATTTTTGCAAATATTGCACCAAAGAATGGAATCTTTAGCAGATTTGTTACAGAGTATACACCGAGATCTCAGTTGAGACATTATTACCAACGACTGATAGGTTACGCGGTCAGAACTGAACAAGATATAGCACAATTTTAGAATTTATAATAATTTCCATATATGATGAAACGAATTTTTTTTTTTTTTACCTTAAACATCATATATCCTAGTCTTACGTAGTCCTTAGCCAGACAATTGAAGCTTCATAAATACTTAAGATGCCTTATTTGGAATTTTTATGCCCTTTCTTTCTTTTTACTTGCTTTCATTTCATCAGTGGTCGGATAAGATAATAACTCTTCTAATTTAGCCTTTCCCGTTTTATATACCTGACAGATAATTTTCTCACAATTATTCATACTCTTTATACATCCAATTTAAAATTGTGCTAGAACGTATCTCGACAGAGCATATCTATGATATATGTAATTCCTTTTTGGAAATCATCCAGTTTGAGTTGCAACGCGTATCTGGCATAACGAAACTATCTCCTTTGCCCAAAAGGTGCACCATTCGACCAATTTCTTTTTCAAGCATGGATTCTTGTTTAACTTCTGATTTAATCGATGCTATCGACATTTCACCACGAAAGAAACCATATATCGTAACAATTGTCTTTATTGATGTAGAAACATCAATTACTAACATTTTCGAAACAATCCATCACCGTTCGAGAGCATTGTTTATTCTTTGAAAGAATTGTTTCTTTTTATTTTCACTTCAGATTGAGTTCTATATTTCTGTTTGCATGACACAATTAGAATAAAGTACGTATAATAAATATAAAATACGTAATAAACATGAGAATAAAAATTAGGAATCTTTATGTGATTCTGGATAAAGAAATATATTTTGACCTTTTCAATAAACTTGAAAAGGTCCACAAAAATAAAACTCGTGTTTATATTTAGGTGTTGAACTTTTATTGTCGGTTGTCAATCAACTGCTCTTGGTTACAAATTATTCTGGCTTAAATACCTTAATGCTAGTGCATACATATATATTTTCTTATTAGTTATATATCTATTGCTTGTTTGTATTAGTGTTGTTAATTTAAATGTAGTGAAGAATTAAATGCAAGTAAGCATTTCACACAGTGTGGCGGAAGTCGTCCAGATTTCTCAATAATTGTTTGTGACATTTGTGGCAAACGATTATTGGGAATTTTTATTAAGTTGCTAAAATAAGTGCAAGCTTTTGCATTCTGAACAACGGAAGGTGTTCAGACAGAATTATTGATAATTGTTTACGACATTTGGAGTGAACGATTATCAATAATTTTATTTGTTTTAATTTTTCATTTAGGCCGGAAATTGTTGGGACAGAATTATTGGTAATTGTTTACTATGTTCGGAGTAAACAATTATCAAGAATTTTAGAATTTAAATTTTTTGAGCGGGGAGGAAAGGGTTGGCTATAACAAATAAACACACGTGATCAAGTGGCTGTCGATTATTAGACCGATTGCCTAAACGTTTCAACAACAACGACAACAACAACAAAAAGATATTACATAAAAAAAAAATATGCATAAAAAATGCATAAACATAGTCTGTGTGAAACATTGAACAGTTTGATTCACATAGCTAGCTTGTGTCGTTGACGATAAGCAAACTTATTGACGCTGCAATTTTCATTGCTCATTTATAGAAATTCGCGTACTTAGCAATGGGAATGAACCCTGTAAGTAGATATGAAATATCAAGGTTTTTATACATGTACCACATTTTGCAATAAAATGATCTATTTATTTACAGGTTTGTAGATTACTTGTTTGGATTGGTTAATATTATATTCCGGCCAAGCAATGGCAAATGATGGAGTTAGATAATTCCAAGTATATGGTTTGTTGGATTGTTCTCTTTCCATTGTTCTTTTTAGAGCTGTATCCAATACATTGAGAAGTTTCCTGGTTAATCCTTTCTCCAGCAGATGCCATTGGCGGCAGGTTGGTGATCCTATATTAATTAAGTGGCGCTTTGGTGCAAATTTTGTTTAAGGATGTTGATATACTCTTTGTGATTCATTATGGATTCAATGAAAACAAGATTTCCAACTCCACTAGCCGCCATACATCCCCAAACCATTACGCCACCACCACCGTGCTTTACGGTTGGGGCAAGGTTTTGGATATCAAGGGCTGTACCCTTTTTTCGCCACACAAGCTTACGGGCCTTTATTCCGAATATACAAAATTTACTTTCGTCACTAAAATCACTTTTTCCCAGAACTCATTAGGCTTATTTTGAAAATTTCTGGCGAATTCCATACGCTTGGTTTTGTTGACTGATGTTATGAGTGGTTTCTTTCGGGCAGTGCGGCTATTATAGCCTTCTTTCTTTAAAATTTTGCATACTGTATCATCATGAAGGTTCTTATGAAACTTGTCCTTAATATCCTTGGCAATTTTAGAGGCGGTTGTCCTTGGATTTATTTTAATTGTCTTCAAAATGCTTCTCTTCTCGCGCTCAGTTAGCTTTGGTGGCCTACCAGATCGGGGTCTTGACTCAAAGGAACCTGATGAATTGAAATTTTTGAAGGACTCTTTGTATAGAGGAGTGTGTTCTACCAATAATGACACCAATTTCCCGAAGCGTTTTGCCCTATCACGGCGTTTTACTATGAGTTTCCTCATATCAAGATCAATTTCTTTTGTTTTTTTTGCCATCATAAAAAACACATGTTGTTCCAAGATAAACATGGAAAAACTTCTAAGCAAAAAATAATACGAACTTTTGTTTACAGTTATCAATACGAAAGCTGCATTTAAAAAGCTTTAAGTACAGTTAATTTGACATTCTTTGCTTTTGTACGCATACTTTTTCTAATAAAAAAAATACCATTTTGAACATTTTTTGTTATAAATTAAAAGTTTAAGTGCTAGAAAGTAAGAAGTTACATTAAAATAAAGCCTATTAAATATACTTCCTGCTGTAAAAAAAAACAATTTTCTATATATTCTTTAAACACATTTTTTTTTAAGACAAACTTAAAGAACATGTTTGTACGCATAGTTATTCTGGTAAGTGTAGTTTAAATCTTAATATGTATGTTTAATTAACAAAATGCGATTAAGGTGACATAACTGTCGCATGGGAATGTTAGTGAAGAGCTTCCCCTTGGTTTAACCCGGTATCGGCAAGATTTAAATATTATTGGCGGATCTAAACGTAACAGCGTATCTTCACCATGCACAGAATAGCACAAGCAACACGCAGAGCAGCGCGCGTGTCTAGAATCATCCGGAGACGAGTTGGTATTGCAGTACCAACTCCAACTCCTAGTTTGAAAAGCTCCTCTTCAAATGAGGAAAGCGAATTCGAGTCAGTGCATGAAACACCAGCCCAAGTGGCACCAACTGCAAGAAACAATAATCCAATCACAACAGCAAATAATCAACGCGCCGCACAACTCGAGTCTGAAAGAAGGTTGGCCAACGCACAATTGCGTCACAATGATCCCTTACCATTTAATAGGTTAGGTTCTGATCATACTCTCCCTAGACTACCAATGCCTGCAACTTGTGAAGAAGATGTGTTGGCCAGAACACAAGCTACAGCAGCTGTTATTGAATTTAGGGACATTTTAACTGATAAAGCAATAACACCAACATCTGATGAGTGTGCTGATTACCTACGGCTTAAAACGCATCTCATGATCATTGACAAAAGCTACTTGAGATATTGTGCTTCACTGTGTGATCAATACCTAGCAATGCGTAGGAAAGTATCAGTGCAACAACAGCTGACTATTAAAACAAACGCTTGCCAAACACATCTAACAACCATAGGACAACCGTTTGAATGGGACATGATGCGATTGATTAAACACAATGACCACGTAAGCATCACAACGCGGTGGATTATTAAAATTTGGAACTTTATATTGACCGTACCATTCACATATATGTCATTGGGAGAACATTTAAACGACATTGGCCCGGAATATTCAATTCTCCGCAGCAGATATGTGAAATGGTTGATCGCAGCTTTAAAAGTTTACTGTCTCGTATCGGTCGCACTATTCTTTTTCTACCCAGCATTAACCGCCCGAATGATTATTTCTATTATGGGCAGTCTACTGAAACTAATTACGCTGCCTATACAAATCGTCACAAGCCTGTTCGATTGCTTGAGTACGACCCCAGTTTATTCAAAAACGACCGATTACTAAACAGGTTCAAACGTAAACTGGAACCTTGGACTAGACAGCAGTATGTGGACTCAATGGTGGAACCCGGAAAAAGAAAGTTCTACCAGCAAATCCTGGATGGATTATTGGAAGGCAGAACCGCCACAGCCAGAGTCATACCTTTCACAAAGCTGGAGAAAATGGCAACAACTAAGTACAAACCTCCTCGACTCATCCAAGCAAGGCATCCTAGCTTCAATATCGAATATGGCAGATACATCAAACCATTTGAGCAAGCTCTCAAGTCAGATATACACTTCGGCAAAGGAAATTATGATGCAGTCGGCGCCAGAGTGGACCGCCTTGCGAAAAAGTACACCTATTACACCGAAGCTGACCATTCAACCTTTGACGCACACGTTACTGTCGATATGCTCAAACTTACACATAGGCATTACTCAAGGTGCTTTAAACAGGCAAGTGAGCTTCTTAGCCTATGTAAGCGTACTATTAAGAATAAGGGTCTTTAGGGATGGTGACTCTTACACAGTTGTTGGTACGAGGATGTCGGGTGACGTGGATACGAGTTTGGGCAACTCGTTGCTCAACTATTACATACTGGTATCTTGTTTGGCAGAGTGCGGAATCAGCGGTGATGTCATTGTTAATGGAGACGACTCAATCATCTTCAGTGATCGACCCATTCCTCCGACATTTGTACACAATTTACGTCGTTATAATATGGATTGTTAAGTCAAGCCTAGTAATAAATGTATACATCAAGTTGAGTTCTGTCGGAGTAAATTGGTATACCACCCTGATGGCCACCCGACAATGGCTTTCGACCCAAAGCGCCTACATAACATTTACGACTGTACTTATCGCAACTATCCTGACGTCCCTTACCGGCGTTATTTAGAAGGAGTACAACACGCAAATCACTTAATTAATATAGGATCACCAACCTGCCGCCAATGGCATCTGCTGGACAAAGGATTAACCAGGAAACATCTCAATGTATTGGATACAGCTCTAAAAAGAACAATGGAAAGAGAACAATCCAACAAACCATATACTTGGAATTATCTAACTCCATCATTTGCCATTGCTTGGCCGGAATATAATATTAATCAATCCAAACAAGTAATCTACAAACCTGTAAATAAATAGATAATTTTATTGCAAAATGTGGTACATGTATAAAAACCTTGATATTTCATATCTACTTACAGGGTTCATTCCCATTGCTAAGTGCGCGAATTTATATAAATGAGCAGACATTATATTTTGCAATAAGGTGTAATAATCAGTTAGTATTATTTAATAAATTAATTCTGCGAGGAACTGGAAAAAACTAATCCACAACGCTTTGTGCATTGATCTCGACATCGCGATGTATATTGAGCGAGGCTAAGCCGTTTAGCCGATCCTCAGACATTGTCGATCTAAGATAGGTTTTGAGACGACGCAATGTTGAGAAGGAGCGTTCATTTGTTGCTGTTGTCACAGGTAAAACTGCCATAACACGAAGCATTTGGTTGACATTTGGGAACGCGTCTTTATTGCAAATATCGAGTGCTTCTAGTGAAATTTTGACGTCCTTCTCAGCAATGCGTTGACGCCAAAGTTGAACTTCGCCTACCCAGATGTCTTGGGAATTATCGGGTAAAATGAAGAGTATGGTCCAAATAGTTGAGCGCATGACCCTTTATCAAAAGTTTTAATTTTGTTGAGAAAGACGCAAGCAAAATTCGACAGACTATTGCGATGATTCAAAAATCTCTCTTGTTAATGTGTCAGAAACGTATCAATGTATGGTATGTAGATTGTTATACGGAAATAATCTTCAACTGAATCAGCTTGTACGTTAGAACGTTGAGTTTGTCTCGAAGCGAGTCTTGGCTTTTGTAATTCAATTCCGTATTCTTCGCCAATTCTGCTCACGGTTTTGAACATTTTTCAAAAATTCTCCTCTGCGTTTTCTGGTTTTCTACTTGAAGTACTCGACTCAGAGACAAAGTGATGTAATGTACTGAGCTCCGAATATGCATGCATATCTGCAAATGAAATGTCGAAAATAAAATATACAAACATTTGATAAAGAATGTAATGTGAGTAATAAAAACACTTACAGAAAATATTTATTATTTCATTATTTTATTCTGCACAAAATAACAACTGTTTGGTTTAAGGGCTTAATCAAGAGTAAGTAACATAAGAAGTAAGAAGAACTTAATAAAATGCAAATATAAGTATATAGTATAGATTAAGCAACAAATAAAGAGAGAAGTAAGAAAGAGAAAATCAGTTGAATGAGTATTTACATATATATATAAATATATATATATTATATAACTCGTGCGACTTGAGAGTAGATACGTTTTCAATTTTACCTGGAAATTTGGGGTCTTTATAGCTGAAATCAGTTGAAAAGCTCCGTATGAAGTCGTTGGATCCTTCCAGGTGGTAGAAATGACTTCAAGGGAACGAATTACTACTGGTTGTAAATGCATATAAGTTCCGACAGACTCGTGTTGCTCTACCCATCTACTTTTACAAAATTTTTTCAATTTTCTCAACCGATCTCCTTTCAGCTTATCATTTTCATCGATAGCATCTTGAAGAGCGTTTTTTCGTTTCGGATAAATGAAAAATTTATGAGTTCCCAAACAATTTCTGATTTCCGATATATTGCATGCAGAGGCGACCGCGAAATTAAAGCTGTGAGCAGCGCAATGCGAGTAGAGTGCGAGTGGATACATTTTTCTGACAACAGCTTGGGCTCCATGGAATTTCCGCTAACTGCTCTTGCGCCATCATATCCTTGTCCAAAACGATACGTGCAATTGAGTTCAGAAGTTTTCAGGAAATCGAGATAAGAAGCTCCAATGCCTTTGCCAGTAAAATCTGTAATAGGGAGGAAGCACAAAAAATCTTCACGAATAATAAATTTGCCATCGCATTTATCCAAGTATCGAGTACAAATTGAACTTTGTTATATTCCTGCAATGTCTGGCGAGTCATCTCCAAGAAAAGAAAAGCCCATCGATTTGTTTATTCGATCAATATTGTGCCTGAGGATAAGAATATGGCAAATGGTAATCGGTTTGTTCAGGATTCGGTTGCTTATATACATAGCATTCTTTGGTGAATCACTTAAATGCTTTTTCAACTGTTCATCAGTTTTTGCTTGAAATCTCAAAAGAGCTCGAAAATTTTATTCATTTGTCAACGGTTCATTTTCAGAAATTCTTCCCGTATCCTTGGAACCTCGGAGAGCTTTTTTTTCACCAACACTCTGAAGCAGTAGAAGCTTCGTCGAGACCCAATTCGAGCCATCAATATGGTATCGATACTCGAACGAGTCGATAAGTAAGTTTTAACTACGATTGTACACTACTATTTGACTAATTACTCTACTTTAGGGTTTCAATCTAAACAGTAACTACAGCTTCATTGGAACATATGTATCTCCTCCATTTTAGAGTTTTTAATAAAAATATCCATAAAATAGTTCATATAGAAATCATCCAACCATTTGGATGTGTCCTTATTATTTTTGGTTATCAGGCATTCATACTCTGTTTGTTCTAATATGTAGTTGTAAGCACGACCATTTGCAGATATTTCACTCCTTACACAAACTAAGTAATTTCCTACCAAAATATTTCCTTCAATATTTTTGTATCCATCAGTATTCCATATAATTTCATTTCTGATATTTTAATAAATCCGATTTGGGTGTTTTTTTTTGTTTGTGGTGATTGACAATGTAACTTTAGCTCTACTGGGAGTAAAAGCTTTTTTCAATCGACTTTTATCGACATATCTTTGATGTTGTGAGGCTTTGGTGAGTTAATTTTTTTATTTTTTTGTTTGACCGACATTCTGAAGCAGTAGAAGCTTCTTTTCTTTTATATTTATATTTCCCTGTATTTATAATCAATTTTACTCTTCATAAGACGTATAAATCTCCCTAATTTTACGGGATGCTTGCCTATTTCTATGTACGCTCCTAAACAAAATGATTTAACCATGTTAAAATGCCCATCTTTTAGTACGTATTAAATAAAACGCGTGTTTAGTGCTTCGTCGTGTCTCTTAAACTGATTTTATTTTATTTCCACTCGGCAAAGTACAGCTTCTTATACTACACTATGTACTAATACAAAGTTAGGCTTACAAACTAATACGAATTACTTGTATAAACTTATAATTATTCTTATATAAAATAAAATATTTCTTTTGTCTAAACATCCAATGTTGGACTTAACAGAAGCTCACAAAAATATTTGTGCCAACTTAATATATTTTCGTAACAATTTTCGTGATAAATGTAAACAATCATTTCCTTTATTTTATTTCCAAATTGGAAAGAAGATTATTAACTTCTTCTGTCACATTATGCTGACAATGTGAAATACAGAGCTTTAAAACTATATAGTTATGGGGGTCTCTATAAAAAATGTCAAACTGTCAAATAAAAGACCAAACTGTCAAATAAAAGAAACTAACTTTTAGGGCCACCAGAGGATATTCGAAACGTGCAACTTAGGAAATAACACAGTTATTTCATTAAGAATTCTGCTGAAGTCTTCAGGATTGAGTTTGACTTCTTTTACCATGACTTAAAAGAATTATTTTAATAAGGCTGTCTCATTAAGAATTCTGCTGAAGTCTTCAGGATTGAGTTTGACTTCTTTTACCATGACTTAAAAGAATTATTTTAATAAGGCTGTCTCTATGGTTATTGGACAAGCATAAGTTCTCCTGATAATCTTTAATAATTTGCCTTCCAAGTTGGAGTTTCGTTCAAAATTTGGGACAAAGGGTATAATGAAATGCAATAATGAAAATGTATACCAAGTTGTTCTTTGCAAATTGTTACCTGTAGACCAACTCTACTTAGAGAGTTAATTGATGAGTAAGGTGAGTCGTCTGGACAAGGTTTTTGTAGCCAATTAAAAACCTTTGATGTCTGGCTCAAAGTTTCGTCTTCAATTTCAAACTGAAAAAATAAATGCAAACGGTGATTGTCTGGTAATACTCCAGTTGTCAATTTTAAAACTACATCTTCTATACGTTGCAAAATACAATTACTACGCACAGAAATTGCATTTTATATATATATTTATATTACCTTAGACTTGCGCCAGAAAAATAATTTTTCTCTGAACTCTGTCTTTTTCCGAAATGTCTTCTTTGTTTAAATATTTTAAGCTTCTAAATTCCTGAATTTACACGAATGAACACGTGATTTTATTGTATTTTTAAAATATTATTTTTTATTGCTGATTTACTTACTTTTTAGATCATTGAAAAGGTTTTCCAGACAAAATTCTCTTAGAAGATTAAGGAGGTCCGTGTCGTCTTGGGTCAACTTTTCGTTTAATGGACTTTCATGAATAACGCACGAATATCTTAATACGAGTGTATTGTGACATACAAAAGAAAAGACATACATGCATTTATTTTTTTTTTGTTTATAATGAAATGTTTGTATTCAAGCTTTAAAATAAAATTATTTTTTGTTTATACATTTTGCTTTGATAAATCTATTTTTTTGAAGCTGAATTGTTTTACGCTATTGATGGTCAGCTGGGCCGGAATCATTTTCTGGAATCGATGCTGCAAAGAAAACGAGATTCATTATCGAAATGTTTAGTTTACAAAGTATATCGTTGAGTTACCTATCAAAGTGCTATAAAAATTATCGAAATCTTTTAAGGACTTTTTCCCGTGCACACCATATATATTATACTCTTGTATAATAGTGTCTGTTAAAATATATTTAAAATTTTTTTGAACCCCTGCTGGTTTTAGCAAATTCTTCATGGCTTTTATCTGTTAATAAAAGAAATTGGTAGATATTTCAATTTAGAGTTTCAGGTTTTAATTGAGATTTGTTTCGCAACTTACATAGATCGCTCTGTTGTCGTCGTTGATCTCTGCCTTGAGCTTTTCAACTTGCTCTTCACTTTGTAATGGATATTGAATTTTTATGACTTGGTCGTCTGCACTCACACGATGCAGCTGATGCACAATCACTTCCAGGTCAGCAATTGATTCAATAGCAATTTTAAGATGCTCTATAAAAAAAATATAAAATTAAAATAGTGTGTAGATGCAAACATTGCTATAAGCTGCTATAAATATATTATCTCTCAAAACTTTATTTTCTTGTTGAATTGTATCTAAAAAGGTACAAAAATTCAATTATGCATTAATAAAAATATTTATATAGGTTTTATACTTAAATCTTGTTCATTTAAAATTTCTAATAAGGCAGCAACTGCGCAAGCATGCGTGGGCCTATATATTTCGTACCACTTCACTAATTTGTTGTTAAACCTATCCACATGCTAATTGTATCAGAGTTTATGTTAAATTCATCAAAATCACTTAATAAATTCACGTCCATATTTTCTTCTGTTGTTTCATTCTTTTGTTCGATTTCTTTATTTTGCACAATTGTATTAGTCTCCTGCTTTCCTACAAGCTTAAGTCTTTTTAAATATTTTTCCCTATCTGAATGCTGCAGGCGTTTTAAGGGGGCTATATACCCAGAGGCCGAAAAAAAGGTTATGTTTGCATTTTTTAAAGAAACCTAAGTGTTATTTTTAAATGAGGGTTTTTATACCTTAAAATATACACATTCAAGAGTGTGTTTAGTTTTTTTTTATTAAAAAAATTAATTTTAAGGTAGATACAGCAATTTTTGTAGAGCGCTCTGAAAAAAAAATGAAATGCGGTGACCAAGATTGCTCCTCCTTATTTCAACAAACAAAAAAATTATAAATATTAAACTAGATACTTAAAACTCGTACTTGTCATAGCCGATTTTGAAAACGATTTTGATCTTTCACAAAATGGCGGACTTCCGAAAACGTAAATTAACGCTTTTCGATCAAAAATTCGTCATTATTTTTTTTTTATTTTATTTTTATCATTATTTTGGCCTATAAAAAATGAACAAAGCTACGAAAAAAAATCCTATGACAAGTACGAGATTATTATGAATAAAATAAGCCTGAAAAAAAATCAAAACGATCAACTGTACAGGCTTTCCAAATTTGATCTACAATAATTCAATGAAATTTGTTGCTCAGAAACTGTGTTAAGTCCATCAAACCACAAAATTTTCTTGCACCTTCATAGCCAATGCCCAAAATACGAAGTACAAAAGTAAAGCGTCGATTTATTTCATAAAATCTTCCAATAATATTGCGGGAAGGTATAAACTTATTAGGACAATTGTCACATAACACAGCAACTTCAAACCCAGCCCTAGCGTATCAGCCTGTTTGAAATTTAACATTTCCACCACAACTTTTACAATTTACTAATTCTGCTATTGGTGCAAATACCATCAGAAAATTTAAAATTTTCTCATATATATGTATATTCAATATATATGTGGGTTGAGAAATATTTCAAATAAAAGTTTTACTTTATTGTTTGTTTTATTGTTTATTTTATTGTTTATTTTATGGTTTGTTAACCATTTAAATTTAGTTTATTCACATTTGATTTAACTTAGTCTATTCTTATAAAATTTAACTTAGTTTATTCACATTAATTGGTTGGTTTTACTTCTCAAAATTAAATTATATTACGGAGTGACTCTTCCGTTCCGTACGACTCTCATTTCTCAACTGTCCGTTCGTCCGTTTTTGGTTGTAAATCTGACCCACGCTTCGTCTACACTCAAAAAACACATTCCTTATTTTAAGGAAAAATTCCTTAGGAAGAGGATAATTTTCCTTCTTTTAAGTAAAAATTTACTTAAAATGGCTCCAAAGTTCTTTTTCCTTCATATATAGATGTAATTTGACTTAAACTAAGGATATATATTTTCCTTAAGTGAAGTAAACAGTTCCTATAAACTACGATGTTTTCATTAAATTAAGTAAAATCGATAACTTAAAATAAGTACATACATACTTTAAATGAGTAATTGTAAACTGAATTTAAGTAAATATTTTTCTTTAGCTTCAGTACATTTTTCCTTTGATTGAAGAATACAGAAAATAGTATTTCCTTAAACGAAGTAAATATTAAGGTAAATTCCTCCTTGTCAAAAAGAAATTTTTTCCTCAATCCAGATAGAACTTTTCTTTAATATAAGAAATCTTTCCTCAATATTTCCTATTTAGCTGAAATCTGAGATAAAGTAAAACGCAAAGAACATATTTTTAAGTGATTTATTAAAACATAAAAAAGTACTTCAAAAAAACTGTTTTGGACGCAAAAAATACATATTATTTACAGTGTATATATGCAGAGGAGGGTATTTCATGTCATTTATATTAAATAGTTCAAAATATGGCAGTTGTAGTCCAACTTGATAAGATAAATAATGTTTTTGATACATTAAGATGTCAATTTTTTGGCATAACAAAAATACATCGTTAAATAATGCGACTACTTCTATAATTTTAAAAGCAGTAAAATGCGATTGAAAAAAGAAAATAATATAATTTTTTTTATACAACGTTCTATTTTTTTCAACACTTAAAAAATATTTACATTCTTGTAAATCATTTTCAGGAAGTTTTGTTTTTAATATATTATAAGATGAAGGTTCAATTTTATGTGCTTCTTTACTTAAGCTATAATTAATATTTTCAAAATTCATTACTAATTCAGAAAACACCATGGTACACTTTAAAGCTAAGGACAATGGCAGATTTTTTCTTGAATTTATATTTTTTATATAAGCTTTTAATTCCCTATGTTTTGACTCGAAGGGTAAAGTCCAAAAATGAATAAAAGGTCCAGAATGTTCAACAACTCTGCAATAATGGTTCAAAAAATGATGTTTTGGTTTTAATGTGTCGTTAAAAATATTATTATATTCTTGATTATGAAAGTGAATGTGATCTCTTAAATTTATAATATCTAGTTGAGTGTATTCAGCTAAAAGAAGCAAATCCATTAATTCAATAAGATTTAAAACGAATTTCCATATTATATCATTTTCATTTATAACATCTCCAATAAGTAAAGGAAAAGAATGAGCAAACGTGAGCATTTCCCTACCAGACAATTTCAATTTAAAATTTTTTAGATGGTGCATTTCCAATGGTGGTGAGATGTTTCCAATTTCACTTTCACCGTAATTAAAATGCTGCTTACGGAGATTAATAAAATCCAAATCAAATGTTTTATTTTTAATGAAAAGTAGAATAATGTTACATAAGTCATATTTAAGAACACCTTCGAAAACATCGTGAAGTATATCAACTGAATAATTTTCCAAGATATGAAAATTATTAATGTGATTAAAAATAGATTGTTCTCTTATTCCAGTACGTCCAACATCATTTAAAGTGACATCTTCTAAGTAGTTTATTTTATTTCTTAGTTTATAAAAATCTTCTTCATATGTGACCCGGTCTACGAAAAGGGACCTTCGGTGTGAAAATATCATTTTTCACTTTTTTGGCGATTCGGATAGACTAATGTGTGCTCTTTCTAATGGCGCAAAGCAGAAGTTTCCAACTCGTAAAGAAGTTTGTCAGGAATAACGAAACTAACCTCTTCATCTACACTCATTTTTAATTTATTTCGGAATCAAAAGACGCATAAAAATGATTCAGTAAACGTAATCACCTCTTCACTGTTGGTCGTTAACTAAAAAAAAAGAACTCGTATTAATTGACTAAGAAATACAAATCTGTATTAATAGACTAAGAAATACAACTCTGTAAGAATAGAGGATAAGCTGAAATAAATGAAAAGACGCCATTCAGTGTGCGACAATTAAACGTTTACAAACAGCTGTTTTCTCGAAAACTTGTTTTTACACCGAAGGTCCCTTTTCGTAGACCGGGTCACATATATGAATTTTGTTTCAGTTTTAGAAGCTCTGCAAAATCTACAAAAATATGAGGTTGAAAATGAATGCGCAAATCCTAATATACTATTTAAAGCCAAATTATCTCCAGTTATTAATCCTAAAGAAATATATATTTTCTTCAAACCTTTTTTTGTGTGTATTTCTAGTCCATTCTTTTCTAAATCGTTCAAAATTTCTACTAGTTTGAAAAAGCATTTATCTTTACCAAATGTTTTAATATCTTTGGACTTAAAAAGAGCTGCTACGAAAATATTTTTTAACTTATACAGTACTTTTCGCTTATAGTCACATCCCTTAGTTGCACGCAATGTTGTGACTATATCGCTAATGTGATTATAAGCCTAATTGTTTTATATGCCACAATATGGCATATAAACAAAATCGGATATAAACAATTTATGTGATTATAAAAAAGAAAACAGATTTATTTAATTTATATATGTATAGTATGTAAACGTATTATATTCATTATAAACAAATACATAAATACTTTGTACGTTAAAAGGTTAATAAAATAAAGTAAAAGAAAACAAAATATTCTGATAAAAAAAACTGAAACAAAAATATTGATTGCCTTCAAAACTCCAGTAAATATTTTCTGATTGAAATAACGAAACTTCAAAAAGTTAAATATTTAATATAATAAAAATTATTCATAAAAAATAACAATGTTTTTAATTAAAAAAATCTGTTATTTTAGTTTGGGTTAATTTCAACGAATTTTTTAGAGCCTTTTCTTCTATTTTGTCAAACAAAAAATTGCACTCCAATTCATTTTCCATACAATACGTTCTCAAAACATCTGCGAAGTTTAAAATAGCCTTTGTTGTGGGTGGATCTTTTTCAACAATAAACATTTCATCTTCATTTTCACAATCATCATCTTCTTGTGTAGAGTCTTATTCGTAAACCGCCTGTAAAATTTCTTCATTGCTCAAATTTCCAAAACAAACAAGATCATCATCGCAATGCAAATAATCAGATGGATAAGAAACAACTTCGGCAATAAAATCTTCTTCTTCATCACTTTCATTGAGATCAGTATTGGTATGGAAACCAGCCTGTAAAAAATATTAAATTATAAATTGAAAAATAAATAGAAACTTTTAATTGATAGTATACGTACTTTTTTGAAACAGTTTGCAATTGTCTCAGGTTTCACCAACCACCATGCCCGTTTTACAAAGTTTAATGCATCCAATATTGTAACGGATTTCAGATAATCTGGCACAGTCTTTCCCTTTTCTATAGCGCTTAATTGCTTTTTTACTATAATCTGCCGATATTGATATTTAAAAGCATGTATAATGCCCTGGTCTAACGGCTGTATTAGTGCAGTGGTATTTGGAGGTAAAAATTTGACTTCTATATTTGACAGTGATGTGGTTACCTTATGACAAGAAGCGTTATCAATAAGTAAAATAATTTTTTTGTTCTCCTTAACCATTTCATTGTCTATCGTAGAAAGTATTTTATTCCATATTAAACTCGTCATCCAGCTGTTTTTATTGGCAAAATATTCGACTGGTATGTTTTTGTTTTTAAAACATCTCGGCTTTTTTGGTTTCCCAATACAAAACACTCGTTTATATGAACCAGTTGAATTATATATAAATAAGAGTGTAAGTCGAGATTTTTGAGTTTTTTACCCCTTGGGCTGATCTCCTTTAATGAAATAAGTTGTATTGGGTAATGCTTTGTAGTATAGACCGCTTTCGTCAGCATTAAAAACACAATCTGCAGAATATTCTTGGAGCAAATGTGGTAAAACACTAGCCTTAAAATCTTCCGCCGCCGACTCGTCGTTGTCCTTAGATTCTCCATGAATCTTTCCAAAGTTTATGTTTGAGCGTTTTCTCCATCGGAATAACCAACTTGAATCTGGCTCAAATTCTTCATCCAATTGAACAGCAAAATCTTTAGCTTTGTTCATAAGCATTAATGTAGTTACAACAGCATTTTTGCTCCGCATATCATTGAACCAAATAGTAAGAGCCCTTTCAATATTGGGATGATCGCCTTTTCGTTGTCTTTTAGACTTTAAGTTAGAAGAATTTGCCAGCCCACGAATCTTCTCCTCGTTTTTTATAATTTTGGAAACAGTAGACACATCGTTTTTTTATTTGGAGCCCAATTCTTTTCTTGTTAAAGAATTATGTTTATAATCATTTAACAAACAAATTTTTTGTTTTACAGATAAATTCACTCGTTTACTCATTTTTTCTGTTTTATTTATTTTGTTTAGTTTGACAGGTTTTTCAAAGCACTATTGATTACATACATATCGTCAAAAAAACAAAAATGTCAAAATAAACAACACGGTTGTATTTTACCATTTGATTTTTAGTACATTTTATTGGTTTGTGTCTTAAATAGCTACATAATTTTATCTAAATGTATATGACAATATCCTAAATAATTTGCATGTATGTAAGCTTTTAATAACAACACTTAGGTGGCATATATGTCAAATGTGATTATATCGGTAATGGACTATATCGTTAATATTTTGTATGAATTTGACATATAGAGGGCGGTAAAACGTATATTTTGGACTATATCGCTAAATGGACTATATGCGACGTGACTATATGCGGAAAGTACTGTACTTTAACAATGTTGGAGCTGTTGGAAACAATAATACAAATAGCTAAATAATACATAGCTAATAGCGATGAACTATGAGGACCTAAAGGATTGTTAACTTCAAAGTCGTCACAATATAGAAAGTAGGGAATTACAAATTTGTCATTATATTCTTCAGTTTTAGTTTGCCAAATTTTTCCATTAAAAAAATTTTTTATTGTTGAACTTTTCCGTAAGGATAACATTTCTTCCTCAAAGCTTTCAATTACATCTGGTATCTCAAAATATTTACGAATTTGAAATTTTATAGGAAGTAACTATTAAATTCCTAAATTTAATAGGAAGTAATGCCTTTCGTAACTTTCGAGTCAAGTGTGTTAACATATTTTACAAGCATACGGCTGATTGAATGATCTATTTTTACAATTATTGGGCTTTCATATAAATCAAGTTTTTTTAATGTTTTTATGAATGAATATTCAGAGTTTACATTTTCAAATGGGCAGTCACAAATTGAAATTAAGTTTTTGATTTGATTTTCAGCAAGTGTATTATTGCCTTTATTTATTTCACCTAAGATTTGTTGAAGTTGACCTTCAATGGGATCTATTATTAATTTCTTAACATCACATTGCAATTTAAAAGTTTCATTCCTTGGAAAATATTTTTTAGCATACTGATTTATGCAGAATTGAATGCAGTTTTGCTTTAAAATATTTATATCTGTACATACATTTTGTGGCGTTAAGTTTGTACTAACACTACTTTGTGTATAAATTATTGTATCGGATCTTATATTCTGTTGTTTTGTATTTTGATACAAATTAGATTCCGTATTACATAAATTTTCACCAGTTACGTTACAATCAGATTTTTCAGAAACTTGACAAAAATTTTTGCTTCATTGCGCATGTGTTTGCATAAAGACTTAAAATTGGTAAATGCTTGTTGACATGTTTGTATTCCACATACAAAAAGATCACTTTGTTTTAAATTATGAAAAAGTTTTAAATGGGAAAATAAAGATTCACAATCGCTAAAAATTTGTTTGCAAACAAAACAATATACATTCATGACGATTTGGTCTTTTGGAGGACTATTTGACATAAATATTAAAATAAAGGAAACGAGTCAATATTGCTCCTTTTTGTCAAATAAACAAATTTCATATTAAGAAGAAAAATTTTTTTACTTCCAAGCGCCATCAGCAGCTAAATAAATATAAGTCAAATTGATAGTATTTCATACTAAATATGAGTCATAATTACGACCTTTCACACATAATATTTAATTAGCTGTTGAATATGATTAGACGTCGAAACCATCGCACTACTTAAAAAAATATTAATTTGACTAAAAGGTGCAATATTGACCCGTTTCCTTTATTTTAATTCACATTAATTTTGCATACACTGCATACATTAAATATAAAAAAGTTAACATACTGGTTTTGCTTAAAATTTTGTAAGTCATTTAAAACAGCCGATAAAGAACTACACTTTTCAGATGGATCTATGGATATTTCGTAAAAATATTGTTGAAAAAGCAACCATATCAGCTTGCAATTGTTTGGATATTGAAGATTTAAAACTTGGAACACTTTAAAGCAAATATCCATAGATTTCACCACGTTGTCAATTTTGTAATATATGTCAGCAAAATAAACATAGTACTCATTTAAGTTAAAAACATTATTGCCTACCGCACACACAAGTGGTTGAACTGTTTGCTTTTTGTCGAAACTGCTGTCAATAAGTTCCTTGATGGACGAGTGAAGTTCGGAATGCGTCGGCTTGATTAAGAAAAATGAATTTCTCGAGTCTGCGATTGTAGTTTTCGCAGTTTGCTTAGAAGCAGCTTTTCTGGCAGTTGGTTTTAAGACGGCGTGTATTAGCACCAGAACTACGGAATCTCTTACACCTGCTAGAAGCAGATATTTAATAAGGTTATTTTTAAAAAGAAGCTACATTTAATCTTACATGTTCTAAATTCCACTTTTTTATATTGTTCTAAGACCAAGGAACTGTTTGGATCTTTTATATGATCAAAAAGGGGGAAAATAGCCTCACAAAAATTCTCCCATTTACTAAACAATTTGTTTTGTTTGCTTGGAAATAATTCCAGGAAATCGTGATCAATCTTTAAAGAAAACATAATAGGAAATGAACTTTTATTTTTATGAATACAAAAAAACATGTTCATTTGAAGTTTACCAATGTGTATCCAAATGCTTGCTTATACAGTGGCCATTGGGCTAAAATTTCTTCAAGGTTGGAGACTGCCTTAAGTGTTTTTTTCCGGATTTGAAATGTAGTCTGCCATTTAGTTCGAACTTCATCAATTGGTTCAATGTTGTACTTCAGCCAATTTACGTCAGTGTTTGCTGAATCCGCCGAGATCAATTCTAAAAAGTGGAAAATGTAATTGAACAGTTATTGATGATATCATGTGATATTAAAAATATTTTTTTTTTTACACACCTGGTGCAGAAATATTGTCTGTTTGCTCAGAAATTTCAATCAATTTCGTACTTTTTGATGAAGAAATTATGCCATATTTTCTAAGAATAAAAATTGTGTTGTGGTACTTTGCATAGAGGCAACCGCCTGGTTTTCTGTTTTTACGTGGCACGAAGTAAATATCCTTAAGGTAATTAAATAAAAAGTAAATATTTGTATTACCTAGCCCAACAAAAAAAAGTACAAATTTAAGTCAACGGAGGATTAAGTACAGAATTTTGTAGAAGACAGAAATTTGTACCCAAGAAGAAACGTTTGAATTCAAAGTAGTTTATACTTTATATGAGGAATAACTTATCAATATATCATTCAATTCCTTTCTTCCTTCAATTGATTAGCTAACCTTGTTTTGATTGAAGATATAAGCGGTGATTTCATAAGTAACATGTTGGATCTATGCCGAGTATACAGAAACCTTTAGACCGCAATCTTCAAAAAACTAATACAGACTACCGAGCCTTACAGCAAACTAATAACAATTGTTTAAGGAAATGTTTTAATTTTATGAATTTTTTTGAAAAGAGATGTTGTGTAACGAAACTTACACCCCATCGTTATGATATTATGACTAATTATTCCCCATATAAAGTTTTAACTATTTCGAAGTACTATTTAAAATAAAAACAAACTACTAAGAAATGATCTTCGACTGGGCTGAAGTTAAAACACCCCACGTCCGTACCAAAATATATTCCAAGTCGTAAGAAGTCAAAAAAAAGTTTATTAGCAAAAACATTTCCGTCATAGTTTTGACGGAAATATTTAGGAAATATTCGTTTTTGTTCTTTAATGAGGTCACTTTGTATGGAGGTGGGTGTGGTTTTCACTCGATTTGGTTGAATTTCATACACAGAGTACATGTTATATATCAACGTTGGAGTATAAAAATAAGAGGTTTTGTGACAATAAAATATACTTACTTTTACTTCAGTTGTAAAAAAATTTAATATTTTATCTGCAAATATGTTGAAAGTTAATGTTGTTGGTTTAATGTTGTGTCTTAACAAAAAGTTTGTAATGCAACTTGCAAGCAAATTTCTGTATTTTGGAGAAAGTTTTTTATTTTCTTCGTAGAACTTTAAAATTTGAGTTCCGCTGGCTGACTCCTTTAGGACATCTGGGATATACAACTAAATAGCGTTATATGTAAATGTTACTTAAAAATTTAATGTGTTTGAAGACAACACAGTACCTCGTTTAAGTTGTCCATAATGTTTTCACAGCTGGATGAAACAGAAAGTGTTGATCCTGTTGAAGCAAATGAGTTTTCAAGAGAGACCCCCTAAAATTGTAAACGAAATTTTAAATGTACTATTCGCAGTTTTTGAAAAATTTGGATTGGATTAAAAATATCTGCTCACGAAAATCAACCACGTTTTTATTTCGAAAATGACTACTAAGCAAAACGTACACTAAGGGAAAAAAATATTAAATTTATCCAAAAACTTTTTTAATTTATCCAAAAAGCGAGTCATTTTTGCACCAATAACGCATTTGCATAAATCGACTACGTAAATATTTAAAATTCATTTAAAAACTTTTTTAATTAAATAAAATATTAAAATATTTAAACAGAAATAGTAAAAAAATATATTCAAATTATGCACGAATTTTTTAAATATCTTTTAAAAATTTACTATTTGAAAATAAAACTTTCACATCTAAAGGAAATTTATATAAAAAATATTGAAATTAAAAAACAATATATTCAAATATTTCTCACAAGCTGCGTCCATTAATGCCATTAGCATGGTTACTTTATTTTCTTTTTTCGTTCCTTAATATTATATTATTTTTGACAGTCGGTGCAATATTATGACACCATATGTCAAAAATAGTATAAAACTAAAGAACGAAAAAAGAAAATAAAGTAACCATGCTAATGGCAATAATAAAGCAAAATATGCAGGCAAATGACAATCGGTGCGACACATTCGTGGGAAAATGTCGAGTTGTCACTTCACCCTACATATAATTGCATTATTTCAGCACGCAATCGCTCATACGTACGGCCAAATATCCCTGTTATACTACCCTTGCAACAAAAACGAAATGAGAATTATTAGAACTAAGGTTGCAACTGCAAGAGAACAGAGTGCGATGCTGTTGCTGCTTGTCGAAATATGTGTGTACGTGTGCGATGCTGTTGCTGCTTGCTTGTATGGAATATGTGTGTACGTGTGTGGTATAAATAAAATTCAAATACGGGAAAAAAACGAGTTGTAGGGAAAATATTTGATTTATCCACGTAAATATTTAAATAAAATTGATACTCAGGCGTGGATAATGTTAATATGCATCATTTCCCTTAGTGTATACCCATTATTCTTTTAAATTTTAATGCAAAATTTAACGACAAAATAGTTCAAATTATGTGAGTTTACATTATGTTCAGCCATATCAAAAAATAAAATTTCGCCCGGAATTAAAAAAGGGAATTTTCGTATTTTTAGTAATGTTCACTGAACTGAACCAGAAAAAAATCTTCAAAAGCATACCCTATCTAAAAAATTAAAATTCCCTTTTTCAATTACGGGCGAATTTTTACTCACAATAGGGCTGATTATATTAACCTTACATCATTTGAAATCATGTGGTATTTTCTGTTTTGTGAATACATTTTTTTTAAATAAAAATTTATTGTTAGCACTATTACACTTACCTGATCTTTTTGCCATTTTAACAAATGATGTTCGAAAATAAGCCTTTCTCCGAAGTTAGGAGCTGGTATGATATTGTTAAGGTGTTCTGGTTTCAAATATTTTAAATGGTCGATTGTGATTCCGTGGTCTACATGGACAAATAAAGCTAAATTACATCAGCAATGAGAGCATCTTTTAGTATATGGTGTTTGATTGACTCAATCACGTTAGCAAATGATGGCAACAGATTCTTTGAGTTGGTGGTGTTTAAAATGGCTGCAGATCATTCTAGATTTGTAAAAAGCCAGCTACCAGCATACATCCACACACTCTTTATACACCACCAGCTGAAAGACTGCTGCCAGTTTCTTTTTTATTTCACTATAAACTTACCATTTCAAATGTTCATTAAAGATTCACTTTTAAATGATTTTAATAAATTAATTAATTCATGATCACTCATTTTTACTACTTCACAACACACACCATCAGCACAGAACACCTTAAGAATCCAACTGAAACTATGTATACTTATCTTTTGATTGGCGTCCTTTCGGTTGCATTCTGCATATCACTCAGGGTTGTCGTTCTGTTTTTTTTAGTAGTGAAATTCAGAGTTTTGTTTTAATTGATTTCGTTTATTTGTTCAGAGTATAAGATAGAGCAAGCAAATTGTGCATAAAGCAGTGTACAGCGTACACACACAATTGTTTGACCAATTGATATTTGTATGGAATTTGACGTATATTTGATAATTTGAACACGTCAGCAAATTGTCAAATCATTTTATGAAATCAAAATATTTTTATTTTCGCTGTTATTGGACCAACAGATTGATGAAATATTTGACTATTTGAGTACTCGCCAATATTCTTAGGCGAATTGGTCAGTATAAAAAGATTTCTATCGCTTAAACTTGGGAAGAAATAAGAAGAGGCTTATAAAATTTAATTATTTCAACTAAAAGGACATTTTAATATTTCAATATAATAATAAAAAAATAAAAAATAAATTGCTCCGCTACTGCGATGTGTTCTCTTCGGTATACAGAAATATTATTTTCGATAAACGATCGAAATAAAATTTAACGAAAATTTTGACAGTATGAACCAAAGATAAACCTTTGGTATGAACAGTCGTGTCTTCAAATGATTTCATGACAAATTATAACATGTATTAACTTGTCATATAACATAGAAAATCAAAATACATGTTTTGATTTCGTCAAAATATATGCCAAAAAATTTGATGAAGTGTTCAAACTATCAAATACACGTCGAATTCCATAAAAATTTCTATTTGTCAAACGGTTTCACCATTCGTTTGATGACTAAATTGACGAGTGTGAACAGTGTAAATTATGTTGCTGACAACAACAGCGAAACTGACAAGCCAACGATGGTCATTCATTTGACGGCACGACTTTTGAAACTTTTAAATTTTTTGTCAAATGTCATTGTGTTTTTGTCACACCGAAGAGAAAAAAACCTTAATACGTCTAAATGATTTTAAAATGGCCTTTAGGGGAAAAATCTTATTGTCTAAGCCCTCTCCTCTTATTTACCAAATTGAAGCGAAGTGTTCCCGTTGAAATCTTTTTTTAACTGACCAATTCGCTTAGGAAAATTTAAAGAGTGTTCATATTGTCAAATTGTTCTTCAAACTGTTTGTCAAACAACCATGAAAATAAAAATATTTTGATTTTATCAAATGATTTAACAACGTGATGACGTGTTCCAACTATCAAACACATGTCAAATTCCATACAAATTTCAATTGGTCAAACAGTTTGACTATTTTTTTGATGACGTAAAAATGTGTTTTGGCCATCTCACACGGGACTGCTTGATTGGCAATCGATGAAATTTTCTTACTCTCTTTCACATTCTGATTGTTGGTACCTCACACGACACGCCAATCACAATTTTACATTTCTTTGAAAATTTTATTTCGTCACCTAGCAACACTATTCAGATCGCTGAATGCTGACATGTATGAACAGCAATATCAAAATTAACAAATTTGGATTGTTGCAATCTGTGTTCATCCGCTCTGGCTCTCAGAGTTTTTGACAGTTTCACATTGAAAGCAACAAAAAAACGACTAGATTGCTTGATTGGCAATCACCGTGTGAGTTGGGGATTTGCGAATGATGTTCGTACAGACTGCACATTACTTCAGACGGAAATGTTTTGCATTAACTCTTGAGTGTTAGCAAAAACATGTTTTCGAATGAAATTCGTACGGTTTACGGTAGTACAATTCTACTATAATACTATTAGGTACTATTATGTACTTTTGGCAACGCTGGTGAGATCGATGTTATTTTGTATTTTTTTTTCATGCAATTTCAACGAAAAGAAACGAGTGCACTATCGTATCACATAAATGTATTCGAAAGTATTCCATTAGCTTCGTGTTTTTTACTTACATTGAGGAATAACCTGTGTTTGGTTTATGGATGTAATATTAAGAACATATACTTAGAATAAAAGCATATTTCATTGTAGTAGAGAAAATAAACTTATGTCAAGGAAAATGTTACTAACTCTAAGGAAACTAAGGTTTCTTTAAAATAAGGAAGCAGTTTACTGAACATAAGTAATTACTTTTTTTTGGGTGTAGTTTTACATTTTTGTCATCTCGCTCATCGTCCAATTCAAGTGTCGCCGTCCCGCTCTTCGTCCAGTTCAGTCCTGTCAGTGTTGCTTTGTCCCGTGAGGCAGTATATTCCCGCAGTACCACGCGTGGTGAGTCTCGATCCCAAGTACGAACTTCTCTCAATCAGTTAGCGCTGAAACTTCAAGCTGAAAGGTCGTGTGTTTTGCACTGCACAAAATTCGAGGCATATGAAAATGATTTCTTATTTGCAGAATAATAATGATAGAACAATAATGATAATGATAGTGATATTGATAATGATAATGATACTGATAAAGATAATGATGATGACAATGATAATTATAACACAATTATTGTTTAATACCTGCACAAAAATTTTTGTCAGTGCAGAGAGCTACTAATACAAATACAAAAGTTGATAATTGAAGTAGTATGCGTGTGAACACCACTGATATACATATATACATAAACATACATATATACATAAACATACATATATAGCATATATTTCTAAATATTGTATAATAAAATTATAATCAGCACGGAGCAAGCTGAGAGTAATTTGAAAGCAAGCTCTTATAGCAAGCAACACAAAACGCAACAACAAAGCAAAGACAAAAACAAACACAAAAACAACACAGAATCTTTAAAAGTATTAGTGCCATCAATGATTATAATAATAATAAAATAGAGAGGAAAATTATAAAGTCGCTGAGTCATCACTCAGGTTTTTTTTTCAGTACGTTAATGCTTATAACTTTTAACAATTTTAAACCGATTTGCTTGAAACTTTCTAACAATAATTTTGAGGTGTTATACATTCGAAAAAAATTTCGATTTTCCGACACCGAAAAACTCCCGCAGGCCCTTAAAACGGTACAATTTAAAGACTCATAACCTTATTTATAAACGCATTTTAAAGGCTGCGTAACTTTAATCAAGTTTTAAGCATTAGAACGTTATTCATAACCGTTTTTTGTCTTAACCAACGTTGTTTAATAGGCGTTTTCAGTAATTTGCAATAAAATTTTCAGTAAGGCTTATTTTTTTATTGTGATGCATTTTTATATAATAATTAATGGGTTTTAAAACAAAACTATCAAAACCTAACTCTTCTAAAGTATCCTAATCTAAATAAAGTATTTGCTAAAAGTTGCCGAAATAAAGCAAAAAAGTAAATAAGGCAGTGGGTCTTAAAATCAGCTTTCAAAAGCTGACTTCAAACATTTTTCTTGGGGTTTTTAAGCATTTAAAATATTTAAAAGCAAATCATGCTTATATTCAGGCTCAAGGTAGTTTCAAGGCAGTATTTAAAATATGATTTACTTTTTAGAGTGATGAGTGACATTTTGTTCCCCTGGAACTAATTGAAAGCTCAACAAATTAAGATCCAAGTGATATTTTTGGTTAGGCAATTATCGTGTCTACATTCCAAAACTATTTTATAAAGAAACTTAACTTGTTTAGTCTTTAACCTTGCAACAAGTATGCAAGTTGTTAATTTACTTAACTACTGTCTAAGACCATGCAAATAGTTAACCGATAGATCGTTTGTTTCTTTTTGAACAATTTCGTTATATTCCGATATGTTCAGATGGAGACTTGGGTTATTTCGACCTATTAATTGCGTGGTAGAACTAAGTAGTGGTAGCCTTTTTACTTTCGCTGGTGGCTCGAAATCATTTGGTAGAATGGATATATCCTTCAGAAGTGGAAATGTTGATAGCACATTGATATGATACATTTTTGATGGCGATGAAGGTGTTTATAAAACGTAAGTATGAATTTCTCCTGATGAAGAGATTCGAAAATTCTCTTGAGGCAATTGAAGTGAAATAGCATCCTCGTTTCGAATTGCTCATTTGTACACCTACAAAGTGCAATAAATTGTGCAAATATAGGAGCAACTCTAAAAAATTTTGTCGTTATGTTCCATTCACAGGGGACTATATATGAAAAAAAAAAATTAATACATTAGGAATTCTGTTGTCGAAAATATCGAGGGAAATAAGAGCATATCGTTCGTGACGTAAAACGGAAGTAACTTTGAGGTGCATGTAAAAATATGCGAAAATCTGCGAATTGTGTGAAGCTTTTTTGTTATTGTAATTTTTTAAACTAAGCCAAATATTTTTCCTTTAGAATACGTAGTTTTTAAATATAAAAAAATTTGTTGGTGATTTTATAATGAAAAAAATTTAATATCGTTCGTGACATACCGTACGTGACAGATTTTTCTCTTATGTGATTCTTAAGTAATAAAATATATGTTTTGTAAATATATGCATACAAAAACTTAAAAACAAACAAAAAATAGTTATTCAGTGATAAAATCAATAAAAACAAAATAAAGGGTTAAATTCATTTCTTACTATATACTATGTACTTGTACTAATTAAATTATTATTTTGTCTCTTAATGAATACGCAGTTCGAGAAATATTTATATATTGACTATCGTGATATGCAAACGTATGAAGTTTTTTTATTTTTGGAATTGGATGGACATTTTGCCATTTTTCATTGAGAAGAGAAGAAAGGTTTTCAATCTCTTCGGCAGCAACATACAACAAATTAACTCCTTCCAGATATTTATGAGCACATTCATAAAATGAGAAAGCATCTGGCAATATTAATTCATTTGCTTTCACAACTTGCCAGACCTTTCTTTTAACAATTGCACCAATTCCATCAACTGCACCTTTACCATGTGATGTTGCAAAGAAGTTCCATTCTAAATATTTGCAGCTGAATTCGTTTACGAAAGAAGGAATACTTTTCAATATGAATTTGTTTTTGAACTGAGCGCTACTCCCATCGGAAAAAATGTAAATAGATGATATGTCTTTATATTCTTCTCTTATTTGCAGCATAATTTTCGTGATGAAACAATAAACGTCAAACTTGTTATGCGTTAATTTATCGCTAATAATAGCAAAAGATTTACTTTTTCCAAAGAGCCACGCAACGCACGTGAAAATAGTGACCTGTTGATAGCTGAAGTGAGCATCTTGAATTTCATTTTGATTAACCAATCGATAGTTTTCAGCGAAGTCTATTTGAATAACCACTTCACCAGGCGTAACATTTATCTTTTTATCATTAAAATATCTTTGCTGGCATTGCTTTACGAAAGTATGCAGTTTGAAGATCGGCAGTTGAGCTTCTATTTCACGAATTAGCTCCGACAATGTACCGATCGTGTAGCTTAACGTTAAACGGTTATCAATTTTTCTCCAATACTTCCATTTCAAATTGTTTTCCATTTCTTTATGGAAACGTAGAGGGATCAAATCATGTTCTATATCTCGCACGCAATTCTGACAATTTTCAGCCATACAATTTTCATCCAGTACATTGCAACAGACTAATTGTAAGAACCTATCAAATGTATTTGGAAACGTTGGTATAGCTTTTGCACAGGACTCCAACAAAAACGCAAAATTTGCGTGGTATTTGCAAACACACATATTGTGCGGCATTTTGTCTATTAACTGTATATAGCTAGGTCGGTGCTGATAAAAGAAAGATTTTCCAACACTTTGTATGGTGAACTCGTTTTTGTATAGTTGGTAAGCTTCTCCAACAGTCAAAAGCATAAAGCGTTTAGGAACTATTTTCCCATCATAGATAACTGTGTCTTTTCGGCCAGGAGCTTGCACGCTTATTCCATCTCGCATGAAGAATTCTTTAATTATATTAATACTTTCAACTGGACCAAGGTCTTTTTCCTGTTCACGCTTTAAAGGTTCCACATATTTCTTATATAAATTTTCAATTATTTCAACTTTTTTGCTTATGTCTATTGGCAGGGCCTTCTCTACCTTTCTTATAGCTTTACCCAAACTTTGCTTACATTTATAAGAAGATTCGGGGATAAAGTTACGTACACTTTTATTTATTTCTGCTCTCCGCCTTTGTTGTCGAATGCGATCTTTAGTTCTTTTTTCTTGAAGAAGTTTTTCGTCTTTTTTGGCTGCATCTGCCATCTTTCTTCGATAGACACGCTGTCTTTCAGCCTCTTTTTTTCGGTACTTCTTAATTTTTTCGTCATTCTTTTTCAAATCCTCCCTCCATTTTTTTGTAGTCTCGTAGTTTGTTTTACCCATCTTAACAAAATATTTATAATTAACAAATTAACTCTCATGCATTTAATTGCAATTGTAGTACTTACAATATCGTACGTGACGAACTTTCGAAACTTATACAATTTTTATTACACAAAACTGAAAAAAAATTATGATTAATATTTGTTTGCGACAAATATCTTGCTTCGAACTTTTATTTTGAAACACTTGCGACCGGTCAAATTGAAATGACGTATATAAATGATGTTTTTGCACTATGTACGTGACAGTAGAATAGCATCCAAAGCAAACCAAAAAAAATATCGCTAATCGAACTCTATATTTTCTCTTTCCTCGTGCATCTTGTCTGTTGTTGTTGTAACGTTAATTTCAAAGTGTAATTGCAATGTTACAAACACTTGAATTTAGTCGCTAGTTAAGAGAAAATAGCTGATTGCAATTTCTTAAGGTTAACCCAAGAGATGGTCAGTTTAAACTGTTATTTTTTGCTCTTTAATGATTGTTATGAGCTCTAAATACATCTTCTTAATAAAATTTGAGTGCTTTTTTAAATATTTGCCCTGTTTGAAAAATGTTTCAAAGGTTTTTATTTTTTCAGTCGCGGTTGACGTTTTCATGGAAATGCCCATATATCTTTATACCACTTTAAAATCAGATCATTCTTCCCAAGAGAAGCTGCTCTAACTGATTTTACTACGTTATCCATCAAAATTTTTATTACAACGCAATAACAAGTCGACATAGTACATAAAAATTCTTCAGATCCCGCAGCCGGAACTACTGACACAGTTGAATTATCCATTCTAGCCATGATGGATATACCACTATGTGAAAGCCGAGGAATAATATTCGTCGTTAATTTTTCTCTCGCTTTGCAATCAAATGTCACGAACCTAGCGTCCATATTAACAATTCTGAAAGCCACGTATTCATTCTCTCTGTAACTTGTAAGATCATACATCTTATCACCATAAGATTGATCAAAGTACAAAAGTTTCTCAATACAAGAATCACATAAATCAATTACGATCCACGAAAACACGATCCCCATAAGCGCTGAAACCTCATGGTCAGCGGCGATCGCCAAACGAGATAAACATAAAAGCAATAACCTAAGATTCAAAGTCGGTCTAAATTCATTCTTCTTCAATCTATGCAACATCATTGCATAGATGACTTGTCCATTCGTACAGAATCTATATCCTGTAGAAAACTCATCAAATCCCAAATAAACGATGGGTACATTAGCCCTAGTGAGGAATAAGTTTATCGAGCCAAAAATTTCCGAAGATCTAGCACCAAGCCAAATTTCTTCAGGAAAATAATGGAATCTAGCGAACTCTTTATCGTGCAGGAGATCATACATTCCATTACCTACAGCAATGGATTCAGATATCCTGGTCACATTCAATAAATGACTTACACTTAAATGCATTGACGCATTTAATTTATTCTTTAAGACTATGTTTAAAAAAGTCAAATCAATAATATCATTACGAAAGTATACCACACGGTTCCTAACATATGCTAGTGATCGTCGTGGCGAAGATAAAATTTTATCTTCGATTATACAACTACTATCTGATACATTCATTAAAGTAGTACTACTGATACTCACATTAAATAGGTGTTCACCAAAAGTGGCATCAGCATGAAAATCTACAAAATGACGTTCTGGGATCTGGCGTTTGCGCAGATCTTTTCGGACACTTTTAAAATCAAATTTCGGTTCGTCGGACGCCACACAAAAACTTGAACGGACTGTTGTCCCATCCAAGCAGGCGTATTCGCACCAAATACACTCAACTTATTCATTGTACGATGAATAAGCTTTACTAAGGAATTTTTAACTCATCATATATATGTTCATCATATTTCCTCTGAAAGCTTGCTCTTGTTGCAATACATTTGAATATTCCCCCTATTCCATCGCAGGGACTTTTTCCGTGCGACGTGGCGAAGGAATGCCACTCCACTGTAAACTAACTGTATTTTTTTTATTTTGCCATATACAGTCAGAGTCAAAAATTAGTATATACATAGTACCTGTATCTACTAGAATTCATGAATTTCAGCAAATTAAAAATGCAGTAGATCAAATTTTTTTATTATCTATTAACAGAACTACTGTATATTCTCGTGTACATGGTAATAAAAAAATTATCGAAAATTAAAAACAAACATAAAAAGTTGTTCATTACATGAAAAACCACCTGAAGATTAAAGTCAAAAGTTAGTATACACAAGAGTTGAGCAAATCTGCTAAATACCTTATAATTAAAATATTTGAAAAAATCAATACTTTGTTGGCCCGCCATTCGCTTTGACCAAAGCTTCCAATCGCCTTTTCATGGAGTTAACGAGATTTGTTGTAACATCGGCGGAGATATTAGCCCTACGCAAATCGTCTTTGGATGAAATAGTGCGTTTTCTTACATTTCTGTCCAGTATTTCCCATAGATGCTCTATTGGGTTAAGGTCTGGAGACTGAGGAGGCGAATTCAATTGCTTCGTTACATTGTACAGCAGCCACTCCTTGACAATTTTAGCTGTATGCTTCGTGTCGTTGTCTTGTTGAAAGACCCATGGTGCTGCCATACCTAAATTCTCGGCACTAGATTTTAAATTGTCTTTTAAAATTTTAAGATAATCTCTGCTGTTCATTGTTGATTCAATAAATGAGAGATTTCCTGTACCCGAAGCTGACATGCAGCCCCAAACCATCACTGAGCCACCGCCGTGTTTGACGGTGGAACGGAGGTTCTGGGGTAGCATTGCGCTATTTTTTGTTCTCCAGACCTTACCACTTCTTTTTGCTCCAAATATCTCAAATTTACTTTCATCACTGAAAATAACATTATTCCAAAATGTTTGTGGATATTTTAAGTGTGCTTTTGCGAAGTCTTTACGTTTAGCACGGTTGACTGCTGAAATGCAAGGTTTTTTCCTTGCAATTCGGCCATGTAATCCATTCTTATTCAGTATTCTGCGAATAGTTGATGCACTGACTGTCTTTGAACGTTCATTGGAAAGGTTCTCGGCGATTCGAACTGCACTTGACTTTGGCGTTTTCTTTACTTCTCTCACTATTTTTCGTTCTTCGAGAGATGATACAATTTGAGGGCGACCAGAGCGTTCCGCAGTTTTAACATTTCCTCGAATATTAAACCTTTCGACAACTTTTTGTACTGTTGCTCTATTTTTTTTAATAATTTTCGCTATATCTCCCAGTGATTTTCCATCTTTTCGATGACTTATTATTAAATTACGCACTTCTAAAGAGAGCTCTTTTCCACGCGGCATTATGTATACAAAACCGATATAATTATTTATGTTTACGCACCAAACTGTGACCATCAACTAAGATTAATATTAAATAGAGCATTTACTATACCAATTATAGCAGCTTTGATAACGGTATGTTTTGTTGGGTCAAATTTGCTTAGTAAACCAATCGCAGTATACAAATTTTTGACTGCATTTTTCTAGGGTTTTTAAATTCTACAAAAACAAACCTGTTATTGTTGTTTTTGTTATTGAATATCACAGCGTATAATAAAACAACAAACTACAGAGTACAGTACTAGGCGAAAATATTTTTGCCTAGAAGCACATTATAAAAGTTCAATGACTTTCAATCTTTTATTTTGATCTGTATACTAATTTTTGACTCTGACTGTATCATTAAAAACAACAATAATTTCTGATACATTTCCGCAGGTCTTACCAACAACGAAGATTTTAGGCTGTATAGTGGACTTCATTCGTAATGTCCAAAGAATTCCCTGAGCTCATCTTTTTTTCGCGCAAAATCATTTAGATTCAGTAGGTGAACAATTATGTCACTTTGAGCGTCGCTTATCGATGGTTTCGCAGTTTTGGTGATACGTGGTGGAGTTATGATGGAATGCAACAAAAAAAAAATAAAATATAAGTGTTCTGTATCTGAATGATAGTTTTATAGGTATGAAAAATATATGTATACGTATTTGTATTTTTCGCCTTACTTATGTCTGTAGCTGCTTTAATTTTTTCTATATACTGCATATTGAGCTTGTCATTAAAGTACTTAGGGAAGATTTGTTCGACCATTACCTTTTGAAGATCCGGTATTTTTTCAAACATACGATTTTGTTTTCCTGGATGAATGGTTTCAAAATCAACGTTTAGTAATTTGTAGCCGTTATGGTCCTTATACATCGGCCACGTTCAAAAAGTCAGTTAGAGATTTCTTATTTACTCTCATACGCACAACAGTAGTAGCTTTCCAAAGATTTGTTATTTTTTTTTTATTTTTTTTTTTTTGATTCGCCCGGAAGTATGAGATCTTCATAGATACGTATGACCCATACCATACGCATGCACGATTTACATTCTAAAAAGTCCCCGGATCAGCCGGACTGATAGAATGCACCTACGTACTAAAACATACCCCCTGTTGGCAAATATAAGCCTCCACTAAGCACAATTGCTTAGCCTTTCAGCGAAAATTAAAATTAAATAAAGAAAAGTTTGAAATTTGAGAATTTTTGTGCTTATGTAAATAAACATCATCGCATAAAAGCACATTCTTCATAAGAATACGAAGCAATACAAGACAACGTCCAGAGTAATTTATTGAACCATTATAACCCCATTTTTAATTGTTCGGTTTGGAGCCATTGTCCAACCCAAGATCCTACGTGGAAAAGAGATGCAACTCTCAAACACCAAACCAATACCAAACATAGCACAGATATAAGTTAACAAAACACTTTTTGTTAGTTCAAAGCGATGCGACTCGCTTTCTTCTAAATTTTCTACTGTCCTACTTTACAAAATTTTATAAGCTAAGCATACAATTTAACATATAGTTTTAGTGCAGGAACGGTTGTTGTTGTTACATTTTTAAGTTAAAGCTTCATTTATCCAACGGCAAACTCTGCGCACGGCACCAAACAAAATAAGTGTGTGGAAAGTTAGTTGTTTTAGTTGTTTGCTTATGTTGTTGGAGCTCAATCTCATGTTGTTGGAGCACTCAGCAACCAAAGAGCTGGGCTTAAAAGAGTAAGCTCTGGCGTAAGCTTTGGCTAATGTTGGAGCTCAATCTCATGTTGTTGGAGCACTCAGCAATCAAAGAGCTTGGCTTAAAAGCTCTGAAGCTTTGCACTTGTAAGCAAAAAGCTGAGCTTAGGCAAGAGCTCAAACAAAGAGCGGAAAAGTGTAAGCATAAAGTGTTGCTGTTCCCGGTGGAGCTTTGCGCGTGTCAGCTTAGCCAAAAAGCTCTGCCTACGACTTGAATATGGCAACATGTTTATTGTGCTATTTAAATGCTTAGTGAACTGGTAGTTCAACTTCGTTAACTTATACAAGCATTCATTGTGCAGGCACAATACATTTATATATTCAGGTCACTAAAATAAGGGAACACCGAGCTAAAGTTTTTATTTGGATATGCATTTGGGCCAACGCAGGTAAAAACTTGTGTGTAAAAGAGACAAACTCTGACTCACCAAACCAAGAGACCCGGTATACATGGTCCAATTTCAAACTTGGGAAGCTATAGAACTAAAGATCTAAATAAATTTCATGAAAAAATAAAGCAACGAAACTAAATAAAACGAAAACTTAAAGTATCTGTCATATTCGATGATGCTTTTTTGTTAAATTGTAAAATCTACACAATTATCGCGAGTTATATTTGTTATCACAATGAATGTGTTAGGTATTCAAATATCATTTTACGTTTTAAGACATCCACCGAGTCAGAAAAATTTATCAAATTCAAGTTGCCATTGAAATCACTACACATCGCAAAGGGTCGTGAAGGACATAATTAGAAG
The DNA here is from genome assembly GCA_943735915.1 of Pherbina coryleti. Classification (NCBI taxonomy): domain Eukaryota; kingdom Metazoa; phylum Arthropoda; class Insecta; order Diptera; family Sciomyzidae; genus Pherbina; species Pherbina coryleti. The sequence goes on along the minus strand of OX030948.1, from coordinate 184,954,663 downwards.
TGCACTAACTCAACTTAAAAAGCTGGAAATGTCTGGCTCCGCTCCTAGGGATGTTGAAATTTAATGAAGAAAGGAGGTATTGTGAGTCTATTACGTTGTTGTATTCCAAGGAAAGTTGTGAACCAACCACTTTTTCTTGGCTTCGAATTCGGCAGCATCCATTAAAACTTCAGAAATTTCATCACCTTTAATTTCCTTACTGACCTGGTACAATTTTGAAGTAGGACTGTTGAAATGCTTTTTGTTTCTTTGGTTGTAATACCGATCATACAATTTGCCAGATTCGTTCTTTGTTTTTGGACGCGGTATGTAGTACGTGGTCTCACTTTCGGTTGGCAGAAGTTTAGATATAGCCGCTGCTACACTTTCCATAGTCTTCGCGTCCATTTTAATACCAATTAAAATGTAGTGGTCTACAATTATTCCTACTATGGATGTCTGATCCCTATCGTTCAGTGAGTTGCTATATCGATATTTAGCAATAATGTCATTCCCATCTACGGTTATCTGCAAAATTTGAAGGGGAGTTCATCCATTCATGAATTCTATTGGAATTCGACAGGATTCGATCAGAAGCAGTGGAAAATAACGGTTCATACTTTAAAAACGAAAATTCAAGAGGAAATCATTAAGATGGCCGTTTCTTACAAAAAATTCTATTTTATAGCTACTGAAGGCTACAATTATTGTGTCTCGAAATTAAAAATGCTTTAAAGTTTCTTCAAAATGAGCTATTAAATATGAAAATACAGGTCTATATAAGTCTAAATAAATAAAATCTAAAAAAGTATTTCTGTTTTGGGTTCGAAATTATATTACCAGGGTTGCCAAAATATTTGTCCCTGATTTTATTGTAAAAAACGTAAAAAATCGAATAATTCCATTTTTACTACTGAAAGTAGTGGTGAAGTTCCAGTGAAATTTTGTACAGAAATATTCTTTTTTTAATTTATTGAAGTTATTTAAAGGTCGCCAAAGGCGTCTACAATTTGCGACTAAAAATGTTTAATGTGAAAACAATTTCAAATTCCTTTATTAGTTGTAGTTTTCCTTTATTTTTACGGATTATAATTTTTCTTGTAACCTTCGTTGCCTACGTCTAAATTACAAGAGACCGGAACACAGCCATCTTGTTATTTTCCATGATGGAGGTCTTGCTTCATGTTGGCAACAATATGCTTGAAGCCTAATGTTGACAATCATGTGCTTGACAAGGGTTGTGTTCCGGCGAGTTCACACTGATACAAAAGTATAAATATTAATAAGTTTACACGATGATATTAGAGTATAAAGATTTACAAGTTTACATCTCGACCATCCTGACAGTTTGATCGACACGATCAATATATACTGTGAGCGTCAAAATAAAGTAAACACCAAATGTTCGTACAGAAAAATATTTATTATGCATGAAGAAATAATACTAAATAAAAAGTTTTACTGGAAAATTCATAAGTAATTGAATTTAAACTAAATCCATTAACCCATCTTTTACCGAGCATTTTTTTTTTTTTTTTTTTTTATAGAAAGGTACACTTCTAGTTTAAATAGTGTGCTTTGAATCCAATTCTGTAAAAAAAAAAAAAATTATGTCTTACTATTATCCTTTTCTGTGCCTTTTGAAAGTGTTCGATGAAACGAACGCTGGCTCGCAACCTATATTGTAGGCTTCATGCAAATTTGATTTTTGTAAAAAAAAACAAATATTTTTTAATCAATGTAAGAACTGGATTTTCTTTATTTTTCGCTTTTATTTTATATTATATTACAATTCTAGCGAACGCGTGGTTCATTCTTTGACAGTTGCTTTTATTCTATTCTATATTTCCCGCGCAAGCAAACAGTGGTCCCACGCTTCCTCTGACAACACAAGAAAGAAAGAGAGCGATAGTCAAATATCACAGCTGTCAGTCAAATCATTCTGCAGCTGTCTCGCTTCTCAGGAACGTTGCCACCTAAACTTTACGGCGAATTTTAACGCACTCTGCATGTCAGAAAAAGCTGCGACAAGACTGACACAGTGTAGCAGGAGCTGACTACAGTTCGGCCGTCCTGACGACCGAATTGTCCTCAATTCCGCTGAACACTAGATTTAAAATATACTAACGAGCAGTGGTGGTAAGTGTTGCCTCAGAAATGTCGGTGACCATATCAGCCGAAGGTGCGAGCCATTTACGTAGTTTATTTGCTTCTAAAACGCCATTATAAGGTATTTGAGTTATTTGACAACCGTCAATATCCCGAATAACATATCGGTCATTCGGTAATTTTTTACAAACAATATAAGGGCCTCTATATCGAGGAATCAGTTTTTTATTACTCTCTACTGTATTGTCGACATTTCGTATAACTACATACTCCCCCTCTTCAAACTCAGGTGCTGCAGTATGTGACCTCATGAAATTTTTAAAATTACTCTCTTGTGACTTTCTGATGTTTTCGTCAGCTTTAAACCTCATTTTTTCTAAGTCCCGGTTCGCACTTTTGTTTTTAGTTGCTAAATGTTCTGTTAGTTCATCAATGACTTTACCGCGTTGTTCGACTCCAAAAAGTAGGACAGAAGGGGCGCATCGAGTGGAGGTATGCACCGTGTTATTGAGAGCGTATTCTGCAGATGTTAATTGAGAACTCCAATCAGAGTGGTTAAGGGGATTAGAGAGTTTACTTAATATTGGTCGAAGAACCCGGTTGACCCTTTCCACTTGCCCATTCGCCTGAGGGGATGCAGTGGCGTTGAGGACGTGTTCAATATTTCGTTCATGAAGAAATTGCTTAAATTCAGTGGAGGTAAAACAAGTGCCACGATCACTTATAATCCTTCTTGGGCGACTATAATAAGAGAAATATTGGCTTAAGGCGTAACAAACCTCTCTAGTACTAGTAGAGGCAGCGGGGTACAATTTTGTAAACTTAGTAAAGGCGTCAATAACAACAAGGACATACTTTTTCTTGGACTGAAGAGACGGAAGTGGGCCTAAGTGGTCAATATGAACAGTATCAAACGGCATAGGTATCTTCGGGATGCAAAACATATTTTGCTGATTATTACGAGCGGGAGCAGAGTAAATGATACATTTTAAGCAATTTTGTATAAAATTCGTAACACGTGTTTTCATCAGAGGAAACCAATAATTCTTTCTGATTTGGTTACAGCATTTATCAACTCCCAAATGACCTATTTTCTCATGAATGCTTCGTATCACATTGTTAACCATTTCCTTAGGGACGTACAATTGGAGGTTTCCAGAAGGCGACTTACGGAAAACCAAACCATCTTTAAGTTCGTAGCCGTTAACAGGACCGTTTTCTAGATTTGATTTAATTGTTTCAATTTCTGAATCACGACACTGGGTCAATTGTAATTGAAAATCAAGGTCAGACTCATCAAAAACTATGCATATACCTGCTCGGCTTAATGCATCCACGTGCTTCATTGCAGTACCAGCACGATGCTGCACTGTATAGTTGTAATTTTCCAAAAAAAGAGACCAACGAGCAATTTTAGCGGAATGCGTTTGATTTTTTAAAGTTTGTGCCAATGAATCACAATCAGTAACAACTTTAAAAGGAATACCGTCAACGTAAGTGTGGAATCGTTTAAGAGCGTAAATAATGGCTAGTGTTTCCAGTTCATAACTATGTAGTTTAGACTCATCCGGAGAAGAAGTTTTAGAAAAATACGCAACAGGATGAAATTTTGCATCGTTTTGCTTTTGAAGAAGCACCGCGCCAAAACCATACGAACTTGCATCACAATGCAGTTCGGTTTCTCGCTTAGGGTCGTAAATGGCCAATATGGGGGACTCAAGTAGTTTTTGTTTCAACAAATTAAAAGAGCGCACGCAGGCGTCGTCAAAAACAAAGTGAGCATCTTTACGCAACAACAAGGTCATAGGTCTGGCTATTGTTGAGAAGCCTTCAACAAAACGGCGAAAATAAGAAAATAAACCAATGCATTTCTCTAAATGATGCCTATTTGTTGGCATTGGATAATTTTTGATCGCTTTTAGATGCATATCACTAGGTCGGATTCCCAAAGTATTTACACGATAGCCTAAATAATCAAGTTCTGTATAAGCAAATTTACACTTGTCTAACCGAAGTTCAAGCCCATGCCTCCTTAGTAAGCGTAAAACCTCAGTGACGATATCTAGATGCAACTCAAAATCTTCAGATGCGATTAGAATGTCATCCAAGTAGACAACAACTTTACCGGTAATAATAAGGTCACGCAAAATTCTATTAATGAAGCGTTGAAATTCCGCAGGTGCATTTTTAAGTCCAAATGGCATTCTAACATATTCATATTGACCATCAGGAGTTACGAAAGAAGTATACTTAATAGATTTTTCGTGCATTTTAACATGATGGAATCCACTCCTAAGATCCATCAGAGTGAAAAACTTTTTCCCTCCTAAGTGCTCAAGGCAATCTTCAATCAGGGGCAAAGGATAGTTATCCCGGATCGTGATTTTGTTAAGAGGGCGGTAATCGACACATTTGCGAATTTCCCCATTCTTCTTACGAACCAAAACAAGTGCAGAGGCGTACGGGGAGTTACTAGGTATGATCCCTTTCTGCATTAAATCACTCACAATTTTCCTAACCTCCAATCTATCAGAGTACGACAATCGTCGTGGTTTACAAAAAAGGGGTGTGTCGTGTATCAGGTTAATTTTCATAGAAAAATTTGTTTCTTCAACTTGACTAGCAGAAAGTTTTTGGTAATTATTAATAATGACCTCAGTTATATTTTCTTTTTGCTTAACAGATAAGTAAGGATTGATGTCGACAACCGGTTCAGATAAGCTAACATCAATTGCACACATTTGGCCACACACACCATCAAATGAGTTATCAGAAGGAGCCTCCATGATACGGAGCTGATTTTTAATGTTATCTTACGGCGTCAATGGAACACAATGCACATTCTGGGCTGCAGTATGGCCAACATTAGTTTTCAAAAGATCCAAAGAGTTTAAAACAGTACACACGTGTGGTTTCAATATCATAGATTGCTGTATTTTATTAAATTCATGTAACTTTTCTTTTGAATATTTATATGAAACAAAACATAAGTGTGTTTTCAACTTTGGTAACAGATCTCTACCAATTATTAAGGGAAAAAATAAAATACCTTTCGGCAAAACAATGAATTCATGTTCAACTTTAATTTTTTTGAATATAATGAAGCACCGAATACGTCCCAAGGACATAAGCGGGGTGTTACCAAGGCCATGGTATCCAGAAGGGCAGGCGTCTTTTTTGCCTAACTTTGGCACTTGGCGTTCGTCTATGAAGCTTTTAGGGCTACCAGAGTCGAAAAGAGAAAACACACGTGAATACTGAGCACCCACAAGATCGCTCGATTCAAAGGCAACACTCACCTGCTGCAGAGATCTAAGCCTTTCAGCTATAATATAGGATTCAGCAGCGTCATCGGTGTCATCAGATTCCTCAGTACGACCAGTAGCAGCTGCAGCCAATTTTGCTGAAGCTTGTTTGTTATTTTTATTTATTATTATTTTAAAAAGTTGTAGTTAGAAGTAATTTAAGACAATATTTTTTATAAAGAAGTGTCAGTTGTCCCTTTTACTTATTTTATTATTTAGTATGAAATTGAGCAAAACAATCCGCATGCATGTGCTTATTGCATTTTTCACACATATAAATGGTTGGCTTGCCACACCCCTTCAATTGGCAACGTCTAGGTTTATTTTGACCTTGGCGGACGATGATGTGTTCTCCGGAAATATTTGGCAAGTTCTTTGGTCTTTCGAACTCCTGATCACTTTCAATCTGGACATTAGTTAGCAGTAGGCTTTCTATTACAGATATTTTAAAGTCCTTTTGCCTCAATGGCTTCTCTTTTTTATAGTTTGCGACCATGGAATGTATTTTCCATGCATTCACAACAGCAATATTCAAGGTTTGAACCCATAAGGGCCAATACCACTTCTTGCCCCGAATGTTTACACGATAATTTTGAATGCCGTTATCATGCAAATCTACCCCACCCATCCCTTTGTTGTAACTATCAAGCACTTTGGGCTGTCCATAGTGGACATACTTTCCATCTTCTCCTAAATTTTGCTTGGAACCTTTCTTCCATCGGCGTACGGGATGGAGTGGAAGAATTTGGTCGTAATTAGTCGCAATTGTGACCTCTTTGTTGTCCTGCCAACGGCATAAAGTAATCTGATTTACCCTGTCATGCATGTGATCGTGTTCACCGCGTGGTAAATTTTTACCAGATTTTAAATTGTTTGCTCCTCCAGCTACTCTATTACACCGAACTGTACCAGATGCACAGAATCCTTTCTCTGCCAGCAAACATAGCAAATGGTATGAAGTAAAAAAATTATCGAAGTAAACTTCGTGTTGCATCGGGTTTGTACAACTGCTAAGCAACCGAAGAACCACATCTGCCCCCAAGCCAACTTCCGTATTGTATTGGTCACTCTTTCCACAGTATGGAAAAAAAGAGAACAAGTATCCGGTAGATGAACATAGACACCAGAACTTGTAGCCAAACCGAATGGGTTTGCCCATAATGAACATCTTACAGGAATTTCGACCGAAATATGGCACCATCTGTTCATCTATCGACAAGTATTTTGCCCAAATGTCAAACTGCATGAATTTCCTGTTCATCAATTCAAAGAAAGGACGAAGCTGAAAGAAAAAAAAGACTGGTATTATTTCACAATAAAAGCAAAAATTAATCATATTATGAATGTACCTTTGCCATTTTATCGTTCTTGTCCAAATTATTGTTATCAGCAAAGTGAATATGCTTCTTGATATTGTAGAAAGTAGTTCTTGACATTGCTTGTTTGACCATTGGATTGCCCATTTGCAGTTTTGAAGTCCAATAATCAGCAACTGATGGCAATGTTTGAATCCCAGAAAGGAGCAAAATTCCCAAGAACCGCTTCAAATACACAGAGTTTAAAGTAAATTCACTGTTTTTCTGTCCTGCGTATCTGTTGGTTTCCATTATAATATGATTCAAGACTTCATCATCATAATATTTATGAAACAATTGAGACGGTGAAAAAGTTTTTAATTGCTCGCACAGCTCACGCTGCTTGTAATCCAATGGTGCTGAATTTGGAGCTATGTCATACTTGAATTTCTGTGAAGCTTTTCGGGACCATTTGGGCTTCGCAAAGGCGCTTAGGGGTTTGTAATCTGTTTTCGCTTTCTTCGCTGGCGGCTCGATTGCCTCAGATGCTCCAGCCACAACATCTTCATCCAAAAATTCCGGTAGGCCAGAATCAACGTCAGTACTACGCTCAGTTTCAATTTCGATAGAACCGGCCACTTCGTTTAGAGCACTTGGAAGTTCATTTATTACGATAAGGTCATCATCAATATCCTCTTGGTCGGATTGCACGTCCACATTCGGTGGGATAATATTTACACATTGAATATCCTCATCATCACTCCAATTTGAAAGAATCTCCTCTATCTCTTTCATGGTCACTTTTTCAAAGCGCGGCATTTTCTAACACAACACAACACAACACAATTAGCTTTACTGAAAAACACAATTTTCTGTATGCAACAAACTAATTTTTACCTCTATTTTTTACAAAAACCTCAAAAAAACTTGTTAAAAGCAGAACACGTTTAATTCTTGTCAAAGGAAAAACTAAATTAAAGATATATTGTCAATTGCGCGGGAAAATGTACAGCTGATTGTCACCCAAAAGGTTCGTGAATAAGCTACATAAGTATTTATATATAGGCTGAAAGCCAGTGTTCGATGAAACGAACATTAACTTTGACACTTCCCTATGGAAGTCAGATGTGCTAGATGTTGATTTTTTTGTTTTTATGCACATTGCTTGGCACATCGGACACAAAACCTCATCATTAGTTTTTCTTTTTTTTATAACTATATATTTTAAATAAAATTTACAAAAAACCTCTATCAGGAAGGTTTTTTTCAACCCACCCCCGCAATGAAGGGGGAGGTGCGGGGTGGACATTTTTGTTTTTAATAACGAAAAGATCGAAGTTAATAATGTTGCCAAATATTTTCCCCACATCATTTAAAATAACGGTCTAAAAAATTATTGAAAAAAGGCAACATTACTGTTCGATGAAACGAACAGCGGTAAAAGATGGGTTAAAAACAAAAAGGAAAAACCAAACACATTTAAAAATATCGCACTTTTAAATAAAATATAGCAAATTTTATGCATCAAAATAAAGTAAACAGTTTTAGAAATACTTTGCAAAAATTAATATTTAGTACTTTGTTTGCTTTCCTTTTGACTTTATTACCTCCGTTAGTCTTCTTGGCATTGAGTGAACTAGTTTTTGGGTGACATCAAGTGAAATTTTACTCCATTCTTCTCGTAATGCGATCCTTAGGTCTTCCTTGCATGAAATCTGCCTTTCTCTTATTTATTTTGTCCAGATGTTCCCATAAGTGCTCGATTGGGTTAAGGTCTGGGGACTGCGGTGGATGATCAAGAATCTTTGGAGTCCGATATAGCAACCACTCCTTCACAATTTTGGACGAATGCTTAGGGTCATTATCTTGTTGGAATATCCAATTCCGTGGTAAGCCCAATTTCTCTACACTGGGTGCAATATTGTCCTGCAAAATTTTAAGATAGTCCTCTTTTTTCATTGTTGATTCGATAAACACAAGATTACCAACTCCTGATGCCGACATACATCCCCAGACCATAACAGAGCCTCCACCATGTTTAATCGTTTTAGTTACACACTTATCATTGAAGGCCTCGTTCTTGCTTCGCCATATTTTTGGAGGTTTTTTGACACCAAATATTTCAAATTTACTCTCGTCAGAAAATAAAATTGTTTCCCAAAAAGATGGAGCCTCATTTATATATTTTTTGGCAAAATTCATACGCTTGGACTGGTTGACCTTGGAGATGTAAGGCTTCTTGCGTGGTATTCTTCCATGTTAACCATTTTTGTGTAGTGCTCTTCTAATGGTGCTCGCACTTACAGGCTTACCTGAAGTTTGTGAAATATTTTCTGCTATTTTTACTGCACTAGAAGCCGGATTTGCCTTTACTTTTCGAACTACAGCTCGTATTTCTGTGTCAGTAAGACGCTTTGGCCGCCGTGCTGCAGGCAAATTCTCCACTGTATGATGCTTGACAAATTTGTCTATTATTTTTTTTATTGTGCAGTGATTTCTTCCAACAATTTCACCTATTTCACGCAAGGATTTACCTTTTTTATTTAAATCTATTATGATTTGACGAGTTTCTAGTGAAGTTTGTTTTCCCAGTGTAAATTTACTTATTTTATACTTTAGTTTTGAAAAAAACAACTAATTGTATGCTGATGACTTAAGAAGAACGAAAAGAAATGAAGAAGTAATGAAACAAAGAAAATGAAATGAGAAAAGTGTTGCCACTATTTTTAAACTCAAGCGATTTTTTACATAAAAGTGATGCCAGTGTTTACTTTATTTTGACGCGTTAATATTGATATGTTTTTATTACGAACGTATTATGACGTTGTGTTTGCATATATTTACCTAATATTTTTTAAGTATTAGAACTCTACTAAAAGAGGTGTTCATTCTATAACTCAACTTTTAATTTTTAATCAATAGTTACTTAGAAATTATAAATTTAAAGTATTACAATGAGGTGTTTACTTTATTTTGACGCTCACAGTACATAATTAAGGTTACACAAGAAATATATTATAATGATAAGGGGTCAGTGTTGCCTTCCTCACAACTCATGTGTTTCTCTGTGTTTGTTGTATCATAATTTTTGGGAAGAAGCCACATCCGCAAATACTTTGCCTATTCCATCGTAAGGAATCTGTGTAATTTGGCATATAAAAAAAAGAGTGTAGCTTCGGCTGTGTGGCACGTAGCGCCGTCCTGTTGAAACCAAATGTTGCCAATATCCTCCTCTTCAGTTTTTGAACAAAAATTCGTTCAACATGGCCCGATAACGATGGCCACTGTAACGGCCACTCCTTGCTCATTTTCGAAGAAAAATGGCCCAATTATGCCTCTGGACCAAAATCCGCACCAAACAGTGACTCCTTTTGGGTGCATCGGCTTTTCAATGTATGCGTGCGGGTTTTCTGTGCCCCAAATGCGACAATATTGCTTGTTTACATACCCGCCAAGATCAAAATGAGCTTCATCTGAAAAGATGATTTTTTGGCAAAATCGGCATCGAATTTTCAAAGTAATGTCGCAATATTTCCCAGCGTTGTTCAAGCGTATACACAATTATATTCTTTCAGCGGAAGGATAAAACTAATTTTCTGTCAAATCAGACATGTGCTAGGTGTTACCATTCACGAAATAAGCACTAGTTGAAAAAAAAAACGTTAGATGGCGGACCCTTTATCAGAGTCTGGGATGATTATAAACAAATGTGTGACAATATTTTCTTTAAATTTCAATTTACACCAAACAGAACCATAAGTTTTTAATTGACAATTACCAATACTGTAATATTGAGTTGGCCTCAGTGTTGTTCCACGTAAAAGGGTACAGCGGATTTCCTAAGGAAACTTCTCGGACTGCCCGTATCAAGAAGAGAAAGAAAAGGCAAAAAATCAATGGCAGAGTCATTTCGGTGACAGAAGTCAACACTTACCTCCTGCAATTCATTTACAGCCTTCAGAAAATGAGAATCGTAATCGTCGTCTACAGCAGCAACCACGTTGGACCTTTTTGGACAGGCTTGATGAAAATGGCCCATCTTGCCACCCTTAAAACATGATACAGGAGCTCTCTTCGGCTTTGGACACTGCGATTGATAGTGCTCAAACATCGAACAATTGTAGCATCGCACTACAGCAGAATCGACCTCAGGTTTTGCAAAAGGTGAAGCCGACGGATGCTTCAGTTGACCACGAGGAGTGACAGGCACATATTTTGGTCTCAGCTTTTCGTACCGCTCAAGTTGAGTTTTTAGCTGACGAAGAGTGGTTGCCTGGTAAAGCATCATAGCTAAAGCAGATTTGTCTCTTAAACCGTTAATAATCGCGTCCACCAGATCTCTTTCGGGAACGTTGGCTCTGTCAGCGATCATTTTCATTTCGAGGACATAGCGCTGCACACTTTCGCTGGGCTTAAGGTGCCGGTTTTTAAGTAATTCGTAAACCTCAATGAGGGTATGGCTTCGTCTAAACTCCCTAAGCAAATTGGCCTTAAGTTGCCTGTAATTAGTAGCAGAACTGGTGCGAGCAACCAGCTGGGCTGTTCCGTCCAAAAGTCCACGAGTGCAAACAAATTTTGTGCGTTCATCACTCTCAAAATGCTCGAATGTGTCTTCCAGGTCCATGAACCACTTTGCCACATCGTACGTGTCGTCACCAGAAAACCTATTCATCATGGTGTCAATGATACCAGCATCCATTGGAGTGTGATAGTAGTTCCGACTGCGCAAGGTGTCCTCGTCCCTCATTAGCAGCAACAATTCACGCTCTTTTCGTAGGGTGTCTATTTGTGCTTGCACATCGTTGACACAAGCCAGGTGACCTGCCACATCCTCGCTCGGTACACTGGCATCAGCAGACGCCTGACTCATAGCGGTAGCTGCAAGAGCGCAAGGGCCCAGCTCTTCAGATTCTGAAATGTTTTCGGCAATTGTCGCAACTTCAGAACCGGGCACAATGACGGAAGATTTTTTATCACTTGCTTATGCAACGAAGGTGGCAGCGGTGGTGGCAACAGTGTTTACGGCAGTGACGGCAGCGGTGGTGGTTACAGCAGTTTTAACAGCAGCTGAAGAAGAAGCAGCATGACCTCATATTCGCGGAAGCGCTGGCACTACCCGCCGGCGGACTGACTTCAGAGGCGCGTACATTTGAAGTACCAGTTTTGTCCACGGCTATTTCGCCGGCCCGTGTTACTCTTCGTGACATTGAGTAAATCCCACTTCTGAGATGAAAACAATTTAAAATTTCTTTATTAGTTGGAGTTTTCCTTTATTTTTACGGATTATAATTTTTCTTGCAACCTTCGTTGTCTACATCTAAAGTACAAGAGACCGGAACACAGCCATCTTGTTATTTTCCATGATGGAGGTCTTGCTTCATGCTGGCAACTATATGCTTGAAGCCTAATGTTGGCAATCATGTGCTTGACAAGGGTTTTGTTTCGGAGAGTTCACAATGATACGAAAGTATAAACATTAACAAGTTTACACGATGATATTAGAGAATAAAGATTTACAAGTTTACAAAAGTATGTTTTTACAACTTAAAGACATACATTATTTTTTTCGCGCCACTTTTGGCGGTGGTATCTTAAAGTTATTTTTTCTCCAATGAAGTTTCTTGAGTTGAATATTTTGTTAAATATTCAAGGACGGTAAAGGATTCTTTATTTTTATTTTATGATTCCCTAATGTTGCCTTTTTGTGTTAGCTTGCAGCAAGGCTTTGCCGACTTTCAAAGCATTAAAATGCCCCACTTGACATGAAAGAGCGACTAGCGCACTGTTTTTGATTTAATTCAAGTCTGAATTCTTTATTAAAAGATACTGGTACACTGAAAAAAAAATGTTAGCTTAAAATTAAACACAATGTGTTCACAAAATGTGTTGTTAATTTGACTTTTTTTTCATATATTTTTCAAAATTTTTAAATACATTTGCTCTTTCTTTGACGAAATTTGTTGCAAGCTATTTTTTAAACACAAATATCGTCAAATTAATAACAATTGTCGTCAATTTTAAAACATTTTTTTTTCAGTGTATTCATACCAAGATTTTTAGTATTCTTGTTCTTATTCTAGATAATATTCTAATTACAATTCTTAACACATATGTATCTACTAATATACAATTACGGAAATATGTGACATACAAACCAATTGCCTATATGCACACTACAATTTCACAAATATTCTCAGAATTTAACATTTTCAATCTCTGTAAAGTGTTAACACGACAGGCCAGGACCATCTGTATGGCTTCCAATGAAAGCTCCCACGTTTGCAATAAATCAAATATCTCAGTGTGCTCAGAATCTACTGTGTTTTCAATGGTCACCTCGTGGACTCTTACAAAATCAAGTGCAGTGCTAGCTAAATCCGCATTGTTAATGTATTCCGTTTCCATGATTTATTTTTGACTGAAAAAATTTAAATTGAAAAGAACTCTTATTTCTGATCAAAAAAAAAAAAAAAACTCAAAATAAAAATAAAAATAAAAATTTTTTTCATTACTTTATTATTTCATTTTATTTTTTACTATTTGTAATCTCGAAAATCGACTTTTTTTTTCAAATGGCCATGAAAAGAGAATTTTTCCATTTTTCCTTCCCTGAAAAAAGAATTATTTTTTGAAAAGTTGTATTTTAAATGCTCCTTAAATCAGCATTGTGCTCTACAACATTTAGTTTTTTTTATTTTATTTTCACAAACTTACCTGTATTCATAAATTTTCCAATTGAAGCTGCTTTCCGAAGGGCTGCTATGCTGCAATGCTAACCAGCACTGTGAACAGCAATCCAGCAAACTTAATAAATCACCACCAGCACAGCGAACATCAACAAAAAGTACCTATGAACAAAAAAAAAAAAAAAATTAAAATGAAATACAAAAAAAGAAACTGCAAAAAGTGATGAAGAAACAAACAAACACTTTTCTTAAACCGAGCAAAAACAATAAAGTTAAGAAAAGTATACGAATTGTTGCTTTTTTATTTCAATTTGTTATAATAGTAAAAAGCCTCTGCAGAGAGCAGCGCTAATTTATTTTATTATTAATTTTACAAAAAATCTTTCTTTACTGACCAAAAATAATTTTTTTAATTAATTTTTGCCATTGAAAGTGCACTCATTTACAAAGTAATCTTAATTGTAAAAGTAGCAAATTGGCTGCTATTGCACCTAAGCGGAAACTAAACATTTTAGGCAACTTCGTTCAATTGCCTTCATGTTCAACTGACAAGTACTCGCACTCTGCCGCACTTTCACATATGAACTCTAATGTTACTGCAGTTGTCTCAATTTCTGTCGTCAGAGATTTCAGTGATGCTATTTGACTCGAATAATTTCTGCATTTAGTCCAAATGAAATTGCTCTTGATTGGCATATCATATTGCTCAAGTCAAGAGCAATTCCGCATTTGTTTCAAATGCAAGGATGGTAGCAGAAATTGGGAAGTCAAATACAATTGCATTTGAATTAACTACAATTTTGTTACAGCAACTACAATTGCTTTTGAGCCAAATGTAATTCGCTAACAACAGCGCCAAATGCAATTTTTATTTGATTTAACTGCATTTCTTAATTTCAGTTTAAATATTGCTCTGCTGCACTATATTTCCATATGAAGGAATTGTGGTTTGCACCAGGGTGTCTTGCATCAACAAATGTTATAACCATGTTAAGATCACAAACCTATGAATAAATTGTATTCAAAATTAATTGTATGAAAAATATATATTGAGTGACAACTTTATACTTACAACCACAACATTTAAACTGTAAAATCCTTTCCTGTTATAGAATAAATGCCGACTATTTATTCCAGGTGACTTTATTCTAATATGTTGTCGCGGCACTATCGACACTTAATTTTGTTTATATTTTATAAACCGCGCACACTTATTCGATTATTAAGTTATTAGTTAAACTTTACCGGCACGATCAACAGCAGTTTCGTTTATTTGTGTGCACAAGTGCCCAAGTACACAATAGTGCCGACGACGAGGGTTGCCACTGCTCAGCGGAGACGGGTGTGGGTATTTATCTTACAACGACAAAAAAAAACCGAAGGTAATAATGCAGGTGCGTTTGATAAGACTTTTTGATCAAAGTCTTATCAACTTACGCACAGTGGGACAAAATAGAATAAGACAGGAAAAAAAAGTATTATTATTAATATTATTGAAATATCGCGATTTTTCTAGTTCGAAGTTCTAGAGTAAAAAAACAATACCACAAAACAAAATGACTCAATTTTTGGGTCGCACTCTAGTTGCGGGTCCAAGGAGATGACTTGGACCCTCTCACAATCCCACCGGTGGAATTAATTTATTTTACCTGTTCCGGACGGAACTAGGCTCGAGTGCGAGGGGCCTAACAAACACAAAAAAAAAAAAAAAAACGCGCCAAAGCGAACGCGGAGCAAAATTATACACGTGACAAAAAAACGGAAAAAAGGAGAAGCACGGTCACACACAAAAAAAAAACCCGGGCAATAAAAAGTAAAACACTGTGTGTGGTGAGCGCACCAACACACACACGCAAATATACAAATATATATATATGGGCATTTCCATTTTGACGTGATGTTACATTTGTACGAAAAAATGTAAACAAAAAATATGAAAGAGTCATATTTTTGAAAAGTTTTTTTTATATTTGCGTAGTGTTTAAGTAGCACTTTATTCATTAAAGAAAACGAGAACAATTGACCCTGAGGATTTAACTAAAAAAGCAAAAATATGCTCTGACGTTACGTTACAAAAAAGAGAAGTGGATTTTTGACTTCGATGACAAAATTGAAAAACTCTGCGAATTTTGCAATAATTTTTGTATGAAACTTTTTTTAGATGAATTTAAATCAGTACACGTTTATTTTCCAAGTTATAAAATTTAAAAATGTTTTCTCGTTTTTTCTATATTTAACCTTAGTATCTGACGTGACGTTACCTGACGTTACGTTACTAAAATTTCCGCTAGTAAGTTTTCAGTTAAGATTGTTATTAAATAATAACTTAACGCAAATAAAACATCACTTTTAGCTATTATATGTATATTTGAACTCGTAAGATATATTTCCCTTGTTGAAAAGACATTTGAACAATATTAGAAAGTAGATAGTTATAAAAAATTATATAAATGTTTTATATTATAGTTCTACTTGAAAATGCAGTTCGAGCTACTTTTATTTGCATGTCTTCGCTGCTTGACAAAAAATGAATTTGATGTATACCACGTATTTGCGGCAACTCCTTCCACTTTTCAGTTAACAAAGTAGAAAACTTGTCTACTTCCTCTGAGGAAATGTATATTAAATTGACTCCAATAATGTTACTTCGAGCACATTCATAAAATGAAAACGCATTTTCTAAAATTAAATTTTTGGTTTTTGTCATCTGCCAAACTTTTCGTTTTATGGTTGCTCCTACCCCATCAACCGCACCTTTGCCGTGAGAAGTGGCAAAATAATTCCACTCAAAAACCTTGCAACCAAATTCAGAAACAAAATCAGGTAAACTTCGAGCAATGAACTTATTTTTAAATTGGAAGCTGCATCCATCGGAAAAAACATAAATATTTTGAAATTGCCCATGCGCTTTTTTAATCATCTTCACAAGTTTTGTCAAAAAGCAGCAAACATCGAACTTGTTGTGGGTGAGTTTGTCACTGATTATCGCATAGGATTTTACTCCGCCAATCAGCCAAGCGACGCAAGTAAAAATGGTCACTTGCCGGTAGGTGAAGTGTGCGCTCTGCACCTCATTTTGAAAAATTAACCTGTAATTCTCTGCGAAATCAATTTGCAGGACCAAATCTTCTGCCATAATATTTCTTTTTTTCATTTCAAAATAATATTGTTGGGACCTTTTAACAAAAAAGTGGCGTTTAAAAAAGGGCAACTGTGCATCTAATTCGTACAAGAGATCAGATAGAGAACCTTCGGTGTGCGTCAACGCAATCCGATCTTCCACTTTGCGCCAATGTTTCCATTCCATGCTTTTATCCATTAATGAAAAATATTTTAGGGGCACTAAATCATTTTTCACATCCTTTACACAATTTCTGCAATTACTCGTCATACATTGTTCGTTCTAAATGTTGCAACAGACAGATTTAAGAAAAGTTTCAAAATTGGGGGAAAATGATGTAATCACCTCTGCAATGCTTGTCAAAATAAATGCAAAATTCGCGTGATACTGACACACGCACATATTATGTGGTATCTTGCATGATAGTTGTACGTATTTTGGTCGCAATTCATAAAATACCGACTTTCCAACATAGTCAATGCTTCTCTCCGTTTTGTATAATTCATACGACTCAGAAACAGTCAGTAACATAAAACGCTTGGGCACTATTTCCCCATTGACGATTAATGTATCCTTTTTACCTGGAGCTTGGATACTTATATCATCTCGCAAATAAAAGTCCTTAATAAATTGCTTTTTATCTGTTGTTGCCGATTCACTCTGTTGTTTCGAAGATGATGTACCATATTTTCCATAAAGGATGTCAACGATATGTGCCCTTTTCTCCGGGTCGACCGGCAAAGCTCTTTTGGCTTTACATACTGCTTTTCCTAAAGTTTGTTTGCATTTGTAGGGCTGATTAACTGGCGGACTGACCTTATTTTTAGCTTCATTATTCTTTTTCAAACGAAATTGTTGTTGCCTTTTACGGTTTTGTTCCTTTACTTTGTCCATTCTTTCCTTTACTTTGTCCATTTTATTCTCCTTTGATTGCACCAACTTTTTTCTATATCTCGTTGCTCTTTCTCTTGCCCTTTCACGGCTTATCTCCAGCCTAAGTGAATCTGATTTTAATTTTTGCCTATAGCGCTTTGCGTAATTTTTACTTTCAGTTGAAGATTCCATCTGCATAAACCATAAGAGAATAATTGAATTTAAGTTTAAAATATACAAAATACCGTGCAAGCAATTTACTCACAATATGGCGTGACGTTACACACTTTTGAAATTTAATATAAAATTAACTATTTGTTTAGCAACCGAGTATTTTATTTATATAAGTTTACTTTATTAACCTTTGTTAAAATGCAAAAATTCACGCACTTACGATCATAAGCGTGGAGGTACTGAGAATAAATAATTTTTTTCTGACGTGACGTTATTTTAGAATGTCATTAAAAGCAAATCAAAATTTTGACGTTAATTGATATATGTTTTCTCTTTTGCATTTTTTTTACGTTTAGTTGTTGTTTTAGGAAGAGTTTTTTGATAAGAGTTCAATTGCACAAATTCTCCTAGAAATGTAAATTGTAAAGAGAAAATGCTCTTAGAAATAAAAAAAAAATGAACAAAACATGAACATGTACTTTGTAGCCCGATAACTCGCTATCTGAACTAAATAAAGCTAGGAACTCAATTATTTAATTAATTTTGAATATTTCTCTTTCATAATACAAGTAAGAAAAAACTGTTGGTTTACTTTTAATTTTTCGGGCAGGGTGGACCTTTCGCTGGAAATGCCCATATATATATAAAGGGTACTCCCTGATAACCGTCCAGGTCCTGGCCTTTCGGTCCTTTTTGCGGTCCAGCGACGAAGTCCCAAATCCCACGACTCCGTTTGTCTCGGTGGGCTCACAGCTTCCCTGGAACCACTTCCCTCACTCTTATTTTTGTTAAAATTTTTTTCCTTTGTATGACTTTCGACGCTAGTCGAAAAATCACTTGGCACTTTTCACGGTGAGAAGTAGTCCCACGTCCTTTCTGAGAGTAATTTTTTTTACAAATTTTGTATTGCACTGTGTTTTCATTTACTAATAAAAAATATTTCCAAATTGCACTATATGCTGGAGCTATTGCAAACTTTAAACGAAAAAAAAACTTTTTTCCCCGTTTTATTGTTCATTTGACTATTGTTTATTGTTCATTTAACTTTATTAGTTTGATCTTAGTAACAGACTAACTTTAACTCATCATTAACAGGGGTATATAAAGTTAAGTAAGTGTAATGCACTTCCTCCTCCACAAATTAACTTATTGTGCTAAAGTAAAATAAGTATAATACACAAGTTCCTCAAATTAACCTTTTGTGCTTCAAAAGATTCTTTTGGGTGGGAAAGAAAGTGACAAAAATTCGTATAACACTTTCTTTCCATTGTTATTGGTTTAAAACTTAAGTTTTTCTTTTAACTTTCGTCAAGCGATGATTGGGCAGCGATGATTGTTGTGGAGGAATAAAAAAGATGTTATATTTTATTCGTTAAGCGGTTAACCACCGCGTTTATTTTTGATATTCTTAAGACTAACTTATTTTTGTACATATTAAAATATATATCTATTGACGGACAAGAGCTTTGACCACTCGAGAGCGGCTTACACGCTGAATGAAAGAGCGTAGTTAAGGAGTGCAACACGCGCAGAATTTTCTGCTGACTTGCATTGTCAGAAGTTAAAGAGAGTAATAGCCTAAACACATTCACGACGGCTGCAGCCCTGCAACATGAGGTGAATATCAAAATGTTTTCATATCGTGTGCGGCTTGATTATTTTGAACGCGGCTGAATCTGAGACACCCTAGATTTTATTCTATTAACTACGTTTAGTGGGAGGTGTGTCTCTTTCACTGTCTTTGCCAGGCTTGCAAAAAGTATCCCTGTGGCATCCGTCTCTGTGCTTCGATTCACATACGCAGAGCATGTTGCAGATATGTTTGTTGACGCCTTCTCTAGAAATTTATTGAATTTGTTTTCCTAAAAGTTAAAAATGAAATAAATATACGTTATAATCTAATGATGTTATTAACACTTACCTTATTTCCACGTCTCGAAGTTGAAGGTGTTTCGGCACTAGCCATTGCTGTTTCTTCAGCCATTGAAAAATCCAACGGATTTTCCACATCCCCCAAGTCGACATCGCCTCTGCCTTGTGATGACTCCTCGTCATGTGATATATTACCAACCGTGCTATAAATGAAAAGAATACAATGACAATTTATCTAAAGGTATATCAGTACTCAATTTCTAGAGCTTTGCACCTGGTCAAGGAAGGACAGTTGGTCGAAGTACCTCCACTTTTGCTTTGGAGGCAAGGCTCAATTGCCCTTGTCCAGTAGGCGTCCGCGTATTAGTGAGTCCTAACAGACAATATCAACGATATTCATATATGAGTTTTTATGTAATTTGTCCAGTAGGCGTCCGCGTATTAGTGAGTCCTAACAGACAATATCAACGATATTCATATATGAGTTTTTATTTAATTTGTCCAGTAGGCGTCCGCGTATTAGTGAGTCCTAACAGACAATATCAACGATATTCATATATGACTTTTTATGTAATTCGTCCCCATCCCAGAGATTCGTAGCAGACAAAATCACTTTACCTCTTCTGTGAATTTTTCTTTAATGTGTCTATATAATTTTTTACTGATGTTTCATAAATGAATTTTTATGCTATGGGTTTTCATTCCATACCCAAAGTTACAACTCAAATAAAAAAAAGACATTAATAATTCATTCACTAAAACTTGTTAAAAATATTATAAAAAATAAAAAGAAAAAAAAATTACATCAAATAAAAAATGACATTATTAATTCATGTTTAGACTTTTAGACTTAGACTAAAAAGTTTTAAAAAAGTTGATCTATAAAAGTAATTTTTAGATTTTTAAATGTTTAATTCATTGAAGTATCATGGCCTTCCATAGATATGTGGGATTCATCTTTCCTAGAGTGGCGTTTAGCGTCTCTATTCTTTACTTTTTTAATAGCCGAGCGGAAGTTGGAAATACATTTTTCAAAAGACTCGAAGCTTGTGCATTCTTATTAAAGAGAAATAGAAAAAAAAATTAGATACGGTTTTAAGTATAGAACTTGATATTTAAAAAATCTTTAATTTTAAATGATACTAACCTTTCAAAGCCGTTGTTAGGTTCGAATACATTTTTATTGGTTCCATCATAATTATACTGGGAAAGTAAATTCGCACTTAGGTTTTCCTTCACCATAAAATGCTCCAATTAAAAATACAGATTTGCCCAAAATGGGCCACAATGACTTGTTTGTGCTTTTAAATAAAGGAACTCCGTCAATTCCTATGTCAATAGTTATTGTTTCACTTTCTGCAAAGTAGTTGGAAATTTTCAACAACTGGTGTGTAAGTCCCAAATGATAATATTCACCAGGATTTACGCTACGAAGAACCGTTTTTTCTCTCTTTATATTAAGAAGAGTCTCAATATTTTGAGGCACATCCATATGTTCCTCTTTTAAAATCTTAAGCAACTCATTACCAAAAGCTTTTCGAACATGATATTTCACAAAAAGTGCTCTCAATTTTTCTCGTATACCTATACGGGTTTCCTTGCTTCTTTCGTCAATATTCATCACTTCAATAACACTTTCGGCACAAATTTGCCTTATATTTATGTTTGGGCTAAGATGGTTTAAACGTTTTAAATATTCAGTCTGTTTTTTTTTAATTGCCCTTTTTAATGTTCTTTGCGATGACATTTTAGCTTACTTTTAATATCCATTTTTATAACCACTCTGCACTGAGAACTTTAATAAACTGAAGAAATATGACACTTAATCTGAAATTGAAGAAAGAAAAAAAAAGCAAAAGAAAAAAAAGAACAGTTATCTTTTTTTTCAATTGTTTATGTGCAGCAGAAAAACTCATCTTTACATCCACTCATAACAGACAATGTTGCCTACTTTCAATATACGTCAATGCGATGACAAACAAATATATAATAATCTGTTATTTTTTTTTTCCTTCAACCATTAACGAATACTTGTAGCAGACAAATTCCAGCAGAGTTCAGCTTGGTATCGAATAATAACAGACAATGTCGATTACTGTCTTTAGCTGTGTCGTTGTCAAGTACATTCATCGACATTTCGATATTTTCATACAAATGTCGCCTTGACACCTAGTTTGTAAGGATGAATCATAGATGAAAATATCAATATGACAAAGTCGCTCAAAAAACGCAACCGGGATGCTTTACTCTTTCCACTATTGCTTAAGGTGTATGCTTATTCTTGCATCTTCGTGCTAAGGTCATACCCTTACTCTTTTTCTGCCTGCCCAAATAAACACATATAAATTATGGTTTTATTAGTTAAAACCAAAACCTATATTACGTTTTTTTTACTGTTATGTTTTTTTTAAAATTAAAAGTCAAAAAATTGTTTTTTTATTATGGTTTTATTTGGTTTTTTTATTAAAGGTGAGTTGATATTATGATTATTTAATTTATAATTTATAATTTAATTATAATTTAATTTGGGTTGGGAAATCAACCAAACCACTCTGCACACTGATGAAGACTAAATTTTATCTACCTGAGCTGAGCTTGGCTGAGCTGAGCTGAGCCTTACGTGTGTCACTAACACATGTAAAGCTTAGCGAACCATTGCGCCAAACGCGTTGTCAGCGCTTCTGGCACACGCTTATGGTTTGGTGTGTTTAGTTATTATTTAGGCAAAAAGAAAAATATGTAATTAATTGCGACAGTGTTATGTGAGCATTTTATATTATTGTTTGAACAAATAAAATTAAAACAATGATTGCGAAATTGCAGCAACCCGATTGCGCAATGTCAGCAATATTCTTATTTGAATAAAAATGAAAAATAACAATAAAACTGAAACGGCGATTGCGAAATTATTCCAAGAATTATGAAATAATGTAAAATAATAAGTTTATTTTATATGGAATAAAATTAAGCAAAAAGAAAGATGATTAATATGCAAAATACCGAATTTAGCATAGTGAACTTTGTGTTCGTTAACTTATACCAGCAACAGCGCAGCAGCGCAATGCCCTTGAATATTTTACTTGTATAAATTAATTAATTTTAAACTTATTAAGTTTTTTTAAAAAACCATCAGAGCGAACTCTGATGTTTTAACTTTATATATTTAATTTTGAACTAAGACTAAATTATAAAATATTCTTATGCTAACTTATTGCCTAGAGCTGCACTGCTGTTCCTCTGCTGCTATCATTGTTGTTGTTGTTGATTGATTCGGCTGCATAAAAGTGCCAAGCCATATGTCAGCATAAAAAGATGATTGCGAAATATTAAAGTGCTGGAACGAAAGTCAGCATATAATGTAGAGCGGTTGTTAGCCCACGATGATTGCAAAAGTTAACATAATTAATTAGGTCGGTTATTGACCAACAGTCAGCGCGTGTGTCGTTAGGGGAGAGGTGTGTACCTTGGTCCGGATTTCACTTTTTTCAATATAATACATTTTGCAAAAGATTATCTTCAGTTATTCTTTTATATCATTTTTCTCATATGTTTGCCGCATTAAATGACGAGTCAATTGTATTTCTACCTCTTACCAATTAATAGAAAAGCTACTTTTTCCATACCAATCTGAAACGGTCCAAGGTACACAATGCAAGTGTACCTTGGTCCTTTGGTAAGTGTACCTTGGACCGTATAAATTAAAAAAAAATAAATTTATAATATGTAAGAAATTAAGACTATTCCTTTAATTGCATGAGTAGAAGTTTTATTTTTTTTATGAAAAGAAAAACAAATAAATAATTTATTTGAAAATTATTCAAAATAAGGTTACAAAAAAGATCGTAGGTTAAATAAAAATGGTCCAATTTTCAATGGACAAGGAATAATAATGAAATTTTTGTTATAAAAGAAAAAATATTAATCTGTTTACATGAAAATTCCATTATTTTATGAAACACTGGTAAGAAATAATGAATAAATGAAATATACCTATAAGTTTTAAGTAAATAATAATGCTTAAAATGGAAAGTATTTAAATCTTCCTTTTTGCTCGGCGCAAAAGACTTGAGACGGACGAATCACTGTCTGTGCTAAAATCCCCATCAGGCTCAATAAGAACCTCATCCCGAATCTGGACCTTTTCTTTAGAAACTCTTTTCGGCATGGTTCTAAGTACTGGAGAAATATTTTCTTCATCTTGTGAAGATGAGGATTCGTAGATCAGCTTCTTTTTATTTTTTTTGGCAGCTGGTTTTTTTTTATTTATTTTCAATCTAGCAGCATCTTCTAGTTCTTCTTTCTCAGGTGTGTCTGTTAAAATTCGCGTTTTCCCTAATTTTCGGCCGCCTTTTCCCCGCTTCCGTGGATTAGCTTTCGGAAATGGCCGTATTTCCTGAGGAGAGACCAAAATGTTAGAAAAGCCTGGAACTCCATTTGATGAAGAAAACGCAGAACTGGATGTTGATGGAATTACTTCGGCAAAATCACCACTTTGATTCATATTTGGCTGTTCATTAAATGGCCGGTCTGTAACATACGATGATAAGAACTCATCATCGCCAAAAACGCTTTCATTGAGGGGCCATATTCCACTTACTTCAAAGCCCTTACATATATTTTGGATGGAAAATGCTTTAGGGTATGCCTTTCCAATGACATGTGCGACTTCATAGATAGTTAATGGCTTGCCAGGGTTAGTCAACATCCATTCATTCACTGCTTGGTTGTAGAATGTCTTATATGGACCGAAAACAGTTCTATCTAAAGGCTGAAGCTTATGAGATGAATGTGGGGGCATTGTCAGCAAAATTACATATTTTTTTTTAGCTTCCAGAATGACATTGACTGAAATATGTGAATCGTGGTTATCCATTATTATGAGAACTTTATCATCTTCCGTGGGCTTCACAAAAGCTATGAAATGCTTTAAAAACACCAAAAATAAAGCTTCATTCGACCAACCACTTGGATTTGCGCCTCCAATCGTTCCTGAAGGAGCTCCTATGATCATATGATCTTTGAAGTGGACCCTCGGAAAAATAAGCATTGGAGGCTCATGGTTTCCCACCGCATTAACAGCTGCAATCATTGTGACATTAAGTCCCCTCTCGCCCGATGTTACACTGCCAATTTGCTTCTGCCCCCTTTGTGCCAAAGTTTTCGGTGGAACGTGGACCGTGGAGTTTCCGGTTTCGTCAATATTATAAATACGGTTAGGTCTAAACTTATAACGATCCAAACATTCTTTGTAGTTTTTGAAAAAGGCCTCAACATTCGTTTTATTAAAGCTAGTGGCTCTAGATAAGCTGGTAGCTTCTGGCGTCCGTAAAGCGATGGTCTGATGGCGACGGAGAAACAATTTGAGCCAATCTTTTCCAGCTTTTTTTTGCATAAACCAGTTTTCAGGAAATTTTTTGCCATTTTTCTCAGCAAACTGGAAAGCTAATTTCTGCAATTCTGCTTTTGGAAGTCCGTAATGCAATTTCGAGGCAGTTAAAACATACTCGACTAAGGCTTCTTCTTCTTCCAACGTAAATACTTGTCGGGTATTTAGTCTACTTTCATACACAAAATCTGTGTTCGCGGAAGCTCCATGTTTTTTTATTTGCCTTATCAAGGTCGTCTTCGAAATGTTGTTAGTTTTTGCTGCGCTGTATACAGTTTTACCGCTTGCCACGTCTTTCACAGCATTCTTTAAGGCTTCACTATCCACCGGTGGTCGTGTGGCTCCCGTTTTACTTCTTGGCATTTTGCTAAAACAGTACAAAATAAGAAACAGTAAGCCAATACTTATCATATATGTGTACCTTGGACCGGTCCATGGTACACTTGTAAGCGTAGGACCGAGGTACACCTTCTGCTTGTTTTACAAAATATAAACAACAATATCATATTTTGAATGTAAACAGAAGTAGAACTCATGCTACATTTAGAAAAACAGTAAACTTACCAAGCTTTATTTGCCGAATTGCAAAATTGTGACGTTGTTCTGCACAAAAACTTTCGATATCGCCTCAAAAAAAAAACTTTTACGCAAAAAAAAAAAATTTCCGTTTTTTCTCACACGTCCGTACAGCTCGACACTCTGAAGCAAACTAAATTCAAGCAACAGAGTGAGTGGAAAATTCCATAGAAGAACATACGCATGTATGTGTTGTAGTTGAGCGGCAATCTACACTCGGACCGAGGTACAATCGGTCCAAGGTACACACCTCTCCCCTAACTTATATAAGTAAATTTTTTGCATTGGCCACATATAAAGAATAAAACTAGATTTGGTACTGTTAGACCGAGCCGTGTAGTTTATTTCAATATTAAAAGCAGACTGAATTCTAAAATACAAATGTATTAAGGCTAGACTTAAATAAAAGACCTTAAATGCTGATCTTGTATTTACTGCAGAATGTTGAAATTGCTGATCTTGCGCCTCGTGTGTGGTGTTGGGTAACTGTTGCACTATTTGTTGAAACCGCTGATCTTGCGCCTCGTGTGTGGAGTTGGGTAACTTTTGCATAAAACGGTAATATAGGTCAACGGCCGCTGTCGCTAGGCGATCGTGTTAACATATATACACTCTGTCCTCTGCTCTCAGGTGGTTGCAAGGCTTCCATGCGCGCCTTCAGTGCACTATCCGCATTTATATAATTGTCCTCTACGTCTTTCTTTCTTTCCTTAAGCGCCTGAATCCCTTTCGTAGCAACGCTTTATATCATTGCCCGATGGATGCGCTCCAACTCTGTCCAATAATCTTTCAATCTTTCCAAACCCAGCTCTATATGCTCAATTGTTGCGTGAGCAAACTTGCCTTTTTCAGCTAATGCTGCAAATCTGGCAATAGCCTCAGCATTCTCTTCATACTGATTTTGCTCAGTCATCTGTGAGAAAAAAAAAAAAATTATAAATTACATTTCTTTAAAAAATTTAGGACTATTCATCCTTTGTAATCTTTTTCTCAATTCTATGCTCAAAATTGTATATAAAAAAAATTTTTTTCTATTCTTTATTTCTTTTGTTTCATACTCATTAAAATTTCTTTCGATTCTATACCTTTCTTCTCTTTGCTTATTAAAATTGAATATTTTTTGGTTTATAGTGCAGACTCATCACCGCATTTTTATGTTTGTTGGTTTTTCTTTTCTCTCGGTCCACCGGCATCTTTCTTTGCGTTAAAAAAAAAAAAAATAGCTACCTAAACCTTTTTCTAATGCAGACGCATACTTTGATGCTAGTTGTGTTCTTTTTTTTTCACTGTTTTTCTTTGTGTTCATGTGCTCAAATAATAACTGCCCAAATCTTTTTTTGTCTTATTATGCGCAATTATCTGCATATTTTGATGCTAAAGTTGCAATTCTTTTCTTTCTGTTTTCTTTCTCTTTGCAAAACATTTTTTCCTCTGTCCTCTGTCCAAAGCATGCTTTACTCTTTCCACTATTGCTTAAGGTGTATGCTTATTCCTGCATCTTCTAGAGAATAAGCTAAAGTCATACCCTTACTCTTTTTCTGCCTGCCAAAATTAACACATATAAGTTAAGAATGTTTATTTACCGAACAAATAAAACACTCCGTTTTTAATTAATTGCTCTTTATTACCGGCTATGCCAGTCTTTTTAGTTTCACAATTAATCTTACTCTAAACTCTAAACCGAAAATACCCAACTTAAAATACCCAAATTGCATTCTATGTTTGTTGACGTCGTTTATGCTGATGATGTTGTTGTTGTCATGATTGTTGCTGCGCTTCAAGCTTGGGTTTGTTGTTGTGGACGTAGTAGTGGCTGTGCCTTGCTAAAGTTGTAGTGGTGCTGTGTTGTAGGTTCTTATTGTTGTTGTTGGTCTGGTTGTTGCATTGATTTCGTTGACCAAATTTATGCTGACAATTCATGTTCCCAGCATGTGTCGTCGCTAGTTGTTTTCACCTAAGTGTAACTTTAGCCGAAACGTGCCTGAAGTCGATTTAAGACGGATGCGCGACTTATAAGTTTACGAACTTATATTATTAAAAAAAAAAACACGATTTATTACTTTTAAACTTTTGTAAAATTAAAACACAACTTCACTTCTTTTCTTCCATGTTACAACTGAACTTTATTGAACATTTTTGTGGGCTTAAATACTTTTCATTCTTAACTAATAGAACAGTTCTTAGAATTAACATAAACAGTTCTTATATGACAAATTCATGGATTGCAACATTACAATGTTGCAATCATATAATCAAAGAAAGTTATATTGTAACCTAATTTTATTGATTGCAACTATGTTGCAATCGTATAATCAAAAAATGCATGAAAGCATTTAAACAATATATGTTGCAATCGTATAAACAAAAAATGTAGGAAGCAATTAAAATAAAGTAACAAATACGCTTAAGTTTTAATTCCTTAGTTAGCGATTGGATTTCTGTAATTTTGGATAGCTGTTGTTGTTGTTGTTGTTGTGGGAGCTATTAAAGTATGTGCTGTATTTGTTGTTATTGTTAAGTCAGCGGTTTGGACCTCCGTGGTTTTGGTGGCGGTTGTGAAGTAGGTATTGATGTTGTTGTTATAGGTGTTGTTGCAGTGTGTGCTGTAACTTCTCCCCCCTTGAAGTAGAGCGACGGCCATAATGAAGTCATTGGGGCGGGAGCGAAAGATTTAAGTGTTGGCAGTTTTGGTCTTTGTTGGATTTCCTTAGGACGGAAATTACGATTAAGAGTATTGTTAGTATAATGATGACTATGGATGCTGAAGTGAGGTGATGTCGCACATTTGTTTCTTTTTTGAAGCTTTGTAGTTTAGTTTCTGTCTCAAAATTATATTCCTTAAGTTTTTGTAAATTGAGTACTTCGAATGTTGTGTTTGTTTTGATGTTGTTAGGATATAGTGGTGGAACATGAATTTCTTCCCAAAATATTTCGTGATCATCTTCGTATGTGATACCATTTATCTCAACGTTGCAGTTCTTGAAGTGGAGTAGCGCTGTGTCTTGTATTTTTATGTCTTTGATGCTGCAGGTTGATTTTATTTGCGTAGTTGGAACGTTAATGAATAGGATAAAGTTCGGTTCTGGTTGCGTGGCTCTTATTCTAGAGCCTAAAGGTTTCTTAGCTTTTACCACGTTTGAATCTGTTTCATTAAGAATACTGTTATTACACAATGCTGATTGTAGTTCAATTATTTCACTGTAAAAGTTCTCTACAGTTTTATTAAATTGTATAGTATTGTGTAAGTCTCTGATCAATGATGTTTCTGAGCGTTTGTCTGCGTAGTGTAAAATGAGATTTGCCTTAATTTCATCCCAGTTTAATGGGGTGCCGTACATATTTAATATCTCATTTGCCTGCCCTTCGATTTTATTCCTAATGGCTCGCAGCAATATTTGTCCATAAGGAGTATTGTCTGTCCCTCTGATATACAAAAGTATTTCCTCAACATTGTTAAGAAATTCGTTTAGTAATTTAGGATTCCCGTCGAACCTCGGTATGTCTTTTATAGCGTCAGGAATCCTTAAAGAATTAAAAATGTCGAAATGAGTTAGTGCGGTGGTATTCAATTGTTCGTTTGGTGTTGTCATGATGTTATCTGAGTCGTCACTATTAAGGGATAGGTTGTCAATTGTGTTTTTGTCTGAACTATTGTTTGTTGTGTTTTCGTGGATAGAGGTTAAGCTTCTAGTGAATCTTCTCAATTGGTAGGGTATTTGAAATTTTTTGTGTTCTTTTTGGTTTTTAGGCATTTAAATAATATATATATTTTTATTTTAGTTTTTATAAATACACTTTCCCAAATAGACCATAAAGTTCTATATTTTAAATAATGTTCAAGCTGAACCGCTGCACCGATAGCCGTCGATACTCCTAATAAGGGATGTGTTCAGTTGCACAAAATGGTACTAGTGTACTTAATTCAATTCCGGCTTAAATCACTGTACCGATAGCCGTCGATACTCCTAGTAAGGATGGAATAAGTCGGATTGAAATTTCTTTTAATTGTTTTTTTTTTTTTTTTTTTAAAGTCGCATACGGTTATAAAAAAATCTAATTTCTGCCCTTTTTTTATAAAATTTTGTCGCTTCTTTCTTAATGTTTATTATATATTCTGCCTGTTTCCTTTTGACAATTGCTTCTTTGCCAAAGGATTATAATTCGGCTTGAGTGTTATAATAATTGTCCATTAAGGACGATTTTATAGAGAATGAGAGAAAAAAAACAAAAAAATTTTTAGAACATACAATATTTTCTTACATGCCCACTGCAACTAAATTAATCTTCATTATTGATCAGGTATAGTGTTGAAACTTTCCAGCGATGAAAATATGTTCAAGTATTCCAACGATGAAATATTTGAAGTGTTCCAGTTGAAGTATTCCAGCGATGAAGGATTAAAATCCACCAGTTTTTCCTGTTCACTGGGACTGCCGACTGCACCACTTATAAGTTTACGAACTTATATTATTAAAAAAAAACACGATTTATTACTTTTAAACTTTTGTAAAATTAAAACACAACTTCACTTCTTTTCTTCCATGTTACAACTGAACTTTATTGAACATTTTTGTGGGCTTAAATACTTTTCATTCTTAACTAATAGAACAGTTCTTAGAATTAACATAAACAGTTTTTATATGACCTATTCATGGATTGCAACATTACAATGTTGCAATCATATAATCAAAGAAAGTTATATTGTAACCTAATTTTATTGATTGCAACTATGTTGCAATCGTATAATCAAAAAATGCATGAAAGCATTTAAACAATATATGTTGCAAAAAAAAAAATTGGTAAAGTTACTGTTTTTTTTTTTTTAATCACTGTTTTATTTGTTCACTCCACTTCTTTGTTGGATTTTTTTTTTTTAAATTTTGTTAAGTCCAGAGATTGGCAGGATCGCCATGTTGTGGGAATTAATAAAATTTAATATATTTTATTAGCTTAGCGGCTAACCACCGCGTTTCTTTATTATTTTCTTCAGCATGACTTAATTTTGTAGATACTTAAAATATATATCTATTTGCCTAGCGATCGAGCAGCCTGAGAGAGTATTCAGCACCGCTCAGTCGCTTGGCAAGCGATGTTGACGGACAAGAGCTTTGACCACTCGAGAGCGACTTATGCGCTGAACGAAAGAGAGTAGTTAAAGAGTGTAGCACGCGCAAAGTTTATGCTGACTTGCATTATCGGAATTGCATTGAAAACATGCACTGTTAAAGAGCGTAACACGCGCGGAGTTTTATCTTAACTTTCAATCGTCAGCGTATTGCGTTTGTCAATGAACTCTTGCCCTGACACCCAACAGTATAAACAAAAAATGTAGGAAGCAATTAAAATAAAGTAACAAATATACGCTTAAGTTTTAATTCCTTAGTTAGCGATTGGATTTCTGTAATTTTGGATAGCTGTTGTTGTTGTTGTTGTTGTTGTTGTTGTGGGAGCTATTAAAGTATGTGCTGTATTTGTTGTTATTGTAAAGTCAGCGGTTTGGACCTCCGTGGTTTTGGTGGCGGTTGTGAAGTAGGTATTGATGTTGTTGTTGTAGGTGTTGTTGCAGTGTGTGCTGTAACTCGCGTGTCTTATTTGGATATTGTTCTTCCGAATTAGATTGTTTGGCGGGTTGAAGTGTTGTTTAGCCAACTTGGTAAAATATAACTCCTGCTTGATGAACGTGATGGAATTTGGGCGAATGAAGGTGTCGTTTAGCCAGAGTGGCATGATAAATGCTAACTTATACATAACGCATTGTTTATATTTGCCACTGCTGCGCTTCAACAACAAACTCAAAACGTGATTCAACATGCTTATTTGCTTATATTTCTTTCCAGGCATGCTGACTGCGACTGCATATGCTAACAACAGCGCAGCAGCGCAATGCCCTTGAATATTTCACTTGTATAAGTTAATCCAGAGGAGTTCAATTGGCACTATGTGCCAGTGTTAGTTAATCCAAAGGAGTTCAATTGGCACTATGTGCCACTGTAAATTAAATCAAAGAGTTTGATTGGCACTATGGGCCAGTGTAATTACTTTATTAAATGCTCTCTTAAGACTGACTTAAACAACCCAAAATAAACTTATAATATCTTACTATACTTGTTGCTTCAGCTGCGCTACTGTTGCTGATATTGTTGTGATCTTGTTGTTGTTCCTTTAGTAGGTGTTGCTATTGTATTGGCTGCATGCTGTTGTTGTTGTTGTTGTACTTTTAGCTGCACTATAGTGACTGCTGCTATTGCTCTAACATTGACCGCACTGCTGTTGATATTGACTTTGTTGTTGTTGTTGTACTGGTTGAATCTGCCGTTGCAGCGCTGTCGTTGTTTTGGCTTGCTGCTGTTCTATTTTGCTGGCTCAGCGTTTGGCTAATGTGGGAATGGAGTGTGCGACAAAATTGACAAATTGTCACGTACTATCTTCATATTACAACTGGAGCGGATACGTGTGTTAACTTATACTCTCCTGGACAAAAGTCCCCAAATGTTTTCAATAATGTTTATGTCCGGTGAGTATGGCGGCCAATCGAGCAACTTAACACTTTGCTCGCTAATCCACTGTTTCACAACCCTGGCAGTATGAATCGGAGCGTTGTCATGCTGGAACGTCCACGCAATAGGACCAAAAAGTTCTGAAAATTTTGGAAAAGCCTTTTGGAGTACTGATTTGTACACATTTGCGTTCATCTTCGATGTGACAAACTGCAGCTCACAAGTTCCATAAAACGATACTGCTCCCCACACCATTACGCCACCTGCACAGGTGTGATGGCGGCTTAAAAAGCATTCCTCCTTTCGTATATCGTGAAAGTAATAGTTGTAGCCATCCGGACCATCGAGATTGAATTTTTTTTCGTCGGAAAAGACCACAGTCTTCCACTCCTTATTCCACATCATATGCTCTCGGGCAAAATGAAGTCGTGAGGCCTTACGTGCATCATTAAGAGGAGGTTTTTTTTTTATTTTTAATCTCTTTAAATGTTTGGCACCTCGAATAATGCGTTTTACAGTTGCAACACTTGCATTAACGGCGCATTTTTCTCTGATTTTACGGGCTGAGAGGTGAGAATTTGAGGCAGTTCGAAGAATTAGTCGCCGCTCTGATGCTGTTGTTGCATATTTTGTTCCTCCTTTCATATTTTTCCCGTAATTTTCTTCATTACGGAGAAAATTGCTTACAACATTTTGACTGCGGCCAATCTTTTCAGCTATTTTTTGATGTTTTAGGCCAGATTCAATATAGCCTTTTATTTGGCCTTTTTCAAAATCGGTCAAAGGCTTTCCGCGACCCATTTTATAAAAAAATTACAATAATTGCTTTAAATTTTAGAATACCAAACAGTTGAGCTCTTTACAATTACGCAGTCGATCAAAAACTAAAGTTAATGTTCTCAAACCTATTCAAGTGAGCTACAAAAAAAACACAAATATGACGAATTACACGATTAAAGAGGAATTCTGATTTGCCTTTGAATATATCCCGTTATTTTTTCTGTATGTCATGAGTAAAGAAATTAAGGTTCAAAACAAGCAATGAACATGAAAATAAATGCAATAGAAATGAAGAGGGACGAACAAATGTAAGCAAGTTTTTTCAAACCTATTCAGTTGAGCGGCACTGTATATGTGCAATTTATTTGCGTTGAAGCGAAAAATATTCTTTCTAGAATCTTTCTGTCCACTTTGATTTTCTTTATAATTTTTTCAAATCGAATTCTGTCCATTTTTCTTTCTCTTTTTTTTACATTTTATTTGACTGAACACATTCTTTCCACTTTCAAAATATCAAAAATTACTTCACTTTTCACTCACCATCAATATTTTATTTATTTTTGTAATTTGTTCCAAAAACTTGCGTGCGTATATACGAAGCGTGTTATCACTACAATAGCTCAAACCTTTTTAATTCAAGCAAGCGTGCGTGTTGCTGTACTCACCGCAGTTGGTCTCTTTTTTTTTTTTTCTTTTTCTATTGTTGCTTCTTTTGTTTGCTATTATAATTATTTTTTTTAACCTTTTCTGTCCTCCTTTCCTTTCCTTTCCATAGGGCTGTCGTATAAATTAAAGGAAATAAAAACACACTTAATTTTTTTTCTTTCGGGAAAAAAGCCCAAGCTCAAAAAAAACCCGACGTTTATTTTTCTTTCTCTCTTGGAAGCCTTTCTACGACTGAACTCTAAAATGACTTACTGTCGCTTACCAAGTCTTCAACGACAGACAATCGCAATGAGACAAAACTGCATTAAAACTCATTTATGCTTCAATCCAAGCTACAATAAATGAGTTTTATACACAATACTTAGTTTTTGATTTAACTCCTACTGCAAAATCAGACTCTCCTATTTTAAATAGAAATGTAACTGAAGGTCCATTTTTTCCGTATTCTGTCACTTTGTTTGCTTCACCCTGAATGGTTTGTTATCGGTGAATGGTTTGTTATCGGAACATATTCTATTTTGAAGGTAAGTTTTCCAAAAATTGTTTCCTGTTTCGTAGCTATGTCCGTCAACTCTTAATGTTCCTCCTTGAGTGCAGCTCCCACTCTTGTCTATCGATCCAAAGGTAGTGTGACCTCCAGTCACGATTTCTCCTGGCTTAATCTTTAACAGTAGTCGCTTTTCATCTTGTCCAAAAGAGATTTCATTTTCTTGATAAGCTCGTAAATATTTCTGCTTTAATATCATTGATGTTTAATATCTAAGCTTTAATATCTAAATGATCTATTAGATTGGATTGCAGTGTTGCAAGCATGTTTTTTAACACGGATGGTGGTAAGCATATATATTGTGTTCCTTTTATCGGTTTATATTGATTTATATTAATTTCTAAATGTGATATTTCTATTAATGTCCAACCACTTTCACGTTCTTGAAATTCATTCATTTTGTTCAATACATCACAATGATTCGAATATTGTTCATAAATCTCATTTGGTGTTGTAGTTGAAGTAATTATAGTCATTTTGGTTTGATGTGATTTTAATTCGATCTCACACGATATTTCTTCAGTTGGTATTAAAGGGTCAAGCAAATCGGCAGGATGTTGTAGCGATTGAGTCTAGGCCTCGGCGTGCGCCCGCTTGCTTTTCTATTCGGTCGCCCTGGTTTTTATATTATGTTTTAAGAGGCGCTCCTGGTCACAGTGCCAGACGAAAAAAACCAGGGCGGCCGACCCGCGTACGCGCACAACCGCACCTGTGGGTGCTAACGTCCAGGGCCCGCACGAGATTGCGTGCCACTTTGCTGCCAGTTCGGGAAGTGGGGGGGGGGGGGGGGTTCTTTTCTGGGCCGGTAGCACACCTTTGCCGCACACAAAAAAATCTCGTGCGGATTATTGTTTTGGTGAGCTCGCCCTGTGAACTCAAGTATCAAGTAAGCAGAAAGAAAACAAAAGATCGGAATTTTAATTTTTGAGTGAGAGGAGGGGCTCTGTTCCTCCACTCAAAACCAACCGCGACGCTCATGGAAAAATATTTTGTCTGCTCATGTGAGAAATATTCACACATTTTTACAGGGTGACATATATATTACTTTTTACAAACAACTCAATACCGCATACCTAAATGCGAAAGAGACAGTCTAAAACTGCATATTTTTACAGAGTGACAAATATTCACCCTAAAAGTATGCATCCTTTTCTATGACGTTCAGCTATAGAAATATTCAAATCTTTAAAAAAAATTTTGCTCTTATGCTTAGACTTATTAACAACTTTGAAAGAAATTTGAGGAACTTTTGCCTTTAGGTTTTCAATAAGACTAGCCATGTCAACATTAAATAACTCGCTTCGAGCCAGGTCTTGGTACTTAATTATTTTCTATCGCTGCTGCCATTTTGTCACTTTCTCGGTGTGCGTGGTTAAGATTTAACAAATTTTTCGCAGTCGCAACTGCACCCGGCGAGGATGGAATAAAGTTGAAACTTGCTGCTGCAAATGTTCCCTGTGCAGGTGGT
Organism: Pherbina coryleti; assembly: GCA_943735915.1. Lineage (NCBI taxonomy): Eukaryota > Metazoa > Arthropoda > Insecta > Diptera > Sciomyzidae > Pherbina > Pherbina coryleti. The sequence goes on along the minus strand of OX030948.1, from coordinate 184,919,329 downwards.
GGATAGTAGAACTACGGCAACTTCACAGCTTCCGAACCAGTTTCCATTGGTTGTCTGGAGGCTTTTTTTTCCAGCGAGTTATTTGTAGTACAGTTGCGACGCATCGGGAAGTGCGTTAAATCTTAATTTTTTAGTTGCTTTCACGAATGAACCAGCTTACATTTGAATGCTTAAATTATGTCAAAAATATTCGTAATGCTTTTTTTTTTTTGTGTTTTTTTTTTGACCCCGTCATGTGGCTAATGAGACCACTCCCAATCCATCTGGGCCCGAAGGTGACGCATAAAAAGGAAAATAAAGAAAGATTAAAAGATTAATGAAAGGGTCGCAGAAGCTACGATAGAGAAAAGCAAAATGAACCTAATTTTGAGGTTCAGTTCGGGGACGCTGCCAAATCAGCTCGAACTTCGCTTCGAATGGGGTGCGCGAATAAATACCCCTATCGGCAAGATCAATAGGGGAGCTCGCAGACAGGATAGTCATCAAATTTCGCACTGCCACATCAAAAGCATCGCTGTTGTCCACCACTTGATGTTCTTTGTTGGCGGAGCGATCTGGAAGGTCGATGCTGGCGAGTATGGTGTAGATGGTATTGGCGACATCAGAACCGGACATACGCGCTAAATAACGCGTAGGATAACGCGACTTGCGAGAGAAGGGATCATGTAGGAGGCGCAACTGCATGTAACTAACGCGCACATTATCTCGATTTGCCTTGATGTGGAAGGCGACAGTCAGAAGGGACTTAACCCAACGGCGCAGTTCTTGAATCTCGCACCATTCTGACGTTTCGAGCAGGTCATGATCATCGGTCCAATTGATGTAATACGGTTCGTTGGATTCGACCATATTGAACACCAGGCTGCTATCAGGGGATATCAAGGAAGGAATAGACACGTCTAATCATGACTCCACGTCTGGTGACGGAAGAGAGGCGTAAGATGTTGATAGCGAATAAACAGTAGACGCGGTATTAAGAGTAGAGTCAGCGGACACTACTACGGCTTTAACTAGGTTATCACTAAACACTGCAGTGATTGTGGGGGGCGAGGTTGAGATCGGGGTAGATGCTGCCGTCAGGGCTTGGCAAAAGTCGTCATGGAACATTTAAAATGATCTTTAAAATGATTTGATCTTTTCCTTGTAACGATAAATTTAAATCGGTTAAGTGTTTGGTTATATCAACCATGAAAGATAAATTTTGCAACCATTTTAAATCGGAGAAGAAGCTTACATCTTGATTTTTAGTTTTTAAAAATTGGCATACTTCTATCAAATCCATACCATAATTTGTTTATGGTCCTTCGAGCCGGATTCGTTGGTCAACTTATTGCAGAATACGCTCGTTGATACTGCGTCTCGTACCACGACTGATTTTAGTGTTGACCTGATGGCAGTGCCTTGTTGGTCTGAGGATAACGAAGCTCCTATCTGATTGTATATTTCTGAGTATGGTGCATCAGAAATCTGTTGGGCGTCAGCAATATGAGAAACTGACACACATCGATAAGGCACAGATGTTGCCCACCCTGTTATAGATGAGTCCGTGGGGGTGGCCGGACTAGAAGTGGTTGCGCCGGCAGTAGGGGTGCCAGACGTGCTCGCTGATGCCTCTGGTTCTTGCTTCTGGTGTCGGGGTCGACATGCTGACTACGTTTGGCATTTGTATAGTCGCACCCGGCAGTTCTTGAATACGCTTCAGTCAGGATTCGTCAGGAATCCCTCGGCTTGTGTATATATCAGCTCCCCATTGTAGTACGCGTTCTGCCGAGGTAGTGGTAGTTTTGATATCAGAGATGGGCAGGGTGTTGTTGGCAAATAGTACCTGGCTGTAGGTGTTGTTTGTGACGTGGCGTCGCTTTTTGGAGCGCTGCTGTCTGAATACGTATAAACAGATCGCACCGAATACGACGAGCACAGCACAGAGAAGCTGTTGTATATTTGCTTGCTCGACCCATTTGTTGAAGCGATATCCCTGCCACAGCGCTTAGGGGAGCGGTATTGGAGCCGACTATGGTTAGAGGGGTTTTTAACCATGTTCACAGTATCTCCGCGGTCTGTGATTCCTCGATGAGAGTACTCGATGGATGAGCTGCCACTCGAGTATCCGAGACAGACCATGGGGGTGCACGGAAGATGGGATCTCCACTTCGATTGGTTTATCGTCCTGGATCTCAAGACGGGAGTAATGTATCTAAATTTACTCGGGTACCTGTCTCATGGCGTATTCAAGCGATCTACCTTGGTCGGGGTACTATTGGATTGAAACTATAGTGGATTTGAGCCGGTATAATACCATCGGGACCCGAAGATTTATGGGGTTGGAACGAGTAAATTTCCCAGCTTATCTTCTCTTTGCTGGTCAGCTGCTCAATCTGTTGAGGTGTAAGGTCAGAGAGAGATGTTTGAAAGCTGGTGTTGTCAGTGTACACACTACCAGGAAAATGTACGTCCATAAGTGTATCTAAGTTTTCGACGTATGAGTCTGTCCTTTTGGTGAAGGAAAGAAAGCTTGGTGCTGTTAGGGACTTTGATAATATTTTCTTTAGCCTTGAGGCCTCGGAACAGTAGTAAGACCAAGAGGCTCTATTTGCTTTCCTGTCTGCAGTTTTGCAACTACCCAGTTTAGATTTATAAGTTTTTCATGAGTCCTCACTATTGCTACGTCTTGCGCAGTTGAAGTCTCTGCGACAGTTCTTTCTGAGGATTTCGGGATTTTTTTATATGACTTTTCTGGATACGCTTTTTTAAGGGTGCCCGAGCATTTTTTAATGAAATCACTAAGCTAAAGATTTCTTACTTGTTGAGGCAAGAATTGATTAATTTCTTTCCATCCGAATTCTATATACCTTTGTTCTGAGAACGAGTGTTCTTTTAAGATCTATCATGATAAAATTTCATCCGAGAAGATTTCAGATGCTAGGGTGACATCCTAACATTCCTATTGGTTTTGTAATTATAAAAGTTGGATCATTGCCCTTATTTAATATATTTTGTTATATTATTGAAAACTTAGTATTGTTTTTTGCGATCTTTTATTTATAATACGTCTTGACAATTATATAATAATGTACAGACTCCTCTTCATTTTAAAATATTCAATGTATATATATGTATATATCTATCTATTTGTATAGCTTGACAGCAGAGTGAGCAGAGTGAGTAAAAATTCAGCCCTTCTTGAACGCTTGACAAGTGGTGTTGATGGACAAGAGTTTTAACCACACGAGAGAAGCTTACACGCTGAAGTAAGAGCTTAACACGCGCAGAGATTTATGTTGACTTTCAATGGCGTAAAGAGTGCAATACGCGCAGGGATTTAAGCTGACTTTTCATGTGCATCATCAGCGCATTGAAAGTATAAATAGACTCTTGTCCGTGACACCCAACAACATTTAAATTAGTACTAAGAGGTAGTTAAAGAGTGACTCAACTCGATCGTTGTTGTTTGTGCTGCCCCATTGCGAATGGTGTGCGTTTGTATCTCCACTCAAAATAAAGTGGGCGGCAGAACTAGTGCCTCTCACCAATTCCCTAAATGATTGTGTGGGTACATCTTCATCATATGCGAAGTAATAGGAGGCCACCCTGAGTTTCTTGTGACCCAACTCCAGGCTGACCACAGTGAGGTATCCATGACTCAACTGAGAGAGAATAAAGCAGTTGAAGTTGGGAGGGAGCTAAGACGGAGGTAAAGACGGGTCAGTTTTACAAAAACCCACTAAGTCCTGTCTACGTCCGTCTTTATCTAACTACACTCGAAGTGAGAGCAAAAATAACTTACTCTCACTGAGTATTAGTTAACTTGAGATAAGAATAAAATCATTCTTATTTCAAGTCTAGCTACTGTTATTTTTACTATTCAAAATCTAATCTGTTCTTATATATAACAATATAATAAAATATGTACCATAAATAAAAAATATGTAATAACATAAAAAATACCAAAAATAATCATAAGTAATAAACAAACAAATTTTATAATAAATAACTATAAGATAAAAGTAAATAGCTATTAAAAATAAAGAAAGAAAAAATTTAGGAGAAATAATAAATAATAAATAACTATAAATAATAAATAACTATAAATAATAAATAACTATAAATAATAAACAATATATAATATATAATAATAATGAAAAGAAAATAAAAAAATAAACAGATAATTTACTATCTGAAATAATAAAATATTTTTAATAAATATTAATATAAACCTAGCGCATCTAAAAAAGAGGACACGGTGGGTTTAATGTGAAATATTGGGGTAGGATTTTCTCATTTTTAAGTGGGAGCTTAATAATAAGAATATAAGAAGTTGAAAAAGTTATAAAAAGATATTCAGCTCGATGAAAAAAGTGGCCTAATGCCTGAATAAAGCCGTATGGGCGCGTGGTTTTCCTTTAAGACATCTTTTCGCTTACCACTAAGAAGGATCATCAGAAGGATTTTTTAAAATTAAAAATATCCTATCAACCCCCTGTTAACTAAATGTTACACATTCGAAAAAATCGAAGGCTATTCAAAACAACTTTGTGAAAAGATTACATTCACGCATAATAAAAAACATTAAGCATGTCGCTCACATTCATACAAACAATTGAAAAAAATACGAAAAAAATATATTATAAATTAAATAAATAAGTGAAATAAATAAATACCTTGAAAATACTTCTTCAGCTTGCACGGATTTTTGCACGGAAAAAAAATATATTATAAATGAAATAAATAAATACATTGAAAATACTTATTCAGCTTGCACGGTGTAGTGTTAGAATGCATTTGTTATTTCTCAAGTTAATATCCTAAGAAGGATCATCAGAAGGATTTTTTAAAATTAAAAATATCCTATCAACCCCCTGTTAACTAAATGTTACACATTCGAAAAAATCGAAGGCTATTCAAAACAACTTTGTGAAAAGATTACATTCACGCATAATAAAAAACATTAAGCATGTCGCTCACATTCATACAAACAATTGAAAAAAATACGAAAAAAATATATTATAAATTAAATAAATAAGTGAAATAAATAAATACCTTGAAAATACTTCTTCAGCTTGCACGGATTTTTGCACGGAAAAAAAATATATTATAAATGAAATAAATAAATACATTGAAAATACTTATTCAGCTTGCACGGTGTAGTGTTAGAATGCATTTGTTATTTCTCAAGTTTTTGTTGCATTGTGTGCATCTAAAACAATTCATATGCCAACTGGCGGTTTCAATAATAATGAAATAAACTTTTCCTATGTCTTATGATTTTTTCTTTACAACCTATGCATCTTTTCGAAAATAGAGGATCCTATGTCCCTTGATATTTCATAACTGTTCCATAGCCTATTTGGTCCATTATGAAGAAAAAATATTTTATTAAATTTTTAAACATCACTTTTGAATTTAATATCATTTGTACTTTTGTGAACATAATTTTTAAAATATTTATCAATCTTAAAGTGATAGTGGATCCGTTGATTATGTTGTAGTTTGAGAGTCCACTGTTTGTTATATTGATGTTCTCCGACTTGCTGTTTGGTTGTCCCATTATTTTTGGTTTTTTCATTGTTTGAATTTTTCCTTTAATTCATAAATCTCGTGGACGATATTCGTAGCCTGTGTCCAAGTGAGATTATCTTTTTCCCTTTTTTGAAATTTCTATTAGATGTGCTAGTCTTATTTTTTGTTTAACCAATTTTCCTCCTCTTTTTGATTTCTTTATTGTGGTGTTGATGTCTGGGATTTTTGTTAGGATTGTGTTTTTATTTTCTTCCTTTCGTCGGTTGTATTCTTCAATGGTCAACCTTTTCGGTCCTTGGTTGTTGATAGGCGTAGGTATATACACCGGCGTGTTATGGTCTGAGGGCCCGCTGTTGCTTGGCGTATACTCCTTCTGCATGTTCCGTGAAAAATGATTAATTGTCGGCAGTTGGTATTAAAGGGTCAAGCAAATCGGCAGGATGTTGTAGCGATTGAGTCTAGACCTCGGCGTGCGCCCGCTTGCTTTTCTATTCGGTCGCCCTGGTTTTTATATTATGTTTTAAGAGCGCCCTTTGAGGCGCTCCTGGTCACAGTGCCAGACGAAAAAAACCAGGGCGGCCGACCCGCGTACACGCACAACCGCACCTGTGGGTGCTAACGTCCAGGGCCCGCACGAGCTTGCGTGCCACTTTGCTGCCAGTTCGGGAAGTGGGGGGGGGGTTCTTTTCTGGGCCGGTAGCACACCTTTGCCGCACACAAAAAAAATCTCGTGCGGATTATTGTTTTGGTGAGCTCGCCCTGTGAACTCAAGTATCAAGTAAGCAGAAAGAAAACAAAAGATCGGAATTTTAATTTTTGAGTGAGAGGAGGGGCTCTGTTCCTCCACCAAAACCAACCGCGACGCTTATGGACCTGCTATTATGGCTCATGCCCCACGTTTCCCACCCACCGTGAGGATCCGGGGCGAATAGTTTGGGATCCTCCCTTGCCAAATCTAACTTCCATCCCTATACCATAAAAATGAAAACTATTTCATTTTAACTTTTTTTTTTTTCTTCTTCGTCACTATGCGACCACCTCCGCTTACGGCTCAAATCCCAAAAAAACTCGATGGCCAGTCGCTGCCTCCTTCGCCCACGTTGATCCGCCATCTTCGTTCAATTTTTCGGCAATTCGCCATCTTTTGTCACCTCAAGGGTGCCAATCGAACGTCATGCGGGTATGTTCACGTTCATAGGTCGTACGTTAAGGACCTATCCACACTTAACGCATGGTGTAAATAACCATGAAAAGGGTATTCACGAGGCGTTTGTGCCATTACAATGTTCGGCAGAATTTTTTGATCAATTTTTCAGCAAGTTGGTAGGATCATTGAATTCGGCAGGATCGTTGAATTTGGCAGGATCATTGAATTCGGCAGGATCGTTGAATTTGGCAGGATCGCCATGTTATGATATGTGCCATGTTATGACACACAGGATCGCCATGCTATGATATGTTATGAAAAAATTATTAACGCCTAATGCGTAGTCTTTGAGATTGCTTGCCGGCAGAGTTTGCCGTTGGCTAGCGCTACTACCCTTGCTGGTTCTGTCGAAAGACAAAAGCAAGGTTGCTGCTTCCACAAAAGCGAAAGCAGAGTAAAAAAAACAAGGAGATTTTGAAGCTCAAAAGCTGTTCCAAGATCTGAATTTTATTAGGCGTGCACTGCCTTCTATAAGGCAGAGCACGATCATTTTGAGTTTTTTACAAAATTGAGTTATTTAAAAATATTGAGTATTATTCTAAAATATTGAGTCTTAAGTTCTAATTGGTTGACAATATTTGTAACCCGAAAAATATGTGGTAAGTAAAAAGAAACTTAAAGCTATTAATGTATGGGTCACTTTTCAGCAGCAGCAAATGTAACTAGAAATGCTTACATTGCGCTTCGCTATGACTCAAGTTTAGAATCATGTACACAAGCTGAACTTTTGTGTAAGCGAGCGTGCTATGCTGTGACTCAATCTTGTAATATAAATAAAATGTAGTTTATAACTTAAATACCCTATGCTATGCATTGTATGCGCGATGAGGTACACTACACTTTTGTCTCAATATCCAATGTTGAAATTTACATTGTTTGAAGATCACAAAAATATTTGTGCCAACTTAATATATTTTCGTAACAATTTTCGTGATAAATGTGAACAATCATTTCCTTTATTTTATTTCCAAATGAATGTTTGATTTTACTTCGAATCTTCTGTACTTTCCTTTATTAGAAGTGGCGCTAAGAAGGGAAGTTGGCTACTTTAATTGTTTTATTAATGATCATTTTGACGCTGTCTGAATCTAATTGATAGTATATGGTTAATTGTAAACTACAAGAGTACCGTCAACATAAGAAAACCGTTGGTATTTGTGGTGTATACTATTTACCAACATCGACAAATCGTTTGTATTGAGAACAGCATCTGCGGGTAACATAGCTTCGATGAATAACTCCATGTTTGTCCACCATCGTTCTTGGTCCACAGTATTCTCCCAACAGTTGGATGACTTGGATGAGTCCCAACCGAGAATGTGTCTTTTGATAGGTATAGACTCGCAAGGAGTGCCCGTTATATTAGACCACCCACGACGACAAGGCCCTCAGCCGCTGGTGTGCACATCGCACAAATCGCCCATCGTAGTCGGCAACCACGGATAACGCGAGTAATATAACAGTCAGCTTGGCAACAAACATTATCAAATTAATAAATTTTAAGGATTTTACACGTATCCTAATTCATCAATCAAAGAAGGTCCTATGTTTATCATACGACTGATTACTATAACCTAGGCTTACCAGGTATACTTTACTCGTAGTGTGTTGAAAACATTACGCATTTCGTGTACTGTCATTGGCTCTAATCGAAACCTTGACATCGCTAACATTAAAGACTAACGTTTGATACGTATGTCCTTTCTTAAATAAAACGAATACCCCATATATTATTAGACTTTCCGGAGGTATACTCTGCTGGGGCATTTTAGATTTATCAAAAACTAATTTAATGCCATCAAAGAAAGTTTTCTTATTAGTAGTAACTAATTTTAACAGGTTATTACTTACATCAACTATATCCTGTACGTGCAAATTAATACGCCACATAAATCTAAATCTACCATCTATAGATACTGTAGGCAGATACTGTTTATGTTGTAACAAACAAAATCACCCACTAACTTGGCTATGATGAAAATGAGCCAAGCCCCACGGTCTCGACGCGGTTTCTGCACACCTAGCTATGCTTCGGTCGTAGCTCAGGGAAAATGGGAGTGGGGTTGCGTTGGACAGTGGGATGGTGTGGGGGTTACAGACAATAAAAAAAACAGGTGCAGAAGGTTATGAGACTAATCTACCCAGACAAACGCAAAAACAAAAGAAAAAGGAATTCGTTAGGACATGGACTGGGGATGGTGATTCGAATTGTGGGAGGGGAGGAGGTGTTGATTTCCCCACCCGGTCTTCACCCACCCAACCTTCTCCAATTTAAATATTTTATTTTGGAGCCCTCATCAAACCCAATGCCTAATGTTATTCGCCCCGCCGCATTACCTTTGATGATGAAGAAATAAAAGGGTTTTTTTTTTCTCTATTTTGTGGGTCTTGGATTCCACCAAACAAGTCAACACTCACCGCTGCGGCAATCAACCTCTAAGTCCGCACTTTTAAGGCTGCTCTGCTGCCGCATCGTTTTTCGTTCACTTTTCTATCTTTTTCATCTGACAGGCGAACAGGGCTGGCACGGGTATGCATAAAGGTGTTATCACACTGCATAATAAGGCGTTCACACGTGAATACACGTAGTTATGCGTAGTCATTTCCTCATTATGCCTGTGTTAGAAGCTTAACCGTTCGTTAAGTCGTCGTCAAGATGGTGTTTGGTGCACAACTTCGGACAAGATCCGATAGGCATAAATTTAGAACGTCCATTATTATTGGCTAATGCCGGCTCAAGCACGTGCTGGCCATTTTGGAATTTCTGTGCATGTCGAACCCGTCCAGGGAGGAAATTGAGATTTTTCAGCTGCGTGTGTCCACCGGTAGATGGCGCTCGTCAAACAAAAATATAAATATGTATGATAAAAATTATATGAAGTGACGTCGTGAAAATGGCCGTTGTGTCGTGTCGGTTCCCTGTCCAAGTTTGAATTCAAATTGGAATTCACATTTGAGCACGGAACCAAAACTTCACTTCCGATGATCTGTCACGAAGACAACAACAACATATCCGGTCGGACAAGAAACAAACGTTGGCCGCCATACTCGACTTTTGAATTTGAATTCAACCTCGCCGTCGAACATGGAGGTCACCATCGATCGCCATTTTGAACTGTCACAAGGCAAAAAAAAAAAAAAAAGTTTTCGTGTCATGTCAAGGGAGGTGTTCAGAAGACTCAAAAGCTGTCAAACTTCGAAAATCGAGCTGTCAAAGAATTGGAAAGTGGCTTGGGAGGTGTTCAGAAGTTTGGACACAAGCCGTCCCTCACAATGTATATATTGTTGTGTGGTGCTTATAACTTCGTGCGCTATGGTATTTCGCACATATTGAACAAAAACATCACTAAGTGGTGTTTTTGGAGATAGCACAGAAAAGTCAAGCGTATTTATACGGATTGACATGCCTAAGTTGCGTTGGCGTATGAATGACAATCGCGAAACATAACAACCAATGTCGCATGCATTCCATGCAGTAGGATTATATGAATAACTTAGTTTATTTAAGTCATTAGATCGGCTATATGGAGCCGTAAGCGTTAAACTGAACGTTGCAACCCCCAGTTGATGTAAAAAACTATTGTATTTAATAATACAATCAGACATTATGTTTGGCAATTCTGTTAGATCATCAATGTATAATACAAGTGATTTCTTTTTCCTATCATCAGTTACTGTGAAGATACGATATGCGTATACGAGTGATAATAGTAGAGTCACAAGTTTAACGCTATATGCATAATAAAAAATAATAACGTCATCTGGATGGTCAAGCAGCTGCAAATCCCATCCCTTTGTGACGTATATGTTATATTGTATAGTTATAGTACTTACTAGATTACTAATTAATTCGTCATTATTAAGATGTGTGATTTCTATAGTATTATTATAGTTGAAAGGAACACTAAATAAAACTGCACAGTTTAATAAACATAGACATGAATTACAATCTTTAATAAATGAACCTACCATTTCAACATATGGTATCATACTGTGACCATTTAAATAATACAATATACTAACTTTTGTATCATGTATATTACAACATAACGGATGTCCATTTCGTAATGAATTCAACGTTAAGCATAGTAACATATTCAATGGATTATAGTTTAAGAACTTTGATCCCAATTCATCGCTATACCTGTTGATACGAATAGGTATGACCATACGTGTTACATTGTCAAAAGACAGATTATACAAATGGTTAAAATATTCCTTGAAGTGTTCCTTCTTTAAAGTTATCACTATATTTCGTTAATATAGGGCACAAAATTCAGTATACCGTTTAGGGTATAATGAATATTTAGACCCATTCGTAAATTGTACTGCTAAATGATTTTTAGTTAACTCAGCAGCAGAAATCTCATCGCAAGCTATTTTAGCAGACAGTGAGATGGAAAAGTTCAACAAACTATTCAGTGTGATATTAAACGGATTAATGACCAAATTAGCACTGTCAATATATTCAGTCAAGCCCACAAGACTATCTCCTTCCGAGAAATCGACTTATGTCCGGATATCAGATACAAATACCCCTATGTGCGTTGGTTAGCTTGAATAGCTGCAGAGTGGGGAATGGCGTAACTGACGGTTCCGCCACAACTCCTTTTATCTTGTGGCAGTATGTGGTCTTTGTGGAAATTAGAAAAAATAAGAAAGAAAGAAAGAGTTCGAAAGAAAGTTATTTTGAATACCTAAATACAAAAATTCGCCACTTGGAATGGCTCGAACATCAATATTTTGTCTACTTGTATTCAGAAGAGTTTTTGAAGACAGCGGCATATCGCTTATACCTATTCTACTCAACGCTTACAGCATATCATCAACTGCATTTCGTGAGATATTATTCCTAATTGTCCAAGACTTAATTTCCTCACTTTTTTTCTAAAGCTCTAACTACAAATGAACTGCTACCTAGGGAAGCGGCTCCTTCAGGCTCAACACCAGCTTGACACTCACTATCACCAGGCCTCTCAAGAGCAGCTTCACTATTATCAGACCTATCAAAAACTATTGCAGGATCAATTCCGGCACTAGCATTTCCACTGACCACAATATTGGTAACACGAACACTTTGAGCAACATCCACCACACATTCCTCTGCTTGGGCAGATTCTAGAAGATTTCTATATTTTGCGACATTGGATTCATATATCCGTTTTTCCAAGCAATTGCTCAAGTAATTTTCTAAATTTCTTTTTTTTTTCATTATTTTTATTTATTTTTCACTCCAATATCACTTATCTTTTACAAAAAATCACTTTTCTTTTACAAAAATTCTTCCAGCGTCAAGATTTTTTTGTTAAATTTTCTTGCTGCTATAAAGGAGTCGGTACTTACAAAAATATTTCCGAATGATTTTGTAAAATTTACCTCTCTTTCATTATATAATATTGCAAAACATATACACTTAATATCCTTTTCCAAATATATGTCCGTATAAAAAGAACTTATTTTCAAATTATGAGGTACATGTACCAAATAAAACCCACCTTAATTCCCCCTCCTTCCCCCTGTCCCCCAGCCGAGTCCCCCAGCCCAGTCCCCCGCTCCATCCTCCCTTTCCTCGTCCCACGACAACATGTTCACTTTTAGATCTAAGATTCATAAGGATTCATACACAAGAAATTAAAAAAATTGTGTTAAGTTACTTTGATGATAAACGTTATATTTTTGAAAATGGTGTTAATACCCTTGCATGGGGACATTATAGATTATTAAGTAAAAAAATGTAACTAAAGGCTGAAAAATAAATAGCAAAAAAATAAAAAACAACAAAACAATTTTATTCTTTGCAATAATTTTTTATTAATTAAAATGTTATATCTTCACAATAAATTTTTATTCTTCTGAAATTTACTTCACAAAAGAATATTGTAGTGTTTGATATTGTACACTCTCCTTCTATCGTCACTACTTCTACTCTTACCACTAAATGTTTTCTATTTTTATCTATAAATATTATATTGGAACCAGCAATTGTTTGTCGAGGGATATTTTCAGGATCATCGATTGTCTGGACGTTCTCCTCACACAAGTCTTGAATTTTATTTTGGATGATCGGCGTGAATAGTTGTTCAAATTGTGGATGATCCCAAATGTATTTGAAGTGATCATAATTTTCCAGAGAGTGGGTTGTTGTTGATAAGTATAATGTTGGTTCCGGGCTAACTATAACATAGTTATCGGGATCGGTAGCGAATAACTCTGCCTCTTCTCTTTCAATGTTATTCATTTTAATTGTGTTACTGCAAAATGCAAATAATAAATTGTGTTCTTTTAAGAAATTGGCAATCTTTATATAGCAAAAAAGTCTTATTGAAAACTTTATAGTTTATGCAACTGCTTATCAAAAAAAAAAACCGCAAACGTATTTGAAATTGCTTCAATTTTTATAGTTCATGCAACTGCTTATCTTGAAAACTGACAACTGCTTATCAAAAGCCTCAATTTTTATAGTTCATGCAACTGCTTATCTTGACAACTGACAACTGCTTATCAAAAGCCTCAATTGCAATTTATTATTTTCAACAAACAATTTTTATAGTTTATGCAACTGCTTATCAAAAAAAAAAAAAAAAAAAAAACCAAAAGAAGCATTGAAAAACAAAAACTGTTTTATATTTTGTGCAACTGTTTATAAAAACTATTTGTTATTTTACATACTATGTAATATTGTTTTTTTGAAATAAAAATTGTAAGCATAATTGACCACAAATAACTGTGTTGCATTTTTGTTTTTGTTCATAGTTGTAATATACTGGTGTCTTTAAGTAATTTATGAGTTCTATTGGGGGTTGCAAGTTTCCAAAGCTATCAAAATATTCTTTATAATTTTTATTTCTATAGTAAGCTGCCCAATGAGTACCAGGTCCGTTAACATCGTCTAAATTAAGTATACCACATTCTTGAGGATACGGTTTTGTTGGTAAAGAATCTCTCATAAAAATTCCTCTAAAATATTTAAGACATTTACAATATTTTATTAAATCGGCATCCGTTAATGGCGTTTTGGTAGCTTTCTTAAGAGTTTCTTGAATGTGGACGTAAAAACTATTCATAACCTTGTTTGTATGGTTTGAGATATAATCCTGTACCCATAGCTATTGATTCCATATATCTACTGTGACGAGTAGCTTCAGCTAATTGTTCTTTTTAATTTTTTATATCTTCCTCCAGAAGCTACATCACCAAGAGCACCTAGTGCTGTTAAAATTGGTATAAGTGGTAAGACTCTACCTATTTTTGAAACTGGGATTACTCGCGGTATGTTGACTTGAGATTTTTTGCGTTTAAAACTTGACTATACAGCTTAATGGGCTATTTTATATGCATCATTGAATGAATTGGCATTATCAAACAATCGTCTATTTGAGGCTCAGTCATCGAATCCACTAAATCGCGAACAGCACTACTGGACATTGCTACTTCGTCACGTATAAAAGACATTTTTAATTTTTCATAATGTCGACAACCATATTTATATTCAGTTTCATCGTTGTAAATATAAATATAAAACTAACCGCAAACTGAAATTTTTTTTTGTTTTTTTTTTCATTAATGTAATTGAGCCTAAGCCTAAAAATCCGAGGGGAGGTCTTCTGGTACAGGACCAAACTGATGACCGTTCGTCTTTTCCCAAACTGGATTAAAAACTTGTTCAGGGAAACCTCCGATAACCATGGTCTCTGCATTAAAATGACCGACAAACAAATGGAAGTTGACTTGTGCATCGGCACAAAAGTATCTCATTGGGAAGATTACTGCTACTGACTTATACCGTTTATAAGTAGATAAGTGTTTCCACAACATGAAACTCTTACAACCGCCATCGATGGTTTCCATAGCGGCGTCGGCTGCAGCACCCAGGTTGTATACGGTTTTAGTCCTACCTTAACCATTTATCACATTAGTTCCAAAGGGGGTATTTGGAAAATCTTTAGCTGGAATTTCAGCATCGGTGAATATAATGGTGGGTTTGTTTGTCTCTGTGGCGTGAACATAAAACAGAGGTGTTGCTCCAAGGGTTAACGGGTTAGCACGAATTGCGGCCGAGCGGGAGAATTGAAAGTGTTTTTGGTAGCCTCCCACTAACCGCGTGGAAGAACCGGTTACAATGCCAATAAAATAATACGTAGAGTCACTTGGTGTGTCAGCAATGATATCTTGCAATCCACTTACCAGTTGAGCCATCGTAATAACTCCAGCACTGTACTTAGAACCTATGCATTGGACACGTGCTCCAAGCTCATTACTTCCACATATAGCGGTGCATTGTTCTTCTTTGGACAGGGCGTTGGAGATGGTTAACAATAAAAAAGTGATAATCAAAAACATGTTGATTTAATTTTTGTTTTATTATAATACTTATTATTTACTCAAAAGAAATATAATTTACTTATAAATAGTTTCAACACTTTAAAAAATTTATAAGTTTCTATTAAACACAGTTTTTTAATTCAAAACAATATAACTTTTATAACTTAAAATTTTTTTTATTGCACAATTTTTATACATCTTTACTCTCGCATTACACACTTTTAGATAATATATACATTTTGGTATAAATGTAACTTCTCTACTAAATGCTAAATTTTCAATTTCTGTCAATTCTTGAGATGGTACCTTACACTTGAATAAATACAAATTCTTCTCAGTCACCCGCTTCACTAGCACTAGTTTTATTGTTAGCGAGTAGGTCTGATCTATACTCAACTCTGCTTGATGTAATACTCCATAATTTGTTTCAGGATTTTCATTATTGTGTGTATATCTCGGTCGTTCCTCCACACATCGCTCCAAAATTGGTGATCACTCGTGTTGACAGTTTCGAAACTAGACTGCGGTATTATCAAACAATCGTCTATTTGAGGCTCAGTCATCGAATCCACTAAATCGCGAACAGCACTACTGGACATTGCTACTTCGTCACGTATAAAAGACATTTTTAATTTTTCATAATGTCGACACCCATATTTATATTCAATTTTATCGTTGTAAAATTTTGTTTTTCATAAAAAAACAAATAGATAAATATAAAACTAACCGCAAACTGAAAGATAGTTTACTTATAAATAGTTTCAACACTTTAAATAATAAAATTTTTTTTATTACACAATTTTATACATCTTTACTCTCGCATTACACACTTCTAGATAATATATACATTTTGGTATAAATGTAACTTCTCCACTAAATGCTAAATTTTCAATTTCTGTCAATACTTGAGATGGTACCTTACACTTGAATAAATACAAATTCTTCTCAGTCACCCGCTTCACTAGCACTAGTTTTATTGTTAGCGAGTAGGTCTGATCTATACTCAACTCTTCCTTGATGTAATACTCCATAATTTGTTTCAGGATTTTCATTATTGTGTGTATATCTCGGTCGTTCCTCCACACATCGCTCCAAAATTGGTGATCACTCGTGTTCACAGTTTCAAAACTAGACTGCGGTATTATCAAACAATCGTCTATTTGAGGCTCGGTCATCGAATCCACTAAATCGCGAACAGCACTACTGGACATTGCTACTTCGTCACGTATAAAAGACATTTTTAATTTTTCATAATGTCGACACCCATATTTATATTCAATTTTATCGTTGTAAAATTTTGTTTTTCATAAAAAAACAAATAGATAAATATAAAACTAACCGCAAACTGAAAGATAGTTTACTTATAAATAGTTTCAACACTTTAAATAATAAAATTTTTTTTATTACACAATTTTATACATCTTTACTCTCGCATTACACACTTCTAGATAATATATACATTTTGGTATAAATGTAACTTCTCCACTAAATGCTAAATTTTCAATTTCTGTCAATACTTGAGATGGTACCTTACACTTGAATAAATACAAATTCTTCTCAGTCACCCGCTTCACTAGCACTAGTTTTATTGTTAGCGAGTAGGTCTGATCTATACTCAACTCTTCCTTGATGTAATACTCCATAATTTGTTTCAGGATTTTCATTATTGTGTGTATATCTCGGTCGTTCCTCCACACATCGCTCCAAAATTGGTGATCACTCGTGTTCACAGTTTCAAAACTAGACTGCGGTATTATCAAACAATCGTCTATTTGAGGCTCAGTCATCGAATCCACTAAATCGCGAACAGCACTACTGGACATTGCTACTTCGTCACGTATAAAAGACATTTTTAATTTTTCATAATGTCGACACCCATATTTATATTCAATTTTATCGTTGTAAAATTTTGTTTTTCATAAAAAAACAAATAGATAAATATAAAACTAACCGCAAAGTGAAAGATAGTTTACTTATAAATAGTAACAATTTATAACAAACAAACTCCATAATTTGTTTCAGGATTTTCATTATTGTGTGTATATCTCGGTCGTTCCTCCACACATCGCTCCAAAATTGGTGATCACTCATGTTCACAGTTTCAAAACTAGACTGCGGTATTATCAAACAATCGTCAATTTGAGGCTCAGTCATCGAATCCACTAAATCGCGAACAGCACTACTGGACATTGCTACTTCGTCACGTATAAGACATTTTTAATTTTTCATAATGTCGTTCACCCATATTTATATTCAATTTTATCGTTGTAAAATTTTGTTTTTCATAAAAAAACAAAAAGATAAATATAAAACTAACCGCGAACTGAAAGATAATTTACTTATAAATAGTTTCAACACTTTAAAAAATTTATTAGTTTCAATTAAAATTCAGCTGACGTTAAACAAAAATTAGTAAGGATATATTTTGGGGTGCTGACAGGACATCGATTTTTTGAGTGATCTTCAGACATATTATGAAAATTTGGATAAAATGTTGAGGAAACTCATAATGATGATGTTAATAAGAATGAAGAAGACCAGCAACCACAACAAAACCATGACTTTGAGAGTGAATTTTTGAAATGTCATGAAGACTTCAACGAAGTGTTTGAGAAAACTCATGATGAAAGCAAGGGACCAGTATTAAAAAAAGAAGAAAATCAACAAATCCTAATAAAAATCTTAAAACTCAACAACACCAACAACAAGACGTCCAACTTGCTAGTTGCAATAATTCTATTAAACATGAAGATTTAAATGTTATGAATTTATTTAAAAGTACTAAATTTTTAATAACTGCACAAAGTTATAAGGAAAAACCAACTTTTAAAATAAATTTTAAAAATAATGTAGAAGTGTCTAAATTGAAAAACATAATTCAACAATGGTGTAATGATGAAGTGTTGAATGATGAAACTGTTGACTTGATGCACGTAGCTCCCTATAAAATGGATATTGGAAGCGATATCGAATGGTTTTTTGAAGATAAATTCCTAAAGCAACTTATGGGAATTATCTATAAATATAAAAAAGTAGGCACTGTAAAAAATATTATATGTAAAAAAAAAATCAATATTTGGGTTTGTTCGTTTTATTGATAATCAATTTCATATTTATAAGTGTTCAAATATTTAACATTTAAAATAAAAAAATTTTTTTGCTTTATTTATAATTTTTATTTAAAGGATGAAAGGCTGAAACATAGGTACATTTTTTAATTTTATTTATTCTTACAAGAAAACTTGAATTCGAAATACATTGGATTTTTCGAATTTGTAAGCATTCTCTCAATATAGAAATCTCCAGAGTTTAAGCTCTCCAGAGTTTCATCACTCATTTCATTGTAAAAAACAGGTAAAAACATAACGTTTTTCTCCAATTCCAACATGATCTTCCATCCAAATTTAGTGTTTTTCCTCTCCGCTTTCAGTATAATTAATTTAGTGTTGAGTGGGATATTACTCATCGAAATGATACTCTTCCTTTTGTTTGTAAGCTCATTCAAAGCTTTCAAGGTATTTTTCCTGCTCTCCATTTTCAAAGTTTAATTTATTATTACTTAGTTATAAAAACCGATCACAATTATGAAAGAAAATGTAAAACGCTTTAACTTTTATACAAAAATTTTAATATTACGACTGTGAGAAAACATTTAAAATTATATCTGGACATTATCACGGTTTTGGTTTTAATAAGGAATAATTAAAAAAATAGATTAGTTTAAAGTAATCCTCTCACTTGAAACAATCAAATATGATTTCATCACTAGAATTAGAAAATTGCTCAATTAAATATGAAAAATTAATAGGCCCCGATCATGTTAAATTTTTTCAGGACATGATAACTGATATGAGATCATCTCTTCGTTTTAGATATTCAATACATGGTTTACATAGGGAAGACTGTTGTTTTGCTGAAAATTCAGATAAGGAAACGTACGATATTTGTAATTGTACAATTTTTTGGTCACGATATCAAAGTATAATAATATAATATTATGTTACTTCCCTAACTTCCTTATCTGGGGACACAGGGGATTTTTGGCCACAAGGCCTTTCTATAATAGCCGCAAGGCTTTTATTATTTGCTGCCACAAAGGCAGAGTTTCAATATAATTTAATATTGAAGAAGCCACAAGGCTTAAGTTTTTGAAAGAGACTTCCTTCTTTTTGGATGTTTTTCAGAATCTGATTTTATTTAACCCCAACTCGGGTTTTTATAATAAAAATTTGAGTGAAAAGTGACAATATTTTCTTTTCACTCAAAATAACATTTATTCTAAATAAGTTCTTACATGTATACAATTAAAAGTCAAGAAATCTAAATACAATTATTACACATCTGCTTACTATTACTTTTTACTTACTTACACATCTGTTTGTAATAATATCCATCACAACCTACTTACAGGTTACCAACTCCAATGACTAACTTTCGGCAGCGATTTGTTTTCACAATGTGTAACATGAATCATGCCGCTAGTAGCACTTGAGTTTGTCACTGCTTGCGCTTCATGCTTTGGTTTCGCTGCAGGTATGCAATGAGACCAACGTAGAGCGTTTGTAGCGTTGTGTGTTTATGTTATTGTTGAGGTAGGTTAGTGCTAGCCACATGTGCACCACAATACATTAACTTTACTCAACTGTTTTTGGACATAATTTTTATAATAGCTATTTATTTTTAAAATCATCAGCACAGCTAAAATGAATACTAATACATATAAAAGATTATGGTCAGTGACCACAATGCTGCTACTAGTGTTGTTATTCAGGGCATTTGTG
This sequence comes from Pherbina coryleti, assembly GCA_943735915.1. Taxonomy (NCBI): domain Eukaryota; kingdom Metazoa; phylum Arthropoda; class Insecta; order Diptera; family Sciomyzidae; genus Pherbina; species Pherbina coryleti. The sequence continues at coordinate 184,899,502 of OX030948.1, read as the reverse complement.
TTTTCCTTTTTACTTTCTGTATTGCCCATATTGAGTTATTTAAATTAGGTTAAAATTAATTTTAATTATTTTTCTCTTTTTTTAAAATTGCGTTCCTTAATCTTTTCTAAATTAATTTGTTGTTTAAAAAAAATTTTTTGCTCTTTGTTTAGCGCCAAATTTGCCAATCGGTGCAAGTCTGCTATTTTTTGTCTGCCTTCACACGCCGTCCGGCCCGTTTCCTGTTTGGCTTCTGTTGTTCATTTTCAATTTTGTTTTTACTGTTGTCTACTGCTGGCAAACGTTTGCTTCGTGCCCTATACTCCTCGATGGTCAATGGTTGGGGTCCAGCGTTTTTAGGAGTTGCTTTATATGAAGGTGCATCTAATGGTGGAGGTTCTGGTACATATTCTGGTACTGATGGTTGTTGTTCCTGGGTATATGTTTGTCTGCTGGTAGTTGCAAACTTCTCCCACCTATCGAAAATTGCGTCCACCTCCTCTCCGTTGATTATGTCGTCATCATTCATATATTATTGTGTTCAAATAATAGTTCGCAGGGTCGTGTCCGCAGGATCGCCATGTAAGGTTCGTAAAATTTGGAGGAAAGAAAAAATGTTAGTATAATTTTAAAAGCTTACAAAGCTTTGTTGTGTTGGCTGAAAAGCCGCTCTTACATTGTCTTTTTTTTTTGGTTTAGTTCTTTTGCAGCTAACCAAGCTACTTTATTTGGTTTAGTTGTTTATGCAGCTAACCAAGCTACTTTTTGCAAGAAACAGACTTTTGAGCTTCTCTGATCTAGTCTTCTAGAAGCAGAATTATAATTATTTTATTTTGGGATCGACTCTGCCTTTTATTGGCAAATCGATCACATTCCAATACATATTTCTGGAATTCTCTTTCCAGAAACTCTCTTACAAATATTTCTTACATTCTAATTGTAACATGTAAATATCTTAATTCTAAGTTCTCACCAATACATGAATCCCCATTCCTATTGGAATATTGCAAGAATTATGCAAACGCAGCATAATTCCTTTGTCACAAGCTTCTGTTTGGACTTTGAGTTTGCGAGCACTTACAATGTGTCAATGCTTCGCTTACTCATGACTTTGTTTACAAAAGTCTAAAGTTTCTGGCTGAGCGTGACTAAACGCTGCAGTGGGTCATTGGGTATTTTACAAACGTATACAAATGTATACAATGTTTGTTAATGACTAAACTACATTGTGGTAGGTTAGTGTGTAAATTAAAGTGTGTGCAATAAGCACACTACAATTTATAAAAATACGTCAAAAAATCTTGTGCTAGCTTATTGTTTCTAATAACTTAATTATAGATTACAAAATTAAGCAATTTTTAAATGATCCAATTTACAATATTTAGATTTCATCCGAACGTTCCTACCTAGATGTGCCGAACACTTTATTGGTTATAAGGCCAGATTGTAAAACTGGCTACCTCACTCCATTGCTGGATGAGAGGACTCAGGATGTGGTGAAGAAATTTGATGGTCGGAAACCAAAGTGAGAGAGGTAGGTTTACGAACTAGGAGTACTGAGTCGCGAAAGAGAGCGACGTCAGGTTGGTTGGAAACGAGGGAGAAGTAATGAGCAAGAGAGAATGCCTGTTGCGCGCCTGGGGACAGAATGCCGTGACGACCTTTGTTGTCGATTTCGACTCGAAAACCATTGATTAAACAATGGTCGGCGGGTTGAAAGGACAGGTCGAACAGCACGAGGTCCATGTTTTGGCAGTTTCGGACCTGCTGAGCCACAGCTATTTGGCGATCGACGGTGAATTCGACGAATCGAGAGTTCATGGAGCTGGGGGTTGAACGCCGAATTTGACGGATGGCGGAAATGAGCTTGGTGAAAAAAAGACGCATTGTGATATAGAGATTGAAATTTTTAAAGCAATTAACCTTAATAGGTTAATGTATGGAAGGAAAGGCGACGTGAATTGAGCCGCGAAGGAAAATGTGAGCAAGCATGAGCACGTCTGAAATGGGTTTAGCATTCGCGTTAGGCTTGCAAGAAGAATGGGCAGAAAAGGAGATGCGAGGGTCGTCAGTGGTAGCGACGGGACTCTTGATGACGGGAGTCATGAAGTTGAAAGTGGCTGGAACAAGATAGTTCTCGGAGTTGACAGCGGAGCCGATGACGCGTCGGGTGAATCCAATCATCTTATAGACTTCATCTTGAAGAGGGACGACTGAATTAGGAGAGAAGGCTACATCGATGGCGAAAGGCTCTGATATAACGCGAGCAGTGGGGGCGATGTAAAGCTCCAAATGGGTTATGGTGCATAATCGACCAAGGACAGTGATGGCTCGGACTTCTGGAATGTCAGCGACTCGTTTGGTGGAGAATAGAACGGAGCCGGTGTAGGAAGAAAGCAGACTTTGGAAAGGCAAAGTTATACCAGGTCCAAGTTGTTCGGATAGAATAGAACGGAGCCGGTGTAGGAAGAAAGCAGACTTTGGAAAGGCAAAGTTATACCAGGTCCAAGTTGTTCGGATTCGACGATAAACCACTAATCCCAGGAGAAGAGACGATAGCATTCATGTTTATTTACTTACAGTAACTTAGCAGTTTCCATGTTGTTCAGCGCAGCGTTTATTGTAGTCCTTAGTTTATTCTTTACTTCCGTTTAAGCTCACTTCGTTTCTTTAAGCTTTCAAGTTTTTTTGTTCTTCTATGAAGAATTTTGCACTTTAAACTTTCAAGTTTTTTTGTTCTTCTATGAAGAATTTTTCACTTTAAACTTTAAAGTTTTTTGTTTTTCTATGAAGAATTTTTCACTTTAAACTTTTAAGGTTTTTTTTTCCTGAAGAATTTTTCACTTTAACTTTCAAGTTTTTTTTTTTTTTTTTTTTTTTTTATGAAAAAAAAGGTAATAAATTACATTTTTTTTTTTTATAATTAATAACTAGCACTAGCAGCTAAGGCCTTCGGCTAGGACTTACTTATAAAATACTTAGATATAAAATATAACGGATAAATGTATACTGTATCATTATATAAATGTATCATATTATAATTAGAATGAGTTACACTTCAAAAAATATTTTTGCCTGTTTGAGAAATTTGGAAAAAATCTTAATGTTAACATCATTTGGTGTTTTTATGAGATCATTTAAATTTTTTATGTTTAACTGTCTACTTATATTGGCAGCTACTTGGCATTGGACTAGTAAATGGTGAATAGATACTGGGTTGTTATGGCACAGTGGACAGGTTATATCACTTGAGTTGTCAAAAATATGCTTATGAGTTAGTCTGGTATGGCCAAGGCGAAATCTCGTGACTGCAACTGCTTCCCTCCTGGAGACTGTGACTGGGTACTTGAGAGGGGTTTTGTCAGGGTTAATGGATTTGTAGGAGTGGGAGTAGTTCAGCCAGTCCTGTAAATTTGTTTCTAAAATTATTTCATGGAAAGCTTTGTTGATGTCGTTTTTGCTGTAGATAGTTTCCTCAACTAATGGAAGTCTGGTAGCAAGCTTGGCTTTTTCATCTGCTGCTTCATTCCCATGAATTCCGATGTGGCTTGGTATCCATAATAATTTCAAATTGTTGCTCCGTATGAGGAGATCGCGAATTTGACTGACCATAAAGTCGTTATTGTTGACATTTCTTACTGCTTCTATTACAGAAAGGGAATCGGTACATATAATTGTATTTTGGTGTTTGGTTTTTTGTGCGTATAAGCTAGCAAAAAGAATAGCTGCTGCTTCTGCCGAAAACACTGAAGAGTAATTTGCTAACCTCCCAAGTTTGATTTCTACTGCTCTTTCATCAACAACGCTGAATCCAGTACCATATACTGTTTTTGAGCCATCCGTAAAGAGAAACTTACAGTTGTGGTTGGTTATCTTCCCGGTAATTCCTTCTCGTCGTTGACGGCAAGTAGCTTCGTAAAGAACGAGACAGTATCAGCATGGATAAACACATTGGATATGCGCCTATCGTGCCAAGGATCTGTACTGTTGAGGCCGAATCGAAAGGCCGCTCCAAGTAACAGACACTGTCCAGTTACGCGCTTGTTGCAATAGCCTTCGTACCCATCGCTCTCGGGTGTGCAACCGACTAATTGAGTTGGGGAGCCAGGCGTCTTCAAATCGAATGAAATGATGCTCGACCCAACTTTCCGTCCCGCTCGAACCATCAAGTTGGAGTATTTATCAATCAGGGGGTCTATGCTGATGATGTTGGTTCCAAAAGATCTCTGGTTCTCCGGTAAGCTAAAGACATATCTACCGGTCAGATCAACTCCAGGTGGTGGTGCTGGTACATAAATCATTCTCCCAGCGTCGGAGATTCCTGAAGGGACAAAGCCGTCTGGTGCACCCAGTGCTGGCAACTTTGGCACGAATAGCTGCTCGTCAACGGTAGTCAACCCAATTTGGTCCAAGTAAACAGCAACATTTTTAAATGTCTTGCTGAGATGCTTCTCAACCCTTGAGATAAAAGGGTCAGACACAGAAGTATCTCCGAAGGGAGTGGAGCGTCGGCATATTTCGGTTTTGGCACGAACTTGGAGTTTAATCACGTCCTTTAGAGTGTCGGTGTCCTCTGGTAGAACCTCAACTCTTCTATTCTTCAGGTACATAATCGTCGACCCAGCGAGTGGCTCGATTGCACTTGTGCAGATCTCAACTTCGGTCGGACGGCACTCAACATGTTCTCCTCTACTCAAATTCTCAAGAAGTGAATCTAGTGCGATTTCCATAGCACGTGGACACAACTTCTGAATTGCCTGGGAAATGTACTCCTTCTTTCTAGCATGCTCATCTTCGTTCTTCTTGCTTCTAAATTTCTCAGCTTGCTTACTTTTCGAACCCTTCCCGCGCCTGTTCTTCGGGTTCTTCGGACCATCATCGGGTACGACTGGAGGTTTTGACTCATTGTCAATGGTAGTGGAGGCTTTCTTATTTTCAGATTCCATCATAGATTTTCTCTTCTAACGTTAAAGCTCGTATTGAATAACACGAATTTCCGTTTTTGTTTTATTTTTCTTTGGTTCTTAAGGATTTATATCCTTTTTTGTAGATTTACTGAGTGTTTCACTTTTCAATCCAAAAGATTTTTCTTCTTTTTTTTCCACTAATGTTTTTCTGGTGTAATTTTCGTCATTTAATACGGGATTTATCTTTCCTTTAATTATAATCTTCGACTTTATGAAAAATTTTATGTCTTCTTGTTTTCGCAAATATTTTTTTATCTGATATAAAGTCACTTTTTGGACAACTTGTCAAATCACTATCTTATTTATTTGTTTTAGGGTTCGTACCTCGGCCGCGTTTTGTTATTTATTCTTAATAAGAATATTTTTTTTACACGGCCCCACGTTGGGCGCCAATTAAGTTTTTTTAATAAAACAATTATTTTTTTGTTGACACTATGTGCCAGTTATTAATTTATTTATTGTTGGCACTATGTGCCAATGTTCTTTTATGTTTGATATCCGTACGAAGACTAACTAAACTAACTTAACCTGCTGTTAGGTTTGGACCATTTTGGTCAAATTTTTTTTTCTTTCCTTTCTATCTTTTCAACGGTAAAACATATCGACTCGAAACTGAGAAAATTGCTCAGTTAAATATGAAAAATTAATAGGCCCCGATCATGTTAAATTTTTTCAGGACATGATAACTGATATGAGATCATCTCTTCGTTTTAGATATTCAATACATGGTTTACATAGGGAAGACTATGTATTGAATGTTGATAGGAAACGTACGATATTTGTAATTGTACAATTTTTTGGTCACGATATCAAAGTATAATAATATAATATTATGTTACTTCCCTAACTTCCTTATCTGGGGACACAGGGGATTTTTGGCCACAAGGCCTTTCTATAATAGCCGCAAGGCTTTTATTATTTGCTGCCACAAAGGCAGAGTTTCAATATAATTTAATATTGAAGAAGCCACAAGGCTTAAGTTTTTGAAAGAGACTTCCTTCTTTTTGGGTGTTTTTCAGAATCTGATTTTATTTAACCCCAACTCGGGTTCTTATAATAAAAATTTGAGTGAAAAGTGACAATATTTTCTTTTCACTCAAAATAACATTTATTCTAAATAAGTTCTTACATGTATACAATTAAGAGTCATGAAATTTAAATACAATTATTACACATCTGCTTACTATTACTTTTTACTTACTTACACATCTGTTTGTAATCATATCCATCACAACCCACTTACAGGTTACCAACTCCAATGACTTACTTTTGGCAGCGATTTGTTTTCACAATGTATAACATGAATCATGCCGCTAGTAGCACTTGAGTTTGTCACTGTTCATGGTTTGGTTTCGCTGCAGGTATGCAGTGAGACCAACGTAGAGCGTTTGTAGCGTTGTGTGTTTATGTTATTGTTTAGGTAGGTTAGTGCTAGCTACATGTGCACTACAATAAACTCCACGATTTATATGCCATGTTATATTAAAAGAACCACGATGGACTTCCTATTAGTGATAAGATATTAAACATACATATGTATTCTAAATGTTTAATAAAATTTATTTAAAAATATTTCACAATTCTTTTTTTATTTTCTCAAGCATTGATAAAGCATTAAAGCATTGAAAGCATTGAACTTTTTATATTTTATGCAACTGCTTATCAAAAACCCTTAGAAAGCAATTTGTTTTTTTCCTAAGCATTGATAAAACAAAAAAATTTTATATTTTATGCAACTGCTTATCAAAAAACCTCAGGAAGCAATTAAAAAACAAAAATTTTTATAGTTTATACAACTGCTTATCAAAAAACCACAAACGGACGGACGATCGGAAGGGGGGGTCGGATGGACGGGGGGGATGGGGGAACTGGGCTGGGGGACGGAGATAAGACTAAACCTCAAAAACTGCCCTCAACTTTAACGCACGCTTCTATGACTCACGATTCTAAGTTGCGCGACTCCTGCTTCCTTGACCCAGAATCCCCATATTATACCTACTAAGACATATTGGTAACATGTGTAAATCGATCATCTTTGACCGATATTTATAAGTAGATGCAATGCATACAAAACATAGCACAAAAAGAAACTAAAAGTAAAAAATTGGGACACACACCAATTCTGCTCTGTATGTCGCTCAAATTGCAGTTTGTCACACTTTAAGTTGACGCTGGTAGTGTGTCATAACAATAAGCGACGGTCTTGTTAGTCGGCATATGTTAGCTGCTGTTGAGTGGGTTATTGGTACGCTATGAATCACATGTTGAAAATTCTGTGTAATTCCGCTAGTTGTTGGCGTGCTTTTACCTTTCCTTTGTGTCCTTTGGTATCGTTGTTTTAGTTTTTTGTCTCCTTTGGTATTCTTCGATGCAGATAGGTTTCGTTCCAGCAGATTTCGGAGCAGGTTGGTATATTGGCGTGTCTTCATTTGCACCTTCTGGTATGTATTCTTCCACAATGGGAAATTGATAATTATCCCATTTCTTAAAGATGTTGTCGATTTCTTTTTGAGTCGTCATGGATTTGACGATTTAAATTTTGAAATATATTTATTTTTTTTTTGTTTTTTAGTTTCTATTTATTCTTTTTTAAAAATTTCTGGTGCGTATGTGAGCAGGATTGCCATGAAAGGATTTGCTGTTTTGTTTACTTTGACATATTTAAAGCGTTTCACGCCAAATATTAATATGGCTTAGGAGCCGTAGTGTTCATAATTATTTTTTTTTACTTTGGCTAGAGAGCCGCAGTTTTACTCTTCAAAATAAAATAATAAAGAGCTTTAGTTTCTTGTCAAAAGAATAACTTGGCTTTATGATAAGATATACTACTCCACCAATTTATTTTTCAAGCATGTATTCTTCTTTTACTTCTTTTACTTCTGGTTTAATCGATGTAAACGACATTTCATCACGAGAGCATCTATATAACGTAATAATTGTTTTTATTGATGTTAAATGTATTTTTTACGTTATCCTTTTCTTTTTCCTTCTTATTATGCAAGTCGTTTATGTATTTGTCAGTAACTACAGCGTCATTGAACTTCTACTACTTCATTTTAGAGTTTTTAATAAAAATATCCGAAAAATAGTTTATTTGGAAACCATCAACCATTTGGATGTGTCCGTATTATTTTTGGTTATCAGGCATTCATACTCTGTTTGTTGTATTATGTAGCTGTATACACGACCGTTTGAAGATATTCCACTCTAAACAATTTAAGCGCTCGAGTTGATGAATTGTTCCTTTGTTGCTGCTCACAAATATACGCCCTGCAAGAACACTGTCAGTCACATGACCAGTCATTTTACCAACAGCGCTGATACAAAAATATATCAGTGTGCAGAACAATGTCTATATCAGTTTATGAAAGGTTGTGTAAAAAATCTGATGGAAACTAATGTATAAGTTAGGCGTTTGCTTGTTTATTTTTAGCAAACACTTTTCTTTTCAATAAAAACAAGTTTATTAAAAGAGTTTTTTATTTGTGGTTTATTTTACTATTAATTTAAATTATTTATAAAGGTAGTTAATGTAAACTTATTCTATTATTTATTAATTGAGAATGGTTAAACCAAACCACTAAGCACGTTGATGAAGACTAAAGACTCGGTAGCTGAACTAAGCTAAGCTAAGCTTAGCTAAGCTAAGGTAAGGTAAGGTAAGCTTTACGTGTGTCACTAACACATGCAAAGCTTAGCGAACCATCGCGCCAGACGCATTGTCAGCACTTCTGGCACACGCTTATGTTTTTCTGTGTGCAATTATTATTTAGCCAAAAAGAAAAACATGTAATTAATGTGTCAGCAATTTATGTTATTGTTTGAATAAATAAAACAACGATTGCAAATTTGTTGCAACATGATTCTGAAAATTATGAAGTAAGTATGTAAAATATTGTGCAATCTAGAATTGTTAAAAATAACCCAAAAGAAAAGACTTATTTCTGAGAATTATGAAGTAAGTAAGTAAGTATGAAAAATATTGTGCAATCTAGAATGGTTAAAAATAACCCAAAGGAAAAGACTTATTTGCTTGCAATGCAAATAATGAAATGCAATTATAATTAAATATTTTGTTCCTTAACTTATACATATATCGGGTTAGGTGCCACATTTTGTTGCTGTTCGTCCGCCATTAGGATTCTTCCAGAACGCATCATGTTCGTGATGACCAGATTTCGCACAACTAGATTGGACAAACGTTCAACAGCAACTAACTTCTTGTTGCTCACAAAAACAATCAATGCTACAATCTCGTTGCACTTCCCCTTTTTTATCTGTCGCTCACGACCATACTCGGCAAAGTTTCACTCACTCGCCTCGTTCTCTCTCATCACACAGTCACAAGTTCTGACTCACAACGACCATAGTACAATAAGGAAAGCAGTTTACTTTTATTTGTTATAGCCTAGCTACATTTATTTCTTATTATATTTCTCTCGTTTACAGTTATGTTTGTGCTACACAACTTTTACAATGCATGTTTGAATCATGGTATAATAATACAAATACGTTGATGTCTAAATGCTATAACTGTAAGCGCTACATATGGCATTATGCGACATATACATATACGATTTTGTATCACCTTCTAACGCATGCGTTATTAGATCTCTCCAATCATATAGTTGTCTCGCTTACTCTTAAAAGTCATGATGACATTTTCAGTCAGATCTGAAGTAAATATCAGTCAGCAATGATGCAAACAAAGGTCAGTCATGATATATAAACCTATCATTAATGACTAAAAGACGAAATTTTTACTTTTTTCAATAATATTTTATATATTTTAGTTATAACAAAAAATAACGAAAACATAAACAAAATTAAACAAAAACAATTCATTATAATTTTTCATTTATAAAAAACTTCAATTTAAAATATTTTTCCAGTCTAATTTTTTTGTACACACATTGTTTCATGGTGAAATAAAAGTTATAAATAAAAAGTCAAAAAAAGAAATTTCTTAATTCTAAACATATCAATAGGTGCGTTTTTTTGGCATTGCTATATACGTTTAACAATATTTTTCATATAAAAAATGCTTAGCTAAGACAGGATAATTTTAGCCGCTTAGATCTTAGTCGCCGATAAAAACCCTATTGCCAGATCAAGAAAAATGTAATTTACGTAATTAATTGGCAGCACTTTTTGGAAAACAACCATGTTTATGTCAGATCGGTAATATAAAACAGTCTATTTATATACAAACAAAAACAATTAAAATCATCAATGCCAAGTTTTGAAGAGAAAATGTTAAGCGCTTATGAGCGTTTTTTTGGACAAGCGCATATAGCGATGCCAAAAAAACGCACCTAATATTGAAAAAAAGAAAAGTTTATAAAACTTAATACTATTTAGACTTAATTTTGTTTTTTTTGATATTTTTTTTGTTAAAATCTATGACTCAACTGCTTTCTTCACTTTCTTTTCAACTTAAAGTGTACCTTTTAATGCAAAAACATCTTAATAAAAGAGAACAAACATTAGAATTATATTGAAAAATCTTTCCTTCTGAATACCGCGTAAAATTTTGTCCACCAAAGATAATTTGGCGAGAGCTCGCTTCTCCCATCTTCCATCCCAATTGAATAGCTCCAACACCTCGTCCGAAAAAATACTCCGCATGACGCTGCCAATATTATCGGAGACTCCCTTTATCTTGTGGCAGTATGTGGTCTTTGTGGAAATTAGAATAAAGAAGAAATTAAAATAAAACAAGCATTACCATGGCTTGAGCGTATTCCGGTCTCTTCAGCTTTTCTTCAACACCAAGCACTGCGCTTAATAGATCAAAAGGCAGCGTGCTCGCGATGTCGCTATGAACATTGTCGCGTACCTCTCCCGTAATGCTGCAAACCGAATTTTCAATCTTTTGGACTGCTACTTTTACCTCCTGCAGCATCTTGTTTTGAGCCATAAACTCGCTCTGTTGAACCATCTGTTGTATAATAGATCACAAAATTTCAATATCAACTAATGGGAAATTAGTCTACGCATTATTACTTACGTTAGCTTCAATTTTTGTTAATCACTCGTTTATTCATTTCAGCTCCTTTGGGATTTCTGTAACCAAATTAATGTTTTTATTCAATTATTTTAATTTAGAGACTTTGTTATTGTATCTTTTTCGGATTTGGCAGTTAGTCCGTTAGAAGTTCTAATAAGAAATGATTTACCTAAATTTAATGAAGTGCTTGGTGCAACATTTTCGTCATTTTCCCTTCGTTTTTTTAGAGGCTTTGACGTTGATGCTTCACTTTCATTGAAGCTTTCATTATAAAATTTCGTTATGTAACGTTTCTTAACCATAACTTTCTGATTGTCTAAAAATAAAAGAAAATCTTAAGAAGTAGAAATTTGTTGCAAGGTGATGTTATAAAAAATTAAGTTTAGAATATTTGCTTACCAACTTGTTCTGTAAGTTATTTTTCGGCAGATTCTTCAAACAATTCACTCTGAGAATTCATGTAATGTTAAAATAAAAATGATTCTTAATTAATAAAGGTTTACCAGTTAAGTGTTAATTTGTTTTTTTTTTTTTTTGTGGAATGCGTGGCTTAGTTCGAAAATTCATGAAAGAGATTTTTTTTTTTTTTTTTTTTTAAAGTAAAATATGTTCCCATTAAAAAATACAAATATGTCAAATGAAAACTATCTACCTCTCAAACAAAAGATGAATATCATGAAAGTATTAAAATACGTGAGAAAATAACCAATATTACACAGCAGACCAAACCCAGGAATTGTGCCCAGTAAAGAAAAACTTTTTTGAATAGCAGGCAATATGAATTTTTGCTCATGAGATCGTTCCATTTCTTCGACATTCTCATACACAGTTTCTTCTCTCCCTCTCAAGTCAATATTACTTGGTATCAATTCTTCCAAATTTTCCATTCTCACAACATCAATTGTTTTGATACGTCTCTTATTAATAATACACTTGTCTTCATTCCCATGTATTATTTCATTCAACACACAATCATTGTCGAGTTTCATGCATGGACAAGCCCTTAGATAATTATTATACTTTGTGACATAAACATTCAATCCTAATATGTCTTTCAATATAAAAGAATTATATCTGGAGCTGCTGATTACACAGTGAGACAAAAAAGAATGAAGTAGAAATTCCTGGGAAGTGATATTATTTTTCTGATAGGTATTATTGAGTACAAGAAAAATTTGTATTTCAAATTTGCCAGTCACATCAGAATTTTGAGTTACGGGTAAAAAACCGGTTTTTCGTACCTCTATGCACTTATAAGCCAGTAACTTACTTGTTTATTAACTGATTTTCAGTTTCTCAACGGATTTGGAAAGAAGAAACTAGTACCTTTGAAATGGTATATATATTGTTATGGTTGGCTTAAAAGCTCTTTGTGTATTTCTCCACCAAACACATTATTTCCCCACTTTTTTCGACATTTTTCAACTTTATCGATATTTTTACGCATTATTTTATAAAGGAACCGTAATTTTTTTCAATTTATTCAAAAAGCATATTTATTTGTGATGAAAACGCAACTTTGTTTTAAAAAATCCGTTAAAAATTGACTGAGTTATTCAACTATTTATCAAACCTACATTTTTGCAAAAATAAAACTTTTAGCTGTTTCAGTCAAAAATGTTTGCTTGACCGTCTTCTTTTTAATTCAGCATCATCGGTTTCTCTCTGAAGTGACCAGCAATATTCTGAAAGCATTTTTATTTTATTTTTTCCTTCAAATCGTTTTTCCATTGTAATCATCTCTTGGTGAAAATGTTCACCTTGTTCATCGCTGAACTGACCCAGATTGTCTGGGAAGAAATCTAAGTGGGAATGCAGGAAATGAATTTTTATGGACATATTGCAGCCCATTTCACCATACGCACTTAAAAACTCATTGACAACTGTGACATAGTCATCGCTTCTGTGATTTCCAAGGAAATTATCGCATAGCGCAACAAAACTATTCCATGCACGTTTTTCGACTGAATTTAACTTGTTAATAAAATTTTCATCTCTCATAATTTTACGAATTTGAGGTCCAATGAAAATACCTAAAATTGATCGAAAAAGATAAAAACGTTAAAAAAAAGTACTAGAATTCGAAACAAATACTTTAATACCTCCTTTTATTTTGGCTTCACTTAATTTTGGGAACACTTCTTTAAGATAGCAAAAAGCGGCGCTGTTTACATCAAGTTTTTTAACGAATTGCTTCATATATCCCAGCTTCAGATGCAGTGGTGGCAGAATAATATCCTCAGATGAAACTAATGGGACGTTTAAAATATTTCTCCTGCCTATTTGATGCGCCTCACGAGATGGCCATACTTTACGGTCATACCGATTCGGTGCACGACTATCCCATTCGCAAAGATAACATGGATGCTTTGTGTAACCCGCTTGCATACCAAATAAAATTGTTAAAACTTTTAAATCAGCGATGACTTTCCATTTATGAGTGGTATAGTTGACGAATCCAAGTATTTTTTTCATAACTTCGTAAGTTTCTTTCGTGCTTGTCGCATATGCGATTGGAACTGATGGCAACTGATTTTGGTTATGTAATAAAACAGCTTTCAAGCCTAGGTATAACAATACAGATTTAAAAAAATTAAATAAAAACTATTTTTATATAAGAAAACATACTTTTACATGAACCATCAATGAAAAGTCGCCATTCGTCTGCCTTATAGTTGTGATTCAGTGCCGAAAATAGTTTGGGTACATCAACGCAATACACAAGATTACTGTCATTGTGATCAGTCTTAAAACTTTCTTCAAGGAACAAAGTACGGTCACTCCTTCTACAAGATGTTACACGAAAATCGTTTTCCACCAAATTCCACTGCTTTACTCGTGAACCGAGTATTTCAGATTGTCGTTTTGACAAATTCAAATCGCGAATGAGATCGGCGAAATCTGCGTTCGAAATGAAATGCCGTTCCGTTGTAGTGGATTTGGATGGAAGGTACTCTGCTTCTTCCAAATCTTTTCCAGTTTCAACAGCAGATGTGCTAGTTGTCGGAACTTCATCATTTGCATATATAGGTTTTGTAATAGTTACAACATTTGCATATTGTACACTTTTGCGCGTTTTAAAAGTGTAGCCTGAAGTATTGGTTTGACAAAAGTAACAATCATCTGGTTTATGAAAAAGCTGATGATGCCAAGTCATAGGCGTAGAAAAGGGCAAAGTAACTGACGGTACAACTTTGCATTTTCTTAATGTTGCACAGCAACTTTCACAAACAAATTCTGGTTCATACCAGCGACTGGATTTGTAAGAGCGATTGAAGATTTTGTTATACACTTCCACCACTCCAATATTGTTTTTAAAATCACGCCTATGACCGATATCCGTAAATAAACCACAAATATAGCAAAATTTATCACGTCTGTCGCACATTTTTATTTCAATTGCACTCGATTTTTATCAAATTGTTAACTTTTTTATGTAAATATACAGTGATAAAGAAGTGATAAACAAAACAAATTAAAAAACAAACAATACTTTTACATGAGTTAAGCTCTCATTGCGAATTGTTGTTGTAATTCTAATTTGAGTACAGCTTCACTAAACAGAAAGCGAAAAAAAAAAACAAAAGTAATATGCAAAAATGTAGGTTTGATAAATAGTTGAATAACTCAGTCAATTTTTAACGGATTTTTTAAAACAAAGTTGCGTTTTCATCACAAATAAATATGCTTTTTGAATAAATTGAAAAAAATTACGGTTCCTGTATAAAATAATGCGTAAAAATATCGATAAAGTTGAAAAATGTCGAAAAAAGTGGGGAAATAATGTGTTTGGTGGAGAAATACACAAAGAGCTTTTAAGCCAACCATAACAATATATATACCATTTCAAAGGTACTAGTTTCTTCTTTCCAAATCCGTTGAGAAACTGAAAATCAGTTAATAAACAAGTAAGTTACTGGCTTATAAGTGCATAGAGGTACGAAAAACCGGTTTTTTACCCGTAACTCAAAATTCTGATGTGACCGGCAAATTTCAAATACAGATTCTTGTTGTACTCAACAATACCTATCAGAAAAATAGTATCACTTCCCGGGAATTTTTTTTTGTCTCACCGTGTTATAATTTTGTTAACTACCTCTTTCAAAAGGGAAATTTCATGCTGAACTAACATGTTGTTGTAATTCTGCACTACTATTAAGTTGTTTAACTTTTCAATAGTCGCTTTTAGGTCATCCTCTGTTGCGACATTTGCCAAGTCACTTATACTTCTGGGCTTTCTTTTTTTCCTGTGTTTTTTCTTACATACGTATTTATTTTGCTCTGCAATGCACATTGTATTTTGGAACCACACAGTCTTTAATATTCCATTGTCATTATAACTGCAGAAGTGGTTTTTTCTATCTCTTATGCATTTGGCCTTGATCACATATTGATTTCTTTGTACTTCTTTATTATTCCAAACGATGAAATCAGATTCTGAATGATATAAATCTGAAGTTAAATTTATTTTGTGGTTACCAGGTAGGGTTCACCATTGGGATAAACATATACCACACTTTCATGATTTTTTATATAACATTCCCAATCTTGTACGCAAGCTTGTCTATAAAATAAAAATTCAGGAGAATATAGTGTATCTTTATGAGTCCACTGTTTTGATTTGACCCAATGTGAATTCATCATCCCATCTCCTTCACAATGCTGAAGACCTCCACCATAACAATCTCCGTTGGGTAAGCACAAAGAGCCGATTTTGCACTCATCACGAAGAACCCATTCATTTGCCTCAGCCTTATTTGGAAGCATGGGTCCATCTTGTCTTACTGTGGTACTATGACTTCCTGTCTTCCCCACGATATGTCTGAATAGTCTTCTTGACAGTATTTTTACGTTGACGAACATGGGAAATTTAGTGACATCGAGATTAATTTCAACTGTATCCATCAATAATGGTGTGTTCGTTATGTTCAGACATATGTAATTGTTGCACTTTTTAGTACATTTCTCTATGGCAAGTATTTGTGAGAGAGCAGCAAGAATTAGTATTGTTTTCAGCACCGTTTTGATATAAAAATAATCTGTTTTTACTTGCTCGTATTGCTGAGATGATGCAATATAGGTATGAGAAGAAAATTGCCTTCAGAAGGGATACAGAAATATTTATATTCGATATCTTCCATAGGAACTTTCACCGTTTTATCACTCAACTGATTTGCGACAACTATACTTAGCCCAGAAAATGAGTCAAGAGGTTCTTCAAAGAAGTTTTAAGTCTTATCAAACACATGGCACATGATTATGTCCGATTCAGATACCTTTGAAACTTTAACTACTTTCATAGGACCTATCTTTTTACTAAAACAAAAGCAATCTTTCTCTTTTTTATCATTTATTTTGAACGATCCAAATTTAGAAGGTTTTATATTATGTTAACTCATGACCCTGCCTTTCTTGAAGCCTTAAGAACAATTGCTGCAAAATTTTATTTGGTTTATTAATATTTTTTTTTATATATTGCATAGAATTCTCAAATTTTTATGCAGAAATAGTATCCAATGGGCCATATTGCTTAACGCAATGAGACAAGTGAAATATTCCATGAATATTGAAACTTACTAATTCGTCGCCATATATTCTGCCAAAGTAGGTTACAAAATCTTCCAAAATTTGCTGGGCAACATCATGCTCTGCATGACCTTTCACTCGAGAGAAGTCTGATAACAGAATGCAACAACAGAAAATGATAATACAAATCATTACTTACGCAATCCTTTAAAATAAATATGCCTGTATATAGTAAGAACTGTCTGAATTCAGTCACTTTCCAATTATTAACTTCACCTAAACTCCTTATTACACGACCAAATTCTGTTGGAACGAAATTTGGTAGAAAATTAATTTTAGTATTCATACTTGCGACATTTCCTCTCTTAATGAGTAACTTAACTAATTTTTTAACCACGCCTAAGTCAGCTAAATGCATGTAATCTAGTGGAAATTGAGAGACCATTCCAAAATTAGCTTCCTCTAATACACTTTTTTGCTCTTTGAATTGGTTGCTGTGGT
The DNA here is from genome assembly GCA_943735915.1 of Pherbina coryleti. Lineage (NCBI taxonomy): Eukaryota > Metazoa > Arthropoda > Insecta > Diptera > Sciomyzidae > Pherbina > Pherbina coryleti. Next base: position 184,882,519 of record OX030948.1, on the reverse strand, counting down.
GAAAACGATGAGTTCTCAATTCAAAAGATTCATCCGACCTTAATAGAAGCAACTTCTTTACAAAAACACACCCTTTTCTCTTTATATTTACCTCCCTGGCAATATTTTGGGCAACCACTTTTTCCATTATGTGACTGAATACCTGTTACGAAGGCTCGAGCTGGGGAATCGCAAATAAAGAGACGAACATTAAATTTCATCAAAACCTGATTGAAACCTACTTTAATACCATTTTGCCTTAACAATATCACTTCTGAACGAAAATCTCTCATGAAATCGTTAATATTTTCTGGTTTCTTCAAGCCAGAAAAGCACACAATTAGAAACGGACTTACACTAGGAAAATCAGCAAGTACTCCAAGAATAGGCCATAACACTCGATTGGAACTATTAAATAACTGTAGACCATCAACACCTACATCGATAAGCACTTCTGCCTTCCTCTCTAAATAGTCAAAAGAACTTGAAAGAAAATAATTTTGAATACCCAAGTACAAAAACTCACCACTTGGAATAGTCCAAATATCAATGTCTTGTCTACTTGTATTCAAAAGAGTTTTTGCTGTCAGCGGCAAATCGTTTATTGCTATTCTACGCAACGTTTGCAACAAATCATCAACTGCATTTCGTGAAACGTTATTCCTGATAACCCAAGACTTAATTTCCTCACTTTTTCCTAAATTTCTAACTGCAGAGAAACTTCTACCCACAGCTGCGGTTCCTTCAGGCTCGCCATCACTTTCACCAACTTGATACTCGCCACCACTAGACACATCAAAAACTGCTACCCACATCAAAAACTGCACTTTGAATTCCGCCAGACGCACTACCACTGGCACTTTCACTTTCACTTTTAGGAACTTCCACCACACATTCCTCTGCTTGAGCATATTCATTAATTTTTCTATATTTTAACACATTGGATTCATATATCCTTTTTCCTTGCTCAAGCAGTTTTGTACATTTCTTTTTTTCATTTTTTTATTATTTATTATGTATCACTTAAATATGAACTCTTCTTTTATGAAATATTTGGCGCGTCAAAAAATTTTCGGTTCAATTCATATTTGAATTATAGTGATGTACCGACTTGCTTTTCGATATTAGCGATTACTTTTATCGAGCAAGATGCACAGCACTAGTAAAGTCACATCACATGTGTCAATGTATATAAATTGTCCCTTTCTCTCACACATAATAACAACGCATAATAAATGTAGACGAATAGTCTCTTTTTTGCTAATATTGAATTAATGGCAACAGTTTTACAAATATGTATTGTATTGGTTTGCATAAAATGCATATTTTATGATTGTGTTTGAGTTTCGGTCAGGCATGTCTTGCAGGGCGGATTGCTGGCGGTGCGTAGAGTTAAAAGGTTTTATCCTAGTAGTAAGAAAAAAAAAATCAACATGCTTGTATGTGTTTATAAAAATAAGAAATAGTTTTATTGCATCTTCACATTGAGCAAAATTAAGTAATTTCGTGAGATAATCTCGAAATTGTGGAAAAGTGTTCACACTGGATTTTGATAATTTCGTTTGACGTTTAATTTTTTTTTTCAAAAGTCAATACTAAAGAGTATCCTTAAGTGATCTGAAAAAGATTCGATAGAAGATACCCTCCAGTTTTTGACTATTTCCCTGTTATTTCCTAGCGAAAAAGTGAGGTCAAGAATCTCTTCTTTGATTCTATTATGAAATGTAGGATCCCGCTTATTGCATAATGTCAAATCAGCTGTAAGAAGATATTCAAAAATGGACTCACCTCTTCTATTTATATCCTTGCTGCCCCATTGTATGTGGTGCGCATTGGCGTCACAACCCAACACCATAGGGATGTGCCTAGTGCTAGCGTGTGTCGCTAGATCTCGGACTGCCTTCGGTGGTGGGTCTGCTTCTTCGTATGGCATGTAGGACGAGGCCAAAATGATTGGGTGCTAATTTGACTCCGCCTTTATGGCCACCGTGTCTCCGTCGCTGAATCTGTGAAGAAAGAGAAAATTTAGAGATTTCTTCACAAGAATGCAGCTTCTTATCTTGTTACCTTCAGTGGAGTGAAACAGGTTGAACTGCTTCGCCCCTAATCCTTGTACCCTATTGGCTGGGTTTGTTCCTGGATTAGAGCTACGTCCATATCTTTCTCTTGCATGAATATCATCAAATCTTCAGTGGCTGCTTTGCAGTGATGCAAGTTAATTTGCACTGTCAGCAGCATCAGCGCCTTTTCCCTCCCTCCCCATGGATTCTCACCTTCAGCACCCAGAGACCAAAGTTCAGCGCACCTGATCGACCCTTGATCAGGTCTACTGAGGTTTTGTCCATGGCAAAGGTAAGTTCTTTACCGATGCCTTTGAAACCTTTTTTGGAACCATATTTTGGCCAGTTTGGCCCCCTCCCATTAAAACGTTAAATATAGTACATATTTGAAATTGTACTTACTTCCTCAAATTATTGTCAAGTAAGAACAAGTTATTAATTTCACATATTAAATCATTTTTAATCAATAATAGTTTCTTTAATACTATATGCATTTTCGTTTACATAAACAATTTCTTTTGGTTTTTTATGTACAACGTTTCTAAATTTTAAAATTGAGTACCGTTGAGATGAAACAGTTTCCGAAATGTTCAGAGTACTGGAAAGAGGTTTGTTATCGCTTTTGACATACATATTTTTTCTTCTCTTGTCGGATAATTTATGTAGAACTTCATAAAAAAGACAAACAAATATAGTTGATAGTTTATATATTAAATAGTTTTATTATATAGTTTTATTATAATGTAGTTTATATTATTCAAAATAGTTTAAACAGCTAAATTATGTATGCCGCTTAGAGGGGCACAACCTTACTCGTCTGTCTCTCAACTACTTCTGTATCCTTTGTCTGAATTGTCCGCGTCGTTTTCTGTCCCGAACGAGTCCCTCGATCGGCTTCTCCGACGAGTTTTCGGTCGGCTTAATGGCTTCCCTTCCTTCTTTTTTGGTCAGCCGAAACTACCAGACGCCTTTTTGGAAATCTAAAAGTTCTCAAGAAAATTTTGATCCTTTTTTCGTGCCAGCATCGATTGTTATCATTTCTCAGCACTCCACATATTGGAATCTGTAACTAAAGGTATAATTAAATAAAACAATATTGTATTTAAAATTTAAACTTACCGCTTTTATTTCTTTACTTTCGGTGCGTTTGCGAGTAAATCTTGGTCACCAATTGAACAAGATTTACTTGCAATTCTAGACCTGACTAAGCTTCTATATCGCAGCACCTATTGCCGCCTGTACGCCAGCATCAGTGAAACAATCACAAGAGCAAATCACCCTAATTTGTCTAACAACCTTACGTCGCGAGTTATCGGATAATGATGATTTTATTTTTCAAACTCTCTCAAAATGTAGCTGCAGCCATTAGTTTTCGAATGTTTCTAGAACCTTAAAAAAAAATTTTTTTAGGAACCAGAGCAGGAAAAACAAAAGAAATTTATTCTAGCGGTCTATTACCTCACTATTAATTGCAGCATCGGCTCCACGAACACCTGCGCACCTTTTCAAAGCCAGAGTTTCTGGAGAAACTAAATTTTACATACATTAATATTAATTATTAAAGAGTTAAGCTTCTATATCTATTCGCACTTTCTCAGCAAGAATCATTCTTCATCATTCTGGCTATGGACAAAAATTACTAATTTTAAGCTAAAATATCAAAAGAACTTTCTATAAAAGGAAATATGTAGTAAAGGTAGCAGTTAGCTGTAGATACTGATCATGAAGCAATAAGCAAGGCGAAGCAGCTACCTCTGCTGTTCATGTTTATCATGGCAGCTTCCCAAAACACTGCTGGTTTCGCTAACTGCTTAAACTGCTATGTAGCGTACAAACTGTTAGCCGGGATGTTGGCAGACAATGCTCTGCTGCGGCCTTTGGTTGAACTGCCTGGCTTGAAGTTAACTTATCTAACATTGAGCAGAAATGCGGCACATATATGAAATTGCTGAAGAATTTGCGGCAGCAGATTTTCTTCAATAAGGGCCCGGTGGCTCGTTGTTATTTCTAGCTTCCTTCCAACATTAAAAGCATCTGAAACTGAGCGCAGAAAATGAATATTACGCTACTTTCACAATACTGATTTAATTATGTACTTCCTTGATTTTAAATTACCTCCTAATTCGAACGAAGCATCTTAAAATTCAACACCAACAAGTTTTGTCTTTGAGTCCATACGACAATTAAAGAATTTCATTTCACTTTCCATTTTCAAGCTATAAATTTGTTAAGTCATTTTGTCAGGGTTGCATTTTTTAACAATTACGAAAAAAAGTATGATTATAGAAAAAGTAGCAGATTGACAATCGACTTTTAAAACAAATAGTATATTATAAATTTAAGGCAATGAATATAGGTAGACGGTGAATATATAGGTATATCAACCTTAATATCTTGACAAATAAGGCAAATGCCGACATGAAAAAGGGCTAATATTGAATTAATATAAAAAAATTGAAGGAAAGATGTTCTTTATTGTTAGCATAATCGCTGGTCATCAAACATTGAAATCAAAACTTTTTGATTTCAATCAAACAAGTCTGCTGATTCAATCGGGCAAACGATCAAACACGAGGCTTGTCCTACCATGTTGTACGGTATGCTGTATCGTCAAAATTCCCCTATGCATTGATCAAAAGCATTATCAACCATCAATCTGAGCGCTTCTAATGTTATATAAACTTTGTATAAGTAGGATGCTCATTTCTATAAAATGTACTCCATTTCCGTTGAAGGATGCTTCGTTTATGAAAATTTGTAACACTGTATTGAACTTGAATTTGAGAGTACTTGCATGGGCAAAGCTCTTAATGCTGATAACACATAGGAATGAAAGAGACAATAACTGTTTCTTTATATTTTTCGTAGGTAGTCTCAATCGACTTCAATGCGATTTTTTGCCATAATCATAAAAAACACATTTATGGCATGCAGGGGCTGATATTAATTTAAAATTTTCAATAAAATTGAGGTTTTTATGTAAAAGAGCTGTACAAAATTTGGTATATCAAGTGGTATAATATAAATTTATCTTTTTTTCAGAGTCCTAGTGTACTTTTGCTCTTAAATATTATTTTTCCATTTTTAGTACATGTTACAGAAGATTGTTTTTAAAATTTTTTTCTAGTAATATTTAATAAAATATTTTTAATAATTTACAAACGAAATTTTTTTATAAGTAAACCCAGTGTATTTATTTTAATACTAATTGTATTACATGATGCTTTTAATTTATTCTATAATATTAATGTTAATACAAAATGTATTTAGAAATGCGCTATTCCAACGGTTGGAATAACAATTAGTCCAAGATTTTTGACCGTGTACTTGCTTAAAATATAAGTTCATAGTTGAAATTAATGCCATAATTTAATGGCATCAATAATGATAAAAATAATGGCATAGATAAGTCCACGACAGCTTGCAACTTGCAACACGAAGTTCCAAGTAATACCATCGATCGATCGGGAATCGATACTCGAACGAGTCGATAAATGGGTAACCAATTTATTACATTGGTAGTCTTTAATATTCTACTTATATTCTTTAGGGTGGCACCTAAACACACTCCCTGCTTACACAAACTAAATAATTTCCAACCAAAGTATTTCCTTCAATATTTTTGTATGCATCAGTATTCCGTATAATTCCATTCTGAAATTTTAATAAATCCAATTTGGGTGTATTTTGTTTGTAGAGATTGACAACGCGTTTTTAGCTCTACTAAGAGTAAGAGCTTTTTTCAATCGACTTTTATCGCAATACAGTGTCGGACAAAACAATAAGAACAGTTTGTTCTGACATTAAGAACATACAAAAACATATTTGTTTGAAATAACGAAAAAATCAGTGAGTATTTACTTTTATTTATTCATCCATGTAAATCATTTTTACAAAAAACAAAAACAAAAAAATTTCAATATAAGAAAGAAAATTAAGAAAAATATACATAAGGTGACTTTTAGAAAGGACAAAAAAATAAGAACACTTCAAAAATTAATAAAAAAAACTAAAGGTATCACGTTAAATTGTTTTTCAAAGCTAATATTTCGTGGAATATCCTTTGTTTTTCAAAACGGCTTCGCACCTCTTGCCCATTGAGTCCACTAAAGCTGCACAAGTGGCCTGGGGTATGGAATACCAGGCTCGTTGGATATTTTCCCATAAATTGTCTTTGCTAGTGGATCTGACACTTCCAATTTTCTGTTTCACTATACTCCACAAGTTCTCAATGGGATTGAGGTCGGGAGATTGGGAAGGCCAGGTCATAACATCAATCCCCTTCTCTAAAAACCATTTCCGCGCAAGGATGGACGTGTGCTTCGGGTCGTTATCCTGTTGCAGTTGCCATTTTAAAGGCATCTCCCACTCTGCAAAAGGAAGCATTACCTCGGAAAGGATGTGCACGTAGAGAAACCTGTCCATCGTTTCTTTTATCCAATACACAGGCCCCACACCATGCCAGGAGAAGCATCCCCATACCATAATACTTCCCCCTCCGTGTTTAAAAGTCTTCAGCGTATATTTTGGGTTCAACTCTGCACTTTTCGGACGCCTAACCCAACGTTTGCCATCACTTGCAACTAAATTAACCTTAGTTTCATCTGTCCATAACACGTTTCGCCACTTTTTTATATTTATTGGGCCGTTCCACTCAATGTGCGCTTCAGCAAACTCGATGCGACACTTTCGGTGTCTCTGTGTCAACATTGGTACTTTCCGTGGTGTTCGTCCATAAAGTTTCCCTTCCACTAAACGTCTCCTTACTGATCGAGTACAAATTTGGACACCTGACTCCTCTCTAATTGCTGCCGCAGACTTGAATGGATCTCGTTTCGCCAACATTCTTATGCGATCGTCATCTTTAATTGTAGTTTTTCGGGGCCTACCTCCATGGCAGTGCACTTTTTGAGGTAATAGGGCTTGATAAACAAGTGTCGAAGATCTGCCAATAGTTTTAGCTATTTGTCGTATACTCTGTCCACTCTCTCGCAATTTTTTCACCAAATCACGCTCCTCTTTGCTGCAGTGCTTTGCTAGCCCCATTCCGTTGCTGAATATCGGATAAATTTGGATTAAATCCTTCGAACGATTCTTGATTTTATTATTTAAGTACTTACCGGTACAAATTGTATGAAATTTTTACAAAAAAAAAATGTTTTATTCAACTGTTCTTATTTTATTGTCCACCTTTACACACTTCGCTTTAACATTTTCTGTGTCGAATGGCAATGCCACGTGAAGCTGTAGGGTTGCCACCTATTTTTTTTTTTTTAGTATTTGACAGACTATTTTTTCAAAAAAAGAAAATTGCGATGTAAGCAGTTTAAGAGGAAAAAAAAAGTATAGATATTTAATGATCAAGGGTGTTCTTATTGTTTTGTCCGACACTGTATCTTTAATGTTGTGAGGCTTTGGTGAGTTTATTTTTTTTTTTGACCAACACTCTCAAGCAGCAGAAGTTCCTTTTCTTTTATTTTTTGACAGGCATCGTTTGTTTGGTATGATTTATTCCGTTTCGTCTATTTATAATCAATTTTTCTCTTCATTAGATGTATAAATCTCCCTAATTTTACGGTATGCTTTCCTGTTTCTATGTTAGCTACTAAACAAAATGATTTAACCATGTTAAAATGCTCCTCTTTACGCCCATTCGTCAGATGTGCCTTGGCGTCAAAGTTGTAGTGTTTGTCATAATTTATTACATTCGACCACAGAAGTAAATAAGATACATATATATAGCTTTTTTTGAAAATTTCTATTAGCTCCGGGCAATAGAAAGTGTTTCTCTTCAAATTTTATTTTTCTTTTGCATCATTTATTTTATCCTCTATGTTTTTTCCCACATATCCAAATATATGTATTTAGAAAATCTTTATAATTTAGTTTTTTAAATAATTTTGGTTCAAAGTAATCAAGCAACTCGTCTGCACGCCCGATCATGCGCTCTTACTATTGCGAACTAAACTCAGTAGCAGAGGCCGTGCAGACGAGAATCTATAGAAAAGGAGAAGAAAATGGAATTCATTAGATATCATAAGAAATTGACAAGCAAGAGAAGGAGACGAGATTTTTCTCCTTTTTTACTTGATTCGTTTCTAGGAATTTCCGATTAGTTTTTCTTCATTCTACAATAATAAGAGTTTTTTTTGTACTGAATATCAGTAATCTTCCGATTATACGGTATTGCCAGTTGCATCCAGGCGACCAACTATATTGTTATGTTGCAATGACATGCAATAATGAGCGAGATATATGATATATGTCGTCACTCTAGCTATAAAAGTTTGATATTTCGAAATATTTGTAAACAAGTCATGAATTCATTCCAAAAACTAAAAAAGCCAAAACAAAAAGTTCTCCCAAGCTCAACATAGATGGGACAAAGCAAAATCAGGCTCAGAAAAGTGTCTAAAATAAAATAAAGTTGTGCAGCCACCGCAGCAGCCCGAAGAAGAGCCGCTCAAAGCAGTGGTTTTTAATGTGTTGTTTTTTTTCAATCACGAAAGAACTCCCCTTTCCCCGATGTGTACACCAACATTAAATAAAGCTCCGACAAGATATGATATATTGCCATTGTATGGGCATGACCGTTGCTGAGGCTGTAAATATCACACGTCGTTCTGTTCGCGATTGTTAAATTCTGAATATCGTCGTTGCGCATACAAAAAAGGTTATGTGTTTTTGAACAATTTTTCAGGAGACAAAAAAAACATTTTTGTTTTTTAACAATTTCAATACTATTTTCACATAGCTGGCTAACTTTCACATTTGCGTACTTTGGGACCAATAAGAATATCAAGAAACCATTTGGTGAATAGATGGGGCATACATATGGCTATTGAATGGTAAAATAAAAAAAAAAAAGAAATTTTACACATAGCCTTTTTTGTATGCGCAACGACGATATTTAAAATAAAACACACAATTCGGAAATAAAATCGATATTCAATATTTATTCAATTTAATAAAAAAAAAATTACTTGTATAAAATTGTCCCAAGAATTGTAGAAAAACTAACAAAAAATTAAAAAAAATGTTTGAAAACTTTGTGCGTGATCTTAATATTGAAGAAATTTTGTTTAATTTTTTTTTTATGAATTGTCAAAACTAGACAGTTCGCAAGCAACAAGTATTAAAATGGTAGTCAAATTTATAGCAAGTGATACACTTTTATAGCAAAAGTTCAAAAAAGCTGAAACACATTGAACCAGTTGAAATAAGTGAAGTTCATAATTAAAAAGCAAATAGATTCTAGTTAAAACAACTTTATTTAATACTTTTATATTAGAAATAAAAAACTTTTAATTTCTTTGTGCACTACAAATACGTGCGTGCAGGCCAACGACAGTAAGTAAAAAGGCAAAATCAAAGCATTCGCTGCTTTAGTCTTTTTTGCGAGGGTTAGAGCGAGTTGCGAGGGTTGCCATATTATAATTATTTGGCTATCGCTACACACATTGATATACCGGGTATTTGCGTAAGAAGCAAACGATCGGGCGGCCTTTCCTTCCTTCCCATTGATGGCCGGTATTTGTGTAATCTGTTTTGCCGCTTGTGTCAACAATTTCTGCACTAGTTGATATTTGGGATCCAACTATAAAAGTTGACCGTACTTCGGCCTCCTTCCAACAATTCTTGTCCTGATTTGATATCTTCGAAAAATTGTACACATCTAATTTAATCACCTGAAATCCAATACCGCCCGGCAAGGTCCATGTAGACAATGCATTTCCCTTCCTTCGAGAAATAGATTGCGATATTACACCAGTGCTCGATAGAACACTCGAGACTGGCAATAACGGTTCTAGAGTATCTTCTTCCAATTGATCGGATTGATTTGCAATGTTTAATAGCGGCGCATCGACACGTGTAGTTATGAAGGTGCAGTCGTGCACAATGTGGTAGTGGTCATCATGGCTGCAGATGATGAAGATTGCTCCTCTATGTTTCTCATGAAGAAATCCATAATCATTTCTATCAATTTTGGTGCCATGTTTTTTCTCATGAACATCGCGGAGTATTCTCCTTTTTGCAGCACTGACAGCAAATCCTTGCATGAACACTTGCCTAATTCGATCTTTTCCTGTTTCAGGACTTTTAACGCACTCAAGATGCCTTGTTGCATCGTGGAGATAATCCTCTTCCATAACAGGTTTCTTGCTTTTACACACTGACGCTCGGCTTCCTTGAGTGCCGGCAAGATTTTCTTTAGGAACGTCTTGTCCCATAACAGCTCGCACAATTCCACTATACTCATTAGTTGTTCTGATCCAACTTCGTATACTATGTCCTGTGCTTTCTGCAATGCGGATACTGCTGAATCTTTTGCATTCCTCTAGAATGGTCGGCACCTTCCTAGTGTACTTATGAGTCGGCAGCGACGTTAAGAGAAACGTATCAAATATCTATATCTATGAAAAAAATTTGATATTGAAAATCAACAACCTGCGAAGACAGCAAATGGTGCTCTGATGATGGTGATAATCACTTTGCACCTCACTCTTGTAATAAACAGAATTGCCCACTTGTCTACGATGGACATGAGCCAAGTACCATGGTCTCGACGCATTCTCTGCGCACCTAGCTATGCTTCGGTCCTAGCTCAGGGAAAATGGGAGTTGTGTTGCGTCTAATGGTGTGGGTGTTACAGAGAATAATAAAAATCAAGTGCTGAGGGTTAAGGGTCAATCCTACCCAGATAAACACAAAGAAAAAGAAGAAAAAAAAAAACCTCGATGTGGCGTGGACTGGTGATGGCGATTCGAATTGTGGGAAGAGAGGAGGTGTAATTTTTCCAACCCAACCTTCTCCAATTGAACTATTTATTGGAGCCCTCACAAAAAACAAAAAAAAACAACGCCTAGCCTTATTTGCCCCGCCACTATCCTGGATGGTGGAGTGGTGTTGCGTCTAATGGTGTGGGTGTTACAGAGAATAATAAAAATCAAGTGCTGAGGGTTCAGGGTCAATCCTACCCAGACAAACACAAAGAAAAAGAAGAAAAAAAAAAGAACTCGATGGGGCGTGGACTGGTGATGGTGATCCGAATTGTGGGAGGGGAGGAGGTGTGGTTTTTCCCACCCAACCTTCTCCAATTGAACTATTTATTGGAGCCCTCACAAAAAAAAAAAGAAAAACAACGCCTAGCCTTATTTGCCCCGCCACTATCCTGGATGGTAATGAATTTAAGACTTCCAATAGCACCAAGAGTCACTGCCGAAGCACCATGCGTCCGTGGCTTGTCATGCAACGTTAGATAACGTTGACTACCACTAATCAGCCATAGAAACAGGCACTCGAGAAGCGCTTTTTAAGTGCGCTTTCCTTTAAATTGTATATATTTGTTTTTTTTTTCTTTATTTATTGTTCATTTTTCACTTTCTACTTGTTCTTTTTTATTGGATCTTTATGACACCACCGTGTTGCGGCCATCGCTGTTCAGCAGACAAGACAGAATCTTCCCTTTTTCGATCGGCTGCTCTGCTGCAGCATCGTTTTTCGTTAATTTTTCTTCTCTACTTTGTATTTATTGTCATATTTATTGGTTATAAGGCCAGATTGTAAAACTGGCTACCTCACTCCATTGCTGGATGAGAGGACTCAGGATGTGGTGAAGAAATTTCATGGTCGGAAACCAAAGTGAGAGAGGTAGGTTTACGAACTAGGAGTACTGAGTCGCGAAAGAGAGCGACGTCAGGTTGGTTGGAAACGAGGGAGAAGTAATGAGCAAGAGAGAATGCCTGTTGCGCGCCTGGGGACAGAATGCCGTGACGACCTTTGTTGTCGATTTCGACTCGAAAACCATTGATTAAACAATGGTCGGCGGGTTGAAAGGACAGGTCGAACAGCACGAGGTCCATGTTTTGGCAGTTTCGGACCTGCTGAGCCACAGCTATTTGGCGATCGACGGTGAATTGGACGAATCGAGAGTTCATGGAGCTGGGGGTTGAACGCCGAATTTGACGGATGGCGGAAATGAGCTTGGTGAATAAAAGACGCATTGTGATATAGAGATTGAAATTTTTAAAGCAATTAACCTTAATAGGTTAATGTATGGAAGGAAAGGCGACGTGAATTGAGCCGCGAAGGAAAATGTGAGCAAGCATGAGCACGTCTGAAATGGGTTTAGCATTCGCGTTAGGCTTGCAAGAAGAATGGGCAGAAAAGGAGATGCGAGGGTCGTCAGTGGTAGCGACGGGACTCTTGATGACGGGAGTCATGAAGTTGAAAGTGGCTGGAACAAGATAGTTCTCGGAGTTGACAGCGGAGCCGATGACGCGTCGGGTGAATCCAATCATCTTATAGACTTCATCTTGAAGAGGGACGACTGAATTAGGAGAGAAGGCTACATCGATGGCGAAAGGCTCTGATATAACGCGAGCAGTGGGGGCGATGTTAAGCTCCAAATGGGTTATGGTGCATAATCGACCAAGGACAGTGATGGCTCGGACTTCTGGAATGTCAGCGACTCGTTTGGTGGAGAATAGAACGGAGCCGGTGTAGGAAAAAAGCAGACTTTGGAAAGGCAAAGTTATACCAGGTCCAAGTTGTTCGGATAGAAGGGCATGGAGCGGATTGAGCGGATTCGACGATAAACCACTAATCCCAGGAGAAGAGACGATAGCATCAGTATTATTTTGGACAGACATGATATGGGCGAACACTTCATGTTTATTGAACATGTATCTGACATGGCGACTGTAAAATTCCCGACTATAAACTTTTAATGAAAGTAAAACACGTCTGTTTTCTTCGATTATAAGTAAACGAAAAACATTTTTATTTGGCTGAGGCTGAACTTTCTGTTTTATATTTCATTTTGTTTACATCAAAGAGGGTGTGAGAGGCACTCACACATAAAAGGAATTGAAACAAATCAACCGCTGTACAGAAGGTACAGGGCTGTTCCAAAACAGGTTTACCTTTGTAAACACTGTGGACTGTGGATCCATAGGTCGCTGGTTCAAATCCGGCTCGAAGGATCATGCTAAATTCCCGACGGAAAATTTCTAAAAAATCAAAAAACTAGAAACTTTTAAAGAACGTAAAACACGACTGTTTTCTTCGATTATAATCCACATAAAGGGAATTGAAACAAATCAACCGCTGTACAGAAGGTACAGGGCTGTCCCAAAACACGTTTACCTTTGTAAACAGCGATCAGGGCTGGCACGCTGGCACAGGCATGCGAAAATATGCGATTACACTGCGTACACACGGCATTCACACGTGAATACGCGTAGTTACGCGTAATTATTTTCTCATTATTCCTGTGTTAGGTGCTTATTCGTTCGATAAGTCGTCGTCAAGATGGAGTTTAGTGCACAACTTCAGCCAAGATCCGATAGGTATTTTGTTAGAACATCCATTTTTATTGGCTGATGCCGGCTCTAGCACGTGCTGGCCATTTTGGATTTTCTGTACTTGTCGAACCTATTCAGGAAGGAAATCGAGATTTTCACCCGTAGTGCTGCGTGTGTACACCGGTAGATGGCGTTAGTAAAAAAAAAAATTAAATTGACATCATGGAAATAGCCGTTGTGTCGTGTCGGTTCCCTGTTAAAATTTGAATTCAAGAGTGACCTCCTAAAAAGTTGGAGCCACCTCTATCATTGAATCTCCTTCTGGGAGCAAACCCATATATACTAACATTACCGTATGCCACATTTTACTCTGGTCTACTAGTCACCATTCATTTGTAATTAGATGAAACTTTACGGGAGATTGAGACCCGTCTTTATTTTTTATCTTTTAGGTTTTTGTGGGGATTTACGAGGCGGCTAAAGAGAACCGGTGCTCTTTAGCAATAAAATGTTTGCCTTTCATACAAAGTTTCTCACCTTTATAAATTCAATTCACTTCCGACGATCTGTCACGAAAGCAACAGCAACTTTGTCCGGTCGGACAAGAGACAAACGTTGGTCGCCATACTCAACTTTTGAATTTGAATTCAAACTCGCCGTTGAACATGGAGGCCACCATCTATCTCCACTTCGAACTGTCACAAGACAAAATAAATCAATGCAATGTGATGGGAGGTGTTTAGACGACGCAACATCCGTCAACCCTTGAAAATCTAGCTGTCAATGAATCGGAAAGTTTCTTGGGAGTTGTTCAGATGTTTTGACACAAATCGTCCCTCGCAATCTGCTCTTGAATGTTTTCAATTTATTTAAATATTTCAGTTTGGAAGTTTTGTGTTTTTTTTGGTTGCACATTCTGTATCCGATGCACTCGCACTCGCCGATCCAGCTGAAGATGTTGGTGAAATCTGGGGCAGCGGCACCAAAAATGTTTTATTATTTTTTTTTTTTTTTTTTGTCACAAAATATTTTGAACTTAAATCACATGTTCCATCTAATAATGAAATTATATAATTAAATAAGGCAAAACCATTCAAAACAACTCTCTCTGAAAATTCGCTATTGTAGCGCAAATTCGCAATGCGCTACAATATCCAAAATTTTCATTGAAGCATCGCAGACAACCTTAACAACTATTGGTTAACATTATAAAATACAAACTTGATACAAACAGTACTTAATTGTATATTTAGGGAATAGTACCCTTTCCTATTAACATAAAGTTGACTCTCATCATCTCCAACTTTTTTTATCTGAACGTGCGTACAGTCTATAGCACCAACAACTTGTTTAATTCCAGCATTTTTTTTCGAATTTCATCATGCCCGAAATCTGGTCTTCTTCTCTGGGCAATTTAATCAAATTCTTTGCTTGTTTGGCAAGAGCAACTGCAACTCTACTGCAAATGCGGCTAAGGGTTGATTGGCTAAGGCCGTGAACATCCGTCGCATCATTCTGGACTTCGTTCCTTCTCCAGCAGCGGTTTGCGGAGAGAACTTGTAACTCCGGTGGAACCTGTCCACCCCTTTTGTCACCATCCAGATCTTCTGCAAACATATTTATTATTTTTAGCATGTTGTCTTTGCTAAACCTATATTTTCTTCGGAACTCCTCATCGTTGTTGTGCTCGAAGGGGTTGGTTTTTGGCTTGTACATCTTTCGACGCTTTGGAACATGATCCTCTTCTTCCACCAAGGTGAAGATATCCAATATGTTTTTCACATCCATTAGTTTACTTTATTTTTCTTGTTTTTTTAACCTAAAAACTACTTGTCAAAATCATCTGTTCGGTTAGAAAATTTTTTTTTTGTCAGTTTATTTCGTCAAGTTGTCAGCTGTTGCTTGCTGTTTTTAAGAAATCACCATATTGCTTAAAATGTTCGTAAAATATGTTTATGCATAAACAGCATATTAAGGGATAGTTTGTGTTCTAACTAAAATAGTTTTTAACAAGTGACTAACAAATCTAATGAAAACGGCTGTTAGAAACTTAGATGAATACGGCCGTTAGAAAAAAAAAAATCCGCAAGACATTCATTTATTTGATCTGCCTCTTTTTTTTTTCTTCTTCTTCTTCTCGCTCTGGAGTGACGTGCAAATTAATGCGCTGCTATCTTCCCATTTTAACAGTCTTTTTTTATATATCGGCTTTTGTTTATTCATTATATTTATATTTAAATATCTCCTATTCATTATAGTTGTATTATTGTACCTCTTAATAATTTGATTACGGTTTTTACTCCTTATTTTCACTACCGATGCGCAATATGAAAATTTAGCACGCCACGCAAACGTTACGTACGCTTTAAGCAAGTGTCAAGTCAGTACTGAATCGTTTCTCTCTCTCATAACGAAGCAACACGTTCGTAGAAAATCTGAACGTATGCGCTTGGGTGACAATAGTTGGTTCCTTCATCTATTTTCCATAGTTCTGTTGTCTCTGGTGCAACAGTGGTGAAAAAGGGCAATTTGCCCCGAGTTTCCTGCAAGTTATTTTAAGCAAATCTCGGAAATATAAAAGAATAACTGAATTGAACTTCTCGTAAATTTGCGATTTCGGAATATTACGAAGTTTGGTTTTTATTTAAAATAAAAAGTGTTTAGATAGGGATTATTAATAGTTCATATATTTTTTATAAAATTTATGCGGGGACATAAGGACAATTTATCCAATTATGATTCTATTAGGGCTTCGAAGGACTGTGTAAAAATTCGGCTCGAAGGACCATGTAGAAATCCGTGCGGAATGGCGAGTTTAAGTTTAAAAAGGGCTTTCGGTAGCCTACCATAGGGAGGATATTGGGTTTCTAGATTTAGAGAAAAAGAGGCTCCTCGTTAACAACTCAATGATTTTAGGGATTTCTTTTAAAAGAAGGGTATCATTTGAAAGAAATAACTCCACAATAATTGAGTGTAGAATATGGATAGATATTAACAATAAAAGAGGAGGGTTTTGTTAATAATTTCAACACTAAAAGACAAAGGTTTTTATTAATAGTATTGAGAGCGTTTTATTGCTTACCCTTTGTTGGTTTTAAGAAGAAGAAGGTATGAGAAAAGTTACAAATTACCGGAAGCCTAAGGCCCATGCTTGAGCTATGTTTAGGGGTTTTACATTTATGTACGCCTAGAGGCGTAGACACTTACTTTTTTTTTTTTTTTTTTTTCATGAAACTAATATTCATTAGTACTATTGTAAGCGATCATATCCTCATCCCATAATTTTACTTTTCCTGAGAAGAATTCTGTCACATAAATCATCAATAACTTCTCTTTCCTTGATAGTTTTTTACGACTTATCGAGTCTAGAAGACATACAGCTACTCCACGCATATGACTCAATTTTTTACATAAAATTGAGTCTGTCAATTCCCCAGCAATCTTTTCAATGATTTTTAGAAGTTTCCGGAAATTAGCTTTAAAAACCCTACTTTAAATAGGATCTCTTGGAATTGGGAATTTGTTGATCGTTTATTTCGATTTTTAAGTACTGATTCCAAGCTATCAACTAAATTGAATCCATGTATAGTCAACGGAGCATCTCCATCTTCCACATTCCCTCTGACTCCTCTGCCATTAAATAACTCTTCATAAACGGTTTTAGCTTCCATTATGGAGATATATGATGATTCGATTTCTTCTGGCTTCATTAATGTGGTTATGTCAGAAAAATTAGTCCATATATCACATCGTGCATGATATTCATTTTCTAAACGTTCATCTTTCATTTGTCTTATGCTGATGAACTGTGAAATCTTATAACTTGCAGAATATGGGATGACGGCTCTATAAGTCACGTTCATTGCTTGTGATTTTCCATCCGGATGAGGACAATCGATCAGACATCCTTGTATATCGCCAGAATCCGTAAAGTTAATTAGAGAGGATAAGAATAAAAAGATTGTTGATGAAGTCAGGAAGTGATTCATCTCTAGATTGTTTATTTCCCCGTTTTTTTCAAGTGTGAAATAAATTATTAATTTTGTTACTTACTTTTAAGATAATCGGCTAAAATCTGTAAAAGCAGATGAATCAGCCCTTTTGTTTCAAGAATCTGCTGCTTCAATTTTACGTGGGCAAAGGCTGTTTCTACGCTCTTCTTTAAGGTTGGTCCCAGCGAGATGTAAACTTGTCTTCATTTCCTTACTTTTTGCTGTCCTCTATTTTCTTCCTTTGGAATAATTTTCTGTTCTCCCTTCTTTGAAATACTTTTCTTTCTTCCCTCTTTGGAATATTTCTTCAGGAACTTATTTTTCAGGAACTTTTTAATTAAATATTTTATTTTGGAATTTCTATTCTTTTTTTGTTCCTTCAGGAGGTACTGGCTTTATAGGCTATAAATTATCACTTTGAGTTATTTAATTATTCATGAAGAAATTCTATTTTTCACCCCTGGCAGGATCTTCTGCTTCAGAAACTTTAAAAATGGAAAAATGGAGGTGATACAGTTACCCCCAAAGTAAAATACTCAAATGATGCTGTTATTATGCGTACACCAATAATTGTTTTATCGAAGAATGATGTATTGCCAAATGATACTGCGTTTAGATCTAGATCTTATATACTTACCATTAGATAAGTTGTAACATTTTAAAAAAATATTATAAAAAAACCACAGCCATTAGCTTGTTGCTATTTATTTAAGAAATATCAAATAAAAAAAGAAATTTTATGAAATATACAAATACCACTTTTTGGTTTACATTCATAATTAGCAAACGGTTGACCAACAGCTTGATTTATTTAAAATTGATGTATTTTTTCATCCATTGGAAGCCAACCTTTATTATGAATTCGATAATCAGGAAATTTATTTGTATCTGGATTTTCACTTCGATTCAATTCATGTGCAAAATATTCACTTATATTTTGTGGTACACATAACGCATTAGATGTATATGATTGTAATATTAATTAAACATTTTTTTTTTGCATCAATAGTTTTAATGCAAGTAACTTTCATGGAGGGGTATTCACAATTTGGTGGTAAATATGTTTAAAATTTACAACAGTAAGTGTAGGTTATTTTGGTATTAGGTTATTTTAAAATTTCGCAAAGTCTTTCGCATTTTTTTTTTTCAATGTCTCGATTGTATGATAATTTTGATAAGTTTTTTTTTTTTTTTGATGCGCCAAAGGGATGTGTAATCTTCATAGATACCCGGCCCGTGCCATTGGCATGCACGATTCGCATTCCTTACTAAAATTTCAGGTATGCGCCTACGTACTAAACCACACCCTGCACACTTCCGCCACTCTCCCCACGGGACTGCCGCTAGGTATTACTTCGTGGGGCTGGCAAGCAATTTATGCTACTTCGGTGTTTCTGTTGTTCCTGCTAATCTTCTTTCAGTTTCAGCTCTCCGCAATTCACCTTGTACATTCTTGACGAGTGCACATATATGCATCCAATATTCTACTGAATCCACCATCCGTTCTATAAGTAATTCTGGACTTGGTAGAGTTCCTCGCAGTTCCGTGAAACGACTGCAGTCAAATATTGCATGCTTCACGTCTTCCTCCTGGTTTGGACACTCCGGGCAATAAGGAGATGTATCGTGTCCAAATCGGAAAAGGTATCTACGATATCCACCGTGGCCAGAGAGGAACTGCGTTAAGTGGTAATTGCAGTTTCCTTGTTCACGGCTGATAATTTTGATAAGTGTGTGTGTGTGTGTGTGTGTTGAAACCCATGCAAAGATTGTTTTAATGGAAAGGAGTACTTTTGATCTTGGGTTCCCACAAGATCGGTGCTGAGGCTTCGTCGAAATGTTGTTGTTCGATGCCGCTTAAGAGATGTAAATAACCAGCTTAATTTCCAACGCTGTTGCTGATGACCCTACAAGAAGACTATCGGTTATTTAACTAAAAAAAGACGGTTTTTCTTTACTGAGATTTCGGTTACCTCTTCATGCAAAGTTTCGGTTATGCAAGGAAGAGCCTCGGGAAGAAAGTAACCGAAACTCATATATACGTGTGATCTGGCATCCCTTTCTCATAGGTTGTTTTTTGTTTAAATTTATAATAACATCGAAATATAGCCTTCTCGCTCTCTCTCGTTGCTGTTAACATAAATACAGGTTATAGGTAACCAACTCTCACCAGATAGATCTAACCGAAAACTCAGTTATATGTAACCGTTAAATATAACGTATATATCAGTTTTATCTAACGTTCTTCTTTAAAAATAACAATCCATGTATTCGTTGTTCTTTTAAAACATATAAATTTATTATAATTTTTTCCATAAAGTTAAGTTTTACATTTAATTTGTTTTTATTTATAAATGTATCTATATAAAAAAAATAATAATTCATTTATGTAATTTATATATATATTAGAATTAAAAATAGATATTAATTGTATAAGGCAACTTACAATAAGATTAATATTAAGTTTAAGGCACTTATCACATTTTAAATGCGAGAGATCAAATGATAATATAATCAGTTTTGGCGCAGAATTCCTTCTTGTTACATTGTTTTTTTAACAATTCATTCATTGTAACTTACATAAGAAATGAATGCATTTGCAGCAGCATGTTGTCGTCGACTCAAATTGACATGATGTGCATAGTAGGCGAGATCCACAAGGATATCGGGTGGTGAGGTACTACTATTGCACGACGACGCAGAGGTGAGTTGCTATACTTTTGATGTTGTGCTTCCTGCGAGGCAATTTGAATTTTTTATATTTTTATTTATTTTAATGAATTACTTTTTATTGTTATTATTTAATTTTTTTTTTATTTTATATAAATTTTATTTAATACTTTTATTATTATTTTTTATTCCTTTGTAATTTTTGTTATTATTTGACGATTTTTTATTTTAATATTTTATTATTATTATAATTATATAATATAAATATATAATTTATTTATATATTATTATTATTATTTTTTATTATTTCACCATTATTTTTTTTTATTATATTAATATTATTTATTTTTCCTTTTTTATTATTATTTTTTATTATTTCGTTATAATTTTTGTTGTGATGTTTTATTAAAATAATATAATTTATAAATTATTTTATTTTCTATTATTATTTATTCATTTTTAGTACATTTCTCGTTGATTTTTATTTTTTGCTATTTTTAAATTTTCTTTGTTTCGTCCTGTTGTGACTTAGCTCTATAGCCTTTTTAAAGCTTTTTTCAGTTTGTACCACACCTTGAGTTTTAAATACGTTTATAAAAAATAATAATATATTATTTATTTTCTTTATTTAAATTATATATATGTAATCAACTTGCCAAACATCACCTCTTCCACAATGCGTAGTTTTTTCAGTGGTCGTTTCTCCCACCTTCCGTCCCAGTTAAATTCCTGCAACACTTCGTCCGAAAATATTTTTGGAACGACTTCTGTCACATCCGTAGAAACGCCTTTAATTTTGTGCATGTATATTATCTAATTGGGGGTTTAAGAATTGTATTTAAAATATTTAGGACATTTAGGACATTTAGGACAAATTCGGTTTTTTTATAAGTTTTTTCAAAAACTACATATAATTTTCGAACTTGTAAGCAGAAAATTTGTCTAAAGTACCATACTGTTTCACGCATTCTGTTAAATGCAGCAACCCATGGACGTTGGAACTTATGAGATGGTCACCATAAATACTTCCAAAGCTTTCAACAAAATGTTCGAGCATATTTTGGGCGAGATCAGCTTCAATTTGACATGTCTTTTCACATGACAGCAACCTTATACCGGCGTGCAACAGCAAAAAGTGGTAGTAGCAATCACTAGGCACACAATCTTTAAAAACATATATGCCTGTATATAATAAAAGCTGTCGGAATTCAGTCGACTTCCAATTGCTGATTTCATTTAAACTTCTCGAAACGCGACCAAATTCTGTTGGAACAAATTTGGAGAGAAAATTCAGTTTTTCATTCATTAGCGTCTTATTACCTCTCTTAATCAGCAATTGGAGCAACTTTTTCATAACACCTAAGTCAACCAGATGCATTACATCCAATGGAAACTGTGAAACCATGCCAAATGCTGAAAGTTCCATCACAGATTTATTTTCTTTGAATTGAGGGCTGTGGTGTGAAGGTCAAACGATACATCGGTCCTCAACTCATGAACTTTCTTGGAATTACAGACCTTCTTTTCTAAATATGTTCCTTGTTGACAGCATTTGGGACAGCCACTTTTTCCAGTGAATGATTGCACACCTGTGACAAAAGCCCGAGCAGGCGAATCGCATGTGAAAACACGCACATTGAATTTTTTTGGAACCGGACTGCAGCCAAATTTAATACCATTTTGCCTTAAGACCACCACTTCTTCGCAAAATTCCTTCATGAAATCATTTATATTTTCCGATTTACTTGTTCCAGAAAAACAGGCTATTGTAAATGGGGTTTCCTTTGGCAATCCTACGATTGCACCTCGGATGGGCCATAAAACTCTATTGGAACTTTCGAACAATTTGAGACCATCTATACCGACATCAATCAAAACTGCAGTGGCGCCATCTAAGCAACCAAATTAATTAGAACTGAAATAGGATTGAATGCCTAAGTGTAAAAACTCTCCATGTGGCATGGACTGAACTACCACTTTTTTTGTTCTCGTCCCAAGTAGAGTTTTTGAACATAGAGGTAAATCACTCACTCCCACTTTGCGCAAAGTTTCAAGCAAGTCATTCAATACATTTTGTGTGATTTTGTTGCGAATTGCCCACAACTTTCAAGCTTTGCACTTTGCGGTACTTGAATGACTTGCTTCATCATCATCGTACAAATCTACCGGATCCACAAATTCCACCCCATCCACAAAATCAACTGTCACCGCTTCCACCATTTCGTCACTTTCACTTTCACTATTATTATATTCCGGAGCACTTAAAGGCTCGTCCAGTCGTCTAAATTTGTTGACACTGGTCCGGAATTTTTTATATTCTAAGCTCATTTTATTTGCAAAAGTTTTTCTATTCATATTTCCTTTTACTATTTTTTTTATTGAAATTTTATGCTGTATTATATGTTTTCTGTTATTTTTTTAATTTTATATACACAAAGCTCTTTAATTCTGCTTATATTTTAATTTTTAACTTATTTTTCACTATCGAAGCTCTGAAACTATTTTTTTTTTGATTTGAAAATAATAAATAAACACAATGGCAGACAGGCAAAAATTTGACATACTTTTCAATGATACTTTTATCTTTCTCTACATGCATTGGCTAAAATATTCATATATTTTACCTTGTTTCACAAACTGAAACCAGTATGAGAATGTGGTTGTAAAGAGACAAATTTATATGATTGTGTTAGAGTTTCGGTTACCAATTTCTTGTAGGGGAGTGTATGAGCCTTCGCTGGCGGCGCGTTCAGTGTGGGCTTACGAATGCCTTGTGCCACTGTGCACGCTGTTGTTGTTGGTGTTGTGAGACTCTGTAACTGCTGCTGTTGTTGCCAAATGGGGCTCCGCTGGCCGTGGGTGTAAAGTAATGTTTGTTGTTGGTGTTGCGAGACTCTGTAACTGCTGCTGTTGTTGCCGAATGGGGCTCCGCTGGCCGTGGGTATAAACATTAGTTTGTTGTTGGTGTTTCTTTGCTATTTTTTCACTTAAAAAACCACAAACACTTTCTTTTACACTTTGAAACACTTTGTTTTCTAACTATTTTCTCCAATTATTAGTTATTTTATTATGCGTCACATGTTTTGTGCGCGCGTCGCAATTTTCTCTTTCAGACTTGCACAACTAAACGGATCTTACCTTTTTTTAGTACTTCCTACGTGTCGCATGATTACTCCGTTGCATAGGGTATTTGTTCAGATTTCCGCACTGAATTTTCTGTGAACATACAAAATGTTTTATTATTGATTTTATCTTTCTTTTTAATGTTTTGAGCTTCGAGGTACAATTCCATTCGAGGTTCAATAAAAAGCTCGAAGGACCATGTAAAAAGCCGAGCAAAGTTATACAGCTCTAATTGAGGGAAATTAGGGAGCATTTGAGGATCCTTGAGCTGCACTAATTTTGCTCGGATTCAATAATATTTTAGGGCAGGATGTCGGGTATCCTGAAGATAGGGTGAATGTCAGGTATCCTGAAAAACGAGAGAAAAAAGGAAAAGCTTCTTGTTTCCACCAAATTAGTAGAGATCTTCTCTAATATGAGATTTATTAGAGAAAAGCGGAGCTCGTTAAAAATTAAGGAATTACAAATGATAGTACAATTTATACATATATTAATTTTATCGAGAAGACTGGAGCTCGTTACCTTGTGGTGGTTGAAAAAAGAAGAAACAAAATTCAAACGGAAGTATACGTGTTATTTACAAGCTAGGTTTAATATACAATAACGTACTAAAAAGAAACAATTCAAGCGAAAGTTATAAATGTTACTTAGAAGCTATGTTTAATCAACAATGTACTAAAATGAGTTCATATTTGGTAAGTATTCGGTTTAAGGTATTCAGAGTTGTCAATACATAATAATCCATTAACATTAAAGTAAACAATTCAAAATTAAAGAAACTAATTCAAACATTATTTATGTAGGAAAAAAAAAGAAGGAAACGCCTGTTGGCGTTGACAGTAAGAATAAAATCGTGAACATACCTTTTGTTTATTATTTACAATCACCTGATTTTGCTTATGTTTGTTATAAAACCACCAAAATGCCGAAAATTGTCGGGTGCTTCAAAAGAAATTGAAGCATCATTTCGACTTCTTCTGGTCCACTTCTTATTGAGTTTCTCTCTCTTTTTGATTATTTTCCATGTTCAATTCATCCTACATTGTTAAAATAAGTCAATGTAGAAAGTAAACTTATTTTCAGCAATAACTTTACTTACAGCGCGCATTAAATTTTCCATTTTATGTTTTTGACAAGTAATTACCACAAATACATCATAAATACAATGATTTACAGTGTTGCTTTTGTGGTAACCCTTAATAGCCTGACTTTTTTTTTCAATGAAAAAATTTTATATGTTGTATTTTAGGACCCTTAACAACGTTTGTTCTACGACTTTTCACAATTTTGAGTTTTGGACATTTTAGGGGAGGTTTTGTGTGTTGGTTCTTTGAAGAACCACCAGGCACTCCTTTGACAAGTAAAATGCATATGGTTTATATATGAAATTTTTTTTATTTTCATTTAAATTATATATATTTCAGTTCATTTATTCAATGTTTTGTATGATATTCTAGAAAGCAGTTTTTTGTGGATTGGAAACATAATTCTACCTCACATTTAATGCAATACACTGTTGTTCTAGATGTGCAATTGGGCATTTTACAACGAGGTTTGCCTGCTGTTAGGTATTTCGGGAAGTGCCCAACATTATCAAACCGCACGTCACTAGGCGGCATTACTACCCGAACTCGTTTTGGCACATTTTCAGGGGTCTCACATCCTCCAGTGCTTCTTGGACGTCCTTTCCTTATGGATTGTGTGCCAGATTTTACTAAAACTTTGCTGACGTCTACGATAAATTCGTGCAAAGTCAGCATTTTATCTGTACGAGGAGATGAAGAGAATTGGCGTTTATATAAAATCCATGCATTTATCATGGCCATGTCCATCATATGGTATATAAGACGATTTGTCCATTTGCGTGACTTTATTCTTATGCGGCTTCTACCAAAGCACGAATCCATAAGATCAACACCTCCCATGTACTTGTTGTACTCGTGGATTATCGCAGGGCACTGAATATTTACGGTACACTTATTTTTTTTGTCAAATCTAAAGAAAATAAAAAAAATTATATTCAGTAAGTATTTGTTGAAAGTATAAAATACCTGGCAATCGTAGGCGCGTCATCAGTTTCGTTTGCATTTGTCGATTTCAATTGCTTGATGCCAAGCAAAGTCGATGCCATATTTACAACTTTGTTGTCCCTCCATGCTATAGTAGTTATATCTATACCATGAATACTGGTCATATATTCTTCGCAGTCTCCTCGATTGGGTAATTTTTCTGGCAATTTGCAGCCAGGAATTCGGTTACGTCGAACTGTTCCAAGCCCATAGATTCCCTGGGTGCGTAAATAAGCCAATAAAGGAATAGTTGTGTCATAGTTATCGAAAAAAATTCTGTAGTTCTTGAAACGCGGAACTTTACGAGCAAGCCGCACCACAACATTTGCTGCGGCTCCCAAGTCTGGTTCATTGTCCAAAACATGGTCTTCATTGCCAGTATAAATTTCAAAATTATAGCAGAATCCCATATCGTCACACATCAAAAATAACTTATTGCCCCACGGGTGAGGCTTGTCTGGCAAGTATTGTTTCAAATAGTGCTTAATTTTTGTCGCACAAATTTGTTCATCCACACACAAACGACTGCTTTTTGGAACAGAGTCAAAGTTTCGATTTAGGGCATCAATAAGCGGACGAATTTTATATAAACGATCAATGTTTGATGAATCAGTGTTTTGTGGACGCAATCCTCGTCGACCTGAAGGAGCTGGTTCTTGAGCTGACGGACGTGGCATCTTACTGTTGTCATTTAGATGCAAAAACTGGCGTACCTTGTCATATCGATTTCTCGTCATGGTATTCATAATAGCCGGTATGCCAAATTCACCCCAATACGTCCTGATACTTGGGTACTTGAAGACGGACATAAAATATGTAATGCCAAAAAAGCGTTTTATTTCGTCTGGCGTTGTATTTAGAGGTTTCGATGAATCCTTTTGAATTGCGTACAAATTGCTTTGGTGTACAATATTAGAAATTATATCGTCATTTACAAAGTAAGAAAAAAATTTGAAAGGTGTATCTAGTGCCATTATTTCTGTTGTCAATTCAGAATCGCTGCCAAACTGAACCCAACTTGCATGATTCTGCATATGGTTTTTCTTCCAGATACATTTTTTAAACTCGGAAGAGTCCTTGTCAATTGTGATATCTTTGTAAAATGTTGCATTTTGATGCCAGCGTGTGCTATCTCCAGTAACAACAATATCTTCATTTTGAACACTCTCATCAGCAGTTGGTTCCACACTCACAACTTGTTCAGCATCTAATTCGTTCACATTTTCGAACACATCATCCTCCAACTGATCAGTGATATTCGCATCATCATTTGTCACTATATTGAAATCGGGATCGTCTAGACTGTCGTCGTCAAAATCTGATATATCGCCAATTTCACTTGCTGACCATTCAAAATCATTGACGAATGCTTCAAACTCTTCAGCCGTGGCAAAATCTTTGTATTTACGTGGCATTTTTCTATGAAAAATTAAAAATTTACACTAAAATTAGAAAAAGACGCTAAAGCACTAACGAATTTCACTTCTCTAATGAGTGCCTACTGGTTCTTTGAAGGACCGAAGGACTTTTACACGAAAAACACAAACAAAAAAAATTTATATTGCTAAAAAGATACTTAAATGGTTTGAATATAGTGCACAAATAATAAAAATGAATTTTATTTGGTTCTTTTGGAGCAAAAGTTTTGATTTCAATCAATTTGAAAAAGCACGATTTGTTCACTTTGAAGCTTTTGTGTGTTTTTCTGATAAACGTCAAAAATCAGGTGTTCAGCACCGAAAAGCATATGATTTTCTTTTCCGCTAGATGGCATACATTATAAAGAGAATATTTGCTGAATAAACATTGCGCAAAAAATGTAACAGTTTTGAAAAACAAGTCTCTAAAGTTGAGGTTCCTGAAGGGACCACCAGGCTTTTAAGGGTATTTGTTAGTTGCTTACATTTTGTTTGTGTAATTAACCACAGAAACCATATTTACCATCGATACAGAATACAAGACTAAATACATCACATTGTGAATACCCCTACTGTTCTTCCAACATCAAATGCTGTTCTTGTACCTGAAGGTATAACTGAACAATAAACATTTATAACTTTTGAATTTGTTGTTAACATACTATAGTCAGCTTCACTTAAATAAAAAGGTAAAAAAATGAAAAGGACTTAAAGCTAATGAAGTTGTATCATGATCAGTTCCATTTTCAGTTTGTACATTGTCCATAACTTATCATTATTCTTGATTTTGAAAAACTTAAGGTATTAGATTTACAAGGTTAACTTGGTCTAATACAGGTTATATCTGAAGTGGACGTTGAACTAGAGGGATTTCATCCTCCCGTCACACCCTGCCTCGTCCCTGTATTTAGCCCACGACCTGAACGACTTCGTGTCTCAATAGTTTCTTGCATAATAATACCACTAGCAAGATGATCACCAGAAACATTAATAGCGGGCTCAGCTTCTGCAATATTTGTATTACCTTTGTCAACTCTATTTGTATCTGTTTGGGTGGTGAACGTGGTTAGAAAATATAGACATAAAACAATTATAAGTGGTTTAATTGGGTGGGTACAGTGTATTTTATTTATACCTTTTTTTTGTGTAAGTTTGTTTTACAATGCTTCTTGTGATTTGTTTTGTAAATGTATACTTTCTATGAAGTAAATTGTTTAATGTTTACTTGTATGGCAAATATGTTGTTTTATGGGATGTTGATTGTTGGTTTTTTGTTCGTTGTCTCGTAGAATTTTTTCTTGAGCAATATGGTATTCATGTGTTGCATATAATTCTTGTGGAAAATCTCTTTGTTGGCCACTCATACTCGGATAAGATACTACAAATATAGAGTCAAATCAATATTTTAAACTTAATCCGACAATTCTTGCTAATTCCGCTAATTCAACGTTTTTTTTTTATAGTCTTTAATAAATGATGAAATTGCTTCTCTATCAGCTTTTATAATATTTTCTTATGTTGTTGCTTATTCATATTCTAGGTCATGTAAATTATCAAATTTTACTTTTGGTTGAGTAGAACGTTTATTTCAGACTGAAGACTTAAAGCTAAGCTATTATAACTTAAAGCTATCGAAACATAAACATCGCTGTATTGCTGCATTGAACTGCCGTTTGCGCAAGAGTTGCAGACGCTACGTCAGCGAGCGCTAGCTACAGATGGTAACTAGTGGGTTTGTTTATGTTAACTTGTATAAATGCATCGTAATCTATGTCATCTACTGGTAAATCACTTTTATAAATTGTATTTCCCGATTCTAAATAATTATGGCCTTCTATAAAAAAAAATGCCTAATTTCAAAATTAAATTTCATATAAATAAAAATGTAAATTTCAATAAAAACATGAAAATTTATTATGTACATTAAACAAAAATTTTATAAAAATAAATCAATATTAATGTTTCATTCTATTTTGCAGAAAGAAGTACTCGACTTAAGTCTATTCGTATGAACATTTCCTTTTGAATTGTTTTGTACGTCAAAACCGGAGCAACACTTGTAATACCGTGGCCCTAACGAATCTGATATCTGCGTCCTATTGCAGAGGAGGCATCTTAATTGCCTTTCATCGTGCTCGTCGCTTACAACTCCACTGTTTTAATGAAAGGAGGAATACAAGATGACAGTGGGGGAAATTAATTTTTAGAGCACTCTTTTGTTCCTTCACTAACTGTTGGTAGTCGTCGGTTGTCTTTTCTGTTGTCTAAAAAACCTCGTTTCACACATTTAAAGGTTTCCCAGACTGCTTACTCTTCACCATCTAAAATATCATGAAAAGCAGTGCCTCTCAAAATTTTGCATATTTGAGGGCCTACAAAGATTCACGCCTTACCTTTTGCTTCACTTAACATTGGGAATATATTTCGAAAGTATTTGAATATCTCTCCTTCCTGATCCATGGTTCTTCATTAATCCCAGCTTAATTTGCAAGGAACATAGTAGAATGTGAATCTGCTAGAAAATAATATTGAATATCTTTCTCCTTCTACAAGGACTTAGACTTCTTTTACGCTTCTTTAGATAACTAGTGAGATTTTCTATCTCGAATGTCCTATAAATGATAAGCAGCAGTAGTGTTTGATAAAGTCCAACTGTATTCCTTTGAGTAAAGCAACAACTTTTAAGTCAACACAGTTCTGGCATTTCAGTTCATCGTATTTTATTGAATTAATTTAATTTTTCCGTAAGATTTCTTCATGTGAACGACATTTCCAATGGAGGTGGAAGGGAAAAGGTTGCCGTTGTGTAGTAATGTGGGTCATGGAAGTTTCCAGCTTAAAGAATTCTTCTACAGCAACGTCCTGCTCAATATCGTGTATTTCGAGGTGGTTAAAAATATGACAGATCAGCTGAATAAGAAAAGGTACGAATGGCTAATGGAATGCAAGGTATACGGTGCTTTCTTTTTGTTGGATGGCATAGTTGCTTCAAGGAGATGACGAAAATACATGCAGTGGAGTTATTTGTTACTTTTTGGACGGTTTGATGCGTTCTTCCGGTGATGACGACGGGGGGACTACACGGCAAGAGTGACTGGAGAGTCAATTTATGTTGTATTTAGTCTCCGTACTCTTTCATTAGTGCCGGGAGATAACCAAGGGAGATAGTTCTTATTTTATACTAATTTTGATGTCACTTCGTTGGTTATTTGGCTTCGTAACCCTTGGTAAATAAAATGTTATTAATCAACCAACGACTGGGTTTAAATCCAAGATATAATTAGTAGATTCAAGGCATGCAATGTATATTAGACAAAGTTTACACACAAACTTAACACAAACTTTTTCAATTTATTCCCATGTTTCTTTGGTTTTCCACTAAGCTTAAGAACATCCTACACGTGTTTCACTATCTATCACCCCATTTCGAACCAAGGCAGACTTGAATGAAAAGGTATTCCACCTGACACCTTGGTTCAAAGATAAAACAAAAAAAAAAAAATAAGTTTGGATAGCAATGTACTAGTTAAAATTCACTTTAAATCTTAAACTTTAACTTTATGGGCTAGTTTTTATATTTTTTTTATTAATTCCGAAAAAGAAAAGACATTATTTTCAAAAATGAATATTTAAACAAAATTTTCAAATGACCTACAATAAACAAAGAAGAAAAAAAATGTGTAATGAAAATATGCATAAAAAATATAAAAAAAAAAATAAATTTTTAAATAAAAAACAAAGCAAATTAAAAAAATAAAAAAAATAAAAACAGATAAAATAATAAAATAAAGAAGTAATGAATACAAAATTAAAATATATATATTAAAATAATATATTTTATGTATTGTAAAATATTTAAAAGTAATACACAAGAAAATATCTACAATTAAAATAAAAAAAAAAATAAAAATTTGAAAAAAAAAATGAAAAAATTCAAAAATACAAAAAAATGATTAAAAAAATATAAAAACAATAACAATAAAGAAATTAAAAAATTACAAATATATAAAGATATCAAAAAATGATAAAGAAAGAAAAAATAAAATAAAGAAGTAAAATATAAATAAATAAAAAAAAACAAAGAGAATATCGACCAAACTTAAAAAAACTAGAAAGCAAAAACACAAAAAAAAAGAGAACTAAAAAGAAATTAAAATATTAATCAATTAACCGGAAATAAATCAGAATTTAAAAAAGAAAAATTATAAAAGATTTGAAAATAATTTGATTAAAGTAAATTAAAGCAAAAAGACTAAAAAAAAACAATTTTTTTTCGAAATGTAAACTTTTTAGATTCGTTGGTAAATATATTTCAATTCGATTACGTTTGGTCGTAAAAAACTATTAGAAAAGGTTAAATTAAAATTTGTAACTAACTTGAGTTTAATTTATTCAAAAATAAATGCATTTAATTATTATTACTACAAAATAATTATAAAACTATTATTTTTTAAGGGCAATGCCCAAAGAAAAATCTATTTTTTAAATATATGTTAAGATATTGTTATGTATATGTCATGCCATATTAAAATTCTGTTTTTAAAATTTGTATCTAATGTTTCATAATAATATAAATTACTAATAAATGATATAAGTAAAAACCAAAAAACAAAATTTGTTATTTATATTTAAATATATAAAAAAATTGTTGGAAAATGTACAAAAAGCTGTTACAAAATTAAAAATGTGTAACAATTATAACAAATTAACTATATTTAAATCATTAAAAAATGTGGAATAACTATACATAAAAAAATAAAAAAAAATACAAAAAAAAAAAACAAAAAAAAATACAAAAAAAAATACAAAATAAATACAAAAAAAAATACAAAAAAAATACAAAAAAAATACAAAAAAAAAAATAAAAAAAATACAAAACAAAATACAAAGAAAATACAAAAAAATACAAAAAAAAAAATAAAAAAAAAATTCAAATAAATACAAAAGAAAAAATACAAAAAGCAACAATATTTAATATTTATTAACCCTAGAATACTAAACATATTTTTTAGTCCTCTGATGCTAAACTTCGCCTGGGAGGCGATTTTTATATAAAATCCATATTTTACTTTAAAAAAAATAAAAATATATTAAAACAAAGACAAAAACATGTTTATTACATATTAAGTAAAAAAAATTAACAAAAACAATTCATTTTTTAAAATACATTACATATACTAAAGGCTTTTTTGCAGGCCACATATTTGGATCTGAGGTAAACAGAAATCTTTTTATCTTCGCCTCACAGGCTATGTTTAGTATTCTAGGGTTAAAATTCTTTATTAAATAAAATTTAATTATATATTTTTATTTAATTATATATTTAATTATATTTATAAATATTATTTTTTTATTTAAATATAAAAAACACAAACACAAAAAATAAAAAAATATATAAAAACAATAAAAATAAACAATAAAAATAAAGAAATAAAAAAAAATTAAAAGATAAATAAAAAAAAACCAAAACTTAGCAAAAACTGTTGTTTGCAAACTTTTAAAAAAGTAAATAATAAGTAAAAAATAATTATAATTTTGTGTTTTAAAATACGAAGCATGACAAAAAGATAAAATATAAAAACAGAGTTATATTAGAGTCCGAAAACAATGTAAAAAGTGTTGTTGTGGAAAAAATTGTCGACTAATAAATAAAAATTTTAAAAATTTTAAAATTATTAATTCTTGTTTAAAAATGTATTGAAATCTAAAATAATCAGTGGCTTCTCAAAATTTATTGTAATAAAAAAAAAAAGAAATTCATTCTCCCTCCAAGTGAAAGTCACATTTATTGAGATAATGGACTTGAAAATAGAATTTTCAAAACTTAAATTTATATTTTTTCTAAAGTCACATTTTGGACGAAAGTCTCATTTGAATTTCCATTTTATATAAACACGTTTATTTTTGTATGTGTATGTTTTATATGTTTATGTAAAAGAATTTTCAAACTGGAATGTGTAAAGCTTCCCTTGAAATTATCAGAAAACCTTGAAATTATCAATATTTTTAAATAATTTATAATTATATATCAACTTTTACAAACTCAATAAGAAAATCACGTATCGACATCGAAGCTGTTGTTGGCGTCAACATGACAATCATCACTACATTTAAAGGCGAAACAAAAAAATGGCACATTTCATAATGCCTATGAAACTGTTATCGGCGTATTTATATATTCATCAATATTCGCTGTTTTATAGCGATTCACTAAAGCATGCAATGGCTAAGGTTATCAGATGACAGCATTTATTCGTCACGAATCGAACACACAAACATCAGAAAGCAGAAAAGGAACACAATGAGAATTTGAATTAGGCTCTGATCTAGATTGGAACTTAAACAACTCAGTAACAGTCTCAATTGCCATCAATGAGTTTTATGGATCAAACATCACAACCTTCTACCGATTTATAAAGGTAAGAAAAACTTGTCGCTACAGTATATAATTGAATATAATATGTTGAACAAAATAAATTCAGTAAAATTAATTAAAATTCTTTTTCGATTTTTGCAGATGACACGTTTTAAGGTCAACGAAAATTACTGTCGCAGGATAGCCAGCCTGGTTTGGTTAACAAATGGTCTCCCAAATTTGGAAGCAGTATATTAGTTAAAGATGGATTCTTTTGAATGCTATAAAAGTCAGCTTTGCTTTATTGCTAATGAGGTCACTGATGAGTTCCTGCTGCTGGACGTCATTATTATAAGTCTCAAAAAATGAAGAAGAAAAAAAAAAAAAAAAAAAAAAAAAAGAAATGTGGCAAAATTATAACGAGTGCTATTGTCAATGTGTCCAAAAGGATTATAGCGCATCAATCGATTCGATAGTGAATGACGTGGCGTATGGCAATGACGTCCCTAAGAGCTTATAAGTCAAATTTTTAAATTGTATCCCGGCACAATGCACACGGTGCGAATAGCAATGACTTTTTGATAAGCTTATACCACCATACCATAACGTCAATTTTTTTAATTGTAACCCGGCACAACGAACATATCAGATATAGCCGGATGCCGAAGACTAAAGCAAGGAATGATGTAAGATATATCTCCATCACTATCAAGGATTGTGGCATGCATCCAACATAGAGTTAATTTAGTAACTTTGAACTCCCAGCACTCGGGCCGATGCAATCTTTCGGTCTCGTGTTTGGAGCACTAAAGAATTAAGCCTTCAAAGCAGTTGTTTACGTTAAACACATTCGAATTAAAAGTCAACGACAAGATGAAATCACAAATATATTCCTTGCCACGGGAAAACCGAAAGGGTTTTGCAAGT
Organism: Pherbina coryleti; assembly: GCA_943735915.1. Lineage (NCBI taxonomy): Eukaryota > Metazoa > Arthropoda > Insecta > Diptera > Sciomyzidae > Pherbina > Pherbina coryleti. Next base: position 184,848,620 of record OX030948.1, on the reverse strand, counting down.
CCGCCATTTCTTCAACCATGAATTGCTGGATTAAAAAATAAAGGTTAACCAACAAAAGAGAAAACGCCGGAACCAATGTCAAACTCAAAATTAGTGATGATTACCTTTACAACTTGGACTCATTCTGCTATATTGACTGCATGCTGAAAAAATTTTTAGCTCTATAGAAAATTTTACGAAGTCGAACATAAAACTTTTGGGCGTCTGAATAACACATAGGGATAGATAACTTTTTTCTTCAAACTATCCTGACAATTATCATCTGATCTTTTTTTCGATGGACTGATGCCATAAAAAACCAGAGTGAAGTGGTCAGTAACTGGAGAACCTGCTGTCGAGACAATGATTTCACAAATGAAACTGTGCTGGAGTACCCACTATTTTTTCAAACTGTCCTGAATCTGATTGGATATGAACTAAACATCTGCACGAATACACCCGAACGCCGCTTCAAGACATTTGCTTAAAATATAAATACTTACTCTCTTTCATTCTCAGCTACCAAGTACGAATGTGCAAAGTAGAAAATAAAAGCAAAACATTCACGTAACAGTACCCAAATCAGACGAGCATTCGATATGATTTTTGCTCGCGTACTTGTGTTATTCTCTGAATGATTTGGTGTACACCAAGTATAACGGTCTGAACAGATAGACATAATGTATAAGCAGAAGATTATAGGTCTGTTTCCGTACTTTACACTGTGTAAAATTTGTGTAAAACGTGTGCTAGAGAGTAAAAACGAAATGTGAGAATAGTTGCAAAAGTACGGAAACAGCTTCTAGTAAGTTTCGAGCACAAAACAGCTGATTTTGACTGCAGACGGCAGCACAAAATTTAAAACACTTTCACTCAAATTATTAAAAGCCATTTTTAATGCAAAACTGAACAATTACTTGATTTTTATTTATTATTATTTATTTATTGTACGTAAATTTCTTTTTAGGCACACAATTTGTGCATTTATTTATCGCAAAACATAAACAATTATGAAATGTTATTTGACATTTGCTTCTTCTTATTGATGCTTATTCTTCTTGATGCTTGTTCTTACTTTACTCGAAGTCTCGAGTTCTAGCACTCTCTGTGCACTTTGTGTGCTCGAGAGAGCGATTTTATGCTTGTTCTTCTTCTCCCATTTTAAGCACAGAAAGTACGGAAACAGAAAATAGCGTCCCACAAGTTACACAGTGTGCGTACGGAAACAGACCTTATGTGCTGTTGACAACGTGTCAATGTGCACTTGCGTGCTGATGATAACTAAAGAAATGGTACGACCATAGAGATCATTATAAAAATAAAGCAAAAATTCAAGACGTCATTGGGACGCGGTGGGAACTGCTCAAGCAACGCAACTGAAAATTTGTTAGGCAGAATTATTACTCGCGGAGTATTAGTGCTAGGATTAAAAATACGATACACCAATAAAGGCCTGTTTTAAGCCCTCACAACAAGTCATAAGGCCCCTCAGAGAACCGCCTTATATGGCTCATTTAAAAAAAACAAAAAAGCAAAAGCAACATTAACACCAACACCAACACCAACATCAACATCAACATCAACATCGACATCAACTTCAACTTCATCAACTTCAACTTCAACAAAAAGAAACACCGTCACGTCAAAAGCTACGGGTGTGTCCACGACTCAGCCAGCATTCATTTTATATTAGAATGTAAGAACATAATTTTGTTCACTGTACTAGGATTGGATCCTATTAAACTTCTTTTTTCAGAAATTTTTAGAAAAATTCCTTTAACTGGTTAATAAAAGTTATTGATCTTACCTCACCAGCATACATTTCAATAAAAATAATTTAAATTAATTCTTATACAAATAAACACGAAATCAAACTATTGAAAAATGTATATTACCAACACGGTTGACACTTTATTACTGATACTGATTTCTGTTTTTCGTTTTCGTTCAGTTATGAAATCAAATAACTACCTGTGACTGAACAAAAACTAGCAAGAGAGAATGAATGCATTACGAGCACTAGGTGTACTCGATGTATTTTGAACAGACAGCAATGTAATCTGTAGAAAAGCAACTATGCAATGATTACAAACGTTCGACAAGTTATGTACACACTCTGCTTAGATCTAACCGAATGTTGTACAGTGCTCGCTTCAGTCTGTGTTTGATTTGAAAGTACTGTACACAAGTTTGAAGCATACCATAAAATGTTGTACACTACAACATTGTACACTTTGCAGAAGGCAAAGCAAATGTATTCATGCAGATGTTTAATATGAACGAAAATTTCGGAAATTATTGTGAAAGAAGTATGGAGTTGCAGTTATCGGTGATTAAATGCGGTTATGTTTTATTTACGTAGTTTTTAGAAATAGATATAATTACAAAATTGTCACAAACCTTTCCAAATACTCGATGAATTTTCTGATATTTGTATTGATAAGAAATAATTCTACTGCCCGAAAATTAAAAACATTTCGGACAAAAAAAAAAAAAAAAAAAAAAATCAATTGCAAAATTGTTCAAACTAAAAAAAATATGTTTAAACATAGCACACATTTTCCACGTATTAAAGAATATATTCAAATTATAAAAAAAATCCATGCATTAAAAAAAAAATTATAAAATTTAAAAAAAAACACATACATACAAGGCTTTAGAAAAATGTTTAAATATTCGAAACAAAAATTTCAAATTATTGAACAACATTTCTGATGCCATTATTATCATAGTTTATTTAAGAATAAATGAGGAATTTTTCATATGCAGCTCAAAATTGTTTTTTTTTGAAATTGTAAATAGAATTTATATTTTTATAAAAAATTCACTATCAATTAAATACAACTACGAAGGCTACAAAAAATATAATAAACGCAATCCATTTAGAATAGTCTTGGCGTTATCAATATAAACCAAAACTTTTATTGTCTATCTATAATTTAGTACTTATTAAGAATTAATAGAAAATACAAATAGACAACATTAATCGTACAAAGCCAAATACACAACATACAAAAAAAAGCGACTGTATGATATAAATTTCCTTAAACTATCACATGTAAATATTTAAATATAAATTTACAAAGCTTAACTTAAGTGTTGCCTTCGGGAAAACTGTATTTGGATAGATTAAATATAAATAAACTACATTTTTTAAGACCAAAATTATATTTTTATACATGAATTAGTTATAAGATTTTTGTATAGTTTTAGAATACTGCAAATAAATTTTAACTGTTAAGAAAATTAAAGCTGTTGTTGTTTTCATTAAAATTTGACATTGATCTAACAGAAAGTGGGTAAGTTTGCAAACTTGAAAATGTACCTTAATTTATCCAATATACTCTCACGTTTATTTTTTTCACGGATACCCTGCACTACGCAATGTAATGCGAAATATGTGTGATTGTTTGATATATCGACAAGGTGTTATTTGTTCTTAGTTTATTTATTTAAGTCATTGGTTATACTGTCATTTTGTAGGCAAAAATACCGGGAAATTTGAATTAAAATTCCGATAGGGATAAATGTTTTTATTTCTAAGTCGGCACTACTGTCACTGACATCTGTGCCAAATTAAATGTCAAAATATTCATTAGTGTTTGAGATACACGCCCTTTTGTAAATAACTCAAAGTAAACTTTTCGTTTTTAATAATGTCTGAAAGTATTTAACAACGCAGTTCCATTAAATTTTGTGTGCGGAATGAATTTTCTGCTGCCAACACGTTCTAAATGTTGCAAAAGGTCTTCGGTGAGCAAGTTCTATCGAATGCAAGAGTTTATGAGTGGTACAAAATGTTCAAAGAGGATCGAGAAAGCGTTGAAGACGAGGCTCATCAACGTCAACTGATTAGCTACACGCCAACAAAATCAAAACGCCAACAAGTGCTCCGAAATCTTCGATTGACATTTCAAGACCTTACTGACCTTGTTGGAATATCGGAAGGATCAGTGAAAACTATTTTAAGTGACCCTTTGGGCCTCAAAAAAGTGAAATCTCGATTGGTGCCAAAAACGCCCAGTTTCATGGAAAAACAACGCTGCCACCGACTATCAAGACAAAATGAAACACATCATAACTGGAGATGAGACTTGGGTCTACGCTTACGAACCGGAAGCAGCCGACTAATCGGATGAATACTGTGCCAAAGATGAGCCGAGATCGAAAAAACCACGTCAAAGCAAGTCAAAGATTGAAGTCTTGCATAATGAATTCCTTCCAACCGGCCAAAATCAACGAAGAATACTACTTGGTTGTTTTGCGTCGTTTGCGTATTGCTGTGCGTCAAAGTCGGATGAGATCGGATGTACACAGGATTTGTGAAGAGGCAATGCTTGGTTTTGCATCATGATAATGCACCATCTCACGCTGCACTCGTAATTTATGATCATTTCGCCAAAAGCTCGACCCATATCGTTCCGCAACTACCGTATTCCCCTGACTTGGCACCATGTGATTTCTGGCTATTCGCTGAACCGAAGAGACCGCTCCGTGTACACCGTTTTGAATCGATAGAAACCGAAACGAAGAAGGAATTGAAGGCTATACCGAAAGAGGACTTTGCAGCATGTTTTGAAGATTAAAAAAAATTATGGAACAAGTGAAGGGGGACTACTTTGAGGGAGATGAAATTAATTTAGAAGAATAAATAAAGATTTGTTCATTTAAAAACAAATTCCCGAAATTTTTTGCCCACAGAGTTAGATTTCCTTACAAACTAAATTCTAAATTAGGTGACAAATAAAAAAATACAAAACTTTTTACTTAATGCAAAGTGAGTTTTTAAAAGCAATTTTCTCGAAAACTGATTTGAAGTCGGTGAGCAAGATATATTGGAAACGGCTTAACCGGTCCGTTCCAAATTTTTACCTAATTTTTTAAAGATATATTTTAGTTATTGATCGAAGGTTTTTTCGCACCGATATATAAACATACATAAAAATTTTAACGTAAAATATAATAAAATGTCCTTTCAGTAGAAATTTTTGAAAAATCGATTCTCACGCCTCGTGACTACGTATAATTTTTTAACCCAACATCGGTAAAGGCGACGACAGATAACTCAACAGTATCTAAAGAAAAGTCAGTGTCAACAACAAAGTGAGACTTCTGTCAAAAAAGAAGTAAGACAAAATTTTAACAGTGTCTGCAATAGTAACAGAATACTTACCATTAAAATATATACCATCAATTTTTCTTAAGGATAATAATTTTGTTTTCATACCTCAAAAAATTCATGCATGGAAAACGATTTTCATCAAATGAAGTGGTAATAACAGCGACAGAAGGGTATTTTGGAGACCTTCCGAAAGACCACTGCAGCGATGGGATCCATAAACTATATGACCGTTGGAACAAGTGTATTGAGCTTCTGGGAGAATATACAGAATAAAAAAAAGCATTTCAAGCCATAAAATGATGTTTTACATTTCTATTCTAGCAACTTATTGGACAACCTGGTAGTAGTTTCAGAACAGAATGCACCCCATACTTACACTAAGGGAAATAACGCATATTAGCATTATCCACGCCTGAGTATAAATTTTATTCAAATATTTACGTGGATAAATCCAATGTTTTCCTTGCAACTTGTTTTTTTTCCCGTATTAGAATTTTATTTATACCTCACACGAACACACATATTCCATACAAGCAAGCAGCAACAGCATCGCACACGTACACACAAACTCCGACAAGCAGCAACAGCATCGCACTCTGTTCCTGCAGTTTATTTCTTGCATTTGCAGTTCTTATAGTTCTCATTTAGTTATTGTTGCAAGAGTAATATAGTATGCATGTTTGGCAAAGAAGTGAAATGATGTAGGGTGGAGTGAGAACTCGGTATTTTCTCAAGAACATCTTGAACCGGTTGTCATTTACCTGCATAATTTGCCTCTACCTACATATATTTTGGACATTACTTTTTCGTTCTCTATTTTATACTATGTTTGACAGTTGGTGCAATATTAGGGCACCAACTGTCAAAAATAGTACAAATTAGAGAACAATAAAAGTGAAGCGAGAATAAATTATGCAGGCAATGTCATTTGATGAACGCAATATGAAGAAAATAATACCATAAAGCCATTAATAACATATTCAATTTAAATATGTTTTTTTTTTAAATTCAATATTTTTATATAAATTTTCTTTAAATGCGATAGTTTATTTTCAAATAGTAAATATTTGAAAGATATTTTAAAAAAATTCGTGCATAATTTTTTTATTAATTCTGTTTAAATATTTAAATATTTAATTTAATTAAAAAAGTATTCAAATAAATTTTAAATACTTACGTTGTCGATTTATTCAAATGCGTTATTGGTGCAAAAATGACTCCCTTTTTGGATAAATTAAAAAAGTTTTTGGATAAATTTAATATTTTTTTCCCTTAGTGTACGTATATATAATTTAATACATATACTGAACGCAATGTTACCAGTATTGGAACACAACAAACCAATTTATGGTGGAAATCGAACCCGATCTAAAATCTCTGACAATTTATGGCCATTTTCGCCCAATTGTAGACAAGTGCAACTTCGCGCCGACCAACATAAATCATGCTCGCGATGTTGAGCGACAGCCCATCCAGCAAAAGCTCAAGCAATCACCTTGCAGTCACTGTACCTTTACCAACAGCATACTGCACCTCTCTAAACACTTTGAAATTACTTTAGCATAAAGCTATACTTCGAAAGTACTATATCTATAAGCTATTTCGTCTTATCACTTCACTACTTTAAACTAGACCATCAGATATCGTTCGGTATCTCACTATGTAATATCTTTAAGGAATCCCACGGTTTTTAAGATATATTTCCACCATTTTCACAACATCAATTTATTCGCCAAAGACATGCTAATGAACCAGTGGGATTTTGTTAGTCAAGATAAAGACTATCCCGGTGCTAACAAAAATATTTGGCATAATTCTAATTTTTTTGTAAGCACCTATGTTACTTTCAAGATTTAGTGCTACACTCAAGGCCCAAGGTTGCCTTGACGAAAGTAGATAATCTGGGCAAACTACCCTTTTGCACCAGAGACAACAGAACTATAGAAAATGGCTGTAGAAACCAACTGTACACGCAAAGAAAAAAAAGTTTATCGCCAGTTTGCCGCAAACGAACTTCGTTTGTCGTGCTTGAAATCGTTATTTGCAAACGTTTCAACAGTTCTCATAATAACAGTTCAGTTGCGAGAAACGCGTCATATAGTTGCAGGAAATTAATTTCGTTTGTCATAAGCGCGAGTGATTTTTAAATTGCAGCAATTGAAAACTTCGTTTTTCCCAACTGACAATTTTGTTTATTTTTCCCTTCGTTGTATAAACATAACGTGGCGTAGTTGGTTAAAGTGCGTGGCCGCTATGTCAAAGAACCTGGAGACCCAGGTTCGAACACCAGCAGCGACGGAAAATTATTTGAATTAAAATAATTTTTCTGTACGGCCGCCACCTCTCTGCAGACAATGGCAAAACTCCGAGAGTAATCAAAATGCCATGTAAAGCTTCTTAAGAACGAGAACATTCCGTTCATCGCCGTTCGGAGTCGGCGTTAAGCATGTAGGTCCGGTTCTCGGTCAATTATGTACAAACTTAATAACACGCACAACACGGTAAAATTTTTGTAATTTCATACTGAATATATTTTGTAATTAATGGCTTTTTATAAGCAAACAAATCGCAACATTGTTGCAAATAATAAAAATGTATATCACGAATTCCACCAAAAAGTCAACCTCATAGGTCAAAAATCAAATTGTAAAGAGAGAATAGAAATTATATAGAATATATTCTATCGAATTCGGACAGCACGTTTTAAGTTGAATTCTTCAAGATAACGGTTGTTTTACATTGTTTTTTTTTTTACTTTCGCGTGGTGAATAATTTGAGCGAAAATTTTGCAGTTTTATTTTGATATTTGCCGTGAGGGCGTGTTCTGTTTATTACAACAATTAAAAAAAATATTTGTTTCAAATTTATTAATATTTTCCTAATAATCGTGCATATATATGTACAAATTATTATCAACGACATACCGTGGTAAGAGCAGTTAAATAAATTAAGATAATATGTAGCATGTGCGTGACAATATTGATATATGTTTCAATGCAGACTCTAATATCAGACATTTTTTGCGGAAAATGCTGTTATGTTTGGATATTGAGATGGCAAAGCAGATTTACGCCGACAAGAAATCGGCGTTGTTGGGAATTTAAGGGTTAAAATAAATCGGAATAAAAATTATTATTCAAATATTCACAAAAACACTGACTTTGGTGCTGTACGGGTGCAGCCCTTACGGGTACTCTCTCAAAGGCCTGGCAAATTTCTTTGCATAAGAAATGAGTATACACCTGAATAGGTCCACATGGAATCTGTTGAAGAATTTGAAGAGTCCGCAAAATTCCAGCTCTTTCAATTCCAGTGATTGAGAGCATCGACTTTTGGATCGAAGATAGAATAGTTTTTATCGATTAAAATAATTGATTTACAAATTTTTTTCTTAAATGTTTCTAGTCATGACATAAAGAGATAAAAAAAAAGAAAGTAAGAAATTTGTAATCCTTTTGTTTTGTATTTCAGTTTTTAGTAAATATGGTCGAAGGTAACAGTAATATGAACGTACGGTGTAATTGTGCGTGACGGTGCTTAAAGTTGAAAAAAATGTTTTATAATTTCTTTTTCTCAAATAATTTAACTATTAATATAATCTAGGATAACCTCTTCTTGCTGTAAAAAAATATGAAAATTCTATCTGAAGTCAATTCGCAGAAATTTCAGATAGAAGCTGACATCAACTTTTTAAATGGAAAATTTTGTAGCACGTGCGTACGCTACATTTTGCTAAATATAACCGAAATTCATCAGTGGATTGATAAAACCTTTACAGGTTTTAAATAGACCGTAAAATTAATTAATAAAAATTACAAACCAGTTTTCGGAAAAATTTCTTCTTAAGTAAATCAATAGCAATTATTCGCAAGCTGTAACAGTGCGTGACATGGAATTCATGATATACAATACTAGCTATCGACATATAAATCTATTAAAACTTAAAATGTTGAATAAACAATCAGAGTCACGTTGAAGTAAACAACGAAATGATAATGAATTTATATATCTAATATATAAAATTCTTCTGTCACGGGGTGCGTGATCGAACTCCTCCGAAACGGCTCGACCGATTTTCGTGATCCTTAGCGAGGATATTAGTCAGGGGTGAGAATCGAACAACATCTATTTTTCATCCCCCTAAAATAAGGGGGCGTGGCACCTCCCATACAACCCAAATCTACGGTAGCGAATAGCTCTGAAGTTATAGGTCGCATAGTATCGGAATTCGGTGTTCTATCTCAATTTACAAGAGCCGTTCCACACGTAAAATTTTATGGGCGTTGAATGTGGGGCGTGGCAATTTTTCAGCCAAATTTTTAGTATAACTTTCAAGCTATAAGTCACACATTAATGAAACTCGGTTAGAACGTTCTATTTAGTCGTGTCTTTCGACTTGCAAAATTGAGCCAGTATAGGCCAAAGGGGTGTGGCACCGCCCATACAATTAAAATTTATGATATCGAATAGCTTTGGAACTAAATGCCGTATAATAATGAAATTCAGTATGGAGTTGCCACTTGGTGATATATCTACTATAAAACTGGGATGGGTTTTGAAAAAAGGGGTGTGGCTCCGCCCATACACTTTAAATTTTTGATATCAGATAGCTTTGGAACTAAATGTCGTTTAACAACGAAATTCAGTATGGAATTAATATTGGGTGATATTCTTCTACTAGAAAACTGAGACGTCATTGAACAAGGAGGTGTGTCTCCGCCCATACAAGCCAAACTTGCGATATCGAATAACTTTGGAATTGTAAGTAGTACAGCCTCGAAATTTGGTTATCAATTTCCACGAGTCTTTCCAGTTAGAGATAGAGATAGAGATAGAGATACAGATAGAGAAAGAGATAGAGATAGAGATAGAGATAGTGATAGAGATAGAGATAGAGATATAGATAGAGATAGAGATAGAGATAGAGATAGAGATAGAGATAGCGATAGAGATAGAGATAGAGATAGAGATAGAGATAGAGATAGAGATAGAGTTAGAGATAGAGATAGAGATAGAGATAGAGATAGAGATAGAGATAGAGATAGAGATAGAGATAGAGATAGAGATAGAGATAGAGATAGAGATAGAGATAGAGATAGAGATAGAGATAGAGATAGAGATAGAGATAGAGATAGAGATAGAGATAGAGATAGAGATAGAGATAGAGATAGAGATAGAGATAGAGATAGAGATAGAGATAGAGATAGAGATAGAGATAGAGATAGAGATAGAGATAGAGATAGAGATAGGGATAGAGATAGAGATAGAGATGGAGATAGAGATAGAGATAGAGATAGAGATAGAGATAGAGATAGAGATAGAGATAGAGATAGAGATAGAGATAGAGATAGAGATAGAGATAGAGATAGAGATAGAGATAGAGATAGAGATAGAGATAGAGATAGAGATAGAGATAGAGATAGAGATAGAGATAGAGATAGAGATAGAGATAGAGATAGAGATAGAGATAGAGATTGAAATTGAGGTTGAGGTTGAGGTTGAGATTGAGATTGAGATTGAGATTGAGATTGAGATTGAGACTGAGTTTGAGATTCAGATAGAGATAGAAATTATTTCCGCTACGACAGCAACGCGTCGGGTACCAGCTAGTATATATATATATGTGTCGCAGAGTGTATATTTAACTACTGAACGTCAAGCATTCGTAGAGTGTTTGGATGTGATCATAGGTTGCACGTTGACTAAAATCAAATTGAAAAATTTTGATGAACGACTTTTAAAAGCAGAGATAAAATTGGAAGCGGAATATGGAATTTTGAGCAGATACGAATAGAATGTGCAACCTTTGAATACATCGCGTTCTGGAAATTACTAATTTAAATAAAAGAAATATGGAGACTTCAAATATCCTTGAAGCTTCGCCCGATGTTGAAGCTTCGTTATCAGAAGTGGGATCCTTGTGCCCTGGTCCACAACAGCAGAGGGATGATACTGAAAGAAAATGGAGACTGCTTTTAGAGCAACAGAACAGGAACTTTTTAGCATTGTTGCAAGCTGTTAAGGCGCCAATCTCTAGAAAAAATGTGCAGCTTCCTGATTTTGATCCTGACAAAGCGCGAGTTGATGCACGAGCATGGTTAAAACTGTGCATATGTGCATGGCTGATCAGCCTTTAGAAGGCGCTTTCATGATGATTTCCTTAAGCCAAGCCTTGAAAGGACAAGCTTCTGTTTTCTCAAGTATCATATCCGGGGATGACTTGGAATGATTTCAAAGACATTTTTATAATGAGATTTGATTGCCTGGAGACAGCTGCTGCGTTCTTAATTCATCTGAACAACAGCAAACCAAAGGATGGTGAAAGTCTAGCTTCATATTCAGTAACATTAATGACATCCATTATGTCAAAATGGAAAAATTTAACAATTGAAAAAATAGCAGCTTCAACTGTTTTGGCACATATTTCCCAATTTGATCCGCAGTTGCAAAGACTTTCATTTACAACTGATATTGGAACTAGAATACAACTTCAGCAGGAGCTGAAATCGATATCGTTTGTTAAAAGAAAGCTGTACAGTAATATCCATGAGCGTGATGAATCTGATGTAAAACGGCCAAAGTTAGTGGTCAAATGTTTTACTTGTGGGAAAATTGGCCACAAATCAGCAGTATGCAGGCAGAAAAAGGACTACCAAAGAAGGGAAATAAGACCGAGTACCTTGCATGGGGAATTGTCAAAAAAAAGTTTTGCAGATCAAGCATTATCAACGGTGACTTGCTTCAAATGTCGCGGAGTTGGACACTTTGCATCTCGATGCCCGAAGTTCACCGACAAGACCAGCAACAATGGGAGTTCTGCCGGAAACAGAGCAACGTGTGGATGTTTGCATGGTTGAGGCACCATCAGGTATTTTGCGAAGATCAGGTGAGCAGTTTTTGTTTTATTATGATTCGGGGGTGGAATGTTCACTTATCAAAGAATCTGTAGGTCATAACTTTGGTGGCAAGCGTTTTGACGTGTAGTGACTTCGACTGGTATTGGACAAACCAGTATAATAAGCACATTGCAAATTTTGGCAACTGTAGAAATAGATGACCTTAATGTAGAGATACTTTTTCATGTGTTGCCTGATTATTGTTTACGTTATAATATAATGTTAGGTCGTGAAATTTTAAATCAAGGTATATCGGTGCAAATGTCTGCGGACCAGCTAAAATTTAGACGAGTGGAACACATGATAGTTAATATATGTGATGTGAAGACTAGTGACGTCAATTTCGAAAGTATTGATACAGACATTCCCATTAACTATAAGCCAAAGTTACTTGCAATTTTAAATCAATTCAAATCTTATTTTACTAACGGAACTCCGAACTCCCTTGCAAATGTTGAGTCAATTCAAATAAGACTTAAAGATTCGAACAAGACAGTTTTTCGGCGCCCTTATAGACTGAGTCCTATTGAACGAGGCATAGTTCGTGATAAAATTAATGAGCTACTTGCTGCAGGCCTGATTCGTCCTAGTACTTCACCGTTTGCTAGCCCCATACTGTTAGTTAAAAAGAAAGATGGCACAGATCGGATGTGCGTAGATTATCGTGAGCTGAACGATAACACTATTCCTGATAGATTTCCCTTGCCTTTGATATCGGATCAGATAAATAGGCTTATGGGTACTATTATTTTACTACACTTGACATGTCAAGTGGTTATCACCAACTACCTGTCCATCCTGATTCGATAGAAAAAACAGCGTTTGTAACGCCAGAGGGCCATTATGAATATCTTTCTATGCCCTTTGGGTTGCGAAATGCTCCTGCCACGTTCCAACGTGCTGTGATAAAGGCTCTTGGTGAACTTGCTCATACCTATGCTGTAGTTTATATGGACGATATTCTAGAAGTAGGCACAGCTAACGTCGATGAAAGTTTGGAAAGAGTTCGGATTGTCTTAAGTACTCTTGTTAAAGCTGGTTTTTCATTTAATATAATAAAAATGTTTTTTTTTAAGAAGAAAGTTGAATATCTTGGATTTGAAGTAAGTAGTGGCGAGATAAGACCTAATCCAAAAAAAAAATAGAAGCATTGGTAGCATTACCCCCTCCAAAAACAGTTACTCAGTTGCGTCAGTTTATTGGGTTAGCGTCATATTTTCGGCAGTTTGTGCCTTAGTTTTCACAAACAATGGCTTCTCTTTATGCATTAACAAGTTCTTCGAAAAGTAGCTTCGAATGGAAACCTTCGCACGAATATGTTAGGCACAAAATAATTTCTGTTCTCACAAATGAGCCTGTTTTGACCATATTTAATCCAGATAAACCCATTGAATTACATACGGATGCAAGTGCTATTGGATATGGTGCAATATTATTGCAAGCATGTGAAAAGAAGTTGCAGGTAATTGCTTATTACAGCAAACGCACGTCCATTGCTGAAGCAAAATATCATTCTTATGAATTAGAGACTCTGGCGGTAGTTAATTCGATTAAGCATTTTAGGCACTATGTGTATGGAATTAAGTTTACTGTAGTAACAGACTGTAACTTCTTAAAATCAGCACGTACTAAGTTGGATTTGACACCTCGAGTTCACAGATGGTGGGCATTCCTTCAGTCTTTTGATTTTGTTATTATTCGTAGGAACGGTGTTCGCATGTGTTATGCTGATGTCTTCTCCAGAAACCCAATTCCAGTAAATCCTACCCCTTACATTAATAAAGTTGAGCAAAAAGAAATCAATATTCTGGAAATATCTAAAAATTGGTTGATAGCTGAGCAACAGCGTGATCCAGAAGTTTCTAAGGTCATAACCGATTTAAATCAACAAAGGCTTAGTGCTGATATAGCCAAAACTTGTGAGATACGGTCAAACATATTGCATCGCAAGGTGCAACGAAATGGAAGAACTCGGTGTTTACCTATTCTTCCTCGAGCTTTTAGATGATCTCAACGAATCTGATGAGAGTGTTGATATATCTAATGATGATATATAGATTGTTTCTCTGTAACATATTTGCTATAAGACTGGATATATGATGTATTTACAATGGTGCTTGTTTTGTTTGTGTATAACATTTGTATGTGGTGAACTATCACTTAAAGAAAGTGGTAAAGAGTGCTGGATGGAAGCGCTGTAAATCTTCATTGCTGGATGGAAGCAATGGAATGTTTGATAATCTTCATTGCTGGATGGAAGCAATGGAATGTTTGATAAAGAAATGGATTGAGATTTTGATGAAAATTTTGTGATGAAAATGCATCTGAAAAGAATACTTTGAGCCATACATATATTCAGTTTTATGTAAAATTACTTATCAATTATGTTTGTATTGAATTTTGATTAATACCATTTTGTGAACTGATTTCTTAAGTTGTGTTCGTTTTATTATGTTAATTGTTGTTCGCTTGTTTAAAATAAAAAACCATAAAAATATTAACTGTGTTTTGAGTCAGAAAAGGCCGAGAAGTTTTAGTAACAGTTTCTTAAGTCACACTGAGACGTGTGACATGTCAGAATGGCCGTGTCGCAGAGTGTATATTTAACTACTGAACGTCAAGCATTCGTAGAGTGTTTGGATGTGATCATAGGTTGCACGTTGACTAAAATCAAATTGAAAAATTTTGATGAACGACTTTTAAAAGCAGAGATAAAATTGGAAGCGGAATATGGAATTTTGAGCAGATACGAATAGAATGTGCAACCTTTGAATACATCGCGTTCTGGAAATTACTAATTTAAATAAAAGAAATATGGAGACTTCAAATATCCTTGAAGCTTCGCCCGATGTTGAAGCTTCGTTATCAGAAGTGGGATCCTTGTGCCCTGGTCCACAACAGCAGAGGGATGATACTGAAAGAAAATGGAGACTGCTTTTAGAGCAACAGAACAGGAACTTTTTAGCATTGTTGCAAGCTGTTAAGGCGCCAATCTCTAGAAAAAATGTGCAGCTTCCTGATTTTGATCCTGACAAAGCGCGAGTTGATGCACGAGCATGGTTAAAACTGTGCATATGTGCATGGCTGATCAGCCTTTAGAAGGCGCTTTCATGATGATTTCCTTAAGCCAAGCCTTGAAAGGACAAGCTTCTGTTTTCTCAAGTATCATATCCGGGGATGACTTGGAATGATTTCAAAGACATTTTTATAATGAGATTTGATTGCCTGGAGACAGCTGCTGCGTTCTTAATTCATCTGAACAACAGCAAACCAAAGGATGGTGAAAGTCTAGCTTCATATTCAGTAACATTAATGACATCCATTATGTCAAAATGGAAAAATTTAACAATTGAAAAAATAGCAGCTTCAACTGTTTTGGCACATATTTCCCAATTTGATCCGCAGTTGCAAAGACTTTCATTTACAACTGATATTGGAACTAGAATACAACTTCAGCAGGAGCTGAAATCGATATCGTTTGTTAAAAGAAAGCTGTACAGTAATATCCATGAGCGTGATGAATCTGATGTAAAACGGCCAAAGTTAGTGGTCAAATGTTTTACTTGTGGGAAAATTGGCCACAAATCAGCAGTATGCAGGCAGAAAAAGGACTACCAAAGAAGGGAAATAAGACCGAGTACCTTGCATGGGGAATTGTCAAAAAAAAGTTTTGCAGATCAAGCATTATCAACGGTGACTTGCTTCAAATGTCGCGGAGTTGGACACTTTGCATCTCGATGCCCGAAGTTCACCGACAAGACCAGCAACAATGGGAGTTCTGCCGGAAACAGAGCAACGTGTGGATGTTTGCATGGTTGAGGCACCATCAGGTATTTTGCGAAGATCAGGTGAGCAGTTTTTGTTTTATTATGATTCGGGGGTGGAATGTTCACTTATCAAAGAATCTGTAGGTCATAACTTTGGTGGCAAGCGTTTTGACGTGTAGTGACTTCGACTGGTATTGGACAAACCAGTATAATAAGCACATTGCAAATTTTGGCAACTGTAGAAATAGATGACCTTAATGTAGAGATACTTTTTCATGTGTTGCCTGATTATTGTTTACGTTATAATATAATGTTAGGTCGTGAAATTTTAAATCAAGGTATATCGGTGCAAATGTCTGCGGACCAGCTAAAATTTAGACGAGTGGAACACATGATAGTTAATATATGTGATGTGAAGACTAGTGACGTCAATTTCGAAAGTATTGATACAGACATTCCCATTAACTATAAGCCAAAGTTACTTGCAATTTTAAATCAATTCAAATCTTATTTTACTAACGGAACTCCGAACTCCCTTGCAAATGTTGAGTCAATTCAAATAAGACTTAAAGATTCGAACAAGACAGTTTTTCGGCGCCCTTATAGACTGAGTCCTATTGAACGAGGCATAGTTCGTGATAAAATTAATGAGCTACTTGCTGCAGGCCTGATTCGTCCTAGTACTTCACCGTTTGCTAGCCCCATACTGTTAGTTAAAAAGAAAGATGGCACAGATCGGATGTGCGTAGATTATCGTGAGCTGAACGATAACACTATTCCTGATAGATTTCCCTTGCCTTTGATATCGGATCAGATAAATAGGCTTATGGGTACTATTATTTTACTACACTTGACATGTCAAGTGGTTATCACCAACTACCTGTCCATCCTGATTCGATAGAAAAAACAGCGTTTGTAACGCCAGAGGGCCATTATGAATATCTTTCTATGCCCTTTGGGTTGCGAAATGCTCCTGCCACGTTCCAACGTGCTGTGATAAAGGCTCTTGGTGAACTTGCTCATACCTATGCTGTAGTTTATATGGACGATATTCTAGAAGTAGGCACAGCTAACGTCGATGAAAGTTTGGAAAGAGTTCGGATTGTCTTAAGTACTCTTGTTAAAGCTGGTTTTTCATTTAATATAATAAAAATGTTTTTTTTTAAGAAGAAAGTTGAATATCTTGGATTTGAAGTAAGTAGTGGCGAGATAAGACCTAATCCAAAAAAAAAATAGAAGCATTGGTAGCATTACCCCCTCCAAAAACAGTTACTCAGTTGCGTCAGTTTATTGGGTTAGCGTCATATTTTCGGCAGTTTGTGCCTTAGTTTTCACAAACAATGGCTTCTCTTTATGCATTAACAAGTTCTTCGAAAAGTAGCTTCGAATGGAAACCTTCGCACGAATATGTTAGGCACAAAATAATTTCTGTTCTCACAAATGAGCCTGTTTTGACCATATTTAATCCAGATAAACCCATTGAATTACATACGGATGCAAGTGCTATTGGATATGGTGCAATATTATTGCAAGCATGTGAAAAGAAGTTGCAGGTAATTGCTTATTACAGCAAACGCACGTCCATTGCTGAAGCAAAATATCATTCTTATGAATTAGAGACTCTGGCGGTAGTTAATTCGATTAAGCATTTTAGGCACTATGTGTATGGAATTAAGTTTACTGTAGTAACAGACTGTAACTTCTTAAAATCAGCACGTACTAAGTTGGATTTGACACCTCGAGTTCACAGATGGTGGGCATTCCTTCAGTCTTTTGATTTTGTTATTATTCGTAGGAACGGTGTTCGCATGTGTTATGCTGATGTCTTCTCCAGAAACCCAATTCCAGTAAATCCTACCCCTTACATTAATAAAGTTGAGCAAAAAGAAATCAATATTCTGGAAATATCTAAAAATTGGTTGATAGCTGAGCAACAGCGTGATCCAGAAGTTTCTAAGGTCATAACCGATTTAAATCAACAAAGGCTTAGTGCTGATATAGCCAAAACTTGTGAGATACGGTCAAACATATTGCATCGCAAGGTGCAACGAAATGGAAGAACTCGGTGTTTACCTATTCTTCCTCGAGCTTTTAGATGATCTCAACGAATCTGATGAGAGTGTTGATATATCTAATGATGATATATAGATTGTTTCTCTGTAACATATTTGCTATAAGACTGGATATATGATGTATTTACAATGGTGCTTGTTTTGTTTGTGTATAACATTTGTATGTGGTGAACTATCACTTAAAGAAAGTGGTAAAGAGTGCTGGATGGAAGCGCTGTAAATCTTCATTGCTGGATGGAAGCAATGGAATGTTTGATAATCTTCATTGCTGGATGGAAGCAATGGAATGTTTGATAAAGAAATGGATTGAGATTTTGATGAAAATTTTGTGATGAAAATGCATCTGAAAAGAATACTTTGAGCCATACATATATTCAGTTTTATGTAAAATTACTTATCAATTATGTTTGTATTGAATTTTGATTAATACCATTTTGTGAACTGATTTCTTAAGTTGTGTTCGTTTTATTATGTTAATTGTTGTTCGCTTGTTTAAAATAAAAAACCATAAAAATATTAACTGTGTTTTGAGTCAGAAAAGGCCGAGAAGTTTTAGTAACAGTTTCTTAAGTCACACTGAGACGTGTGACATGTCAGAATGGCCGTGTCGCAGAGTGTATATTTAACTACTGAACGTCAAGCATTCGTAGAGTGTTTGGATGTGATCATAGGTTGCACGTTGACTAAAATCAAATTGAAAAATTTTGATGAACGACTTTTAAAAGCAGAGATAAAATTGGAAGCGGAATATGGAATTTTGAGCAGATACGAATAGAATGTGCAACCTTTGAATACATCGCGTTCTGGAAATTACTAATTTAAATAAAAGAAATATGGAGACTTCAAATATCCTTGAAGCTTCGCCCGATGTTGAAGCTTCGTTATATGTATATATATATATACATACATATGTATGTATATCAAAACGAGATTTATACGCAGTAAAATTAATAAATCAAATTTCTGCTACGACGCACAGTGCTTTGTCCCATAGGCAAAATTAAAATAAAATAAAGTGCTTAGAATATTTAAGTAATATACATTTTTGTAAAGCTAATAAAGTACCTTAAATAAATTCGTAAATAGAATTTTTCATCTCGTCTTTTTGTTAACAGTAGAGGGCGCTAAAGTCAGAAAACGCTTGAGGTAAAACTGTTGAACGGAAAAACGGTTTTTACTGTGTTACAAAACAAATTTTTAAAATTTCGTTTTTTATTGTATTGCTTTGAAACTTAACAGTTTTGTTTATAACTATAGGAACAAAAAAACAAAAATAGTTTATTGTAAATATTTCATATAAAAATGTTGTTTGTGCCATCGAAAACTTTTGCGATTTTTTATTTGGAATTCCCAAAATGCAAAAGTTTGATAGACTGAAAAAAATTTTTTTTTAAGAGTAGGTAATTTTTTATTTGTGATTTTAGTACATTTTAAAGAGCTTAAATAGAATATGTAAAAAAGTTTTAGATTTTTCACCCGGAAATGTAAAAATGATATGAATTTTTAAAGACATATTTCCTAAGTTTCAGAAAATGTTGCAAAGACCTAAGTTTATGGTACTGCCAAAATTTAAAAAAAAATAAATTAATGCAATTTTTTTTGTTTATTACTATAAAAAATTAATCAAATTTTGATGTAGTGTATAATTTTTATTAAATAGTGACAAAAACTTACCAAAAATTGAAAGAATTTTTTTTTTTTTTTGGCGGAAACCCTACTAAAGTTTTGCAAACTTTGAAAAAATTAAAAAAATATATAAATAAAAAGTAGGCGATTTTTTATTCTTCATTTATATACTTTGTTAACAAATCTAACCACTAGTAAAAAAAAAATTTAAGATTTTTAACCGGAAATTTGAAATTTTCTATTTTTTTAAAACATCTATATTTTTTAGTTTTACAAAGACCAAAAATATGATTATATAATTTTTTCCAAGTAAAGGGCTCCAGCGACGTTCAATGTTCAATTCAATTTTTGCAATCTGTGCAATTTTATTGACTGTAGGTCTGTTTGAGAACTTTTCGAGTAAAAAATATCAAGTAAGACTGATTTTACTCTCTCAGTAAAAAAAATCACAAAAAGTAAACGAACGACATCCAGTAAAAAGTATCAAGTAATCAACATTTGTTTGTAAACAGCTGATTCATGTTTTCCGTTTTGTTTTTCGTTTCATTGCTTTCCCTATGTTTCAACTCATTTACTCCATGAACACATTGCACTTTGTTGTTGTGTATGCTAATAATAAGCTGACGATATGACTTGTTATTTACATTTTGCGATTATCCCATACAAGAAAAACGACGAGAGAAAATACAAATAGAGATTTAATGGCTCGTGTCTTATTAATGTCGGATCCGGAACTATCGTCACTTAAGTCTACAAAACACATAAAAAAATGATGAATTCAAAGAAATTGAGAAATACATTTTGAAAGAAAACATCATATATTACAATTAAAATTAATTATCTTATTTGTTGAGCAAATTTAGAAACAAATTTATTTATGACCCTTTTTAAAGAGGTTTATATTATTATAATTATGATCACAAATGTAGCAAAAATTTAGTTTATGAGAAAAAGGATATATTGGAGATGGTCATTTCCTTGTATCGAATGAAGCCAAATTTGTCAGAGAGCTCAAAAACATAGTTTTATAAGTTGTTATTAGTGTATAGTGCATTTTGATCACAAATGTAGCTTAAATTTAGTTTTTGAGAAAAATGATGTATGGGAGATGGTCATGTCCTTGCATCGAATGAAGCGAAATTTCCCAGAGAGCCCAAAAATATAGTTTTATAAGTTGTTATAAGTTTTCAGTGCATTCTGATCACTAATGTAGTTGCAATTTATATTTTGAGAAAAATTATATATGGGAGGTAGTCATGTCCCTGCACCGAATGAAACAAAATTAACCACTAAGCTAAAAGACATATTTTAACAGATAGTTACCAACTTTCGATTTATTCTATATACAATTATAGCTAAAATTAAACTTTTAAATTTAAAGCTGTATGGGAGGTAGTCATGCCCTTGCACCAATTTTTCCGAAACTTCGAATTTTTCTTAATTAAGATATTTTGAACCAGCACACCAAATTTCAATTTTCTGCGATAACTTCTCTAATTTTGCCGATTCACTATATGGGGACAAAGCACTGTGCGACGACGCCAAGCGCCAATCAGAAATCAACCAATCACAACAAGCCGATTGCGTCGGCAGCGATCGGCCGAAGGCCATGATCTAGCTAAGCCATGACAAATTGTAGTACAAATTTTTTGCAAAACCACCTAAAACTCCCAAACCGCTCATGCGATTAGAATAAAAATTGGTATATAGTAGTTCTCAGGTACTATGAGTTTTTTGAAAGTATCTTCTTTGAACCACCTTGGACACCAGATGGTACTGTAGTACAAATTTTTTACAAAATCGCATATTTTTAGTTGTTACATATGCAAATACTTACAAAATATAAAATATTTCTTAAATTTAGTAAAATTAAAAAAATTTCCGTTATTTTGACATCAAAAATGTGAACATATCTTGAAAACTATGAAAAATTTTACTACAACGATATATTTAATGCAACATCGTGCAAAATGTGAAAAACACAATCAGAAATTTAATTTTGTGACTTTCGATTCAAATATCTCCGCTGCTTTTTTATACACTTTGTTAAATTTTTTTTTTGTCTTAAAGCTTCATCAAATTACTATAAAAACCTTATTGCGAAAATATCGTTATTTGACCATATATATTTAGAATATTTTTTTCAAAAAAGTTCCAAAATTTTAGAGTTTTCCTCAAAAAAAGGCTCAAAATTTGTTTTTGTTGTAAAAATAATTTAAATTCAAATTCGAAAATTTTCAATTCTATTTAAAAGCTATAACATTTATAAGCAAAAGTTGTTTTAATTTTACGCAAAAATTAAAAAACTTTTTTGAGATTAAAAAACAAGGCCTAACTTTGATTTTTTCGAACAAAATTTTTTTTTCCAATATTATGTTTTTATACCCGAACCCCAGCAGCGACAGAAAATTATTTGAATTAAAATAATTTTTCTGTACGGCCGCCACCTCTCTGCAGACAATGGCAAACCTCAGAGAGTAATCAAATGCCATGTAAAGCTTCTTGAGAATAAGGACAATACGTTCATCGCCGTTCGGAGTCGGCGTTAAACATGTAGGTCCCTTTCTCGGTCAATTGTGTACAAACTTAATAACACGCACAACACCATTGATCATAAGAAGCTAGGTCAAAGTCCTTTCAAGGGCTGAAATGGCCAGTTATTTATTTTTTTATTTTATTTTATTGTGTTTTTATAGTTTTGAATAAAATATATAAGCTAAAAAATTAATTTATTAGAAAAAATTATCTAAGTATTTCTTGCCAATCAAAAATTATAGCCAATAATGTTTATCCAAAATATATATACAAAAAGCAAAACGCTGTCTGTGTGATGGCTGGAAACTTCAAAATTACTGAGCCGATAGAGCTGAAATTTTGGCAGTACATTTTTTTCAAGTACGAGATGGTTTAAATTTCTGTCACACCCCTTTTACCGCCCAAAAATCAATAAAAATGTTATATTTCCTACGGTTTTCGTCGATTTCGTAAAAGGGCGATTTTAATAATTTAGTTTGTATGCTCACTGTCGGCAACTGTACTAAAACTGGGTAATGTCAAAAAAAAAAAAAAAAATAAATAACTGGCCATTTCAGCCCTTGAAAGGACTTTGACCTAGCTTCTTATGATCAATTGTGTTGTGCGTGTTATTAAGTTTGTACACAATTGACCGAGAACTGGACCTACATGCTTAACGCCGACTCCGAACGGCGATGAACGGAATGTTCTCGTTCTCAAGAAGCTTTACATGGCATTTTGATTACTCTCTGAGGTTTGCCATTGTCTGCAGAGAGGTGGCGGCCGTACAGAAAAATTATTTTAATTCAAATAATTTTCTGTCGCTGCTGGGGTTCGAACCTGGGTTTCCAAAGTTCTTTGACATAGCGGCCACGCACTTTAACCAACTACACCACGGACGCCACATTTGGTAATGTCCATCTACTAGAAAACTGGGATGGGCATTATATAAGTGGGTGTGGCTCCGCCCATCAGTGGCGTTCCTAGGCTTGGTGACACCCGGGGCGGATACTCATGGTGTCACCCCTATAAAAAATTTCTAAATGCAAAAAGAAACCAATTCGATGAGATTAAGTTATTATCTTTATGTTTTACGAAAAAAAAACAAACACCATATGACAAACAATAAGAATTTGTAAAAAACAGAACAAAAATTTTACATTTTCAGGTGTCTACATATTTAGATATGTAGTCATAAGGTAAAAAAGAAAACTTATTAACTTCGCAGTCTTAAAAACTGACGGAACAAAAACATTACATTTTCAGGTACATATTTGTATATGTAGTAGGTATAAGGTTAAACAAAGAAATCTTATTAATGGCGTTCTCTTAAAAACTAACTTTTCTTACTTTAAGAGCTCCAAAATTTGAAATAACCTTATCGAAAGCAATATTGGGTCAATTGCAAAAAAAAAAAACGTACACAAAGAGGTTTTCATGTTTTGTTTTTAATGATTTTTAAATTTTCCCGTTGAGTAGTCAAAATAAGTGAAAGTTAATGGAGAATTCAAAGTTGTTTCTAGGCCCTGCAAAAAATAATTTTTTCTATGGGTTTCATACGAATTTTGTATTGAACGTCACACAGCAGATATACGGGAAAAATCACTAAAAATTTGAAAAATGTTGTAAATGAAAGCTTACAGTGATGTTTGTTAAGTTATTTAATCAGTTAAATCAGCTTTGCAGAAATCGCCATTTCAGTTACAGAAATAATAACTTTTTACCAAAAATACCTACATATTTTACAATTTCAACGGGAAAAAATAAAATTTTTCTCCAAAAAGACATCAACATAGACTTTATTTTCAAAGTAGTAGACTTGCAGCCATAAATAATAAAAAACTGTTAAATAATAAGCAATTTCAGAAAAACAACAGAGTGACGTTCAATACATTTTGTGACGTTCAGTAAATTTTGTTGCGCTTAACCAAATAATTTAAATCAAATTGGGAGTTTAACAAAAAACACGTTTATTCTTTTACAAAAAAAAAGTAAATATAAAGTATATAATTCAGCTATACATAAAATTTTCATCCAATTTTTTTTTTTTTTTTTACAAAAAAATTAAAAAATTCAATAGCTAGTTGAATTTGTACTGAAAATTTATTAAGACTTCACGTTTTACAACATAACTTCTAAACCCGTTAAAATCACATCTTCATTTTATATCATTGGAAAGGTATAACCTAACGTAAAAACGTAAAAAAATTAAAATTATAAAAAAAAATTTATAGCTCGTGTTGCTGGCATGGTATTAAACTTAAACAAATTAAGAATGAGTCAACTTATTGCAATATTTTCAAAAATTTTGTACTTTTCCTCAAAATAGGTGAAATAACTTTTCCAATGATACTATATTACCGGTAATCGGTCTTAAGTTGATTGAGCTACGTTGTCTCCAAATATACCCTATTTTGGCCGCGAACAATTATTCTAAAAATTTATAACTTCAAATTTGGCTTTCAAATCAATAAACCAATGCAAAAAAAATACTTGAGAGAAATCGGAGATGGTCAGTGCAACTGATCACTTCAATGTGAAATGGGCGATATCAGTTAGTAACCACAAAAAGCAAAAATGGGGTCAAAGTCATACATAGGTACCATTATTTTTGCTTTCGTTTATATTCTTCATTTCGTTCCTTATCTAGCTTTATTCTTTCCCGATATCTTCGTGCTCTTTCAGCAGGCGTTAACTTTGCTATTTTACTGTCAGAGGAGGATTTTGTATGCAATTGACCCTTTTACTTGCAAGCTCGTTTTCAATGGATAAAATAGCAAGATCGGAAAGCCTTGCCTGTCCCATGGAAGACCTTAAATAAGTCTTAATTAATTTTAGCTTTGAAAAACTCCTTTCGCATGAAGCTACTGATACACAAATTGTTGAAATAATTTCAATGCGACAAAATGGGACACAAATTTTTTAACGTAATGTATTTGTACCTTTTTCTTTCTGTTTGAGAAATAAAAAAAAACGAAATGGTGTCACCCCTAAAATGGTGGTACCCGGGGCGGACTGCCCCCCCCCGCCCCCACCTAGGAACGCCACTGCCGCCCATACAATTCAAATTTGTATTATCGAATAGCTTTGGAAGTAAAAGTAGCAGTACTTACATACAAACTCAAAATGGAGTTACTATTTGGTGATCTCCTGCTACTGGGAAACTGTAACGGGCAGTGGAATATGACAGTGGTGTCAAACTATGAGTCTAAGAAAAGTTTTGAATACACCTATTATGTTCCCATATAGTTGCAGGGTGCAGCATCGCGCACCTTTGTGACAACTGAATATTCGTTTACGGCAAATACAGCTCGCAAACGAAGTATAGTTGGTGAATTTTTCAGTTGTGGTAAACGAAAAATTTCTTTGCGTGTAGGCATTGTCAACGAAGAGTATACATTGGGATTTTCTGTGAACGTGCTGCTTCGGTTTGAGACAGAGAAACGATTCAGTGTTGCTTGCTTGAAACTAAAAGCGTGAATAATGAACACCATAAACAAGGTGAATAATAAAATAATGAGTAGAAGATATTTAAAATATAAAATAAAGTGAAAAAACGCGGCACCCATTTGGAAGGCAGCTTTCTCATCGACAAATCTTCCTGTAATATTGTTCCCACACTGCCTTTCGATATCTTCAGAGCCTCAGCTAGCTCGCGCATCTTCACTTTACGTTCGGCCGATACCATTTTGTGTACTTTTTTTATGTTTTGTGGAACAACTGCCTCATTTGGGCGTCCTGGACGTTCAGCATCATTTGTGTCTGTACGACCAAGTTTAAACTCAGCATACCATCGGCAAATGGTTGTTTTTGACGGAGCTGAGTCCGAATAACATTTTCGTAGACATTGCTCAGCTTGGACGGTATTTTTTCCCATAAAAAAACGTGATAAATCAACACACAGAATTGCTTTGAATATATTATTTTGAAAATATTCACTTCCTGTTAAATCTAAAAAATCTTGTAATTTTGTCCTGTTTTTGACAAAAAAAAAAAAAACCAAAAGATGGGAGCGTTATACAAACATTTATACATAGTTGTTAAACTTCGAATTATAAGAGAAAAGTAATTAATTGACACAAATAAACAAACATGAACAACCAAAAAAGTGCATCTAACACTAAGTGATATTTTCACACATGTAATTTATACATTTTAAGAAATAAAATCCCGAGATTCACCGGCCAATCAGCGTCTCTGCTCGCTGATAAGCTTTTATAGCAAGTCTTCTGTGTAGAGCTTTCAAACGGTATACTTGGAAAGCTCTACATCCGGTTGTTGAATGGAAATTAATGAATAGTTCTAAAAAAAAACAAATCTGTTTTTCGAATTTTTAATACCGTACGAGATTTTTCTTTGGTTTTCTTGACGATTGCTACAGGGCGATTCCGCTATTTTTAAAGATAATCTAAGAAAAGAGGGTGAGGGTTGAATTAGTGGTGAGTTTATTATGTTGCGCCCTGAATACAACTACGCAAGTACCTGGTTTGTGTACAAGATAAACACATTAGTTGCTGCTTTTGTTCTGCACCAACTTTCCAAATGCATTCTCAGAGAGTGGTAAAAGCTATAAAAAGCTCCAGTTAGCGTTAACGTTCGGAGTTTACAAAACAAAGTTGATACAAAATTTATTTAGTCTAGAAATGCCGAAAAGGGGAAAAAAGTCAAATTTGTTTCTTATTTAAGAATTAATTTAAAAATTCCTGTTTTAATTCAAAAAATTTATCATGAGGTTTGTTATTGAGTAAAAAATACAGACTGTTCTTGATTACTAGTTAGTAGTTGAGAAACTCAACATTAAAAATTAGTAAAAGTAACTTGGGCCTTAGTGACGTTATTTTATTTTTTGTGAATCTTTTCGAGTAAATATTTTCAGAGGTAATCCCTTATTTCACTCATCAAATGTTAATAAACAATGATTTGTACAACTGAAGAGGCCGATAATTTTGTAGAGCCTTAAGACTTCCTTCCGTGTTTGAACAAATTCATATGTTTCAAAAAGTCAAGCTTGGCCACATTTTTTAAAGGATAGATAATCAATTGTTAACTTAGCACAGAGGACAAAGCAAAGTAGTAGAATGACATAGACACCAAACGTGCTCTTGAACTTTGATAACTAAGCTTGAGTTACTTTAAATAAGATCAATATAATTGAGATTCATTAGACACAATCAGAAAAATTACCGTTTACATGTAAGAACAAGACAGAACATAGAGATAGAGATTGACATCATTTGCCAGACACACACACACACACTCTCATTTAACATCATTGGCAAGCAAATACAATAGGCCATCGTATGAGTGTGTACAGTGACAGCCCGTTGCAAAAGGGAATATGAGGGTGATGAGGACCCAAAAGCATCTTTTATAAAAAAAATGAAATATTGTAAATGTCAAAAAATTCGTAAATAACACTGTGTGTAATTTTTTAAGTCATGGCAAAATAACCATATACGGACACCACTACGTGATAAAAGACTAAAAAAAAAGACCCGTGTCTCCCAATTTTTCCCAAAGTCATGCACTTTTTTGTTTATTTGGGGCCTCGGTATCATTTTCGCAAAAAAGTGATCATTTTCTCGGGCTCATATCTTGCAAACCGTTCAGAATTTCGATTTACTCTCTGAGGCAAAGTTGTAGCTCTTGTCATAAAGAACAAAAATTGCGAACATATAAAATCAAAAAACTTCACCTTCCAGATCAAAATCGCAAAAAACTTAAAAAAATTCGATTTTTTTTTACCTTTTTTCCCGTGTTCAGGTCCATAGGTAGCAAACCGTTCAAAATTCAAGGAAACAATCAACTACAAAAATTTACCTAAGATCTCAATAAACAAATTTCTAGAACATATAAACTTCCTAGAGATGATTCTTAACACTGTTTAGGTAGCACGCAAAAGTGAAAAAAGTGACGCGGTGAAAGTTATATAAAGTGCTACAACATAATTCGTACACAACAGTGGCAACGGACAGTTTCAGTATGCAGTGTGAAAAAATTGATTTATTTTGCTACGTTTGCGGTCATCAAACCAGAAAAAAAACATCTACAAGATTTCAGAAGGAAAATAATCTTTTAACTAGTGAATTCAAAAGAGCATATACATTGTTTTTCGACGAAGTGGACTTGACCGGTGAAAATAACACACCTAATACAGTGTGTCGCCAATGTTATAACAATCTCATGGCATGGTTGAGTGGAGGCAGAGGTACTATGAAGTATTGTAAGCCGGTAAACTGGATTAATCGCCCAGGTGATCATGATGCAACCAGTTGCTCTGCATGCGTAAATTACACATGTCGTCTAAATCGACATGCTGAGAAGAACAAAATTTATAAAGCAACTGCAACAGCCATACTACCAGTGCTTGCACCTGAAAAATTTTGTATCACCAAATCCAGATCGTACTACAGAATTTACAGCAATGAGTACAGCAAGTGGTGTTACTTATGAAGATCCATTTGATACCGATTATGAGCCCCAACAGGGAAGAGATGGACCACAACTTAAGAGAGCGCGATTTGCAAGTCCAGGGCCATCAACATTATAAACATAATACGAATACTTGTTTTTAATATTTTTGTAATAGAGTGGCGTCCGTGGCGTAGTTGGTTAAAGTGCGTGGCCGCTATGTCAACGAACTTTGGAGACCCAGGTTCGAATCCCAGCAGCGACAGAAAATTATTTGAATTAAAATAATTTTTCTGTACGGCCGCCACCTCTCTGCAGACAATGGCAAACCTCAGAGAGTAATCAAAATGCCATGTAAAGCTTCTTGAGAATAAGAACATTCTGTTCATCGCCGTTCGGAGTCGGCGTTAAGCCTGTAGGTCCATTTCTCGGTCAATTGTGTACAAACTTAATAACACGCACAACACAATTGATCATAAGAACCTAGGTCAAAGTCCTTTCAAGGGCTGAAATGGCCAGTTATTTATTTTTTTTTTTTTTAATAGATAGCATAGTATCTCAATGTTGAAGTAAATAAAAAACAAATGAAATTAAAAAACGGTATTAATTATTCCCAGGAAGTTTATATGTTCTAGAAATTTGTTTATTGAGATCTTAGGTAAATTTTTGTAGTTGATTGTTTCCTTGAATTTTGAACGGTTTGCTACCTATGGACCTGAACACGGGAAAAACGGTAAAAAAAATCGAATTTTTGTAAGTTTTTTGCGATTTTGATCTGGAAGGTGAAGTTTTTTTGATTTTATATGCTCGCAATTTTTGTTCTTTATGACAAGAGCTACAACTTTGCCTCAGAGAGTAAATCGAAATTCTGAACGGTTTGCAAGATATGAGCCCCAAATCTTTGGCGGTCCATAAACAAAAAAGTGCATGACTTTGGGAAAAATTGGGACACACGGGTCTTTTTTTTTAGTCTTTTATCACGTAGTGGTGTCCATATATGGTTATTTTTTTTCGTGTTGCACTGTGTAATGTAATGTTACATAAGTTCATGAGAGGTACATTAATTCGAAAATATTTCGGCAATAATACTATACAATGAACCTATTGATTCATAACATGGCATGGAAATTTCCGTAATGAATAAATTAGTTAATAACATGAAAAAAATAATTTAAATTCAATTAAACTCAACCGAAAACAATTCTTTCCGAATTAAAACTTTTAAGTTTTTGTTACAACAACGTCCCACTGCATTTTTCGCTCTCTGTGTCACTGAATGCAAATTTGAATCTGCTGTGTGAGTGTAAGTTCCTTTCGAGAGCACATTAATTTTCTTTGTTAAAAGCACATTCAAAGGCTTTTGTA
Source organism: Pherbina coryleti (assembly GCA_943735915.1). Taxonomy (NCBI): domain Eukaryota; kingdom Metazoa; phylum Arthropoda; class Insecta; order Diptera; family Sciomyzidae; genus Pherbina; species Pherbina coryleti. The sequence goes on along the minus strand of OX030948.1, from coordinate 184,818,868 downwards.
AATTAAGGCTTAAGCTTACTTTACCGTCATGTCTGGTGACCCTGGAATCGGCTTTGAATGAAGATGAGGTGCTCATGCGTTACTCAAATGTGGTCTATTTGTCGGTGTGAACGTAGTATATGTATATTTCTTTGTGTAAGGAAAGCCCAAATCGATGTGTCTATCCTAAAGCAAACGACCTATGAAGAAATACCTACCAAAGCACATAAGTGGCAACCTTTAATGAGAACAAATAAATTTTATATCCAATGTCGGGATTTACGAGTAGACATATATTTCTTTGTATAAGTGCAAATATTATCTCAAGAAAGGTTAATAGCATTCATTTATTTTTATGACCAAGCATTTTGTCATAAATGAGTCAAAGATGTTTGTTTTATAAATCAAACGATTTGCTGACAGTTAAGGTGGTTCTTAAGCAGAGCTTGAGTGCTTAATGATTGATATGTTGAAGTTAGAGTTCAATGCTCTTGATTCGTAAAGGATGTTGGTAAACGAATTGTACCTAATTTAAAAACTTGCACACACATATATATTTTCAGAGTCAAGTGACCCACAAATTAATAACACAATCACAAAATATAATGTCAAAATGCCACTAAGACTAAAAGGACTATTTTTTAAATAGTTTGAGCTTCTCTATCTATAATCAAGGCTATAGAGATCAAAGTATCACAATCAGGAATCAAACAATAAGAATAAATAATCAAGAATTAAAAATCAAGAATCAAGAATCGAGAATCAAGAATCAAGAATCAAGAATCAAGAATCAAGAATCAAGAATCAAGAATCAAGAATCAAGAATCAAGAATCAAGAATCAAGAATCAAGAATCAAGAAACAAGAATCAAGAATCAAGAATCAAGAATCAAGAATCAAGAATCAAGAATCAAGAATCAAGAATCAAGAATCAAGAATCAAGAATCAAGAATCAAGAATCAAGAATCAAGAATCAATAATCAATAATCAACAATCAATAATCAATAATCAAGAATCAAGAATCAAGAATCAAGAACCAAAACTTAAAACTCAAAACTCAAAACTCAAGAAACAAAGCTCAAAACTCAAAACTTAAAACTCAGAACTCAAAACTCAAAACAAAAAAAAAATATCAAAATAAAATTAATTAAAAATCGAAACTCAAAAATCAAGAATCAATATAAAGTACCAAGTCGAGTAGGAAGAGTCAAATTTTAAGATACATTCTTAGACAAAAACTCTTTCGGTTACTTCTGCCCATTTGGCAATTATGATTAAAAAACATTATTATTCAAAACTCAAAACTCAAAACTTAAAACTCAGAACTCAAAACTCAGAACGCACAACTAAGGACTCAGAACTCAAAAAAAAAAAAAAAAAAAATACAAAAATAAAGAAAATCAAAAATAAAATGAATTAAAAATCGAAACTCAAAAATCAAAAATCAATATACATAAAGTACCAATTCGAGTAGGAAGAGTCAAATATTAAGATTCATTCTTAGACAAACACTTTTTGGGTTACTTCTGCCCATTTCGCAATTATGATTAAAAAACATTATTATGAAAACGTTTCTTCTCTATTATTTCGTAATTAATGTATTTTTAATCATTTCCATTTAAAAACAGGCTCAACAAATGAAAATGCCATCATAAAAGCTTTAATCAAAAGAATTAATTTAAATTAAATGCATGGTTACGCACATTTCATGTCACAAAAAGCCGCGTTATAAGAGCTCCCAATACCTCAGTTATAAAAACTACGAATGCTGTTTGATAATCAATAAAAACCTAAAATAAAAAAAAAAACCCCAACAATGTATTGCCTTACGTTCTTCTGCTTGTAATTGCAGCTGTCACATTTTATTTAAATTATTTCACATTTATTGTTATTTCTTGAATTCATTTCATTTAAAATATTGGAAATTTTTAAAATTATTTAAATGCATTTTAATTTTTTTTTTTCAATTTCCACACTTTCACATTTATCCCAATGACGTCGTTGTGAATGAAGTTGTGCAGCTTTCACCGCAAAACAAAATAATTAATTTGCTTTTTTCCACGCACTGCGCTGCGGAGTTTCATTGAAAATTCGATTTCTTTAAATTATATAAATAAAATATATTTCAAATGAGACACCTCAAATGTTTTTGTTTTTTCAGTTTTTTATCCTTTATTTAATTCAGCTGCTTTGAGAATTGCAAAATTAACGAATTCAGATATATTGGTACCATCAGAGTTGTCAGCTCTTGTAATTTTAAAAGTCGACCGCATCGTGCATAACATGCAGAAAAACATAATTTAAGTGTGAAAATTGTGATTCAAGGAATTACAAAAAAACAATACAATGTTCATGATAGGTTAGGTTAGGTTGAAGTGGCTGAGCCGATAGACGACTCGTACACCTAGGCCAGTACAGGCCCGTTGTGACACCACATAATCCCTTTTTAACTAGAGATTCCCCTCCTCTATAAACCAGTTCGAACGGAGTATGAACTTAAAAATATGCCTAATTTCCAGGCATGAGACTTCGGTAAGTCCACTTAGGAAGGGATGGCCCAAAGTTGCCATTCTCCTTCTAGCTAGTGCCGGACATTCGCAGAGGAAGTGCTGAGTGTTTTCTTCTTCCTCTTCGCACATGCAGCTTCTGCAAAAGTCATTAGATATAGCTCCTAAGCGAAGAGCATGCGTTCCGATTAAACAATGACTAGTGAGGATTCCTATTATTTTAGACAGGTTTACCCTGTTAAGTTCAAGCAGCGAGTTGGTGCGTTTTAAGTCGTAGGAAGGCCACGTTAGCTTAGCTATCCTACATGTGTCAAGTTGTTCCCAGCGTTCTTGTGCAAGGCTTAAAGTTTTGCTCCTGCACCGGAGTTTGTAGGAGGAAATGGGTATACCAATAAAGTCCTCGTTTAAGAGGGTGTTAGAGGTCGTACCCTTCCTTGCCAGTTCGTCAGCCAGTTCATTGCCCTCGATATCCCTGTGTCCGGGTACCCATACGAGGTGAATCCTGAATAACCTGGCCATCTCGTTGAGAGATCTGCGGCATTCAGTGAGAATTTTGGAGTTGTAAATATGTGAGTTTAGCGCCTTGAGCGCAGCTTGACTGTCTGAAAAGATGTGGATACTTTTTCCACTGAAGTCTTTTTGACCTAGAATCTTAGCGGTTTCGTGAATGGCCATAATCTCCGCCTGGTAGACACTGCAGTAATTTGGGAGTCTACAGGAAGCTTCAATTCCAAGATCCTGGGAGTAGATACCTCCCCCTACTTGTTCTTGAAGCTTAGATCCGTCAGTAAAGATTTTAATGCCGGTGGTTTTAAGGGGGGTTTTGTTAACCCAGTCTAACCGTGAAGGGATGAGAACCTCATAGTTCTTTTCAAGGTTTAAGCAGGGCACACAGTAATCTGTTCTGTCAGGGACAGATGAGTCTAGAATTAATGTGTGACCGCAATTATTACCTATCCAATTTCCAGATTCTCTTAGTCTGAGAGCTGCTATGTTATCACATTCTCTGGCAAAGATATCTAGAGGAGGAAGGTGAAGCATGACATTTAGAGCACTAGTTGGGGTTGAGCATAATGCCCCGGTAATACATAGACTTGCACTTCTTTGAACCTTAGCAAATTTCTGAAGTATAGTTTTCTTATTCAGGGCCCTCCACCATACCAGTGAGCCATATATAAGTATGGGGCGGACAATTGCCGTATAGATCCAGCGTACTATTTTAGGGGAAAAACCCCATTTTTTTCCAATCGATTTTTTACAGGCAAACAGAGCTATGTTTGCTTTTCTAACACGTTCATTTATGTTGTCATTCCAGATAAGTTTCTTAACCAGAATAACTCCTAGGTATTTCGTGCTGTCACTAAAGAGCAACCTCGTGCCGTTCAGACGCGGAGGTTCTAAGTTAGGGATTTTATATTTCCTGGTGAAAAGGATGAGATCTGTTTTCTCCGGGTTTACACTCAAACCACAAGAGGACGCCCATCTTGAGAGGGTTGCGAGTGCTCTCTCCATGAGTTGACAGAGAGTTTGAGGAAATTTTCCGTTAAAGACAAGAGTAATGTCATCAGCATATGCAATAACTTTGTAGCCTTCCTCCTCCATGATACGCAACAGTTGGTCAACCGTCACGGACCACAGAAGCGGAGACAAAACAACCCCCTGTGGAGTCCCCTGCTTCCAAATCTACGGATAGAGGATTCCCCCAGTTCTGAGTTTACCACCCTGCCCAAGAGCATCTGGTGGATGAGACTCACGAGAAAATCCTCCACCCCCAGTTCTGACAAGGCAGAGGTGACCGCACAGGGGAGGACGTTATTGAATGCACCTGCTATGTCTAGAAAGGCAGCAAGCGTGTATTCTTTGTTCTCAAGTGATTTTTCAATTGTAGACACAAGAGAGTGGAGAGCTGTTTCTGTCGATCTGCCTTTTATATAAGCATACTGGGATTTAAGGAGCCGGTCGAGTTTCGGCTTAAGAAGAAGCCCAATAAGCCTCTCCAGTGTTTTAAGCAGAAAGGAGGAGAGGCTTATGGGTCTAAAGTCGTTCGGTTTAGTGTGAGAGGATTTACCCGCTTTCGGTATGAAGATGACTTTCGTCTCTCTCCAAGCTAATGGAATGTAGTTAAGGAGTAGGCAACCATGATAGATCGCCTGAAGCCAGGGTACTATGTTCATGATACGTGTTTAAATTTTATTCCATATAATTGTTATTGTTGTATATATAAATATTGCATTGCAATTTATAATAATTCCAGGTGTGAGGAGGAAGCCTGATATTGTTTAGTATTGTTCACAATCTTTTTATATGAGTAAGATTGATCGGTAAGTGAACATTTATGTGTAATTTCAAAACTTAAATGTGTAATTTTTATTGCTGAAATATCATACAATGTACATCTACATACATATGTATTATAGGAGTAGGTACATATAGAGCATCGATTAGGAAAAAGTTAATACTGACTTGTCAATAATTAAAGAATTCATTACCGTTTTTACTCTTGCCTTCCGATTTGAACCTATAATTTTAAAACAGACACGAAACAAGATTGGAATCATCATGAAAGTATTTCTTTATGTTACATTTCAGAGGTAATATGTGTATGAATCTTTGGTCTAGAAAGAAAATATATTCCACAAAAAATCTTTCATTTAAGTTTTCAACCAAAACTATGTTTCATTAGGACTACATTTATTATGAAAATCAGTATGTCGTTTCTGTAACTTTTCTTACCGCAGTTCTCATCAGATTTTCTCAGTTTGACGAAACTTACCGGTAGAACTTTCCGTTAGAAAACCGTTATTAATGGTATAGTTTGCACATATGTGATAAATTTTCAATGTGTATTAAAAAGGGCAATCATTTAACGTTTAACTTTAAGGCTTATTAGTCACGGCTCCAAAACAAGCGCAAACCAGTGTCGAAATTAGACATTTAATATTGAAATTACACGGGGAGGGAAATCTGTGCGAGAAATCGGGCAATTAGTGGATCGGAGTCATTCCACAGTGCACGATGTAATAAAGCGGTACAAAGGACATTTTCAAGTGGAAAATAAAAGTAGAAAAAAGCAAGGAAAAATTTTAAATAGTAACGATGAACGACGGCTAATTAGAGAAGTTAAAAAAATCCATTTGTTTCTGCTAAGGAACTAAGGAACTTTGTACACGCTCATATGAATAAAGGAAGTCTGTAAGGAGACTGTGCGTAATGTGTTGAGAAAAAATGACTTTCATGGTAGAATCGCTGGTAAAAAGCCATATATTAGTGCAAAAGACAAATCTGCTAGAATTAAGTTTTCCAAAGAATATATTTTGAAGACAAGCGAGTTCTGTCAAACGGTAAAATACTGAATTTCCTTATGTTTGCAGTGTACAATAAAAAATTTTTTAAAGGTATTGTTTACAGACGAAAGCAAATTTAACCTTCGTGGGCCAGACGGGAGGACTTTTGTATGGAGGCAGCCAAATTCTGAATTCAACAGAAAAAACACTCGGGCGACTGTGAAGCATGGGGGTGGATCTGTCATGGTATGGGCTTGCATGTCCAGTGCGGGAGTAGGGAACATCCACTTTGTTGAAGGCAAAATGGATCGCTTCCAATATTCAAATATTTTAAAGGAAAATGTGAAGCAAAGCGCCGAAAAGCTTGGGATCTTAGAAAATTTTGCTTTCTACCAGGATAATGATCCTAAGCATACGTCACATGTTGCTAAACTATGGCTAATTCACAATTGCCCCAAGCTTCTACAAACACCAACACAGTCGCCCGACCTAAATGTGATCGAGCATGTGTGAGAAGAATTAGCTAGAAGGCTTTATTTTAAAAGCTATAACAACACATATCAACTGAAAGCGGCAATCCAGCAGGAATGGGCAAAAATACCACGATTTTTGCAAAAATTTGGTGGCTTCGATCCCAAGAAGGCTTACTGCCATAATGGAGGCTAAAGGGTATGCCACAAAATATTAGAATAATTTTGGAATATTTATTTTTAAGTACATATAAGACTGTCCGATTATACGTTTGAAGGAAAAATGCGACACATGTTTTGTTTTTGTTAATTTTAATTTTAATAATAAAAAGTTTGGTTATTTTTAAGAATGTGCTTTAAAAGAGAATAAAAAACACTAAGCACATATGTACATATAACGGGTATTCGATTGGAATTCCTGTGCGTGAAGGGCCATTAAAATTAAAAAATTTCATTGTCCGATTATGCGTTTGAGGCACTGTATATACGAATAACATATATTATTTACACAATATTATATGTACTACAATGAACATATTTTGTAATTTATAAACTGAAATATTTCATAATGAGATTTATGCCATGATGAAGTCTGTGTCATAACATAAGCAACCGCATTAAAAGACTACTCGGATCAGAATGTGTGGATAAGGTTTGAGTCTTTAATATCCACACCAGTTAGTAGAATAACCATGTCCAACTTTAAACAGAGTTCTCTGTCACTTGTTGCAATTTCATATATTCCCTTTCGCTTGTGGGTGTTTCTCATCACGGGCCACTATTTATCACGGAACACTCACTTTTAAGTTACAGAAATATTAGCTTTTGCAAAGGAACGAAACAGTGTGACGCCAGAAAAAGTGACTATTTGTCGCAAAAGTAACAGAAACGAGCTGCTGGTTTTAAACAGCTGTTAAAACTTGTCAACGGTTACAACGATATAATCATCATAGATATGAGAATAAATATTGTTACAGATTTTATTTCCTACTGATCACGTATTATTCGTTGTAAAATTATTAGTTTATTGACATTGAAGGGTGTTAAGAGTGTATCAAAAAAAGGTATCAATATTGACATTAATTAATTAATTAATAACTGGCCATTTCAGCCCTTGAAAGGACTTTGACCTAGCTTCTTATGATCAATTGTGTTGTGCGTGTTATTAAGTTTGTACACAATTGACCGAGAAATGGACCTACATGCTTAACGCCGACTCCGAACGGCGATGAACGGAATGTTCTTATTCTCAAGAAGCTTTACATGGCATTTTGATTACTCTCTGAGGTTTGCCATTGTCTGCAGAGAGGTGGCGGCCGTACAGAAAAATTATTTTAATTCAAATAATTTTCTGTCGCTGCTGGGATTCGAACCCTGGTCTCCAAGGTTCTTTGACATAGCGGCCACGCACTTTAACCAACTACGCCACGGACGCCACCAATATTGACATTTGTCATTTATAAATGCGAAAAATTTACCAAAGAATACAGTTAAAGAAAGAAAAAAAGAAGAAAAAAGAATGAAAGAAAGAAAGAATGAAAGAAAGAAAGAAAGAAAGAAAGAAAGAAAGAAAGAAAAAAGAAGGAATTTATTTCCAATCGCAGTTTCAATGTAAGAGAAAAGACCAAGTTTTCCTCGTAATCATGTGCCTTCTAAAACGTGTGAGCTCAACACAATGACAACATTCCAAGAGACTGGCTCGTTGCAAGATGTTAAGATGGACGTTCAACCGAAGATATCGAAGCAGTAAAGGAAAGTGTTGAAAACGATTCAAGCACCTCGATTCGTCACCATGTTCAAAGATTCGACCTCACCACCACGTTCACACAGCGTCCACGCATCGAATATTGACGTAAGTTTTGGCTCTGCGTACGTACAAGGTCCAATTGACTTAAGAAATGCAGCCGGCCGCTGCGGGCCACTAGCTGTGCCTTACATTCTCTGATTGGGGCTTGGAAAATATGAATGGTGTCGATAATTTTTGTAAAAAATCGTGTTTACTGATGAAGCTCATTTTCACATTGACGGCTACATTAAAAAGCAGGCGAGTTATTCAGGATATGCCAATGCATTGACAAGGAGTGACCGTTTGGTGCGAATTGTTTACCGGAGGCATCATAGGGCCGTACTTTTTCAAAAATGACAACGGAAGAGTCGTTAAAGTCAATGCAGTGCGCTTCGAAGATGATCATAAACAATTTTTTAAAGTCGATGATAGAGAATAAGAACACAGATGACCTGTAAAGTAGACTTTAAACAGAATGGGGCTTCGTGCCATACAAGCTGCCAAACAATCAAGTTATTGCGGACGAAGTTCGCTGGCCTGGAAATTTCGCGTTTCGGAGTAACCGATTGACCACCAAAATCTTGCGATTAAACACTATTAAACTTCTTCCTTAGCTTTCATGTTAGGAGTGAGGTCCACGCTAACCATCCGCGGCTATTGGAAAGCTATTGTATATCACGCATTGTATCCATGTTTCTACTTTATAATAAAATAAAAAGGTAAAAGACATCCAAACGATTGTTTTATTCTTAACTCAAATTCTACACCTCTTGTTGATACACCTGTACAAAATAGTATAAGAGCCCAAACAGAATCAAAGCGATGGGCGATCCTCTCTTCTCGCCAAATACACATAGCGTGGTATTAAAAAAAAACTTAAAAAAAAGATACAGTAGTTTCGACTATGTCGTAACACAAAACGTAGAATTATTCAATTCGATTTTGATGACATCTTTTTTAAAAAATATTTAGCAAAATATTTATTCCATACACCTGAGCATATGACATTTAAAAGAACGCCGGAGAGGGTTAATATGTATGACCGAACCCCATTACTTTTGCAAAAGGAACATTTTTGCCTTTGACACCTATTCCCTCCGACCACTCCTTAGGGGGGCTCCCATACAAATTTTATGGTTTTTGTGCCGGAAAGGTACCGACCCCCATTACTTTTGCAAAAGGAGCATTTTTGCCTTTGACACCTATTCCCTCCGACCACTCTTTAGGGGGGCTCCCATACAAATTTAATTGTGTTTGTGCCGGAAAGGGTTGATATGTATGACCGACCCCCATTACTTTTGCAAAAGGAAAATTTTCGCGTTTAACACCTATTTCCTCCGACCACTCCTTAGGGGGGCTCCCATACAAATTTTATGGTTTTTGTTTATTTATTCCATACACCTGAGCGTATGACCTTTAAGAGAGTGCCGGAGAGGGTTAATATGTATGACCGACCCCCATTATTTTGGCAAAAGGAACATTTTTGCCTCTGACACCTATTCCCTGCGACCACTCCTTAGGGGTGCTCCCACACAAATTTTATTGTGTTTGTGCCGGAAAGGGTTAATATGTATCACCGACCCCATTACTTTTGCAAAAGGAACATTTTTGCCGTTGACACCTATTCCCTTCGACCACTCCTTAGGGGGGCTCCCATATAAATTTTATGGTTTTGTCGATAAAACCGGAAACTGTCGATAAATAGGTAGTAAGTTTAAGCAAAAAAAAACATCAAATGTTGGCTTTATATTTATTTCATGTAATTGTGTAAAATTTATATAAGTTAGAGAGTTCTAACATGAATTTTTGTCGCATTGAGGATCAAGCAGACCAACAAGTGCTAACATCAACATTGTACGATCAGTACTTTAGGCCCACCAAAGGCTCAAAAAGTGATATAAATACCGACACCTGATCACTATCAACCACCCTACTTACCTCCGAGAATGACGTATTCTACGTCAAAAGAATTAAAGGCCTATATTTCATGGAAATTTCAAAAGTTTGTGAAGTACTATTCAAAGTATATATAAAATACTTCACTTGAAAACGAGCAAAAGTCCGTCAAATTCCGTTTTTAAAGTCATCCTTTCATAACTATAATTATTAGGGGTATTCGCACTGACTTGGGTAGTTGGGTAGAAATGCCGTTTATTTTATTTTTGTAAAGTTGTACCCAAGTACCATTGTACCTAAGTACCCCAAGTACTCATCTACCAATCTACTCTAGTTGACCCCCTTAATTGTTTGGTAGACTGACTTCTTGCAAAATTGAGTAAAACTGGGTCAAATTTTATTCAAATAACTAAATAACAATGAAACTCGCCTTATAACATTGAAACTCAGTATGGAGTTGCCACTACTAAAAAACTAAGACGGGCATTGTATAAGGGGGTCTGGCTCCGCCCATACATTTAAAACTTTTGATATCGAAAGTAAAAAATAGTAAGTTATTAATAAAAAATAAAAAAGTAAAAGTTACAAAAAATTGAAATTCAGAATGGAGTTACTATTTGGCGATGTATTTCTACTAAAAACCTTGGACAGGCATTGGCGGCCTCTATCGTCGAGTACCTAGCGTGCTGGACTGCCACCCTAGAGGTCCCGGGTTCCAATCCCGGCCAGGCCATGGTCCTACGCTTTAACCTTTCGCATTTGCAGTTTCTTTCCTCATTTCTAATTAACTGACAGTGAAAACTCATCAGTATTTACGGCTTGAAGTCGTAGTTGGTGGTAAGGACTTTGTGGATAACATCGCCTCATAACTTCAATTGACTGAGGCAAAGGCATAACACTTTCCTCAGATTCAAATTCACATGTTTCTACGGCTTTCCGCCACGCTTCGAACATCCTGTTGTTCCACTTGTTTACCCCATTCCTCCTAGTAATCTATCACCCCATTTCGAAACAAGGTAGACTTGGCTGAATAGATATTACACCTGAAATTCTTGATTCAAAGCTAAAAAAAAAAAGAAAACAGAATGGAGTTCCACTTGGTGATGTCCTTCTACTAGAAAACTGGGACGAGCATTAAACAAGGGGGTCTGCCTCCCCCAATACAAGCCAAAGTTTTGATATCGAATTCTTTTGCAAACAAATGTTTGTCAAAAGTACTCAATTACAATTTAGGGTGCTCGCAATTATTAAAAGTACTCAATCTACCCACACAAAACTACCGAAGTCAGTGTGAATACCCCTATTGTGTTTTGGGCAATTTAAAAAAAATTTTTTTTTTTTCTTTTAAAAGAGTAAGACCATTTTTGAAGATATTATGATAATAAAAGAGAGTGTTCTCTGGAATATTGAATTTTAAAACTCCCAAAAATGCAATGAACATTTTAGAGTTAAGAGATAAATTGAAAGCAACAATGAAGAAGATGGCTCTTAGCAGTGTAGTATAAACAAGGTATACTCGTGGCTGAGAGCCAAGGGTCAGATTTGTCAAAAAATAACCGAACTACGAATAATAGCAAAAAAAAACCATACAATTATTTGTATTGATTTTGACAGTTTCGGCTCAGAGCAAGAGAGGTTTTTTAGCCGCGAGACTACCTTTTTTATTCTACCATGGCTCTAAAAATGCAATAAAATTAAGTACTCTTTTTTGTCTACGCTCTCTCTCTTAAGTGGCTGCTATTCATATTTATATCAAAACACGGGAAAAGCCATGGTTATATATTGAACGAGCCAGAACAACTATAACTTTGACTACAAATAAGTTAACCTTTAATTGAACTATATTTTGAAAAAAAAGCGCTTAAGAAAAAGGTTCAGACTGAACTCTCTAATAGGTAATTTTCAGAAGGTTTTTTGTAGCAAGATATTGTTGAAATAAACTGCCAGATTAACGGTAATAAATTCGAGAATTATTTTGCTCTTTGCTGTGCAGACTTTGCAGACTTTGCTCTTAGTACATATTTTTGTACGGCAAGAGCAAAATGTAAACGCCACTTGACAGTTTGCTTGCTTGCTTCAACGGTAAAAAGCGCTCTTCTAAAGCGCCATGATTATGTTGCTTGAGAGAGTATTCGAACATTCATGCGAAAAGCCGAAGTAGAAGGCAAACTATTTAATACAACGACGTGCAACGCATTTTCCTCGACTGCCATTGATGACGATGACGACGACGACGACGACGAAGACGAAGACGACAACGATAACGACAACGATGATTATTCAACGTGCCACAAAACGAGGAAAAACTTATTTTCCACCAATCGACACAATTTAGTCTGACGTCGGTTTCTGCATTGGACGGTGATAGCGAACGCATAAAATCGGCTTAAAATCACACTTGAGGGTATTAAAAAAACAAAAAAAAAAAAAACAAATTAAAAAAGTGGTGCCAGAGTGTGTTAAGAAAATGAGACAAAAGAGAAATTGTAAATAAAAGCAATTTAAGTGTAATTAAAAAAATAATACAATATTTATAATGGAATGAAATGAAACTAAAAAAAAAATAAAAAAAAAAACATCGTGTGAAAAAAAACGAAATTTATTCAAAATATGCCTAGCGAACCAAATATGTTTTGAACCGTGTCACTTTAGCACTTCCTGCCTGCCAAATTCATAGCAATTTCCGTTTTGTATAAACGACAACGTTTTTGTAAACTATCTTCTTCTTCTTCTTCTTCTTCTTATTGTACTTCAATCTCCACCCCTTCCCCCCTTAAAGCCTCTAAACATTTTCACACGCTTTCAAACAAAAATACCGCAACAATTTCAACCAATAAATATTTGAAAAAATTGCTTAAAATGCAATTTTTGTCACGACACAAGCGAACGTTGCACGAATGGAGAACCTTTGAGACTAAAGAAAAAAAAAACAAAAAAAAAAATGCAACAACAAAAAAGTCAACAACTCAAAAGTTAACAACGAGCTTAGTTTGCGCCAAGAAATGAAGGACGACAACGACAACGTTTAGTTTAATTTTTCCGCAAATACACTCAGAAAAACTTAAAAAACGTTTTAAATTTTAATCTTAAGAACACTGAAAAGTAGTGGAACTGACTACTTGTAACTTATAACAATAAACATTAAATATTTTTGTTATTTTTATTTTTATTATTTTTTGTTTTTTGTTTTGTTGATTTTTTAAAACCTTTTGTTTTTGACAATTTTCATTGTTAATTATATGTTTTTTTTACTTTTCTAAATTATTATTTTTTTTTATTTGTTGTCTTTTTTTTTTTTTTTTGTATGTATTTATATTTAATTTTTTTTTTTGTATTACTATTTGACAAATTGTGTTGTTAATTTCTTCGAAACTTCTTTCGAAATTTATTGTTTATTGCTGACCTTTCTCTTTTTCTTGGTTTGCATAATTTTGATTGTTTGGAGTGCCTTTTAGTAAAATTAACTAAGTATTTTTTGTTGTTTCAGCTAATATTTTCAATAAAAACAACAACACAAAAAAAACTTTTTTTGTTATTTAAACTGTTAACTTAAATCGACAACTATTTTGTTGAAGTTTACTAGTTATTGGTTGTTGCTGAAAAGAGCTGAACTAATTTTTTTCTGTTCTTGACAATTTTATAGTTATTTTCAACAAATTAATAGGGGTATTCACACCGAGCTCGTTAGTTTGTTAGTTGTTACTTGTTACTTTTTTACATGCATTTTGTTTTTGTAAAAGAAACGAACTATCCAACTACCGAGTAACAAAGTAACAATTTAGCAACCCTGATAATTTTTTCGTTATTTGGCAAAATACGAGCAGCTTCCATATTTTTAACTCCATGGAATTTAAGCACCTTAAAAAGAATAATCTGAACACAAATAAAATTGAAGTTTATGCGTTTGCAATCAAATGCTGAATTATTTCAGATTTTGCCCCTGTTTGTGGAATTTTTCACTTTTTATTTATAAATTGTCAGCAAATATAATTTCTGAAAAGCAAAATCAGCTGTTATTCCACAACAACTACCAGGCTAACGAGATTAAACGAAATGGTGTGTTCACACTTCAAAAAGTTAACGAAGTACAACTAACCAAATAACAAACTAACGAGTTCGGTGTGAATACCCCTAATTGCTTATTGCCGCCTCTCTATTGTTCTTGGTTTCAATATTTTTCATTTACTTTATCACTTTATGTAGTTACTTTAATTTTAAGTAAATTTACAACAAATTTTTTGTTGTTTCAACCAATTTTGTATCATTTGATAAATATTTTGCCTATTCAACTTTTGGTGGCCTCGGTAGTCGAGTAGGTACTGCGTTAGACTGCCAAGGAACCCCAAAGGTCTCTGATTCGAATTCTTGCCAAGCTGGTTCTACGGTGTGATTAAGTACGGTGAATGGTAAGATTAATCGTTCTACGGTTTAAGCTTTCTACATTTGTCTGCTCATTTCCAATGCAATGAGAAAATTTCATCAATATTTAGACAAAAAAAAAAAAAAATTCTAGTTGGTGGTAAAGAGTTTTTGAAGATGATCTCTTAGAAACTTGAGAACTGTACTCAATACATAAAATATGGACTAAGTACATGTCTCGCTTGCATACGATTTCGCTGTTTTATGTCATTCGGTTCTTAATTTGCCAACTTCTCGATCAACGATCGGATGAACCCATTTTTAATGCTGCTACATTATATATGCGGCAGATAACTTATATATAAGACTTATAAATAACTTAAATCTTCTGAGAAAATCTTTGGTTAAGATATAATCCGGTATGAATACCTCATCAAACTTCACCGACGGAAAAACCTATGGACTAACTACAAAAATTTATATACTCATGACAGGATTTTCTACACACAGAAATTTTGTGATTTTCTCTAAAATTCTAGTCAATAAAGAATTTTATGTACTCATCACAAAACGGCTGTACATAATTATATGTAATGAGTCAACAATCTATGTACTACGTACATCGGAACTGTACTCATTACATAAAGTTATTTACAACAATTTTGTGATGAGTACATAAAATTTTTAAAAGCATTATGTAGTCAATACAGATTTTAACATGTACTCAATACAGGAAAAATATAAAATTTCTGTGTGCAGAAATTTCTGTCATGAGTACATAAATTTATGTACTCAGTCCATAGGTTTTTCCCTCTGTGCATGTTTCCCTTCATTGCCCCTTCCGTTCTACTAATAATTCATACCATTTCGAACCTAGACAGGCTTGACTGAATATGCATAACACCAGAAATCCTGGATTGAAAACTAAAAAAAAGTATTTTTTTCGAAATGAAGCATTTCTTAAAAGCTAAAAATATTTTATTTTAATGAATCTTTTTATTAAAGTTTTCATTCATTGCATTTTTAAAAATTTTCACCTAAAAAAAAAAATTATAAAGAAACTGTTTTGTTTAATTTTTTATTAATTCAATTCATTTTGTCATTTTTTTTTAATATAACTATTTATTGTTGAAATTTTTTATCTTATTAAAAAATATTTTTTTTTTTACTTTTCCTTATTAATTTGTTTTTTAAATTTTTTTTTTTTGGTTTTTTGTTTTGTTACAATTTTGTTCTGTTAATTTTGTTTTAACTTTTTTATTTGCTTTAGTTTTAAGTATTATTTAAATTTTTCTTGGAATGAATATAATAAATTTTTTCTTATTTATTTTTCTTTCTTGGAAGAGAATAAAATGTAATTTTGTTTTTTTTTTTTTTTTTGTTATAATTGTTTTATTTTTTTATTTAATTTCATTAAGTTACTGATTTAGTATATTTTTAAACTCTATTATTTGAACGATATCTCTTTTCTATCTATATTTAAAATAAGCAAAAATTATACAAATGAAAAAAAAAATAATTGCTTTTATTATTGTTCACATTGTTATCATTGCTTTTTAGTCTTTGTTTTGCTTAATTTCTTTTTTATAAATTTCAAGTTATTTTTGTTCATTTGTTTATATATTTATTTAAATATTTATTTAAATAATTTAGCAGTTTTAATATTAATTTTTTTTAAACATTTTTTTATTACAATTTATTTTATTTAAATATTGTTTTTGTGTTTTGCTTCTATTTGTTTTAATTTTGTTTTAACTCTTTTAATTGTCTTAATTTTAAGTATTTTTTGGAATTTTGCTTGCAAAGAAAACTAAAAATTATAAAATAGTTTAAACAATAAAATTGTTTTAAACAATTTGAAATCATTTATAATATTATCATTGGATATTTATATATTATCATAGATATTTTATGATTTTGTATTTTTTTTATTTTAGTATTTATCGCTATTCTAAAATTTATTTTATTTATATTTTATTTTTGGTGTTTTATTTGTATTTTAATTTTAATATTTTTTTTGTTAGATACTGTTTTGATTCTCCTCCACCTTTTTCTGTTTAATTCATTAACTAATTTTTCATTCAACTTCATGGTCTTATTTAATTGAATAAATTATTTTTCAAACTTGATTGAGCTCAACAACACTTCTAAATAATTTTGTCTTATATTAAAAAAAAAAGAAAAAATTTTGTTTTTTTTTTTAAATTTTATAAAATTTATATTTTATTAATATTTTTAAAATTTAGAGTGCATATTTAGTATATATCTACTCTACTTAAAAGAATCTTAATGAAATCTTTGTAGGTTTGTGGTCAAATATTTTGTATGCATTTATAGGGTGTATCAACAAGAGATGCAGGATTTGTTGTTTTAATAAAATGAACAATTTCTTGAATGTCTTACTTCTTTATCAAGGCATGTTGCTACTTGGTGTTCGATACTCGGTATACGAGTGAACATTTAAAATTTTAGTAAAGGAGAACGGTAAGAGATGATGGTTACCATAATAACAATAAAAAAAGAACATTCATAAATAATATGAGTATGGTTATCGTGTGAACTAAAATTTTTTAGTTTGAAAAAAAAAAATAATAAATTATGAAAATTTGAAAAAAAAAAATCACAAAAACCGCAAGTTTTTTTTCTGGATTTTGTGCAAAGAATATAGAAAATATAAAAATGTTTGCAATAATTTAGTTCACACGGAAACTATACATGTGGAAAGTATGCGGTTAAAATTTGGAGATAATCGGCCAAGATAATTTTGTGTAACGATGGTAGCCAGGTATAAAAATGTAAAAAACTAGTAAAGTTTCATGCATAAAAAAAATGTTAAAAATAATAAAAGACGTTTGTTGTAAAAATTTTTTTGAGTGTATTTATTCACCCCAAAAAAATTTTTCCATTATCTCTTACCATTTTCAAGTAAAAAAATTTTAAATTTTCACTCGAATACCGAGCGCGTCAAGTAACAACATGCCTTAACCTTCAAGCGAATTTTGGGTCAATTTGGCCCAAAAAAAAAATTTTAAACGTGTCTTTCTCCAGCTAGATATTTTGGCTCAATGTGTATATCGTATACGAATTTTATGAATTTGACATGAAATATGTCCACACATGTCAAATTTGGCCTGTACAAAAAATTTCCCTAATAATTTTTTTTGGGTCAAATTGACACAGCCACTGATCGTGTGATTTTATACGTTGTGTTTTCATTCTATTCCCGCAAATTGTGCCGTTATTTTTTGTTTCTAGCTAGTAGTTACTGTTTTTCGTTGACAAGCGATTCAATATAATTGTCTGTGACAAAATACACAAATGTGCCAACCTCTACCCAATTCAAATAAACACAGCATTCGATGTGATAAATGCGTGAAGTAGGTTTGTCCGGATCATCGCTTCATAGTTTGTGAAAGTTTCTCCACATCAATTCACTTTTCGCACTAAATAAAAAGCAAATAAATCCAAAAACACGTTTTTTATTTAATTTTGTACTCAGCTTTCCTATGCAATTTCCACTTGGGTAGTTTTCAGTGTATGTGGCGTCCGTGGCGTAGTTGGTTAAAGTGCGTGGCCGCTATGTCAAAGAACTTTGGAGACCCAGGTTCGAACCCCAGCAGCGACAGAAAATTATTTGAATTAAAATAATTTTTCTGAACGGCCGCCACCTCTCTGCAGACAATGGCAAACCTCAGAGAGTAATTAAAATGCCATGTAAAGCTTCTTGAGAAAGAGAACATTCCGTTCATCGCCGTTCGGAGTCGGCGTTAAGCATGTAGGTCCGGTTCTCGGTCAATTGTGTACAAACTTAATAACACGCACAACACAATTGATCATAAGAAGCTAGGTCAAAGTCCTTTCAAGGGCTGAAATGGCCAGTTATTTATTTATTTATTTTTTAGTTTTCAGTGTCTTTTGTATGCAATTTCAAGTTGGGTCAATGTGACCCAAAAATTCTTTTGTGTTTCTAATTCCAAAGTTTACTTGAAGGTTAAACTATAAAGGAGACACATGCAGATTATTCGTCAAATGCAGTATCTTTCAAATGGTATTACCATGCAGACTTTAATCCTCGTTCCTATCACTCTTTCGCAGAAGTGGGCATTTATTATCGACAATGGTGACTTCAATGTTCGCTTTGCGACTTTGAATCGTTTGCGGATAGTTAGCTAGATAGTTATCCTTAACATTTTAACCCTAAAAGAAGAAGTCTCAATCACAAAGATGTTAAATCACAAAATCATTTGGCCAATTGGTGTCTCCAAAACGTGAGACCAGTAAACTTCGTTTCGTTCGCAATAACTCAATTGCTTCCCGTCTTGTATGGCAAATAACTGCCTGATTAAAGTAGAGGTTGTCAGCATCCGAATATTCCATAAAAATGAAGACAAACTGAGTGCTTAAAAAAAATTCTAAATTTAAAAATTCCAAAAAGCAAAGCAGAAATGCAAAAGCTTTGCGACATTTTTTTAAAATTTTTCAAATTCCTTGCCATATTTTCGCCCGGTGCACCTTAGCTACACATGTCGTTCAGATATTAGCGGAAGTTCTTTGTGGCTGTTGTTGTGTTTTTCAGTGTTTTTTTTTTTTATTCTGCTTGTTCTGCTTGCTTTTCCCGGCGGCAAAAAAAAAACCCAACAAAAACAACAACAACAAGCCAACTGACTTTAGTCTGCTTTAGCTTTTGTCATGCAGCATGTCAGCTGTAAGCAACACAAAACTAGCAACAGAAACCAGCTTGAAAAAAGTCACCCAAGCTAACAAGCGAAATTACCAAAACGGAAGCGGAAGTGATGCCATTGCAGCTCAATTGCATTAAAGTCGTTGCTGATAATAATAACAATAATAATAAAAATAATCAGCTAGCTGCGCGTTAGTCTTTATTGGCCATAATAACCTAATATTGCAATTCAATGGGTTTCGATGTTAAAGTAAGGCATTAGGAGGGAGTGGGAAGGGAGTATATTGGTTGACATATAAAAGTTGCTTGAATCAAAACTGGAACGGTTAATTAACTAATGGTAAATTTTCCAAATAAACTAAAGGATGTTTGCTGAAAAGTTCATTGAAATCTAAGAATGCAAGGGTGTTTTTTTAAGCCAGTACTAGCTTCCGGCGTCCGTGGCGTAGTTGGTCAAAGTGCGTGGCCGCTATGTCAAAGAACCTGGAGACCCAGGTTTGAACCCCAGCAGCGACAGAAAATTATTTGAATTAAAATAATTTTTCTGTACGGCCGCCACCTCTCTGCAGACAATGGCAAACCTCAGAGAGTAATAAAAATGCCATGTAAAGCTTTTTGAGAATAAGAACATTCCGTTCATCGCCGTTCGGAGTCGGCGTTAAGCCTGTATGTTTATTTCTCGGTCAATTGTGTACAAACTTAATAACACGCACAACACAATTGATCAAAAGAAGCTAGGTCAAAGTCCTTTCAAGGGCTGAAATGGCCAGTTATTTATTTATTTTTTACTAGCTTCAGACAGTTGTATCTTTCAAACTTAATTTCAGATAAAAAACTGTCAATACAATCACTAACGTGTTTGTTATTGATTTCGTTATGATTTCATCATGATTTGTCATTTGTTTTAATTAACGTTTGCTATTTTATCATGACATATACACGCTTCAACAACGTAATCAAACTTTCAATCAAATTTGGTTTCTAGCCATAATCCACCATCTGAGATCGGTATTGTTAATCATCGTATTGTTGATCGTTTTCGTATAACATATTCTCTGCAAGAAGCAATGGCACTGAGATCCATAAGAAGAGTACGTACTGAAGAGAAGTATACAACAAATGATATACAAATGGATTCGATCAGGAAAGTATACAACAAAATCCAAATTTATCGATTCTACATCGTTTCCAACAATAAGGTCATTGTACGTCCACTTTATAGAAAATTTACGCAAAGATCGTGGTTTGAAGGCTTACAAAATCGAGCTGGCGTAATTGAATTTAAGCCCAATGACCATGGTGCGTCGAAATTTCAGTGAATGGGCCTAAAATCAAATTTAAAATAATGGGTCCAAGAACCGTTATTTTATTGAATAATTTTTTCAGCGATTAGACTCATTTTTGGTTCAATATGTAGGTACGAGTGTTGCCTTTTTAGTTTTGCGCCTGAGAAAACTGAGAAAACAGTTGGTTAACCAGTGAAAATGCTTTTATTGTTTTTCAAAGTATTCTCCAAGACAATCAATATACTTTTACATACGTTTGAATCAGTTTTCGAAACAGTTTTGCAACTCTGAAGTTGGTATCTCCGAAACCAGGTTTTTGAAGGCCTCAACGAACTGTTCTGGCGTACAAAAAAGCTCGCCATCTAATTCTTTCTTAATTGGAACAAGAAGAAGCCATTGGGTGCCGAGTCAGGACTGTAAGGAGAATGAACAATCAATACCACGTTTTGAGTGCTCAAAAACTCTTTTCTTTGTTCAGATGTGTGGTAACTCGCAAAGTCGTGACGGAGAATGATCTTACTTTTGTGGTTGGTTTTCCTCACTTCTCCTTTCGGCAAACAAATGCTTGTGTACCATTCAGCATTAGCAGTTCTCCGTTACACAAGTAGTACAGTTGCGACATGAGCGACAATTCAGCAAATTCCCTGATAAGTCTGTCAGAATTGAAGTTTTCTGCAACTTGATTTTCAATGGACAGCGAGGTCAAACTAGTTAATCTTGTTTGAGGCATTGTAGACCGCAAGTAAGTTTTTATCAACTTTAGTTTAGAAAAACTTCGTTCGCCACTTCCAATGGTCACTGGTATCGTTAACTCTTGAAGATTGTGCTTTTTGATAAAGTTTAATTTTTCCATAGGTGTTACCAGTATGTCTTCGATATAGTGTTGCAAAGTTATAATTTCATCGCACAACAAATCTCCATCAATATCAGATTTAAAGCTGACCGTTAATTTTTCTTAAAGTGCAGACCAATGTCGCATGAGTTATTGTTTATTTTTATTTATTTTTATGTTAAACAAAAAATTCCACTTGACGGAAAAATCTTGTATCTGCTCAAATCTTTCCTTCATAGATATAAGTACGGTGTCCAAAAGAGCATTAAAAAACTCGACTTCAAACTATTTTTTTGGATCAGTTATTGGTTCAGTGTCTTCACCCGGCCTACGTTTTATGTGTCTTAATCGCGCTAGTGGTTTAAAAAATGGCTTTGTACAAATTTTGATGCTAATTCAGATGTGCCCTCCAGTCATCGGCGCCCCGAGAGGTCGCCCCGGTCGCCCACCTCTAAAGCCGGCACTGGATGACTCTATCTAACGATATATCGTATGCTTCCAACAGTTCACGCACATCATCGATGTTTACTGCCACAACAGCCATACTTGGACGACCTTCGTCTTGAAGAGAAATTCGTCTTGAAGAGAACGACGACCACGCTCGTGAACTCGTTGAACCAGCGCTTTACAGTCGCTGGGTGTCGTGCTTCATCGAATTCAAAAGTCGAACTGAGTTAATCGATGCATTATTTTCTTCTTAATCCATGTCGAAAATCGTAAAAAAATCATCACCCGAAAATGTCACATGTTAATTCCATTTTTTTGCTGAAATACAATTTTTAAATCACTGTAAATAATACAATAAGCGCACATAAACCAAAATATGGTGAGTAAGTTTATGGTGGAAAATGTTAAATTTTCGAATAAAACTGTTAAAATTCATCTCGCAATGAAGCAATAGTTCGGTTTCAGAGAGTATTTGAGAGTTATTGATTAAATAATTAAGAGATTTATATATACTAGTATATATATACATTACATATATATGTAAAAATAGATTTTTTTCTCAATTTCTCGATTTCTCAGGCTGTGTGACCTATAAATCTAAAGCAATTCGATATCGCAAATTTGGGTTATATGGGATGTGTCACGCCCACCATTGATCTTCGGAGCACTTCTTCTCCCTGCTCTTATTGATTAAAAAAAAAATTATCAAAATCGGTTGAGAAACACGGGAGAAAATGGTTCTTAACCCTCTGCAGCTGACGTCGCACAGTGCTTTGTCCCATAGGCAAAATTAAAATAAAATAAAGTGCTTAGAATATTTAAGTAATATACATTTTTGTAAAGCTAACAAAGTACCTTAAATAAATTCGTAAATAGAATTTATCACCTCGTCTTTTTGTTAACAGTAGAGGGCGCTAAAGTCAGAAAACGTTTGAGGTAAAACTGTTGAACGGAAAAACGGTTTTTACTGTGTTACAAAACAAATTTTTAAAATTTCATTTTTTATTGTATTGCTTTGAAACTTAACAGTTCTGTTTATAACTATAGGAACAAAAGAACAAAACTATTTTTTTGTAAATATTTTACATAGAAATGTTGTTTGTGCCATCGAAAACTTTTGCGATTTTTTATTTGGAATTCCCAAAATGCAAAAGTTTGATAGACTGAAAAAATTTTTTTTTAAGAGTAGGTAATTTTTTATTTGTGATTTTAGTACATTTTAAAGAGTTTAAATAGAATATGTAAAAAAGTTTTAGATTTTTTACCCGGAAATGTAAAAATGATATGAAAAAGTTGCAAAGACCTAAGTTTATGGTACTGCCAAAATTTCAAAAAAAAATAAGTTTATACAATTTTTTTTTGTTTATTACTATAAAAAATTAATCAAATTTTGATGTAGTGTATAATTTTTATTAAATAAAGACAAAAACTTACCAAAAATTGAAAGAATTTTTTTCTTTTCGGCGGAAACCCTAAAGTTCTGCAAACTTTGAAAAAAATTAAAAAAATATATAAATAAAAAGTAGGCGATTTTTTATTTTTTATTTATATACTTTGTTAACAAGTCTAACCACTAGTAAAAAAAAAATTTAAGACTTTTAACCGGAAATTTGAAATTTTGTATTTTTGTTAAAACATCTATATTTTTTAGTTTTACAAAGACCAAAGATATGATTATATAATTTTTTCCAAGTAAAGGGCTCCAGCGACGTTCAATATTCAATTCAATTTTTGCAAGCTGTGCAATTTTATTGACTGTAGGTCTGTTTGAGAACTTTTCGAGTAAAAAATATCAAGTAACTTTTACTGGGAGAGTAAGACTGATTTTACTCTCTCAGTAAAAAATATCACAAAAAGTAAACGAACGACATCCAGTAAAAAGTATCAAGTAATCAACATTTGTTTGTAAACAGCTGATTCATGTTTTCCTTTTTGCTTTTCGTTTCATTGCTTTCCCTATGTTTCAACTCATTTACTCCGTGAACACACTGCACTTTGTTGTTGTGTGTGCTAATAATAAGCTGACGATATGACTTGTTATGTACATTTTGCGATTATCCCATACAAGAAAAATGACGAGAGAAAATACAAATAGAGATTTAATGGCTCATTTATTATTAATGTCGGATCCGGAACTATCGTCACTTAGGTCTACAAAACACATAAAAAAAATGATGAATTCAAAGAAATTGAGAAATACATTTTGAAAGAAAACATCATAAATTACAATTAATATTAATGATCTTATTTGTTGAGCAAATTTAGAAACAAATTTATTTATGACCCTTTTTAAAGAGAATATTAAATTATTTGCATTTTGATCACAAATGTAGCAAAAATTTAGTTTATGAGAAAAAGGATATATTGGAGATGGTCATTTCCTTGTATCGAATGAAGCCAAATTTCTCAGAGAGCTCAAAAACATAGTTTTATAAGTTGTTATTAGTGTTTAGTGCATTTTGATCACAAATGTAGCTAAAATTTAGTTTTTGAGAAAAAGGATATATGGGAGATGGTCATGTCCTTGTATCGAATGTAGCGAAATTTCCCAGAGAGCCCAAAAATATAGTTTTATAAGTTGTTATAAGTTTTCAGTGCATTCTGATCACTAATGTAGTTGCAATTTAGTTTTTGAGAAAAATTATATATGGGAGGTAGTCATGTCCTTGCACCGAATGAAAAAAAATTAACCACTAAGCTAAAAGACATATTTTAACAGATAGTTACCAACTTTCGATTTATTCTATATACAATTGTAGCTAAAATTAAACTTTTAAATTTAAAGATGTATGGGAGGTAGTCATGTCCTTGCACCGATTTTTCCGAAACTTCGAATTTTTCTTAATTAACATATTTTGAACCAGCACACCAAATTTCATTTTTCTGCGATAACTTTTCTAATTTTGCCGATTCACTATATGGGGACAAAGCACTGTGCGTCGTAGTCTGACAGACACCGAAAATCAGACTTCGTGCGTATAAACGTGAAATTCGAAGATAAAAAATTCGTTTTTATCTTTAAAAAAAAAATATTTTATTTCAAATTTTATTTTTATATTAGCCTAATAATTATAAGCTGTTATATAGAATAAGGTCAAGAGAGTAACAGTCAGAAACTTCATCATAAAAAATCAGTTTAAAAGTGAGGTCTGCTAGACCCCACGTCAGGATTATTGTTAAATTTGGAGCACATCAGTTGCAGAGGATTAACTACGCCTATTTATATATAGATACAGGGTGAGCCAAATACAAGTTTTTTTAAGAATGCAATAAAATCAACAAATAAATTTTCTTCCATGTATTGTGGCTTTATTAGTAAGAGCAAACATTCTTATTAATTATGGAATACAACGTCGTTCAAGTGGCTGCTTCGGCTGACTTCGCAGTAGCGGATTCGGTCACTAAAATTTTCTAAAATCTTGTTGATGGTTTCGGGCTGTAGCTCACGGATTGCTTGGATGATATTGGCCTTAAGTGCTTGAATCGTTTCTGGACTGTTGGCATAACATCGGTCTTTCACGGTTCCCCACCTAAAAAAGTCCAAAGGGGTCGAATCGCAACTCCGAGGCGGCCAATTGACATCGCCAAGACGGCTGATAACACAATTTGAGAATTTGGTAGATTGATTGTGGCATGAGCTGTGTGACATGACGCGCCATCCTGCATGAACCAGAGGTCGTGCAAATTAATTTCTCCAATTTCAGTAAAGAAAAAGTCATTAACATGGCTCTGTAACGCCAACCGTTGCAGCCACATTCTCGTCTGTGCGCACCGTACGACGAAGGGGAACATGAGTGTTGTCTACTAGCATACCAGTCTCACGAACTTTTCGCACAAAGTTATCAAAAATTAATAAAAATAATTTTAAAATAAAATTGACATCTAACATAATTTATCTAACTTTAATAGGTTGAAAAAAATGTTTTTAAAAAATTTTTACAAATTTTGTTTTTGGCCGTCTTTTTCATGTTTAGAACGAATATGCGCTGTTGGTGTTCCGTCGGCTGTAGTTCTTGTATGGATGTAGAATACAAATCTTTTAGGAAAATTCACTACAGTGTGAACGTGAACAGGTCCAGTTCTTGAGAACGTTGACGAATGGAGATGCTTGGGTCATTTTCAACACTTTTCTTCACTGCGTCGATATTTGCGGTCGAATGTTCGGGGCGAATTAGTCGTTTCGATGTATTCACATCTTGCACTGAACAAGTTACTTTTTTTTTTTCCTAGTTTTGAACCAAGGATTTCAGTTGTTATACCTATTCACTCAATCTGTCTTGGTTCGAAAAGCGGTGATAGATTAGTGGGTAGAAGAGAAATTTTTGGTGAAACATGTGTAGGGATGTTATAAGCGTGGTGGGAAACCGTAGAAACATGTGTGTATTTTGAATTTGAGGCATAATATTAAGTGTTATGCCTTTACCTCAGAAAATTCTAGTTCTAATAAGGCTATCCCATCCACAAACTTCTCTACCGCCAACTACAACAATCTTATATATATTACGCAAAACCCAAATTTTGTCCGGCGTAAGGCTTTTTAAGTACAAGTCCAATTTTAATAAATTTAGTATGGTTTGATAGATTTCGACCTGTAGATGTGCAAACTGGACTTTTTATTTCTTAAAAATTTATATTTTTTAAGTTATAGCTTATTAAAGTTTGCATATAATTGCATATAGTTGTTGTTGTTATGTTGGTTTTTCTTTTATTAACAGAGCAGCTGAGAACAACGTTATCAAACTCAGAGCAAAACTATTCGCTGCTCACATTTTGCTCTCATCTGTCTCTTCTTTTTAGAGCGTCTGTTAACAACAAAATGAAAGTTGAAAAAATTAAAAGCTTTCGCAAACCGCTCGCGCTAAACGCTGGCAACCAATATACATACAAGTCTCTTTTATTGCAATTTTCCGCTCACTTTTCACTTTATTCTGCCTCTTCTTTATATAGCGCTTGCAAACAACGGCAAAACTCTTAGAATATTATTCTTATTATTATAGTTGCTGGAGGCAGCAACGTGCACCGGTGGTCACTAGTGGTAAATATTGATGAATTTCCAATTTCAGTTGATAAGAAATGAGGAAAGAAATACAGAAAGATTGAAGCGTATAGACAAAAACAAAACTAGTCCATATTTATCGCGTCAAAACAAAGTGTCCACCTGCATAGTAAGCTTAGCAATTTCAAATATTTAAAACAAATGTAACGGTATCTCTCTCTAATTGGTTAAATATGATGTTAGTTAATGTTTCTGCATCATTAGCCTTTGGTAAAGTGTTAAACTTCTATTGAAACACGGACATTAGTCATAAAATTCCATAAAGTAGAAAAATCACTTCGCGAAATCGCTTCAATTATTGATAGAATTCATAATACCATTAAAAAAGTTATTGAAAAAAAAAAAAAAAAATAAATAACTGGACATTTCAGCCCTTGAAAGGACTTTGACCTAGCTTCTTATGATCAATTGTGTTGTGCGTGTTATTAAGTTTGTACACATTTGACCGAGAAACGGACCTACAGGTTTAACGCCGACTCCGAACGGCGATGAACGGAATGTTCTTATCCTCAAGAAGCTTTACATGTCATTTTGATTACTCTCTGAGGTTTGCCATTGTCTGCAGAGAGGTGGCGGCCGTACAGAGGAATCATTTTAATTCAAATAATTTTCTGTCGTTGCTGGGATTCGAACCCGGGTCTCCAGGTTCTTTGACATAGAGGCCACGCACTTTAACCAACTACGCCACGGACGCTACAAAGTATAAGTATTATAAAATTACTTTTCAAAATATTGAAATAAAGTAAAAAGTGTTAGAAAATATGGTGTACACTTTGTTTTGGCGCTCACTGTATATCTTCTTGATACACCCTATATATCTTTAAAACAAAAAAAAACCAAACCGACCATGACAGCCCTTTAAGTGCCCTTTAAATGGTCATTGGCGTTGTGGGTGTTAATTAGTCTGCGGTGTGAGTTGTTGTTGCTGTTGTTGTTGTTGTTAGTTGTTATCTTCATTAACATACTTGGCCTCTAGCTCAACAATTAGTCTCAATATAATTAAATGAAACAGGTCACATTAAATTAAATTCTAAGGTGTTAATTAATGTCCATACGAAAATGTTCGAGAACGTATTCTTGAATAGCTAATGTTAGCTGATCTCTGTCATTGTCTGCGTTCCGCCACGAATCAGAAAAATTAATTTTATATAAAAAAATGTTCTTATTGTGCTGGGATTTGAACCCGCGATGGCCCAGTTCATTGGTAAAGAATACAAATTCACATGCTTCTAAGGCTTTCCGGCACATTAAGAACAGTGGTGCTCACTACATGGTTTCCCATGTAGCCCGCGAGCATCGTGTGATGTTGAGTTTTTGCACACGAATTAGCAATCGGCTGGTTGTGTTTGTACACAGTGTAAAAGTTCGTTTTTTCTGCTGTGCTTTTGATTTAAAGTCAGTATGCTTTGAGTGTTTATGCGGTAGGGGTGTCGCTCGCTGTTTTTTTTTTTTTTATGAATGTACGTAAAGATTTTGCAATATTTCAGTACAATATATTCATCACTTTACCTTTTTTTGATCTTTTCTATGTTATAATAGCGAAAAACAAAAACAAAAATTAAAATGAAACCATTATATTGAACATCCAACACTCGATAAGTTTTTCTTGCACCAAATGTTGTGAGAGCTTTTAGCAACTTCTTGTTTCAGTGTTAAGCAGTGGTGCTCAGTAACTGGTTTCCCATAGCCCGCGGGTGTCGTGCGTTGTTGAGCTTTTACACACGAAGTAGCTGTGTTTGTACACTGCGTAAAAGTTTGTTTTTTCTGCTGTGCTTTAAATTTCAAGGCAGTATGCTTTCAGCGTTCATGCGGTGAGGGTGTTGCGCGCTGTTTTATTTATGAATATGCGTAAATATATTGCATTGTTCCAGGAAAAGCATTAATACATTTTTGCTTAATGTTTTCTATGTTAAAATAGCGGAAAACAGAGACAAAAATAAAAAAGAAATGATTATATTGAAAATCCAACACTCGACAAGAGTTCCTTGCACCAACAACTTCTTGTTTCAGTGTAAAGCTGTTCACTCGGAAAGCTCTCTTTGTTGTTATTTGAACTGTGCGTTGATCACCACTGGTGTAAAGCTGTGCACTCGGAAAGCTTTCTTTGTTGTTATTTGAGCCGTGCATTGATCACCACTGGCTTAGAACATCCTACACATGTTACACTCGATTGTTCCGGTCTTCTTACTATTCTATCACCCCATTTCGAACTAAGGTTAACTTCACGGTATAGGTACTCGTTTAATCCTTCGTATCCTGGGTTTAAAGCTATCTTTATAAGCCTTTTCTCTATATATTTTAATCTGGTAACAAAATACTTCAAGAATAAAATAAAAATATTGGCCACATTGACGTTTGGCAGGAAGTTTGTTAAAGGTCAAAGCGGTGTCGTGACAGTTTGGTTTTAAAACACGAACTTTTCGCGTTGTTTGTGCTAAAGTAATTATTTATTTAAATCAATTTTTTTCCGTCAGATAATTAAAGAACGACGCAATCCAATGCGGAGACTGCATAAAACATTATTCTATGAAATAAAGCGAAAAGCTGACATTCATCAAATATTTTCAATTTTAGTCAAAATTAAAAGTTGTTATAAAAGATAAAAAAAAAAAATACTTTAAACAGTATTAGTATTTAAGTGACTCCTATACTATTTGACAGACACAGAAAAAAAAAAAATCGAAAAAAATCTCCAAATTTTAAAGCCGCCATTTCTTCAAAATAATGTTTCTTTTTATATAGTGAGTAGCGTCGCGCCGTCTAAATGTCAATGTAACGTTGGTTGATTGAATACCAACCGCGACATCCTCGCTAAATAACAGCAATCAAAAGAAAACCCGCCAAAAAACAAGAAAAAAAAAACAGCTGAAGGAATGAACCTTCTACACCTACGCCAATCCGTGTGATTTTGTATGACTACGTGAGTGTGTGTATGTGTGCATGTGCGCCAGCTTAAATTTCAGTGTTGCGCGCTTCAGTGTTCATCAGTGTTGCCAACAATGAATCCACTTATATCCAGCCAACAAGCAATTTACGTGATTACACGGTGCTTAAGTGATTAAACGGTGAAAGTTAACAAAATTGTTGGCTTTTTTAGGCGTTAAAAACAAGATTAAATGTGGTGCACGTTTGTGGCTGTATGTAACAGATTATTTGCCATATAATTGAGTGGCAGCTCGGTTGGTGTGTGGACAAGAAAAAAAAAAATAAAAAATAAATAGAATTAAACAAGCCGCAATCAAGAAGAAGGCAGTCAGTGTATCACAACTTCAAGCATTAACTGTTGTTCATTATTAACAACAGCTTTATAGCAGCTTTATAGAAAAAAAAACAGCCTGTTTAACGCAATTTTTAGGCATTAGCCTCATCATCATCTGTGTTGTCAACAGCTCGTGATTTTCTTGTGAAAATGGATGTCTTGCTAACAGCAGCATGGATTATATTCCTCTTAATGGCCGCTGCACATCCGGAGATACCATCGAAAGGTAAGTAGTGACTGAGTCAGTCTGCCTGTGTAGTCTTGACATACATACATATTTTATTGACACTTTAAATTGACATGGCAACATTGGTGCTCTCTGCTGGTATTCTAATTGTTGTTGCTGTTGTAGCAAAGTTAAAGAAAACAATATAGTTGAGCTTTAGAAAAAAGTTAGCGTCAGGCATTAGCTAGCTATTGAAATGTTCTTGTGACAGTTGTTCTTGACATTACATTGACTTTTTTTTTTTCTTTCTTACTTTGTAAATTAAGTTAGAAAAATAAGTTAACACCATTAATGTAGGTAACACATAAATATTTAATCTAAATAGAAAAATAATGTAAAAGGATCAACTTTTGGTAGCTTGGAAATATTGGAAATGTTCGCTTTTAAGTTTTTTTTTTCAGCTAGTAGAACCATTTTGCAGGCTTTAAAAGTTACTTATCCTTAGCAATTTCTTTTTCCACTTTCCTGACTGAAGTTAATTTTTATTTAATTGCAAAATATTTCTAATAATATGTGAAGTAGTATCTAACATTTCCTTAGGGTGCACAATGTGTGCTTTAAGCGATGCGGGGGGATTTAACCCTCATCGGTCCCGCAAAAACTTTGGCGAATTGCTTCTTGCGTATTATTATTATTATTATTATTAATTTCTTATTCTACATTACATTTCGGGGTACAATAAGACTAAGTCTTTTATAGTACAGCAATAGGTATTGATATTGGTTTGAAAATTAAAATTAAACTTAAAACTAAAATAATATATTTTTTTTTTTAACAAGTAATAATTGCTTAAAAATACTGAAATAAGCATCATGAATTGTTTAAGATGCAAAACTGAGATTAAATTATACTAAGCAAATTATACAAAGTCTTATAAGAATTATAAAAGAATAAAAAAAAGATAAAGTGTGGTAAAAATTTGATGAAACATTAAAGATAGAATAACAAAGAGAAGCATAGATTTATAGATTTAAGAGCTGTAGTATTTGAAAAGAGCCTGTTTAAAGCTGGTTCGTGCATTTATTTGTTTAATTGAGTTTGGTAATGCATTCCAAAGTCTAATGGTGCTGGTTAGAGAAAAGAACCTACTACTGTTTAGATAATTAATTCTTGGCACAACAAGGCTAGATGACCGTTGAGACTGAAAAAAATTTAATTTGACAACAAGATAATGAGGGATTTGGGTGTGCATAATCTTGTGGAGAAATAAAATGTTGCGGAAGTTTAAATACTCAAGTAAACCACACCCCAAAATGCCCTTGCTCCTTAGCGAGATATGATCATAGCGACTGACCCCGTGTACATATCTAGCAGTACTATTGAATGCTACCAGAAGTTTATGCTGAGATTGTGAATCTAACTGACTATAAACCACATCAAAGAATGTGATGTATGGCATAACTAATTGCATAACGAGTCTGCGACGAGTTTCAACGGGCGTGAAGTCATATGAAGTCCATAAGTAGCGTAAAGTCCCGTATATTTTACCTATCGTATTGTTGATGTAGTCAGTACAAGTCAGCTTCGAGTTTATTATAAATCCTAGATTTTTCGCTTTATACACAATTTCAAGTTTATCTGTTCCAATGAATAGAGGAGGAATATCAATAAAGCAGGAATCACTTCTCGCTTTGGGTAGTACTTTAGTTTTTATGGGATAAATAAGTAGGTAGTTTCTAGCTGCCCAATTATTCAACGGGGTCAAATCATAGCTCAGTCTATAAGTCAAGTCTTCTAGTCCAGTAGATCGAGAGAGATAGAGTTGAATGTCATCAGCGTAGGCATGAACAGTAGCATATTTGCAGACAGAAAAAACATCATTTATATACACAGAGAATAGGAGTGGTCCCAAGATAGATCCTTGAGGAACTCCAGTCATAATTGCTTTTAGTGAAGAATAAGCATTTCCAACTTTAACCTGTTGCATCCTACTCTTAAGGTAGTTAGATATCAAATTAACAGCACTAGAACTAAATTTAAAATAGTTTCTTAACTTAGTACAGAGAAGTGTATGATTAACTGAACCAAATGCCTTAGAAAAGTCGACAATGCAAAGTAGAGTTAGTAAGTTCTGATCATAAGAAATTCTGATATCATCAAAAATTTTGACAGCCGCTGTAGAACAACTGTGGCCAGTTCTAAAACCAGACTGCAAAGGGGACAGTAA
Source organism: Pherbina coryleti (assembly GCA_943735915.1). NCBI lineage: Eukaryota > Metazoa > Arthropoda > Insecta > Diptera > Sciomyzidae > Pherbina > Pherbina coryleti. The sequence continues at coordinate 184,786,634 of OX030948.1, read as the reverse complement.
CTTATTAATATTGAGATATTCATACATTTGGTTGGCCAAGATACGCTCAAAAACTTTACCCAAAGCTGGCAATATACTTATAGGCCTCATTAGTTAGGATTAGGTATAGAAGCAGTTGCAGATTTAATAATAATCATTAGGTATGGAGGCAGTTGCAGATTTAGCCACAGGCAGTACTGTGGCAGCCTTCCATAGATCAGGAAATTGGGAGCAGGTTAAGCAATGGTTTATAATATGGGTTAATGGCGATAAAACAAAAGGCATTACTAATTTTATGAACTTAATGGGCATCCCATCAATTCCTATAGCATTTGAATTTATCAACATTATGCACTTGGCAACATGATCTTCACTAACAGTTGAAAATTCAAAAGAGGGAAACAGTGTGTTTCTATTCAGCAATGGTAGTTCAGCACTGCCACCACTGTTAGAGTCAGGGGTAGAGTTTCCACTAGCCAGGAAAAAATTATTAAGATCATCAGGATCTAAACAGCATTCACTAGAATTTTTACTGTACACTCTGTACTTTTTTATATTCTGCCATAACTGCTTAGAAGTTAGGTTAGGGTTGAGCTTCGACTTGAAGAAATTAATCTTAGCTTCCTTAATCATGACTGTAGCATTATTTCGAGCTCTTCTAAAATTAATCCAGTTCGCATTTGAGGGATTTACTTTCCATTTCGAGTGGAGTTTATTCCTAACTCTTATAGCAACTAAGATACGATTCGAAAACCAGGGACAACAATTATTTGAAACTTGAACAGTACGTACCGGAACATGACGAGCAAAAATAGCATTTAATTAATCCATGAATACCTGAAGTTTCTCCCCGACCGAGTCATGATACCAGCAGTCATCCCATGGCATGTTAGCTAAGTTTTGAAATAATGAAGGTGAGTCTATTGACTTGTAGTCATAGTACGAAAAACTAACAGGAGCATTTCTACCTAGACTGATATTGAGGCAGCAGAAAAGTAGGACATGATCAGACAAGAAAGTTATTTGATCGAATTTAAGAAGAAGTGAAATGTCAGATACTAAACAGACATCAAGTAGGCTGGGCTCACAACCACCCATATAACGAGTAGGAACATTATTATTCGTAGTAGTCAATCCGCACATAGAAGACAGGTAAAAGAATTGATCAGTTGCTGAGTCATTTTTCAGTAAATCAACATTAAAATCACCACAAATAAGGAACAAATCATATTCGATGATTTTATTTGTTAAATCAGCAAAGAATGGTTCTAGACTATTATAGAACCATAGTATACGACCATATACACAACGAATTTCTACCAGCGTAGAATATAGCCAAGTGAAAACTAATGCATGTGTTGAGTATTTTTATCTGTTTTGGGAATGTTTATTATCATTTTACATTAAATTTATAAGAATTCAGGTAAAAAATCATAAAAGCAACTATCAAACAAGACATCTATTTTTCGAAGAAGAACAAAAAAAAAAAATCGCGAAAATAATATATTTATATTGGATTTATTGGTTTATTTATTCTTTGGCTAATTTTGAACAAATATCAAAGTGATGTTCAGCACAAACATAGCTGGCAAATTTCCCACAACGTGTTGCATAGGTATTTTTGTGGTTTTTATATGTGCAAATATGGCAACGGCCTCTTTTCTTAGTTGGTGCCAATTGCCGAAATGTGCGACCTTCATCACACATAGCAGTAGCATCACTTGTTCTTAGCCTCGATGATCGTTCTGCAATGTATGAATCAACAAAAGCCATTTCAATCTGCTCTATAAAAAGTCGACCACGAATATTCCGATTGTTTATTTTATCAGGAAACATTACAACAAATAAAATATATTTTAGCATTCAATGTACTCACGTCCAAATTAATGTTTTCCCAATGGTCTTCAATATGATCAACTGGTCTGAGAAATATTTAAAATGCAGTCAAAGGACCAACAATTTTAACACAAAAAAGGGTAATTTTTTATAAGCCTGGTTTTTGAAAATTAAAGAAAACACAGAAATTTTGTAAAAGTGAATGAAATATTTATTTAGATCGATAAATCAATGCCTGCCATTTGCTTTTTAAAGATTATTTTATGCAACTATTTGCCCGTGGCTACGATTTGGTCGTGTACCATCTAAATTGTATTCAACCAAATGGTTGAAAGTTCAAATTTGGCATAATTTTTCCAACATTTTGGTCGGTATCTTACCAATGACATGTTTAATGTTGTCTTCCAAGGCAGCAATCATAGTTGGCTTGTCCTTGTAGACAAGAAAGTTGACGTACCCCTACAGAAAATAGTCTAATGGAGTCAAATCGCACGATCTTGACGGCCAAACGGACTGAGTGATTAATTGCTCACCAAACTATCCTCTCAATTGTATCATGGTATCGCGTTTGGATCATCCTGTTGAAACCACATGTCAACCAAGTCCAATTCTTCCATTTTCTGCAAAAAACTCTTTAATAATCGATTGGTGCCGCGCTCTATTGACCTTAACGTTACGGTCATTATCACTTCTGAAGAAGTACGGTCCAATGATTCTGCCGATTCATAAATTCATAAACCGCATCAAGCAGTGCACTTTTGGCTTTTGGTGCATTGACAGTTCTTAAAATGTCTCTGGCTGTTTTTCGGACGAAATTCGGCAATTCTGCTTATTCACGTACCTATTAAGTCAGAAGTGAGCCTCATCACTGAAGACAATTTTTGATAACTGCATATTTTCCACTCAGAACGAATTTTGATAGTAAATTTCAATAATTTGCAAACATTGTTCGGGTATAAGTCTACTACTGACGAACTGAGCATTTTTGACTTTGACACAAATCAGAAATCACGCGTGAACTGTCAAAAATAATAACTTCAATAAAAAAAAGTAATTTTATATATGAAGCAATATTCTCAGCTCGTCAAAATTAATTTCTTCCGCTGAATGCAAATGACTCCGAAGAATATTCGATCTTTATATCCTTTGACCAATACTCTGTACTTTGGTGTAATGGCTCAGCGTCTTTTTCATCATTATCGTCTTCATGATTATTTTCATCGCTTTCATGTTCCGATGGAACACAATCAGCATCTTCTTCTGATGAAAATTTTGTTTGTAGAAGTAATGAAAGGGAATTTTTGACCCCCTGTGTGAATATTAGGGGGAAATAGTGTTTCCTAATTTTAAAGGACATTAAATTGGCAAAAATTTTACTGAAGGTCTTAATTAAAAATTTTACTGAGTTTAGGAGTTAAAGGAAATTCATTACGGCCCAAAACTATACCCAAAGATATCTTTAAAACTACAAAAGACAATAAATTTTTGTACACAGTTATAGTTAGGTCAAGTATTTTTTAATCAAACCTATTTAAGTCAATTTAAGTTGGCTAATGCCAACTAATGGAAAAATAACCGGTTTTTTTAATTTTACTTACAACTTCTAAACTCTACTTGATAGAGAAAAACGGACTAGAGATTTGAATTCAGTGCGCAAAAAAACCCGTAGAACCACTTTCGTCTTCTCTGGTCCAAAAGTTGATCTTATTTCGTAAACCTATGTAATTCTTCACAATTTATTTTGTATGTCAATCCATTCTCATCATCTTCAAAGGGAAGACCAGAAAAAGAATTCGATGAAGTAGTTGTTCATGGTAACTGAAATGAAGCTTAGATCTTCTGGTAAAAGAGAAACTGCACATATATTTAAAGAGAGGTTAAATGCCTCATCCTCAAAAGAGACCGCTATTAAAAAAGCACGAATTCCCAGTACAGGACCAATTTTTTTTATCATGCGATAAAACTCTCGCAATGATTATATATTGTGGTCTCTCTACGCATCAATAATAACCAGAGTTAACCAAAAGTTTCTTATGGAAGTGCAAACACCAATACATATAAACTTTATTATTATAAAAGAGAAAAAATATCATTTCGGAATAATGTCGTGTTAAGAGGCTTCACAACCAATTCCAAAACATCGGTTTCATACACTTTGGCCGAAATTTTGACTCCTTTTTCACAAAAATGGAGCTTGGTGAACCTATCATAGGCGACTTCCTACACGTAAAGAAATTTTTCGTTTACCACAACTGAAAAATTCACCAATTATACTTCGTTTGCGAGCTGTATTTGCCGCAAACGAAAATTCAGTTGTCATCAACTTAAAAATATATCTTATATATATATACCGCAAGCTATTTCGGTCATTATTATTTATTATATTAATAATCTTTCTCATTATGTCCGTCCGTCTTCTTATGTATTGCACTCATCGCACCGCCGTTGCTATCACCGTCCGCGTATTAAGCAAACTACTAATTTCCTTATATAGTCACAATTTGTCCAAAAAGTAACTCTGAACTATAAGCGTTTTGTTTATACAACGAAGGGAAAAATAAACAAAATTTTCAGTTGGAAAAAACGAAGTTTTCAATTGCTGCAATTTAAAAATCACTCGCGTTTATGACAAACGAAATTCATTTCCTGCAACTAAATGACTCGTTTCTCACAACTGAAAATGTTGTTTATTTTTCGTTCAACGTTTATGACAACTGTTGAAATGTTTGCAATAAACGATTTCAAGCACGACAAACGAAGTTCGTTTGCGGCAAACTGGCGATAAACGTTTTTTTTCTTTGCGTGTACCAAACCATCATACAAGCTGGGTGATGATCTCTCTGAACTTTCGGAACGAGTTCGGCTGCATATCGTGATGAGCATACACTCTATCATTCTCTTTATTGAACAATTCCTCTACGGTCAAAATTTTTTCGTCAATACAGAACAGGCATTTTCCGCGTGCTTGAGAAGTAATGCTTTCGATGTTCGCTTACGTTGTTCCGTAAACGCTACCGTGAGAAGGTGCCCGGTGTGTCTAGCATACAAAAGACTGAGTCCTAAGTCATATTTAAAAATGCGAGAGATCATTGCACCAAGATATTCATCTCCCGCCACAAGATTTCTGCTTTCGCAGCTGTTCTCGCTTGATTCGAGACTTCATCGCCTTGATGGCTCGTGGTGTTCTTACAAAACATGGACGGCCGGATTTTGGACGGTCGACTATACCAACAGTATCCTCAAACAACTTCACAGTACGATACACAAGATCACAAGGTCCGAAAGATATCGCCTCTTTCTATGCAACATTTTTTCTAAGACCAACTTCAACAACACGATTTTCGAAGGAGCCCCATTCCGTGATTATAAACAACGTGACTATAAACACTTTCAATTAACAATAAATGGTAAATTTCAAATAGGTGTCAAAACGAAACGAGTGCGTTCAGTTGTTTACTCACAGTGAGCACGTACATTCGTGTAACAAAACATATGAGTGTACTAAGTACACTAGGCAGACCCAAGAATGATAGAAACAAGATTACGCGTTCCGCAGTCCCGTTATCTAATGCTCTCTTTCTCAACTGAGTGCATGACGTCACACAGTACTTTTGCAAATGTGCGATCTCCTAGGCAAGTTGACGAAATTGAAAATAAATTCTTTCGAAAAAGTAAAGTAAAAATATCTACTCTTCTGTATAAAAATATAATATTTTCGTAAACGAAAAATATGATTTTTTTAAACTATCAATATTTTTATCTCCTAAACTATTGGAGACTGACAAAATTTTATTGTACCAATGGATTAAGGAGGTCCATATACATATTTTAAAAATAAGAAAAAAAAAATATTTAGGCGTGGGTGTAAAATTATTCCAAAGTCTGAAAATATCGCTTGTGACGTCATGCTCTCTCTCTTTTTCTCATTTGCGGAACGAGGAATCTGGTTTCTATCATTCTTGAGGCTGACCAAAAACAAAACGTTTTTTTTTTTGCTCAGTCTTTTTTGAAAGCTTATGGAGTAAAGCATTTTTGTGATTTTTTTTCAGATTTTTTGGATGAGGTTTGATGGAGGAGTTGATGAAGAAGTATATTTGCTGCAATGTTTGTTTATTAATTCCTCGACCAGTTGATTACATTGAGCAACAAAATCAGTTTTTTTCAAAATAACAAGGTTCCGACCATTAATTCTGGTAGAGAGAACATGTAAAAAATATACGTATATCGGCGTTTTCAAAGTTTACGTATGAGTTTTGTTTTAGGGGGGATTTAAAGTTTCCCCTGTTTGAACACTCTTATAGTGAATCGGCATAGGAAATCATGTTATCCTTACATTTTGGGCATAGGATTTGTTCTGAGGATTTATGTAAAATACTACGAGGAATATTTTCGTGCAGCATTTTAACCCATTAACTTCTTAAATTATGGGTTTTTTACCATAATTACTTTTTTACTTTTGTGATAAAAGGCAAAAAAGACCCATAAAACAAGGATATAACGGGTCAAACAAGAACCCACTAAGTGCTTTATTTATTTCTTGTTAAATTTTTTTAATTCAACATTTAAGAATTCCCTATAAATTTATTCCATAACTTTAGCGGTGTGTTGTTCTTAAGATATTTTCAAGAAAATTAAGTCGCTAGCTGTTTCAAATCATTAAATTTTACGAGAAAATGCTCAAATATTAAAAAATCATAAAGTAAAAATATTTGAAAACATACAAAATTGCTTGCCTGCAAAAATTACTTCACAAAAGTTTCTAATTTAAATTCAAAAACTACACTTCAAAACTACGATTGTGCTCAGAGAAGTAGTAGTTGTTGCGCAAATAGTATGACAAAAACTTTTGTTGGCAACATTGTTTTGGCAGGGGCAAAAGTATTTGTTCATGTTTTTTGCTTTTATGTGTCTCTATCTTAAATGTTGTATGTTTTTTTTTCCATTTACGATGTTTCGCTCTGCCAGATTTGTTTATTTTTTTGCTATTTTATTCTTATAAATATATAAAGTTTTCATAAGACGCTTGTGTTTCTGTCACCTGAGGGCAAACTTTCATGTTTTCCCTGTTGTGTTTATCTTCATGCTATTTTTGCACTTATCTGACATAAATTTTTTTGTTTTTTTTTTAGTTTTTTTTTATTATTATGAATAGCAATCTGAGTTTGAAAATATTCTATGAATTGTAGTGCCTTTAATTTACATTTCCGGTTTGAAGATATGATGATGCTTTTTCGTTTTGAAAATTGATCTGGACTCTTTGATGTTGTTATGATATTTAGTGTATATTTGCGAAATTTAAAAATGTTTTGTTACGTTTACTGAAATCTGGTATAATCAACAATTAGAACAAGTTTAATTATAAACTGGTATAATCAATAATTAAACAAATTTTTAATATTCTTAATCAAAGTTCATAAATTATTTTTAATCGTCACATGCTATTGATTGATTATATTTAAAAAAAGGTTTATCTCTATTAAGAAAAAACATCAGGGGTCAGAAAAGAATCTTCCAAAATATTAGAAATTTTAAACTTTTTTTTTAAGTAGATATCTACACCAAGCTGTAATATAAAGAACTTTTTGCTTAAAATACACACAAAAAAAAAAAATGCATAAAAATTATCATAAATTTTCCTCAATGTAGAAAATTTTTACAAAAAGCTAAATTTTATGGGTGTCCGCTTTGCATGTGCTTGCATTGGCGTTAAGCTCGGAAGTGTACAACTGTATGAGTGTAACGCATGTAATAAAAGCACATAATGCAGACGTATTTTCAACGCACCACAGCACAAGGAATATACATAAAAAAATAAATAAAAAAAATTGAGATAGACACACCACAGAAAATCATTGCATTCTGTACACATTTTGCCGCAAAAAACGTTTTTGTTATAACATCTTCCATTTCAGTGGCACTCGACTTACAGAAAAAGTGTCCCTTAACCCTATAATGCAGAAGGCTCCTGATTTTTATCGAAAAAAATGTATTTATGTAAAATTGAGTAAAAATAAGAACTGCGATTTTTGTTTTGTTAATTTTTTTCTTAAAGTTATTTTAAAAAAAGTGGTTGTATCTTTAAAGAAACAATGTGCATTTACCCATTTATTTATTTTATTTAGTTTTATTTAGCATTTATTTTAAAAAGTTAAAATTATCAAAAGCATGCAGGGAGTGCACACTTTATCTTTAAAGATACAACCAACTAAAGTGACCCAGTGAGGTGCCAAATGATCGAACTATTTTCGAACCACTTAAAATCTCTAAAGGATATGTTTTGAAAGCAATCAGTATTTTTTCTTAATCAAAATTATTTATTTGTTCCAAGAAGTTAAACTGTTAAAAATCGTAATTTTTTTTTGACTTTGTACTTAATTTTTTAGCAAATCGAAGTAAAAACTATTTTTTTTTAAGACTTATAATATTCTAAATAATATAGAACTGATTTGAAAAAAATTAAACCAAAAATATAGCCGTAGGAATTTTTTGAATGCTTGTATCATTTAAGATACACGGTGCATTTAAGAGTTAAGCTGAAACGTGAAAAAAGTGTCTTACCATAACCATAACTATAACCATAACCATAACTATAACCATAACCATGACCATAACCATAGCCATAACCATAACCATAACCATTACCATAACCATAGCCATAACCATAACCATAACCATAACCATAACCATAACCCTAAACATAAACATAAACATAAACATAAACATAAACATAAACATAAACACAAACATAAACATAAACATAAACATAAACATAAACATAAACATAAACATAAACATAAACATAAACATAAACATAAACATAAACATAAACATAAACATAAACATAAACATAAACATAAACATAAACATAAACATAAACATAAACATAAACATAAACATAAACATAAACATAAACATAAACATAAACATAAACATAAACATAAACATAAACATAAACATAAACATAAACATAAACATAAACATAAACATAAACATAAACATAAACATAAACATAAACATAAACATAAACATAAACATAAACATAAACATAAACATAAACATAAACATAAACATAAACATAAACATAAACATAAACATAAACATAAACATAAACATAAACATAAACATAAACATAAACATAAACATAAACATAAACATAAACATAAACATAAACATAAACATAAACATAAACATAAACATAAACATAACGATAACGATAAATATAACGATAACGATAACGACAACGATAACGATAACGATAACCCTAGCCATAACTTTTACATAACCATACTTATCATACAATAATCATGTGAAACTTTTCTATCAATTCTGAGGGAAATATAAAAATTATTTAAACCTCAAGCTCAATACAGGGTGGGCCAAATACAAGTTTTTTTGAAATATGCAATAAAATGAACAAAGTTAAATTGTTTCCATGTTGATGGCTTAATTAGCAAGAGCAAACATTCCCGTTAATTATGGAACACAACGTCGTTCAAGTGGCTGCTTCGGCTGGCTTCGCAGTAGCGCATTCTGTCACTCCAATTTTCCAAGACCTTGTTGATGGTTTTGGGCTGTAGCTCACGGTTTCCTTGGATGATATTGGCCTTAAGTGCTTGAATTCCGGATTGTTGGCATAGCATCGGTCCTTCACGGTTCCCCACAAAAAAAAAAAAAATCCAAAGGGGTAAAATCCGAGGCGCTCTATGACATCGCCAAGACTGCTGATAAAACGTTTTTGGAATTTGGTGCGCAAAAGATCGATTGTGGCATGGGCTGTGTGGCATGGCGCGCCATTCTTCATCAACCAGAGCTCGCCCAAATTCATGTCTCCAATTTCAGCAAAAAAAAGTCGGTTAACATGGCACTGTAATGCCCAGTGTTGACCAAAACGTTTTGCCCAGCCTCATTTTCGAAGAAAAATGGTCCATTGATACCACCACTTCGCAATTCGCATCAAACTGTCACAATATTTCCCAACGTTGTTCTAGCGCAAAGCGACTCACTTCTTTCCGCGGAGGTATGATACTGACTTTAATGGGGCATATATGTAGGTTACAAATTTAAAAAAAAAATTTTTTTTCGGGAGTTTTTTTTTCATGGAAGAAAAAAGATATCGTTTTCAAATCTTGCACATGTATTTATTAACATTTAAATAATACTGAACATTTTTTTTGAGAATTTGAAGCGGGTTTTGACGTTTTGTGTTTTTTTTTTTCTAAAAAATACCAAAAAAATTGACGGTGTGCAGGATATCACCAGTCTGGAACATCTGAGCGAAAAAAAAAGAAAATCAAATTAATCCTCATTTAAGTGGCTATCGTCTTAACTAGGATAATTTTTTTCTCGAAAATAGATTTTTTTCAAATGGCCGCCATTTTGTTTTTTTTTGGCGGAAAAGAATTATCCTAGCTCAGGCGAGGAATGATTTTTAACAAGGATTAAACAAGGATTTTTTTATTTCTTTTCTCAAATGTTCCAGACTGGTGATAACCTGCACACCGTCAATTTTTTGTCATTTTGTAAAAAAAAAATCAAATAACGTCAAAACCCGATTTAAAAATTCTGAAAAAAATTTTTTGTATTCTTTAAATGTTAATAAATATATGTGCAAGATTTGAAAACGAAATCGTTTTTCCTTCTATGAAAAAAAATTTCCGAAAAATTTTTTTTTTAAGTTGTAACCTATTTACCCCCTTATGTCGAGATTTCGAGCGGGAAACAGCTGTCAGTGTCAAAATAACCTATGATTTAAAGGGAAACTACTAGATGGCCCACCCTTTATAAAGAAAATTGGTACTAAAAGTTGCACTGAGGGTCTTTGGTATTTATGTTAAGACTACAACTCGAAGGACAAGGCTGGTTACTTTTTGTTGATTTTTTTTTTTTCATTAAGGGGACTAACTATCAATTGGGACTTACTAGCTTTCTATGTTAAATTGATAGAAACGAACTTTTGCATTTTACCTAAATATAAGCAAAATAGGCAGGACTATTTCCAATTATTTATTTTGTTTTTACTCCGCCTAATATCGATTTGTAATATTTTCTCATTGCCTCATTTAATGCTTATTTTTGTGCATGCAATCATGCATGGAGCACATGTGTGACAAATGTGCTTACACACACACACACACACATGTCATGGCATAGATATTAACCGGAGCTAATAATATATAAATTATGCTATTTATAACAACGCTAAAGCAATTTAAGCCATATCATAACTAACTACAAGGGATGCAAGGACATTTTTTGACAGCGAAGCTTCAGCTAAGTTTCAAAGTATTTGGAAAATTTTTGAATTTTCAAATGACACAGGCACTTAAATCAAAGTTTAATTCATGGCCAATAATAAATTGTCGCATTATTTTTCTCAAAACAAAAAAAAACAATCGTTTGAGCTTTAAAGCTTTTCCTACCTGCGCCATGATTGATACGCAATATTAGACACTCAGGACAGCAAAAACACATTTTCGCATAAAATATCTTCCGTATAATTTCAATTTTTCCAAATATGGATGGACAAAAAATGTTCCATCTTCTGAGATACACAGAAACAATAGCACGTTAGATGCGATAAATAAAGCAATTTGTTCCCCTTAAATGCTTTTGCTATATACTTTTCTTCCTAGAATTTGGCACTTTCACATAAATTAATATAATTTGCCAATAAATGTTAAAAAAAAGGAAATAAATAAATAAAAAAATAAATTTTCTATACAACCACCCGCTGTCATGGCATGCTGGCATGATAGTCAGTTACGAGTAGGTAGGTGCCAGCTTTTTTGTGCAAGCTAGCTACGCATTCAAGTATAGCTCGTTTGGGTTCCTAGTGGGTGCTTCCAATACATTTGGTTGAATTGCTCTTGCTGGTTGATAAGTTCTTCTTTGTATTGCCGCAGTCAGCTTGCCAGCAGCTCTTGTGTGAGTATTTATTTTTTTTTTCTCTTCTTTTCTCTGATCTCTTTGTTTACTTTAATTGTGCTGGCAGGATGCCAGAGTAACACTCATTCATTCATTTATTCATTCGTTTTTTCTTTTTTTTTTCGTTCATTCATTGAAGCTTTGGTTTTGTATCACGTCATGCCGCTTTTGACAGTCTTCAATGGCATAAATCGACAACGTCGACTAGACGACATCGTCTTTGTGCACTCGCCAAGCTTGTCTTTATCGGATTCCTTTACCGTTATGCTGAATGGGAAACCTTTTTCATGCTGCTCACGATTTCTTTGTAATGAACTCGCCACATGCCACATTTATGGGAACTAAATTTGCAACTAATTGACTGACAGCTTTGTTAATATTGATAAATTGCTCTGATTTATGTTTATATTACATATTTTATTTTTTTATTCCTTTGGTCTGTGAATTCTTTCAAGTGTTTCTCTGATGGGTACTGCGTGGAAATTATACTTTCTATCTCAAACTGATGCTGTGATGTTGCTTTGTATGAATGCGCAGATTTAATCTATTTACCCTCGTAATCTAGGCTACCCTCGTACTTCGTGTAAAATTCTATGTTGAAAAAAGTACTATGAGAAAAAATAGTACTTTTTTCAAAAAATCAAATTGTGTTGTGTGTGTTATCAAACCTTTGAACATAATTGATCGAGAATTGGACCTACTAGTTTTATGCCAACTCCGAACGGCTAATGTGCATGTTCTCAAGAAACTTTACATGGCAATATTTACTCTCTGAGGTTTGCCATTGTCTGCAGAGAGGTGACGGCCGAACAGAAAAATTAATTCAATTGAAAAAACTTTCTGTGTCAAATGGGATTGAACCAGGGTTCTCTGGCGTATGGGCCACGCACTCTACCCACTGCGCCATGGACGTCACCAAAAAAAATAGTATAATTTATAAGATGTCTTTGGCAGTTTTCATCCTCCTAAGTTTTTTGTAAAACATCTAAGTTTTACATGTTTAACTTACCGGTATTAATTTGGATAAATTAACTAAGTATTTTGTTATTTATACATTACTACACCCATTACTAATACGTTGCTACACCCGGCAAGTATATTGGAAATAATAAGTAAATTCAAAACTTTTTTTAGTACCTTAGTCCTACACCACGTAGCAGAACACCACTCCTAGGTGGCATTCCATTATGAGTTTCAATGTCCTGTGATTTTAACTTCCATAGCTATTCTGTATAAAAAATCGGGCCACACCCCCTTTTCCAATGCACGTGCCAGTTTTCCAGTAGAAAGACTTTGGCAATTAGTAACTCCATACTGAGCTTCATTGTCATGCGACATTTAGTTCCTAAGCTATTCAATATCAAAAATTTGACTTGCATGGTCGAAGCCATAACCTCTTTTCCTTTCTTTTCCTCTTTACCTCTTGCCCGTCCCATTTCTCTTGTAGAAATACATTCTCCATTCTGAATTTCAATGCTATGTGACTTCTACTTCCAAAGCTATTCGATACCTAAATTTGAATTGTATCGGCAGTGCCACGCCCACTTGTCCAATAGTCACTTAATTTTTCCAGTCAAAACACACAACTCAATAGTAAGTTTTTACCGAGCTAAATTGATATGTGACTTATAGCTCGAGAGTTATACCTTAAATTTGGGCTGCTGAAAAAATGCCACACCCCTCGTCCAACGCCCATAAATTTTCACCAGTGAAACGGCACGTAAAAACTTCATTCGAATACAAAATTTCGATGCTGTGTGACCTATAATTCCAAAAATATTCGATATCACATATTCGCAGAAGGAAGTATCCAATTTGGTCCAAACGTTTTAAGCAACCGAACAAACCAAGATAGATAAGAATATAGATAGATATACATATATAAGAGAGGGGGAACCCCCCAGCATATTTATATAGCACTCCCCCCATTTGTAGTACTGTTGCCAACACTACGATAAGACCTAAGCCGTCTGAAATATAAAACTTTCATTAATTTGTGGGCGGTAAAAGGGGGTGTGACAAAAAATGTTCACATAAGAACTATGGTATGGCCAATAAGAACACAACAAAGAAAACCTGAAGCAAATCGGACTCTCCGTTCTTGAGTTATGGAATTACAAACACAAATCTTTTATAAATATACGACTTTTTTTTTATATATACAGATATAGGAAAATCTTTAAAATGCCACATCTCCGGAAACAATGGGCTAATTTCGTGCAAACTTCCCCAACTTACCTGAAATTTTGGTTGAAATCGGTCGACCCGTTTCCGCAGCAAGTGGTGACATCAAAATGTACACTACTTTTTATATCAATAGATTTCATATTTACAACTATCAACTAATGCGCACATACTTTTCCGGCTATAAATTAGCATAGCCATTATTTTGTCGTACAAAAATGGATCTTGATAAGTGTTTATTCAAAACTTCAACCTTTGTAATGTGAGCTTAGTAAAGGCTTAACCAAAATAGACAGGACGGGACATAACGAGTAAGTTCGAACAAATGGAAGCCAATGATAAAACCCAAAATGCACATACGTAACTGATCGAAACTGAACGAAACATTGCGACGAGACGTTCTGTTCCGTAACAACCGAACTTTTAGCGTCTCAACTCGTCAACAATAGCTGTGCAAAGCAGTCTTCTTCTTGTTTCGGACGATTGGAGGTAATCGTTTCATTTTGGGTTAAATGTCAAAACGGACATAACGATTGCAAACGTTCGGCAAGTTGCAATCGTCTCGTTTCGTCTATTTTGGTCAGGCCTTAACACTGCTAACAGGCCGGTTATACAGGCCAGTGACAGTGAAAGTGCGAAAGAATACATGTACTGTTCGAATAATTCGAAAAATTTCGAACTTTCATGCTAGTAGCAAGACGTGCTACACATGCAAGTGAAAGTTCATTAAAAAAATTTCATCGTATGCGAATGTTCTCGCTGCTTTTGCAGCTTGCGTGTACGAGCGATAAAGTTCAATTAATTTAATGCTTTGTTTGTGCGTTAATTTTCTTTCCATTATTTAAATTGTAAATTTTTAACTTTTATCTGAAACTTTTCAGTCTTAATTCATATTTTTCATTTGCTTTTAATTGTAAACAAGCTATCAGTGTTGCTTCCTGTACGAAATCGAGGGAAACCCCGAAATAAATCCACCAAAAGTAATTAAAAACAACACTGATATCCCTCTTTTTGACATACACTGGCCGCTGCTGTCAAAATCCACTGGCTCTGAAATTTCTTTGCCAGTAGCAATGAAAGTGGCGTGAAAGTGAATCCAGTGTGAGTGTATTTGTAAAAAAGTGTGAATGTATTGTGTTTTTCGAACTACAGAGTCAGTGTACTGGCCTGTGTAGCATGCCTGTAATAAAAGCTTTTTATCAGCTACTTGATAAGGGATGGCAGCACCGCTGCTACTGTTCGGCGGCACTGAGTCTAAGTTGAAAACATCAACAGCATATGTCTCATTTACTCTTTCGTGTTTTTGTATAAAGACGAATTCTCGCTTACCTTGCAAGGGAACTACGCGATCGATATAGATTTATATTTATGTTAATATTCTCATGCTTACCTATTTATTTATTTTAAACATTTTACTGTAGGGAATTTCATAAAAAAGGATAGATTCTGTTTCTATTTTTAAATTTACATTGTTGTTGCTTCATTATCCCATTTTTTCGATCATGCTTATGCATGCGTAGTCAAAAAGAGCTTTTAAACACATAATACAAAAGAAAGAAAAAGCTTTGTACTGCTTAATGCAGCGTTTATGAATAATTTTCTATGAAGTTTTTTAGATGGTATTTAATCTCAAATTTTAATAACTTTTTAGGGTAGGTTTTAAAAAATAAAGTACGCAATAGCTTAAGTTTAAATTGACGCTTTGAATTAGTAAAAGAATTATTAAAATCGGTTTTGTAGTTCTTTAGTTTAGCGTACACGAAGATACGTGATAAGCCTTTTATATAATAGTATAGATGGCTTCGACAGTTTATATAAGCTTGCTTGCTTAATCTGACGAACATAGTGTTCAAGTCCATAAAATTTTGATAAAAAGTCAAAATTTTGGATGGTTTACCAACACTTTGGGTTAATATGTTATATACTTGACTTCGGTGAATAAAAAAAATGTTTTTTGCAGGGTATCGAAGTATGTTTGTATGTGTTTTCAAAGCAATTTTTGAAACAATATATTACTTTGGTCAATAAACATAAGTTATTAATTTCCATACAAATTCTTTCCACCCAAGCCGGCTTAGGTGATTCTACTATTTCTTTTTTTCTCAGTGTATCTTAACTTTGTTCTTTTTGTTACTTTTTCTTGTCCGTCAACTTTTTCTCATATTTATTTTTATACTTATATTTTTCCTAAAACATGTACTTGTGTTGTCCTTGTCCAAATCTTTGTCAAAAATCTTGTTATATCCATGTTCGAATTCTTGTCCTTATTCTTGGCCAATTATCATTCGTAATGCTTGTCGGACTTCTTGTTCCAATCTTTGATGTAATTCTTTTTCTACTCCTTGTCCTATTCCTTGGTCCCATTCTTGTTTTAACCTTTTCCAAATCCAACATGCATTCTTGTTTTTATCATTGTGCAAGTCCTTGTTCTTACCTTTGTACAAATCTTTATACTAATCTTTATCTTATTCCTGATCCTATTCGTTGTCTAAATTCTTGTTCTATTACTTGGCTTAATTTTACTTTTTTTCTATCATTTGTTTTTGCTTTTGCTTTTTCTTTTGTTTTTACTTTTGCTTTTGCTTTTGCTTTTGCTTTTTCTTTTGCTTTTGCTTTTGCTTTTGTCTTTACTTGTGATTTTACTTTTTTTTTACTTCTACTTTTGGTTTAATTTTGCTTTTGCTTTTGATTTTGCTTTTACTTTTCTTTTGATTTTGCCTTTTTTTTTATTTTACTTTTTCTTTTGCTTTTACATTTGGTTTTGTTTTTGCTTTTAGTTTTGCTTATGGTTTTGATTTTAATTTTAATTTTTCTTTTGCTTTCGCTTTTGCATTTGCTTTTACTTTTATTTTATCTTTTGGTTTTGCTTTTAATTTTGCTTTTTCTTTACTTTTGCTTCTGCTTTTGATTTTGCTTTTGCTTTTCTTTTGCTTTTTTTTACTTTTACTTTTGCCTTTACTTTTTATTTTACTTTTCGCTTTTGCTTTTGCTTTCACTTTTGCTTTTCAGCAATTAAAACCGATCCACCCTCAAACGAACCAATAATTTTTTAACTTGACATAATAATTTCCTTTGGCAAGGCTAATGACAACAACCCTTCGTTTCATAGACATTTTTTTTTCTTTAATCAACAGTCATTAAGACAACACATTTGTTTGACACTTTAACCTCTTCATCGGCACACCGTTGTATCGTTTCTACAAGAATGTCCTTCTTCACTTACTAGTTAACACGTTCGATGACACTCTGAGCTATTATTAAAAAAAGAAAAACTTAAAAAAAAGGGGTGAGGTCAATAAGGATTGTGACACACCAGACTTACTTACATTGCTATGTTTATCAGATTGTAAGGTGTTGCCACAGTATTTAGTTTCTCATATTACATTAAGTTCACATTTTTTTACTAACCAATAGTCTCACAGGACTTAGCTCGCAGTATTTATATAAGTGTATGTAGTTAATGTTGTTTTTTGTTTTGTTGTTGTTGTTGTTTACAAAATAAATATTGTGATTCGTATTATTTATGGAAAAATAATGATCTGGGCTGAGTGGACTCAATTTGTGTGCAATGGAGATGTGGGATGGATTTTTGACGTGAAATTGACAGTATGTAGCATGTAGCTGTACTTAAACTCGAACTCACCCTGCCTACAAGGACACTATCTAATGAGTTTGCTTGGCTTATTTATTTAGTCTAAGTATTTAGCTTTTTTTACTATTTGTTAATAATGTTGGTTTTTTGTTTTTTTCTGTGTTGGTCGCTACTAATTGTTCAACAAGAGCTTTGAGTAGTTAATGAATATAATTGAAGCCATGTGTGTGTGTATGTGGGTCTACACATGCAAACATATATACAATTACTGAGCATTATGACGTCTGTTTTTTACGTTTACTATAGATGTCCAGAAGTCTCTGCGTTCTGGCTTCAAGATTGACCCCAAGTTCTATAAAATCCTTCCATTACATATATCTGGCACCCTTATTCAGCCACTCCCCTTTAACACCATGAAAGAAATTAATCACATTCACAGCTTAGCACAATTGATGACATCCTGTCGCACAGCAGGAGCGATCCATAAAAAAAAGTACGTCGCTAAAGTATCGCACTTAAAAACTGTTAATTTACGAATTTGAACTTTTTAACGTTCCGTCCAATAAATGTCTAGCAGTACGTTTTCATAATCCAGGAATAGCTCTCACCAAGTAACAAACACAACGCAAACGCCCACCAAAGTGTGCTTCAGCTTTGGTAGCACACGACAAATTGTCGCTAGGGTCTGCGTCCGTCCATTCGTTTATCCGTTTGCACTGGCAAAGTTATAAAAAAGCATTTCAACGAAAAGACATCTAAATAAAAAAAAAAAAAATGTTGAGGATTTTATTTTATTTCATGACCGCGCGTCATGCTCTTTGTTTTTTTTTATTTTATTTTTTGTTTTTTTTTTCTTATTTAGTGTTGTCGTGTTTTTTATGTTGCCAATAAGCGCAGCAGGTAACCAATACTTTGACTGGACAAATGCTTACCGGATGACTGGCTTTCGGCGGGTATTATAGCACCAATAAAGTTTGTAAATTTTTTTATTTTATTTTTATTTTTGCATTTCTATACGTTTTGTTGCTGGGTGGTGATGTGGGTGGTGTTTTGTATTTTCATGCCAAACCGAAAAAGTTTTCCACTCTCATTTATTATATTTTCTTACATATATTTGAAATTTTTTTTTTATTTTTTTTTTCTTATCTTGAATTTACTGGTGGCTATTTCTACACCATGTTAGCCAACACCAACAAGGCCATTACCAAAAACAAAAAGCAAAAGTTGAGAAAAATGCAAAGTTAAATATATTATCACCAGTGCTGCCTCGGCCTTAGTCCACCCTATGTACCACAAACAATAATTTTGTGTAATGCTCTAGAAGTTGTCCAGGTGAAATCCATGGTGAAATTGATGCTGCTGCGTTATTTTGTTGTGATAACAATTTGTAAATTTGTTGTCAAGATTATGCTAAGCAAATAATTGGAATAGAGAGTGGGGGAGGAACGTTAACTTTTAGAGAGGCTTTTGCTTATTAACACTTTTTATTATTATTATTATTATTATTATTAAGAAAATATGCTAAGGAAAATATTACAGGAATTGTAATGGAAATTGTGGTTATAAAAAATTATTGACTGTAGTTGGAAAATTAAGAAATCTTAAAAAATTTGCTGCTTGATGACGTCATATCGGATGGGGAATAGGCGTGGTTTTCATTAGATTTTGTCAAATTTTATAGCCAGAGTGTATAATAAAAAACAAAGTTTACGTAGAAAATTTCAAGTCATTACATTAATTTTCGTCGAATTTAAAGACATTTTACCTTTGTGATGACGTCACTTTGCACAAGAAGTGAACGTTTTTTTCATGTAATTTTGTCAAATGTCAAACTCAGGGTGAATATTCCAAATCAAAGCTTATGCGCACAATTTTGAAGTCATTAGATAATATTTTGTGGATTTTATGAAGGTTTTCCTTTTATTTTTTGATGACGTCACATTTTTTTTAACGTTAGAGTTTTTATTCGATTTTGCCAAATTTCAAACAAATTTCAAGAAACCGTTTTGAATATTCTTTTCAAATGAACGTATGTGAAATTTCAAATCACATGACATTAGTTTTCGTGATATTTTTAAATATCTTGCCATTTTGATGACGTCACTTTGTTTGAGATGTACATATACGAGGGTTTCCTGTTAAGTCTTGCGCCTAACAATGAAAAAACAGTGGTTAATCAGTGAATATGCTTTTATTGCTTTTTTTTACTTTTTATTCTCCAAGATGATCACTACACTTTTGCACTCGTAGGTCGATACCTCCGAAACCAGGTTTTAAAGGCCTCAACAGCCTGTTCGAGAGTAGAAAAACGCTCGTCCCGCATTTTTGCCCGTTGCCAAGTCTTGACTGTTAGGCGGATGACTCATCACTGCTACGTTTCGAGTGCCAAAAACTCTTTTGTTGTAGTTGATGTGTGGAAACTCTTATTGTCGAATGATGGAGAATGATATCCCTTCGTTGATTGGTTTTTCTCAATTCTCCGAAGACTTCCGGCAATCAAATGCTTGTGTACTTGCATCATTTAGCATTAACAGTTCTCCCTGTAACTTAACAGTGAGTGATGCAGTTGCGACCTTACCGGTTTTTCTGAAAAAAACTGGCAATCATTTGCTTAGATGTGCTCCGTCCGCGGACAACTTTTGTTGGGTTTTGTTGACTTTGAAAGACTCAAATATTGATTTCGGTCTCATAAGGATGAATCCATGGATACGTTCGCCAGACAAAACTGTTGCACAACTATTGACTTAAAGTCAGCTGAACGAGCTGCTTCATGCAACATGTTCGGGGAGCGCTCGCAATTTTTGGTAGCAAAAAATTTCAATGCTACCTTAGCTCACTTATCATAAATACAGCTGTTTTTGCTTGCCAACTATTTGAAAAAAATATAAATGCAAAGAAATGAGATAACATTTTTTTAATGCATTATTTTACGGATGATGGAGTGGAAACTCATAATCCTGAATATGCCTCTTTTCAGTGGCTCAGAACTCTAATCAGCTTATTGTGTTTTTATTAGCTCAGTGTCTCTTATTTATTTCACGTCTTCAGCCCGACACAACAACTGAAAATGTAATGACGTTTGTCAAACAAAATATATTACATGGTCAAAATGCATTCTGTTCATGCAAAAAAATTGGTAACAAGCCTTCCCACGCCTCCTTTATTCTAACGGTTGCAGCTGAAGAGTTTACATCTGTTCTTAACTCTAAAATGTGGGCCGATAATATCCTCGTTTCTGAGTTTACGCCTAAAAATAAGTCTAGAAGGACGAATAAAATCGCCCATCAGACACAAAAAAACTAAATAGATTATCCCTTTACTATCAAAATGTAAGGGGATTACGTTCTAAAACGCGCGACATATTTTTGGCGTCTCAGAATTTCTCTGAGGATATTATCGCGTTAACAGAAACATGGCTGAACGGAAGCATTACTGACTTGGAATTGTTTGACAATAGTTTTCAAGTTTTTAGAAGAGACAGACACACTAACAATATTTCTGCTGTTGGTGGTGGTGTCCTTTTAGCTGTAAGGAATTCCTTTGTCAGTTCCTTAATTGATATTCCCTGCTCTTCTAATATCGAACTTATATGCGTTAAGGTTATACATTGTAATTCCAATGTATATGTTATTAATGCGTATGTTCCCCCAAAGAGCAGTGCAGAAGTCTATGCAAGCCTTGCGGATTGCATAGAATATATAATAAGTCTACTTGACGTTACTGACGACATTTTACTGTTGGGCGATTTCAATCTGCCTGACTTAAAATGGCATTCTTCCGACGATGATACATATTTTTGTGCATCAAATTCGAAGACTCGCCAAGAACATATATTTGTTGACAATATATGTTCTGACTTACAACAAGTAAGTTGTATTTATAATAGTCTTGAAAGACTTCTTGACCTGGTCTTAACTACAGACAGTAACAATGTAATTGTTAAAAGGGCCTTTCATGCTCTGACTAATGTTGATGAATACCATCCACCATTGAGCATTTGGTATAAATCGGACAGGGAGAGCATAGTAAATTCGAGTTCAATCGATAAGGTTTATGAATTCAATTTTAAAAAAGCTGACTTTTTGAAGATGAATCATTTACTTCATAACAAACTTAGTGTTATTTTAGAGTACTTAAATGGAAATAACCTTGATAATTCCATAAATTTTTTTTATATGGAGCTCTTTACTGTGTTCTCTCAGTCCGTACCATATAGCCTCAAATTTGCGAAAAACTGTGCATACCCTTGGTACACTAAGGTTTTAAAAACTCTTCGCAACAACAGGAATAGGGCATGGAAGAAATATGTCTGTAGTTTAGACTCAAATGACCTGGAAACCTACAAACGTTTGTTTCTGGAATTTGAAAATAGCTCAGCTGCATTATATAATGAATATTTAGACAATATAAAGCTGAGAATACTGTCCGATCCAAAGAAGTTTTGGGGATTCATAAATACAAAGAAGAAATCCGATGGATTCCCTTCATCATTCAAAACTGTGGATGGAATTACTGATGATCCCGTCATTATTTGTGGTTTGTTTGCAAATCTTTTTAAAGATTCATTTTGTTCGGATTCGTTTGATCCTGATGAGGGGTATTTTGAATATATGAATTCTACACCCAGAGTTTCTTTGGACTCTTTATCCTTTACCTCAGAGGATATTTTTAAATATATAAGTTCGATCGATGAAGATTTTAGCACTGGACCTGATGGAATTCCTGCCGCAGTGTTAACTCAATGCGGTTCAATTTTGTGTCAACCACTTTCTTTGTTATTTAATAAATCTATAAACGAAAGTTATTTTCCACTGTTTTGGAAAAAATCATTTATTAGTCCTATTTATAAAAAAGGTTGCAGGAATGATGTCATTAACTACAGGCCCATTGCTAAACTGTCATCGATTCCAAAACTTTTTGAGCGAATCGTGTATGATCGGGTAAAAATTCACTGTCGTGAAGTCATAACAACTCGTCAGCATGGTTTTGTTAGTGGCAGATCTACGGTATCTAATCTGCTCGATTTTACAACGTTTTGCTTAAACACCATTGAATCTGGTTGCCAGGTCGACTGCATCTACACTGATTTTAGCAAGGCATTTGATAAGTTACCACACAATTTAATTCTATTTAAACTTAAGTCCATTGGATTTCCACAATATTTTGTAAACTGGATTAAATCGTATTTGTCAGACCGATCTTATCAAATACGATTCCGAGGGGTTTTGTCTGCGGAGTTTATTGCGTTATCTGGTGTTCCTCAAGGAAGTCACCTAGGTCCACTTCTGTTTATTTTAGCCATTAATGATGTGACCCATATCATTAAAAACTCTCATCTGCTTATTTATGCGGATGATATGAAAATATACAGAAAAATAAATTCTCAAGATAATTCAGCCCTACTCCAGTCCGATCTGAAATCTTTTGAAGTTTGGTGTTCTAAAAATAATATGTTTCTTAATCCAGATAAATGCCAAACTATGACCTTTTCGCGTAAAAGGAATAATTTAGTTTTTGATTATAAGATAAAAGATACTGCTTTATGTCGTGTGGATGTCGTTAAAGATCTGGGAATATGTATGGATTCTAAGCTTTCCTTTAACATTCATATTGATAACATTTGTAAAAAAGCATCTTCTATGCTTGGATTTATTAAACGCTGGGCCAAAGAATTCAATAGCATGATTACGACTACAACGCTGTATTATGCAATAGTGCGTCCTCACTTGGAGTACGCAAGTCAAGTTTGGTCTCCAAGTTACAATGTGCATGTTGATCGAATAGAGAGAATCCAAAAATGCTTTGTTCGGTTTGTCCTAAGAGGCTTAAGTGGATTTGACATTTTAAACCTTCCTCCTTATGAGGATCGCTTGAAACTTTTAAAAATGCAATCATTGAGTGAGCGAAGGAAGTCTGCAGATATCGTCTATTTGCACCAACTCATCACCGGTGTATTCGATTCTCCAGAACTTCTTTCTCTTATAAATTTTAATTCTAATCGTAGAAGCAGTAGAAATGCTAACAATTTAATTTACTTACCATTTAGTAGAACAAATTATATGTTAACTGCTCCTTTAAACCGTATGAGTAAATTAGTTAACAATTGTAGCTTTTTTGATATTAACTTGTCTAAAGGTCAACTCAAGAGTAGATTAAAAACTATTGTGTAATTGCATGGTTATGTTTTTGCATGGTTAGTCGTGATGTCTTGTGTTGTCCTTGAGCCCAACCATATTTTGGTGGGTAAATTTTTCTCACATAAGCTTATTTTGAGCCACTTGTATTAATATCGTTGAAAATTTCAAAGATATTTGGATTGTGACTTTAAATATGTTAATGATGAGAATGTGCGAAAAAGCTGTAGTAGCTAAACTCGATTGTTATTGCATGTGTCCAGCAAAATTTATCGTTTAATGAAGAGCGCTCACTAATCGCTCAGTAAGCGATTACTTCTGCAGAACGCTCCCCATGATTCGTTACCTGTGGGGATTCGTTACTCTCGCTGTATTTTTTCAGCATTTCTTTCCAGCAATCGATATGTTTTTGAACAACCGTCCAATTATGGGGTATCCAACGGGAACAAATCTTCCTGAAACCTAAATACTCATGTAAAATCGAATGTATATTATAGTCCCACTATAACTCCATCTCACGATATGTCACATGTTGGTCTGCTTTGAACAGTTCATGCACAGCATCGATGTTTTCTGCCACAACAGCCATTCTTGGACGACCTTTACGAAATTCATATTGGATAGAATGATAACCACGCTCAAACTCATTGAGTCAGCGTTTTACAGTTGCTGGGTGTGGTCTTTATTGCCAAAAGTCGTACTAAGTTGATCGATGCAAGTTGATTTCTTGTCAAACCACGTCGAAAATCGCAAAAAGTCATCGACCGAAAATGTTCTCGTGTTAATTCCAGTTTTTTGTTGAAATACAATTTTCAAACTACTGTAAACAACACAAAAGACGCACTTTGTTTGTTTTCGGCGGAAAAAAATTATCCTAGTTCAGGCGATAGGCACTTAAACAAGGACTAATTTGGTTTTTTTTTATTGTTTCCTCAGATGTTCCAGACTGGTTATATCCTGCACATCGGCAATTTTTTGGCATTTTTTTAAAAAACTAAAAACTGTCAGAAACTGCTTCAAAAATTCTGAAAAAATTTTTTGTATTCTTTAAATGTTATAAAATTTGAAAACGATACCTTTGTTCCTTCTATGAAAAAAAAATTACCAAACAATTTTTTTATTTTTAAATTTGTAACCTATTGCCCCCTTAAGCTAGAAAATGTCAAATTTTCGAATGAAGTTATCGAAATTCATCTGACAATGCTTAGTGTTGTCGAGGCGCAAGACTTAAGAAGCAGTCCTGGTAGGATGTCGTTCTAATATTGCTTGACAGTTTCACTTGTGTCCATTGTATCATTAATATTAAGTCTCTGCCATGATTGGTTAAAGCGAACTGCATATTTCATCATGATTTGTTTGCAGCTTTTGTCTCATTAACTTAACAATAACTCAGGCTAATATTTCACTTAATATTTCAACACCTACGCATTCAGTATCGCTGTAATCAAATGCAAATTATATTCTCAAAAGCACACCAACACTCACACACACGCGCACGCACACCTATCGATACTCTGTGGACATTGAATACTCAAGAGAATAAAACTCGTTTCGAAAATTGTTAGTTAGCTGGCACAATAAACAGAAATAAACAAATAAACACACTAACAATGCAAACAAAAATACATACGTAAAATAATTGCACATATACGCAAACGCATGAAGTAAACTAAGCCACAGCGAATGACCAACAAAGATGCCAATCGATGTTGCTTATGGGCGGAAATAACAACACCGACACACTCGCACCCATAGACTGCGAAACACGTGACGTTATAGCCTGAAGCAGCAGCAGTGACAGTGGCAGTAGTAGTGGTAGTGGAAATGTTAGCTTTAGTGTGCATTTGTGAGTGACTCGAGTGCTTAAGCCAAGGCCGCAAGGTCGTCCATTGTGGTAACCACCTCTCTAAATAGTGCCGCACATTAATTGCTACAATTAAAGGCTCATTCACAATACTTCGCAGGCAGAGGGAACAATCCCCAACAAAGACACGCACACACATACTCTACCGAGAGATAGCAGTTTACTTGTACGTTTACGTACAACATAAGATCCACAAAAAAAAAAAAAAAAAAAAAAAACTAGAAAAAAAAAACACAAAAGCTAGAGATATAATTTCTAGTCAACTATCAGATAAGCACAAGAGTTGTTGTTAGTAAGTGTTGGAGCATGGTATGTACATGGAATACGGTGTCAATGAAGGTGAAGCCGGACATTCCTAGAGCATGTTATTTTCTTGTTAACATTTATTTGTTCTATTCTTGTGCCAATGGTTAATATACGTACACGCAGAAAAATATTCTAGCAGAGTTAAATTGAAGTTTATTTTTGCTTTATATTGAAGAGGAAAGAATTTAAAAATTCCACCTATGACAGCTGGGTGGATGTTATGTTGGTTGCATAAATACGAACATCTGACACAGAAATAATTACCTCTTTGAAGAGAATAGTAAGCCTTTGGGAGTAAATGACGCTTAGTTAAGCGTATTGCGAACAAGACAATAAAGCGCTTGGAGTCAGCTTGTAGGTCCGTTTACGTTACGTTTACATCACAGGTTTGGAAAAAATTGAAAATGGTATTTTTTACGTTACGACTCTTAAGGTCAACTTTATGATCCGATGAAAAAATAAACAAAAAATAAAAAAAAACAAAAGCAAAAGTAAAAGCAAAAGCAATTATTTGGACAAAAATTATTACCAGAAATAAGATAAGTTTTGGACAAGGATTAGGACTAGGATTCAGGTAAGTATTGGGAAAAATATGATGATACTTTTTTAACAAGGATTAGAACAAAGACTTGGATACCGACCAGACTTAGCACAGTGATTGGGATTGGGACGATTCGCTAGCGTATACCCAATTCATTTCGCTTATTTTAAAATTCGTATGTGAAAACAACAAAAAAGTCTACAGCTAGTTGAGCATAGAGTAGGTCAATTATCAGTTGAGTTGAGTAAAGTTGCGTTGCCAAGTTCTTATTTTTTAGTTGGTTTGTGTACGGAATAAGTAAAATGTAATAGATTCTGTTAAAATGTGATGTGAGTACAAAAACAAAATTAATTTCCTTTAAGGGGGGGAGAACCTCATAGTTTCGGAAAAATTTCATGTTTTTTCGAATTTTTCTGTAAAACAAGTTTTAAGTCATTTATATTGGTTTGAAATTGCAAAGTGACGACACAACGCTGAAATTTTTACTGCACTATCAGCATTTTAAATTTGTCCTGTATGCAAGCACAAAATAAGTTTTGGTGAGTCAGGATCGAGAGGCCTAGGTTTCAAAATTTCAGCTATCATTTCTGCTGGAATATTTAGTGAAGGCTACACCTCCATTCTGAAGCTTATGAACTAACTGGGTATAATTATTGGCACCTATTGCAAAGTGGCTGTCGAAAATACCGATAAGGCACGAGTAGCGAAGCAGAACCGAAAGAGTCTCTCCAAGATAAAAGCAGCTTGTACAGCTTGGATGTATCTTCCGGAAGGATGACAAGTTCAAAGATATCGTGTGAATAAATAATTTTTTTGGGATCAAAACTGTTGGGATCAAAACTGAAAAAATAGTCGAATCTGGACCTTCGATTAAACAGCCGATATAAATTTTAATTTTTAACATTTTTTATTATATAACAGGTTAATCTTTACCTTCAAAATATCAGTACTCGAAGAAAAGCACCTCTTTTTTTTCATATAAGTGGAAAAATTTTGACAGCTACAGAAGATACTCTGCATATATATATTTATCATTTACCATTTTATTATTTACCATTTACTAAAAATAAAGCAAAATTATAAAATTCTCCAAAAATGTTATGACCTTGAAAAAAACTGATTTGACCCTATCTAAGCAGTTTCTTCGTTTTTAATTTAATTTATCGGCAGACTTCTTGTGGTTTGTCAAAACAAAAGTGTTGCCAACTATTCAGTAAGTAACAGCTAAGTGAGTAGCCGTTTTTTTCGTTATTGAATTCAGCACTGGCGAATCGAACGCAGCTAATGTTTTTTCCTCATTTGGAAAGCAGTAAGTTCCAAAGCTGCCGCCGTGCCAAAAACCGCAACCCTTGTGAATTGTGGCTGCTCCAATAAAGGCAATTTTGCTTGTTATAGCCGCTGAGCCAAAAATGAGCCTTGTTCGAAAACATTATTTTTTGGCCGAAATCTAGATCCCCGGCCAACATTTCCAGCGCCCAATTAGCAAACTTACGGCGTTGCCTATGGTTGTCCGGCTTCAAATATTGCATCAGCACAATCTTATACGGATGCAGGCCCAAATCCAACCGCAAAATAAGCCTGGTTGACTCTCTGGCGATGCCCAATTCAGCTGATCTTCACCGCATCGACATTTCTGGATCTTCTTCAACACTGGTCGCTGCAGCGAATATGTTTTCTTCACTTCGCAACCAACCAATACTTATCTGGTTAATGGCTTAAGTTCTAATTGAGTGTAGGGTAGACTAGGCACGGTTGAAACGGAGGGGTACAAAGAAGAACGACACGGATAAATAAAAAAAGTTTATTTATTTTTGTATAATTTTCATGTGTTTCAATTGACCCCAGTTACTGTTTCAACCAACCCTGTTATGGGGACGGTTGAAACAAATTACATTTTTTTAAAAATTTGATTTTACACATAAAATACAATAGAGTTATTTCAAATAAGAATGCCCATTACTAGACCAATATATGGGCTTTTATTTAATATATTTCCGTCATCGCTCGCTTAACTAATTCCGATGCAATGTTTCAACCGTACCCACTCAACCCTACTCACGCTCAAACTTTTCCACGTTACAACGAATTGCCTGTGAACTGAAGCTATGATGATAACCGACTTCACGGCGAGTTCATGTTGCGTTTTTATAGCAGAGCCGGAATTTCGATAATATTTTTTAATAATTTCCTCACAATTGGCAAGCGTGAAACAAATGCCTTATGATATGGCACTGTTTTAAAAACTTTGACAGTTACATGTCATTGATGACAGCTGCTCAAACATAATAATTGGTAAAATTATCTTTGCTATCTGGTCACCCTTTATATAATACTATACATTAAGTCGGATTGAGTCTCATTGAAAGTGTAGAGAGATAGAGCGGAAAAACTCTGAGTGACAAAATTAATATACCCCTTTTACGTTTTTGTATCGGAGCTCCCGTAAGGAGTGGTCGAAAAGAATAGGTCCTTAGAGGAAAAATGTTCCTTTTGCAAAAGAAGTGAAGGTCGGTCATACATATTAACCCTCTCCGGCCCTCCCTTAAAGCCCCCTGTTTAGGTCTTGGGAATAAATATACAAAAATCATTAAATTTGTATGGGAGAGAAGTCAGAGGGGATATGCCCCCCATGGAAAAATGTTCCTTTTGTAAAAGTAATGAAGGTCGGTCATACATATTAACCCTCTTTAAGCCCTTCCTTAAAGCCCCTCCGTTCAAGTGTAGGGAATAAACATAGAAAAAAGAACCAATATGCAATAAAAGAACTTAACAGCTGGTGGTCATATTTTTATGACTCTGCTTGTAAGTATCAGCACATTTTCGATTCTTACCGCATGCGCAACCTAATTTTTAGTTGCTTAATTTGCATCTGGCCAGTTGCTCTAAAGGTGTAAGCGAACATTCAACAAGTTTGAGGCAACATTGTTGCGTAGAACGTAGAGCAACATATTTAATAAGCACGAAAACTGGCTTGGCTTACGGGTTGCTTAGTTTTAAGCATAACGACATCTAGTAGTGAGTAGAAGTAACATTTTTATTTTTTAGTACTTTTGTTTGTATAACCAATACACAATCTATAGTGGTTATGGTGTATTGGCTAATGGTTATTGTAGAAGATGAAGGATATATAGCCAATACACAATCCTGTAGATTATTTTGATCTCTTACAACATAGTTTTAGTTAATACTTCATATTGAATCAGCGATGTTTATTAGCAAGTGCTTTTGGTTTGATGAATAGAGCGTTAAACTATCAGTCGAAGGTAATGGGTTCGATTCCTGCAGAGGACAAGCAATTATTTTTAATTTAACATTTTCTTGTTGCAATAGACTCAAGCAAAAAACAATATCAATTCTAAGAAAAACGGTGTTGGAAAAAAGTGTCGTTTTTTTCAGATTTCACTCCAGCAAATCACAGAACGAGGCGTAAAAAGCTTCGCTTGAAAAAAATCCTGAGCATGCTGAAGGGAAACCCCTTTTAACAAAATATGTTGGAATAATCGAGCACATCAAAACTAATTTCAACATATTAGAATCTACTTCGATCCAATTGGGAACTGGTGTGGTGAAGTCATTTGTTCTTTTGTTTTAAGCCCTGCAAAGTTTATTTATTTACAGATCGATTCTGTGCGTTACCGGTAACAGCAATATTGTTACCAAAACTCGTTACCGGTCGGTAAATAAATCGGTATTCTGTGCACTCGGTAACGCTGTCAAATGTCGTAAACTCACCTTATAGAAATGAAGCTCGCTCTTTTGTGTGGTGAAATATAAACAATGGAAAGTGAGAAGTAAATACATAGAATTAATTGCATTATGTTAACTTTTTATATAATATTTGTTTTTTTCGGCAGGAAATATGCAAGCACTACGCCGGCGCAGCTGCGGTGTTATCTATATTTAATTTATATATTAATTTTATGTAAATTAATAAATATTACACAGTGAATTGCTATAAATTTTTATCATTGAAAAGTGCTGAAGAAGCAGCAACAGTGAATTTAACATCGTTTTTTATTTTAATTTGCTCCGATTTCAATTTGAGGATTTTGAAATTAGATTAATTTCTCAAAATGCGAGCTATTTTTTGTAATGCAAGCTTAAAAATGTCTTCTGTTTTGCTTGTTACCACCTAAAGAGATGGTAACAATATTCACCGGTAACGTTTGGTCGCAGAATACCAACAGAGTGTTCAAGTTACTAAAAGGTGAATTTCTACGGTAACAAGATTAATGTTACCGCGACAGAATTGATCTGTTAGTTGTGTTGTGCTTGCTGAGAACAAAGTGAGAATAGAGTAGAGAGCAACATGGAGTTTATTGAAGCTCTCGCAGCAAGAGCGCATTCGAACGATCAAGCAATGCATGGTATTGTGGATGATTTTTTAAAAAACTTTACACTTTAATTAAAGATACTTATTATTAAAATTTCGTAAAGAAAATATCCCTGTATCCTTTTGCAGCACAAATGTGATATTTTAAAACTTATTTCATAAAAATCGGATCATTACTTTTAGAGTTTAACGGCAACAAAAAATGTTTACTTTAATTTTATATAAAAGTATAGATAGGTTTGCTATTTTTTTATTGCTTTTTATATTTTTTAATTTCTTTTTCTGTTCGGGATTTTTTGAAAATGTGCAGTATTTTCTTCAGCTTTTTAAATAATTATTTTAATTTCAATGCATTATTTTTTTTTATTTATTCAAAAATTAGGTGTACAATAAGACAAGTCTTTAATAGTACAACGAAAGAGGAAACAAATAAAAAATAAAGTTGAAAATTTTTGTATATTTTTTGTTTTTTTTTTCCGTGTGTACCCCTGACATCTTAACTGCACAGACTACATCGGTTTTGTCCGTGTCCAGCGGAAATGACAACGACTGGCAAAATTACATTGTTGCATGCCACAAATAGTGCTGTTCCAAAGACAACATTTCAACATAAGCGACAACAACAATAACAATAACAGCAACATAAATAAAAGCAATAAAAATAGTCGGGAATTAGATAAAGAAATTTAATTAATGTCTACTCGTAAAAAATGTTTAAAAGAACATTAAAATTGTTATCAAATAAATACACGATCTTTTGTGCTGTGAACAATGAAGTTGGCTGCATGTACGTTTATATGGATGTTTATACTTGTGAATGCGTGTGAATTGGTTGCGACAACGTTTGTCAGTTGTTCATGTCTAGTGAAAGTGTTCAGCAGGGATTGAAGGTGTACAGGGCAGGGCAGGTTGTTTTCGATGTAATACGATAGGAACGGCAGGAAAATAAATTGTTACAAATTAGCGCCTTTATGCCTGACCATTTATTAACTCAAACTGTGGTTGTGTAGAAAGTGATGGTATGAGGAAGGGGAAGAAGGATGATGTAAATGTAAACGTTAAAATAGGGTTGATTTGTTTGGTTTTATGATGTTTGAATTGGCAATATTTTTAATGAACAGACATTTGAAAATCATCTTAATGAGTGTTGAGGCCAAGGGTTAAGGATCATAAAGTTGAAATGAAAGGAGTTTATTATAAAAAAACTGACAATTTATGGTAATAAAATAATTTTGTTTTGGAACAATTAAAGCGCAATAAACGTACAATTTAATAGTTTTCTATGAATGTATTTGTAAGACAACTCCTGGTTTTTTTCTTAATACGATTTTTTGACCAAAAAGTGAAGTAAAACAGACAAAGTAAAACCAACTTTCTTGTAAAAAACTCATCATGCAAAACATTGAATTTAATTGTTGAACAAAGAACTCAAAGTAATTTTTTATGTATTACACTTAAGTAGTAATAAAATTCCCAATAAATGAACATGTAAATGACAAAACTTTTAACACAGTTCAGTTAAAGAAAAAAAAAAAAAAAACGAAAAACTTTAAGCACCTAATTAGCTGCAATAAAAAAAGGCCACTTTAAGCTGCCATCGTTGGGAACTCAATTAAATTAGAACAAATTATAAGAAAACTTTATCAATACGGACAAACAAAGTTGGCAGCTACTTAAAAAGGGCCAAATATAGGCAAAAACGCCATCCTTACTTTCTTAGCCGCTGGTTATCTGTAACATCCTGTCATCCCTTTGGCTTGGCTTATTAAACGCTAAAGTTGGAAAAACTTGTTTCAACTGGCCTGGCTTATGTTGAAACAAAAACAATTATTTCAGCATTCAAATCAGCACAAAAAACAAAAACAAAAAAACATTAAGACAAAAGCAATAACACTCTATCTGACAAAAAACAACTGTAAAATTTGCAGCAGAATATAACTTAATTGATTTTCTTCCCTTTTCCTGCAGCAATACAATTTAAGGGATTTTAATAAGCTTTGCTTTCTGGTTTGGAGTTGTTGTTGTTGTTGTTTTTGTTGTTATGGTTGTTGCTGTTGTTGTTGTTATTGTTGTTGTTATTGTTGCTGTTATTTTTGTTGTTGTTTCTTCGGCTGTTTTTGTTGCTGCTGTTGTTGTAAGTGCTCAACATAGTCTCAACTTCCTCTGCTGCCGTTGCTGCTATATCCGGTTTCTTGGCCTGTTTTTAATTGTTTACAAAGTTTTCGAAAGTAAGATAAAATTTTTGGCAAAACTTTTTAACACTTCGAAGGTCGAATTTCAAATCGGCAGCAGGTCGTTGGCTAGCAATGCAAGTCAATTTGAGTGGATGAATGGCAATGGCTGTGTGTCCAAATCTGGGTTGTGTGGCAAGTGGCGGCAGTTGGAATGAAAATGAATCGGTTTAATAAAACAAGATGGCAGTGATTTAATTGTAATGTTTATAATTAAGGATATTTACACAAAATTAAATAAGCCGTAATAAACAGTTATAACCATGATTGCTCTCATTAAACTGAAAAGGAGGCTAAAAGTAGGCTAAAGCAGTTGATTGTTTGCAATAAATTCGGAATGGTTTTTGAACCTGAATTTGTACTCAATTTTAGCCTTTATTTAATTTTTTTTTAAAAAGCATTTGAAAATTGAAAAGAAATTGTTATTTTTGGAGAAATTTAAGATCCGATAGAAAATCAGAAAATCTTGTGGCTTCAAATCCTCCCTCAAATTTGTATGGATCGTTATGTTTATTCAAGAAGTTATTCAAAGAAGTTGCAAGATTTTTCGTGTTAACTCAGATTTCCTTTCAAAAATGCTTATTAACCGAATTGTATAAAGTTAAATGGTTTGTCATACAAATTTTTTATTTTATGTTTTCCTTACTTACCAAATAAATTTAAGGGGAGGTTTTAGTAGAAACGTAACGTAATTGCAGGAGCGAACGTAAATTTTTTTTGAAAAAAATCTTTTGTGGCATTTATTAATGTTTATTTCAAGAACATTTTACAATTTTCTCGATGAAAAAAATTTCAAAATGGTGGCTGAAGGTCTCGCTGATCAAAGCCGTGCGCGGCAAAAGCCGATGTACGCTGCATACTCTACATCCCTGCCAAGTGATCTGAAACGAAAAAACCAATAAACTTGTTAACCTAGATGAAATTTGGGGGGCTTTGTAGATTTCCGATTTTAATGAAACCCTTTTTTAAAAAATGGCAGACCTTTGAAAAAAAACCCTGTTTTCCTCCTTTTTCTTTTGCTTTAATGTTAAAAAAATAATGATAATACAATTTTTTGGAAAGAAACTCTTCCTGAAGGTCCCCCTAAATTGAATAAGCTTTAATTTGAGCCGTCAAACTTTGAAATCGGTCAAGTCATTGAAGCGGAGTCGTGTACAGCGCGGAAAAAAAAGGTATTTCGAGAAAAACGCGTTTAGAGTTTGACAAAAAAAAAAAATAAAATCGTAAGTAATGTTTGTTTTTTTAAAACTTACATCTAATCAGCTATTCCAGCACCATACAGGGTAAAATTAATTTTATTATGCCTTCCAACAAAAACGATCCGGGGCACCTCATAAATATATGTGGCTTATTATTATTATTATTTATATATATTCCGTTTCTGATAAATATTTCACTGTTGTACGCTAAAATGTCTCTTGTCATCTTGGTACAAATCTGTCGGTCTCTCGGCTATATAGCTCAGCCGCTGCCCAGGACTCGTCACAAAATTTATATATCCGGAATTTTAAAATATAGCTTTTTTTAAAAATATTTAGTTTTTAAGTGGCTTACAATAATTTATAAAGTGAGTTGGTGTGGCGAGCAAAGTGGTGTTGGTATGACCAGCGATGTTGTGTTGGTTGGCATCGTCTGTGAGTATTGGACATACAGGAGTTATCGATTTGGTTGATGTCTGTTGTAATAGTCAGGCTGCTATTCCTTTTCCTGACGATCAAACAATAGTTTTGTCGGTGGCAATCTGACGCTGCGCTTTCTAGGTGTCTTTTATCTCCCGTGTGACCTGATGATGCACTTAATATAAAACTTTCGTGCGCTTCCTAACCTATACTTGACCACCCGTGTGACTTGACGGTTTGCCTAAGTATATAATCTACCAGCTCTTTAGCTTAAACACTACAGCCTGACAGTGCGCCTCCTTACCAATAAGACCACCCGTGCGACCTGACCTGAAAATAGTTTATTTTTTGTCCTGAGCCTTTACCTGGTATCCTTGCCGCTTGATGCACCGATTCTTCAGATCCTTCTGCAACTTTCCTTGTCCGCGCCAACTCCTCTTTGTCACTTTTTCCTTCCAGTTGTATTTTAACTTCTTGTACTTCAACTGCTTTGGCCCAACATCCTTTCTTGAGAGTTCGTGAGCTCCAGCTTTTGG
The DNA here is from genome assembly GCA_943735915.1 of Pherbina coryleti. Taxonomy (NCBI): domain Eukaryota; kingdom Metazoa; phylum Arthropoda; class Insecta; order Diptera; family Sciomyzidae; genus Pherbina; species Pherbina coryleti. The sequence goes on along the minus strand of OX030948.1, from coordinate 184,751,555 downwards.
TCAACCTCTTCATTCAATGGTCCGTCAGCTACCCTCGTTTGAACAACTTACTGCTTCGATGGTCCGTCAGCTACCGTCGTTTGATCAACTAACTGCTTCAATTGTGCCTCTCGGTAAGCTATGCTTGCTAGTACCTCGCATTGTTTTTTGGTTTCCTTGTATCTCTAGTCTTTTCTCATGATACAATTACCAGGTAGTATTAATCGCTACTTTTACTCGTTGCTTTGGGCATATAGTGTCAAATAGCAGTATTGCAATCACAGCAAGAATTAAAAGGGGATATTGTTGTTTTTTATACTTAAACCAATCATTTTAAATATTTAGAAGGAAATGATTAATGACGAAATTAAAGCTCTGTTTAGGTTTTGCTTTGTTTTTTATATATAATACAAATATAATGAAATGATTAAATTGAAGTATTCATCTTTATTTCATTAAGAGTCCCTCATGTAAACCTTAAAAATTATTGGAAACTGCATCAACAATAACAACAAAACCCAACAACACCAATTAATTAGAGGTGAGTAACTCAGTGCTGTGCTATGGCACTGTGCTGACTCTATGCAGTGTGCCATGTGTGCTAGCACACTACATTGACTCACATAGTGAGTCACGATGAAGACCAGCACTTTTGTGCTTAAAGTGTCTATTATGTATTGTGTGACACTCAGTAGTGAGCATGTGTGCTAGTACACTACGTTGACACACATAGTGGCACACCCAGTAAAGTTGGTTTTTGTTTCACTTTGGCTCACTTGCTATAATTGACAATATGCAATTTGTTTTATAGCCTATCCGCATTAAGTGCAACAAGAACTGAGCGCCAACTGTCAGTTTTCATTTACATCAGTGTTAACCCCGTACTACCCAGTGGGCAAATGCAGCAGTCCGAAGGCCTTTAAACAGGCCTGTATTTGCATGCGATAGCCCTTCCGCTTTCCTTGTAAGCTCCCTTGTATTGTTTGTATGAAACGAGAAAATTTGTCAGTACTTCCGTACTCGCTATGCTCAAAAGCGCTTCAGAAAGCTCTTTTTTGACAATGCATTTTTTAAGTACTATTTTCATAAGGCCTTGTTATTGTACTTCATATGATATGCCTTGAAAAGGTGCTCCCTCAGCAGGCCTTTAAAATAGCCTTGTTTGTTTATATTAAACATGCCTTTTGCACTCCTTGTATTTTTTGTATGTTATCGGAAAATTTTTTATCTAGTTCTGCATTCCTTGCGCTATCAAACGCTGTAAGCAGCACTTTTTCCAACAAAGCGTTCATGTCTACTTACTGCGTGATAATTTGTTTTTAAATCCATTTGATTAAAAATCATCACTCATTTTATGACATTGTATGTACATATATTTATAAAAACTTATTTTTAATTTATTTACTTATTATAAAGCAAGAATACTTTAATTTAAAGTTAAATTATAAAATAATATCGATAAAAAACTTCAAGTAAAAAATGAAAAATTAACCTTGATTCATATTTATCTTTTAAACTAATACAATCAGCCAAATTATGAAACATTTTCTCCCGGGAGTTGTAAAAGAGAGTCCTCAGTCTTAAGATAGAAGATAAAGATGTTTTTTTTTTATTTTACACTCATAAATATTGGCAGTTAACTAACAGAATTGCTTTAAAAATTTCCAAAAAATATTTTAACTCCATCTTAAAAACGGAAACTCCCTTTTACAACTCCCCGTTACAATGTTTCGTGTATACACACGCGTGTGAAGCAACCTTCGTCTTTTTACGTAAACACGAAAGAGTAAATGAGACAAATGCGCTTGCTGTGGTCGCAGCTGATTTGCATGTATTTCTTATGGGACGAATATTCGACTGCTTTTGCTTTTCGACTGCGAAGTGCTTTTTTCGACTGTGATACAATTGTGCTAGCACAGTGTGCTGACTCCTTAGGGTGCACATGTGCTAGTGAGTCAGCACACCAAAAATTGTGCTATTACCAACCTCTACAATAAATTGTTAGAAAAGTTAGTATATAGTTGTACACAGTTGTATAATATAAAAGTATGTACAACTGTGTTGGCAGTGTCTGCTATAGTGCAAAAGTTTTTATATGTATGTTTGTATGTATGTATCACGCTTGAAACATATAGAAACAAATTCGTTCTTGATGTAAGCAACATAATAATACCGCGATTCTATTGTTTTACGCTTTACCAAAAAGTGATCAACCCGCTAAAAAAAGTTTTCATTTCAAAAATATGAAAAATTGTTACAAAAATTGCGCTATTTTCATTGGCAATAATACAATAAGCAACATTGTTTGCACCTACTCGTTATATTTTGACACTATATGCCCATATTGACAGTTTTTCCACAGCTGATTTTCAGCGAATAATATTACCTGATAATTGTATCATGGTCTTTTCTTACGTTTACTTGTGCCTCTCATTCATGGTACAATTACAAGGTAGGCTCATATTGGAGAGCAGGCTGCGCTTGTTGTCAAAATCAGCTGGTAGTTTTTAGTTTTTCTAATTGTTGTTGTTGCCTTTGTTGTTTGACATTTCTAGCTCCTACAGCTTTGTTTTTGCAAAATTTCTCAATTGAGCAGCCATTTAAAAATGAGCCTACCTTGTTATTGTATCATGCTCTCTTTGTGCAAAGATTGCTTGTGTTTCTCCTTGTAATTGTGTTTGCTTGTGTCTCCCCTTAAACTATGCTTGCTTGTGTTTCTCGTTGTAATTGTGTTTGCTTGTGTCTCTCGTTGTACTGTTTGTTGGAACGCTGGTAGGGAAAATACTGGTTTTTCAAGAAGCAACGTGTGCTTCTCTCTGTCTCTGACTGATGCTCACTGTTGTTTTGAAATGAAATGAAATGAAATGAAGTTAAAAATTAAGTATATAAGGTGGATATTGGTTCAGCTACTGTATGGTTAGACATAAATACGCACCGACATTTTTATTTATAAAAAAAAAATATAGATTTTGTACCTAAAGATAGTAACCCCTCTAAATTACCACAATGCTGTCCAATTGAAGATTTCTTCGGAGAATTTAAAAGTTAAGTCTACAACAATGGCTGAAAGGCCAAAAATGTGGAGCAGTTTATGCGTCGTAAAACTACGACGGGTGTCCGACAAAAGCCCAGTTATTGAAGTTCATTAATCAAAATGTATTTATAATATTATAATTTAACTAGAAAGTATTGTTTTAGTATATGTTAATACTATATTTTGAATTTCTGACGTGAATAAACTCAGTGCAGATTTTTAGTTATAACCCGTTATTATTCTATTATTCGATAAGAAGGCTATACTTCTTATCGAGTTTTGTTAATATCAGTCAACGTTTGTATGTATCTCCCATAAAAAATCATGTAAATAATAAATATAGGTCCAAGGGAGGGTGTTACCGATTTCAATTACTTTTAGTACACATACATTGCTTTATTTTTTTAGCCTTCTCACTGAGTTTTATTTTGATTGGAAAACTTTTGTATGATGTCATATAAAATCATGTAAAAAATTAATATAGGTCCATATATACTCTTAGGGTCTAACCGATTTCTACCATTTTTAGTACACACCTATTTTTATATTTTTATAGCCTTCTAACCGAGATTTTTTAAGATCAGTGAAGTTTTGCATGTATCTGTCATACAAAATCATGTTAAAAATTAATATAGGTTTAAGAGAGGTATCCCTAGGGTCTAACCGATTTGTACCATTTTTAGTACACATCTACACTAAGGAAAATAATGCATATTAACATTATCCACGCCTGAGTATCAATTTTATTTAAATATTTAAGTGGATAAATCAAATATTTTCCTTACAACTCGTTTTTTTTCCGTATTTAAATTTTATTTATACCCGACACCTACACACATATTCCATACAGCTGAAATAGCCGACAAGCAGCAACAGCACCGCACACGTACACACATATTCCGACAAGCAGCAACAGCATCGCACTCTGTTCCTGCAGTTTATTTCTGCAGTTGCAGGTTTCTTATAGTTTTCATTTCGTTTTTGTTGCAAGGGTAATATAAAAGGGATATTTGGCTGTACGTATGAGCGATTGACAACTCGACATTTTCCCACGATTGTGTCGCACCGATTGTCATTTGCCTGCATATTTTGCTTTATTATTTTTTCCTAATTTCCTAATTTAATAGGAATAAATCAAGATTTTTGTTGTAACAGAACCTAACAAAATTGGTACCGTTTTTTAGGTAATACTTTCACTAAGAAGAATCCAAAATTTTATTGCAATTTAACAATTTTTGTAGACACTATACCTCTTTAAATCAACCATTTTTATGTATTTTTATTGTTGTGGAATATTTGATTTTGCACATCTTGCAAAGAAAAAATTTCTGTAAGCGCAATTTTAGCCGACTTCATTTGATTTTTTATTTTAATTCAAGAAAAATATTCTATAAATAAATGACTTTTAATATGTTTTCAATTAAGCTTAAGAAAATAAAATTAAAACAGTTTGAATTTTGATTTCATTAAAACCGGTCGTGTTTGCTGTGGAAAAATTTTCATTGAAAAAAAAAAAATTGTGAAAAAATTACAATAAAGAAAAAATTGAATAATTTTTCTATTGTCAAATATAATTATCATCAGCTTCAATTTTAGTTATAAAACTTTAAACCAATTTATATTAACCAAACTTTAACTACTCAATCAGTGAAAAAAAAAAAAATTTATACATTTATAAACCACGTGCTAGTGCTTTTTTTTTTCATAAACTTGGTCTTATATAAGACCCAAAAATGAACAAGCCACCGGATTGGAGTAGGCCAGTGGGCCCATCTCTCCCTGCACTCAAATTAGACAATTCCAAATCCTTAAAATTAATGACGCCTGGTCCCAAATACCTAGTAATGACACGCGTAGAAAGCAATGATTCACTCAATAACGTTTCCCCGTTCTTGTTAAAAAAAACGATTGACAATATATGCGGCGGCGAGGTTGAAACATGCAAGAAACTTCGTAACGGTACGATTCTTATTAAAACCAAAAACCTTACTCAGGCCAACAAGTTAATCAAATTGATAGCCATCACTTAATCTATCAAGGTTGAAATGTCCGAACACACATCACTCAACACTACTAAAGGGGTGATCTATTCTAATGAACTGCGAACTATACCAGAAGAAGAAATTTTTGAAGAGGTAAAAGAACAAAATCAAAACGTAATCGAAATCAAAAAAATGTGTAAAAGAGAAGGAGAACTCCTAAAAGAAACAGGACTGCTTATTGTTACGTTCGCTTCACTTTCTCTACCAAATGATATAAATATAGGATATCAAAAAGTACATGTTCGCCCATACATCCCGCTTCCACTCAGGTGTAAAAACTGCCATCACTTTGGACACATTGGTAAATTCTGCAAAAACCCTCAACTATGCTTTAATTGCGGCAATAATTATCACATAAACACCGAAAATAATGAAGAATGTGAACTTGCAACAACCTGCATCAACTGCAAAGACAACCAAATATCCAACTACCAACACAGCACCTTTGACAGAAACTGTCCGACTTTTGTTAAAGAAAAAGAACTGCAGGCCATCAAAACTTTCCAAAAAACTGACAATAAAACGGCGATTAAAATTTACAATGAACGGCACCAGCACTCTTATCAAACCTACGCTCATACGCTCCGATCCTCTCTAAACAATGAAGCATACCCGTTACCCAACCCTTTTGCCGACGACCCTCTGCCAGAACAACAACATAAAATCAACGAAAACTCACAAGCCATCGACAGTTCGGAATCCAACAACTACTCACAGTCCACTCTCACAGCTACAATCAACATACCTCAAGAAAATATAAACACGGATCCTCTTACCCTCTTACCAGCACAATATCAATCTCGCAAAATATCAGACACTAAGCTTAAAATCTTCCCAAGAAGTATTTCTAACCGTCTGAAATCTCAAATAAAAAAAAAAACAACAAAAAAACCAATACCAAAGGCAACAACCAGTTCAATACCAGCGCAGTCTCAAACATAACTCTCTCTGACGACGACGATCACTCAATGGGATAAATTCAAGACAATGCAAGGCCTCTCTTAAATAATAAGAATCAAAATTGAAATCATTTCTTAGATTATTCATTTACTTAAAATCATTATTAATATCTCTTTATTTACTCTTAACATGACTTTACAAATAATTCAATGGAATATTAATGGATATACTAATAACTATGAACACCTACAGCTATTGATTAAAGAATGTAATCCTAAGATAATCGCGTTACAAGAAACACATCTTCAATCCGTTACTAACATTCCTGTTCCAATAAACTTTCAAATTTATGCAGTAAATTCCCAGCAGACCCGATTCGGTGGAGTTGCACTCTTAATTCACAACTCCCTTGAACATCTACAAATTAATCTTAACCTAGATTTTGATGCAATCGCAGCGACTGTTTACTCCAAAATAAAATCCAACGTTACCATGTTTAATAACTGGTGACTTCAATAGTTGGCACAGAAAATGGGGCTCTCCCAACAACAACCGTAGAGGAAACATTATTTCAAAATTTATAGATCAAAGTCGATTCATGCTCCTTAACAATGGCTCGCCAACTCATTTGAGTACCCATAAATCCTTAACACACATCGATCTTACATTTTGTTCCCCTCTTCTAGCTATCCAATCTCGCTGGCAAGTAAAAGATGATATTTTCGGAAGCGATCATTTCCCAATTCTTATATCTCTTTTCCAATGCTTCACCCCTTCCACTACAAAACCTAAGCCCAAATTTATTATATCAAACGCAAACTGGCCTTTATTTCGAAATATTTCAGATAAACTCAGCTCCGATTCAACACCAACCAACAACATAAACCAAGACACAGCAATTATGCAACGAATAACATTAAAAAGTGCTAATGAAGCTATACCCCAATTCCACCCAAATAAGCAAACAAGGAAAGTCCCTTGGTGGAACAAGCAACTTAATGACCTAAAAAAAGACAAAAACAGATTATGGCATATTTTAAAAAGAAATATTTCAACTGAAAACGTTTTAAATTTCAAAAAAGCAAACGCACTTTTTCGTCGTACACTTAAACAATCAAAAAAGCAATCTACAATTAAATTCACATCTGATATAAACCCTTCAACACCAACTTCAAAAATTTGGACAAACATTAGACTTTTTTGTGGTCTAAAACCTTTTCACACCATTCACTCTCTACGTACTCCCAACTCATCCACTCCTTACACAACCGATAAAACAATAATAGCCGAAGAATTTTGTAAGTACTGGTCCGATGCATCATCTGACAATAACTTTCCAAACCTTTTTCGAGAAAAAAAACGAGCATCCATTACTACAAACCCACACTACTCTCCATGCATAAGAGCTCTTCAAATAGAAAATAACATTAATTTCATAGAATTATCAACGGCTCTAAATAGCCTCAAAGGTAATACTCCTGGCAAAGATAGAATCTCCTATCACATGATAAAAAATCTATCTACACTCAATAAAAACAGACTTCTACAACACTATAATAATATATTTAACAACTTTATTCCACAAATTTACAAGACAAGCACTATTGTTCCAATTCTGAAACCCAGTTCTGACAAAACAATCTTTAAATCTTACAGACCAATTTCTCTCAACCTGTGCTTTTCCAAAGTTTTAGATAAAATTATTGCTAACCGATTATGGTGGTTTGTTACTTCCAACAATCTACTCAGTAGTCGACAAATGGGTTTTAAAAAAGGAAAATCAACATCTGATACTCTAGTTTACCTAGATTATCTGATAACAAATTCTTTATCAACTAAAGGCCACATATCAATAATATCTCTTGACTTTGCTAAAGCTTTCGATAAAATAGGAATTCACACCATCATCGATCAGCTGATAGATTGGAAAATAGGACCCAAAATTATCAACTACATAAGGAACTTCATGTCTGATAGAAAGATTCAAGTCCGTATTGGTTCTACCTATTCCCATCCGCGGCCAATCCACAACGGGATACCCCAAGGATCACCCCTGTCAGTGATCCTATTCCTGATTGCTTACAACAAGCTTTGTGATATTATTTCATCCCACAAACATTACGACTTCAGTGCATATGCAGACGATTTTTTCATCACTAAGAAACTAAATAAGGATAAAAATATAAACATTGACATCAGTAACCTTATTCGTGATATCTCTAGATGGTGCCACCTCTCCGGTGCCGAGCTCTCTACTTCAAAATCCAAGCATCTTCACATATGCCGTAAAAGAAATTGCCACAGTTCTATTCAAAGCAACAACATTATAATTGAAAACGTAAACCATTTAAATATTTTAGGAATAATTTTTAATAACAGATATAAATGGAATAAATATATAGACTCCTTGCAATTATCCTTATCAAAAAGACTTAACATTATAAAATGTCTGTCAAATTATAAATTCAACTGCAGTCCCCATAGTCTAATCACATTAATTAATTCCTTATTAATATCAAAAGTTGATTATGGACTTTTTCTCTATGGCTATGCTCCCAAATCAGTTATAAATAAAATTAAAACAGTCCTATATTCGTCGCTCAGAACCTCCCTAGGAGCGCTCAGAACTACGCCAATCAATAATATGCTATTCGAAACCAATACCAAAACAATTGAAAATAGAAGAGACTTTATTACTCTAAAGCTTTCTAAATCATTCATATTAAGTGGTAAAACTCCTCTAGCACAGAAAATAACTAATGCATCAAAATCAAAAAAATCCCCTAAAGTTCCTTCAGTAATACACAAAACAATCTATTTGTGCAAAAATCTCAATATACCTTTCAAGCCAATAAAATTACCAGCATCAACCTACTCCAACTTTCCTCCATGGTATCTCAACCCATCAAGTCTCAATTCTTCCCTCCGGAAATTCCCAAAAGCCACCACAGATCCTCTAATATATAAAAAATACTTCGCGGAAATTCAAGAAAAACACCCGAACTATACTTGTCTATACACTGACGGATCAAAAGCAAAAGCTGTAACTAGTTATAGTATAACCAACCAATACTCCATAATTAAAAACGCTCTTCTACCCCACTTTTCTACAGTGTTCACTGCCGAAATAATTGCCATTTTTGAGACCCTTATCAACGTTAAAAACAAATCAGGTAAATTTGCCATTTGCACTGACTCTCTATCATCCATTGACGCAATTACAAACATAAGCAATACTAACTTCTACCCAACTCTAATTAGGAACATACTATTAGAATATTACCCTAAAATAAAAATTATCTGGATTCCCGGACATGCTCAAATATCCGGTAACGAATTTGCGGACAAAGCCGCTAAACTTGCCACTAAATCCCCACTAATCACCACCGAAAACTTTAATTTTAGCGACATACGAAACTACATAAAATCAGATCTTAATAACAATCACTTACTACTATGGACACATACTTCACCTTGGTATCAGGACATTAACTCCAACAAATCTAATATAAGCTGTTTCCTTAAATTCCAAGACAACGACGTTAACAGGCTTGACCTCATAAAATATGAACGCCTTAGATTAGGCCACACTAAATTAACACACTCTCATATTCTAGACAAAAACACCCCTCATCCTTCATGTCAATACTGCAATTCCACCGATCCAATTAACATTAAACATATCTTATCTGAATGCCCATTCTTCGAAAATGTCAGGAGGAATACATTTCCAAACGCAAATCCTATCCCATCCCTATCTCAACCTTCCCCAGACAATATTAAATTAATTTCCAACTATCTTAAGTCAATCAATATTTACAATTTGATATAATCATCAGCCACTTTACATTCTGATATAAAATCGACCAATCTATTCCTTTTGTTTTATTTTCTTTTCCTAAATTGTGTATTGTATAATTTATTTCAATTACGATATTATGTAATACATATCTGTTAATATTAGTTTTAAAACTTTTACTCATTATTAGCTGAAGGCCTACGATGCCATAGCTTTTTTTTCCATTATATTAGTTTATTTCTTGTGTATTTAAGCTAATAATAATAATAATAATAATAATATGAAAAATTTCCAAAAAAATAAAAATTTTTTAAATATTTTCAAAAAAATTTGCAATTTTTGAGAGCAAATTAAAAAAAAACATCAAAAAAAATCTCTTCCATTTTCAAACATATTGTTATACATGTATTTATCTTTCAGATTCCAAAATTTGATAACCGTTTTCAACCGTTTCTCGAAGTTATCGCATTTGAAAAATGGTCTAAAAATCATATTTTCCTCTAATTAATGGAAATTTCTATTTTGCGCATCATTCAAAGAAAAAAATGTTGTGAGCACATTTTTTAAACAATTCAAGTGTTTTTTTTTTTAATTTTTAAAAAATCTATGAACGAATTTTGGTTTTTATATTTTGTTAAAAAAAATTGGAAATTATTTTGAAAAAATTACTTAAATTTATAAAAAAATTTAAAAAATATTGTGAAAAATGTTCTATTTTTAACAGACAAGAAAGAAAAAGCTCTAGTTTCATTTTTATATTTTAATTTTTTTTTTGTCTTAAGTCTTTCAGAAACTGTTTTCACTTTATCCGACTTTTTCCGATTCTTTGAGAATCGTTTTTTGAAAAATGGTGTAAAATTGATGTTTTCTCAAAAATTATTCTTTATTTTGTTACCATATTTTTTACACTCTACGGGAGTTTGTTTATAATTTTTAAAGAATTTTTTAAAAAAAAAAATGAAATAAAATTCTGATGTTATTTTAGACAAAAAAAAAAAAAAAATAAAATTAAAATAAAGGTTATGTTTCCTTAAAATACTCTTTTTAGCACATGATAAGGGAAAAATTAACACCAAATGAATGGACCGATTTTTTAACACCGAAAATCAAAATTTTCAAATGGCCGCTATTTTGTTTTTTTTCGTCGGATAAAAATTATCTTAGTTTAGGCGGTGGCCACTTAAACAAGGATTAATTCGTTTTTTTTTATTTTTTCCTCAGATAGTCCAGATTGGTGATATCCTGCACACCGCCAATTTCTTGGCATTTTTTTTTAAAATCAAATAACGTCAAAAACCACTTCAAAAATTCTGCAAAAATTTTATTGTATTTTTTAAATGTTAATAAATATATGTGCAAAATTTTAAAACGATATGAAAACAAAATTCCCGAAAAAATTGCAAAACATTATTTTACATGTATAGTAGCATTTTTGTCGAAAAAGTGCATAGGAAACTACATATATGCCTATCTTTAAAAAAAAAAGATATTGCCAAATGGTTTTCAGTATTAAGAAGTTAAAGCCTTAATTGTTTAAAATTAATTTTTTTTGTTTTTTTTAACAGTTCTAATAACTTTAATATTAAATTTAATATAGGAAAATTTCGTTTTTTTTTTTATTAAAACCTAATTTTTGGCGCAAATACTTGATATACGTAAAATCTGATTCAATATTTGAATATTTCATAAACATGCAGAATTTCATAACAATCGAACCACTCCTTGTATTTTTTCCTCACTTTTGTATGGCCTCAAAGTACTGTGCGACTGTCAAAAATAATATAATATTAAGGAACGAAAAAAGAAAATAAAGTAACCATGCTAATGGCATTAATGGACGCAGCTCGTGAGAAATATTTGAATATATTGTTTTTTAATTTCAATATTTTTTATATAAATTTCCTTTAGATGTGATAGTTTTATTCTCAAATAGTAAATTTTTGAAAGATATTTAAAAAAAATCGTGAATAATTTTAATATATTTTTTTATTATTTCTGCTTAAATATTTTAATATTTTATTTAATTAAAAAAGTTTTTCAATGAATTTTAAATATTTACGTAGTCGATTTATGCAAATGGATAAATTAAAAAAGTTTTTGGATAAATTTAATATTTTTTCCCTTAGTGTATTACTTAATGTTTTAAGCCTTTTCACCGAGCTCTATATAGATCGGACAACTTTTGTGTGTACTTATTATACGAAATCAAGTAAAAAATTAATATATAGTAGGTCCAAGCGAGATACCCTTAGAGACAGACCGATTTCAACAATTTTTGTAATTTTTCTTAATTAGCCTTAACTTGCTAAGCTTACACATTTTCATTTTTATAGGAGCACTCCTACTATTTTTGTTTCAATTTTGTATGGGATCGAATTTGCCGTCGAACTGACGTTTGTAAATTTGCCATTTCTGGAGGGCATCTCTGACAAGTTTAATTCGATTTGAGACAATTTCGGCAAGAATAAAGCTGGCTCATTGTTCACCACCTGACTCTCGTGCCTTGTTAGGATCTTTGAAAAACCAAAAACTCTTAAGCCTAAGGACTAAACTGTTCATGGGAGTCGCATAAATCTTGTTAAAAAAATTAAATCTAAGGCAGAGTTCTTGTGTTAGTAAAAAAAATGTAGGTGCTTTTGATAAACCTCTCAAATCAGATTATTCTATAAGAGAGGACCCCTTTAAAAACGCCCATCTTAAAAAAAAAAGATAGAAGAGCTCCTTCTCAAATGCCAAGCTCTAAAGATAAGCTTATATTAAATAATATTTGCTTTATTTTTTCAATTTATTGATTTCACACTTGCGTTATTTCGCGATGTATTCGAGCAGTTAAAAGCAATAAAAATGAAGTAAATCGATGTTACACACAGATAGAGGCACACACACTCAACAACTCCCTCAACCAGCCGGTTGTAAATCCACTCTATGAGCCGTTATAAATATTGACGATTTAATCCAATGCAATCAGCAGCATCTTCAGCAGCAACAGCCATTACAACAACAACAACAGCAACAACAACAAAAACAACAACAGCAACAACATTATCATCCGTCGCTCATATTAAAAGCCTGTTTTTGGAATTATAGCCAAGTTCTTGCCATGTATTATGATATAGCTGTAGCTCTTGGCATGCAGCCAGTAAAAAGCAGTATACAGTAAAATTTATGCATGTGTGGGCGTTTGAATGTGGGCGTGTGAAGTGCCTTCCTTACTACGTCGGCTCCATTGCCATATATGATATCACATCAATTTAACATGAATTTCCATGGCATGGCTAGGGAAGAAAATAAAAATACAAAAAAATGTTTTGCACTGATTGCCAAGAAATTGTGCGCACTTAACTGAAGTCGAAGTGTTGCGCCTAAAAGCACACAAGCTTCCACATCAAGCTGAAAAACTGAGGGGGGGGGGGGGGGAGGGGGCAAATAGCTACATATAAAAGCAGTTAATTGCTTTTATTGATACTTTTAATGGATTGCAGAGGATTTGCTCTGGCGCTTGTATTAAATTCGCTGCACTTGATTGAGAAGGATTCATGTAGCTACCGCTGCGTGTAAGTGTCTGCATATATGCGTGTGTGTGTGTGTGGGTTGTTTGGATTTGAGTGCTGGTGCTTGGGTGGTAAAAAATTGGGTTGCTTGACGCTGTCTGAGGATTGAGTTTTGAGTTGAGTTGATTTGTTTTTACATTGAACTGCATTGCCTTGTTTTCCGCCTGCCTTGAGGTTTATTTTGATGAAAAACATTTAAATCGGCTACCATATAGCTGTTGCTGTAAAAATACTGACAGTGTAGTGGCAGCATTTTCTGCTAAATGGATGGATACGTTGCATGCGTTTCAATATTTAAAGTGTCATAAATGTTGGTCCATTATGCGATGGAAATAAATAGCTTAGTATCTGAATATTGATAATATATGAGGACGGCTGTGTTCATAAATGATATCATAGTTGTTGTTAAACCTTTTCCTCTAATAGACATCCAGAGTTTGTTCTGGAAAAGAAATTTTTAGTTTGTTCATTGGTCATGGAAGAAATTCACAGTCGAGTAACATGCACAAATTATGAAAATTCATTAGAAAAATCGAGTGAAACGGTTGAGTAGTACGTAAAAATTGTGAAAATTCACTAGAAAAATAGTGAAAATTTACACTTTTACACGGTGTAAATTTTAAAATTTACACGGTACGCACACTGTGCGACAGCACAGAGGTCAATTGAATCAAAAAATTTTTGTTCACTGGCTCTTTAGAGATACGAAAATGAGTTATTGTCCCCGTTCCACCCGTTTGGACGAAAACGAAGAAGAATGAGAGCGCTTAGCGTTGATAGTGACCTAACATAGTCGATTCGTCATCGTGTGGGGGGCGGGGTACATCGCAATTGGGGGTTAATAAGAGCTCACTACAGCGCATTTTGGTAAAAGATCTGCATCTGTATGCTTACAAAGTTGATAAAAAAAAATTAAAGCCAGCAGACCATTCGTAGTACCGAACGTTCAAGGATTAGGTGTTGGAACATCATCAAGTTGTTCACGATTTTACGTAGAAAATCATCTTCAGTGACGAAGCCCATTTTTATCTCAATGGCTGCATCAACAAGTAAAACTGCCGCATTTGGGGCACGGAGATTCCAAGAGCGCTAGAAGAGTTTCCCATGTACCCACAATGGCGCACTTTTTGGTGTGGATTTTGGGCTGGCCGTGTCATCGGGCCATTCTTTTTCGAAAATGCAGCTAGAACCGCAGTTACTGTGAAAATGGAGAATTCAAGAACGCTCGAGGAGCTTGCCATGTACCCCCAACGGTGCACATTTTGGTGTGGAGTTTGGGTTGGCTGTGGCATCGGGCCATTTTTTTTTTCGAAAATGCAGCTAGAACTGCAGTTACTGTGAATTGTGTCCGATATCGCGAAAAGCTGACCAACTCCTTTTGGCCTGAAAATAGCTGATGTGAATTTTGATGACACACGCACACAGCCAATGGCACAATTCACTTATTGGAAACGAAATTCGAAGGAAAGATTATCTCTCGTCGCGGTGATATCAATTGGCCATCGAGATCAAGTGATTTGACAGCGTTCGTCTTCTTCCTTTGGGGTTTCCGCAAAGAAAAAGTCTATCTCAATAAACCCTGAATGATTTCGGATCTCAAACAGACAGAAATCCAACTGGCCATTGCAGCAATTGATCTAGATCAGTGGTGCACAGCGTTGGCAGACCTTCCAATACAAGCGCAACATTTTTGTTTTAATATGTGTTTGCGAGCAGAATACTGAAAAAATATTTTTGCAAATACTTTTACACTCGAGAGTATAAAGTGTTTTTGATAGATGGATTGAGGCTCGTAATAAGGGTTTAAATAAAAAAATAAATAAATTCCCATTCAGATCGAAACATGTTTCATTCATTCATATATTGCGTCTGTACAGCATTTAACAAAATAATTTGCGCATGAGATGCTTACTCCACGAAGGGCAAACGCAAACTGATTCTCTGCTAGCGTCGCAGAAGTTCGGTACCTTCGCACACACGACTTGTATGTGAAAGCCGAGTGAATCCGTAAGGCTCTCGTGTGCATCAGTGATCTTGATTAATGCTAGAATGTCATGAAAAACTTCATGAAAAGAGTTCGCGTGTGCAAGCAAGATGAAAAAAGAGCGATATTATATCCTATCAATAACCTCCGATCTCTTTTTTATAATTCATTAAAAATTCACAGACGTTTCAACAAAATAATGCTTTTTATCAAAATATTAAAATGTTAGTGACTTTTGGGACAACCTTAGCTTTATGCCGACTACGAACGGCTAAAGGCCTGACCAAAATAGACGAAACGAGACGATTTCAACTTGCCGAACGTTTGCAATCGTTACGTCTGTTTTGACATTTAACCCAAAATGAAACGAGTTCCTACAATCGTCTGAAAAAAGAAGAAGACTTTTCTGCACAGCTGTTGTTGTCGAGTTCAGACGCTAAAAGTTCGGTTGTTACGGAACAGAATGTCTCGTCGCAATGTTTCGTTCAGTTTCGATCAGTTACGTATGTGCATTTTGGGTTTTAACATTGGTTCCATTTGTTCGAACTTACTCGTTATGTCTCGTTCTGTCTATTTTGGTTAAGCCTTAAGAGCCCGAACAGAGTCAAAGCGATTTGCGATCGGCAATCATCTCTTCTCGCCAATCGCTCAGAATACGTCAAGAATTAAAGCGATTAGTGATTGGCGAACTATTCAGACTGAATTGTGAGAATGTTTTGTTTTGTGTATGCACACTAAGGGAAAAAAAATATTTAATTTATCCAAAAACTCTTTTAATTTATCCAAAAAGCGAGTAATTTTTGCACCAATAACGCATTTGCGTAAATCGACCACGTAAATATTTAAAATTTATTTGAATACTTTTTTAATTTAATTTAATATTTAAACAAAATTATTAAAAAATATATTAAAAGTATGCACGAATTTTTTTAAAATATTTACTATTTGAAATAAACTATCGCATTTAAAGAAAATTTATATAAAAATATTGAATTTAAAAAACAACATATTTAAATTCAATATGTTATTAATGGTTGTATGGTATTATTTTCTTCATATTGCGTTCATCAAATGCCATTGCCTGTATAATTTATTTTCGTTTCACTTTTTTCGTTCTCTAATTTATACTATTTTTGACAGTTGGTGCCCTTATATTGCACTTACTGTTAAAAATAGTATTAAATAGAGAACGAAAAAGTAATGTACAAAAAACATGTAGGTAAATGACAACCGGTGTAAGATACTTCAGAGGAAATATCAAGTTGTCACTCCACCCTACATCATTTCTATTCTTTGCCAAACTTGCAAGCTATATTAACCTTGCAACAAAAACTAAATGAGAACTATAAAGCTGCAAATGCAAGAAATAAACTGCAGGAACAAAGTGCGATGCTGTTGCTGCTTGTCGGAATATGTGTGTACGTGTGCGATGCTGTTGCTGCTTGCTTGTGTGGAATATGTGTGTACGTGTGTGGTATAAATAGAATTCAAATACGAGAAAAAAACGAGTTGTAAGGAAAACATTTGATTTATCCACGTAAATATTTAAATAAAATTTATACTCAGGCGTGGATAGTGTTAATATGCGTTATTTCCCTTAGTGCATAATTGATATGAAGAAAACAGAAACACAGACAACAAATGTCAGAAGATATTAAAACAAAGAGAGGATCACCAGGTCTCCAGAGAAAAAAATAGAATAGATTCTAATCTGGCGAATGTTTGTCGCGATCGAATACCAGTGATTTGATTTCGGACATACAGTGCCGGCCATAACTCTTGTAAATCTCTTGTACTTACATTTACGTATTGTGAGCACTTAAATTACCTACACACAAAAAAATTATTTTCAAATCAATGTCATTTGAACACTATTCGATATAATGAAATAAAAATTATGAATCATATGAGTGAATAAAAATAAATTAAGAATTAGTTGAACAATGCCAGGTTTCAAGTGTGCAAAACATATGCAATTAACCAACATATGGTTTAATTTCTCTGCAATTGCCTCGTGAGTAGCAATTTTAAAACGGGACATTTTTTATTTTGCTTATGATGGATATTTCTCTTTGTTAGTATGAGCGTTGAATATTATTCTTCACTGTGCTTTCATCGAGTAAAGATCAATTAGACAGATCAAGAGAAGTCATTTAATTTTTTATAAAAATGGGTGCAAATAAATATAATCGTGAAATAAAAATTAGAATTATTAATGATTTTAATAATGGCTTATCTTAAAAAGACATTTCGGAAAAATTTTCAATACACAAGACCACAATTTCACGAATTCTTAACAGCGGGAAGATTGATGCGCGCCATGAACGTGGAATACCTTACAAGACTACATGCAGAGAAAATCGTAATATTATGAAAATGATAAAACAGAATACAAAAGTAACACCAGGAGAACTTCAGTTGGACATATCAATTTCTATAATAAAGCGACCAGCCTGAGAATATGGATTACATTTCTAAGAAAAATCGCTTAGCTCGTTTAAAATTCGCTTATAAATACAAAAACTGGACCTTTGAACAATGGAAAAAACGTTTGATTTCGGATGAGAGCAAAATGAATATAAGCGGTTCCGACGGAAAATAGTTTGTGAGACGTCCGAAAGGTAAAAGACTGAAGCCTAGATATACAGCGGGTACTGTTAAACATGAAGGAGGTTGTGTTATGGTCTGGGGCTGCTTTTCAGCTAATGGTATGGGTCCAATTCATCACATTTGAGGCATTATGAAGTCCGATGATTATAAAAGCATTTTAAAAGACATTATGCTGCCGTACGCTAACTTAGAAATGCCGCCTTATTGGACGTTTCAACAGGACAACGATCGAAAACATCCGTCCAAATTATTAAAAGCTTTTCTTTTATCCGAAAATGTCCAGCTTCTCGATTGGCCTGCGCAATACCCGGATCTTAACCCAATCAAGAACCTTTGCTCGGATGTTTGTGAAGCGACAAATTGGCGCAAATGTGTTTAAGAAACCGGAAAACCTGTTTAAAGAGTAATGGCAACAAATTCCAATTGACCACGTGCAGCATTTTATACAGTCAATGCCACGAAGATGCACAACGGTGATATCTAATAATGGAAATGTTACAAAATATTAAAATATTTTTTGATTTCCATTAATTTTTCAAACAAATTTTCTAGTTGTAAATTTTTTGAACTTTTCAATTCAGAATTTAATTTATAATTTTTTCTGTGTTTTTTATTAACAAAAGAAAATTGTATTTAAAGTTTAATACAATAAAAAACAATGGGTTTTTCTTGTTTTGAACAACAAAAATTTTGTAGTAATATTATTAAGTGAACTTCAGACATTATTGAAGAAATAAGTATATTAAGTTGCAAATGATATGACCGGCACTGTACGCTTTCATACATTCTATTGCTTGAAAATGTCGCCAATCGCTAATCGTTTTAATTTTGTTCAGGCTGTAATGTGTACACTCAGAAAAAAAATCCTGTAAAAACAACACTATTTTAACATTTTATCATGTTATTGAAATTCAACACGATCTGCTATGTTAATAATTAACACTTTACATGATGATTTTTCAGTGTTAAAATAACACGATGAACATGTTGTATGAACAGGATAATATTGTAAAACTAACACTTTAAAACTGTTAAAATAACATTTTCATAATTTTATCTGAATATGATTATAATGTAAAGCTTACACTGCTAAATGTTAAAAGAACACGATCCAATGTTATCTGTTATATTGTAAAACTAACGCTTTAAAACTGTTAAAAGAGCACGACCAAAATGTTATCTGAACATGATTATATTGTAAAGCTTACACTTCAAAACTGTTAAAAGAACACGATCAAAATGTTTTATGAACAAAATAATATTGTAAAAATAAAACTTTATTTTTAATATTTAATAATTCAACCTCCAAGAATCCCTTGTTTTAGTACTCGCTGATCACACTCTGTCCTTTCGAGGTTTTTGTAAGGAGCTCGGTCAAATTTAGAACTGGGCGTACATTAAATGCGGTTGTTCGTGGAGCGGAGCAGCTTATATTTTTGCAATCATTCCGCCACTCTTGAAGTTTTTTCCGAAATTTTACTCGCAAACCCAACTGAAATATGGGAAAGAGCTCATTAATATCGGCTTCTTCTTAAAGCTTAAATGATTCCAAATCTATTCCGAAATCTGTCGAAATCTTCGACTTTTTTCAATATTTTTTCTTAAAAATTTCAAAATTTTTTCAATGAGCTATTGATGCAATGAGAAAATCTACACTTTGGTAATGTTATTTTTTAACACTGTATAATGTAATGTAAATATTTAAAAAGTGTTGTTGTTTTGTATATAAAAATGATCATGTTAGAATAATAGGAGCCGTGTTGAAATATTTTGCCTCATTTTTTCCTGGGTGTAGGTTCTCAAAAAGCTTTAAATGACATAATTTACTCTTCGATGTTTGCCAATGTTTGCAAAATGCTGACGATCGAACAGAAAAATTAATTTCGATCGAAAAATGTTCTGTGTTTGCTGGGATTCGAACCTGGTCCCTACTCAACGCACTTTTTAACGCAATTATAAGCCTTGCATGTTAGCATTTTGAAAAGCTATGTCTAGCTACCTTCATTGAACTAACAAAAAAGCTTTTAAGCTTCAAGCAGTGATCACGTTTGTGTCTCTCAGCATAAAACAATCCATTTTTATCAATTTGAACTTTTTTGTTGTTTTCGCTTCCAGCTCAATACATCTCATTAAAGCTTTAATTAAAAAGCACTTAAAAGTATTATAGAAATAAAAAAAAAAAAAACTGGGAAAGGAAGTCTCCATTTTGTTATCAGACAACCCTTGCCTAAGTATTAATAAAACAAAAACAAAAAAAAAAAAAAAAAAAAAAACACGATCTACGTGAGTGTCCTTTTTCATTACCAGCTTTCATTTACTTTTTTTCAAATGCGCGTTTTTATTGACTCACTCAACCAAAAGACATTACTTATTGTAATTTTGTGTCCTTTTTCTTTTTTTTTTGTTTTGTCAATGATGATATTGATGAAATCTGTGGCCAATTTCAATTTATTTGTAAATTTTTAAACACTCCCAAATAAAGTCTAAAAAAAGGGGTATTTTTTTTTTGCTGTCCTGCTTCAAATCTTAGCAGCAATTCGCAGAGAATTATAATTAGCATCCTTTGGCTTTTGCCATGGGCATCCTTTCTGGAGTTTTTTTTTTAACTGCTTTTCTTTGCATTGCAAATGAAGTGTGAATAACATTTGCACAGCTTGCGGGGTGGAGTAAGAAAATGGCTACCCATTCGCCTGCTCTACAGCACCTTTAGCGCCGACGCTATTAACAAATGTTAACTGCTTTGTTTTCAACGCTCTGCTACAACACGCGCCAAGTCTAACTCGAACTTTGGCAATATTTCAGTTTCGTCCTTTTTGTTTGCTATTTTGTTTTGTTTGGTTTTGTTTACTTGGTGCCATTATTATATTTATTTAATGTCCAAAAGTACAGTTGCATAATTTGTACTTACCATTTGGTGTTGATTTTTTTTTTGCGTCTTGGAATAGCCATAGCTTTGCTGGGTGGTTTCAATGTGAAGGGGTGAGCATACAAAAAAACTTTTCCATTACAACTGCCAGCACGTTGCTGCTCTTTGCCTTTGTTTAATTTAATGCCTTCTTTTTTTGCTACTTTTTTTTCGCTCATTCCTAGGTCCTAGAACAAAAAAGGACATTTTCTTATCTGAAACACAAAAGTGACAATATTGCCAAAATGGTAGCAACAAAATTTTGTGCACTCAACTGTAAACTTAAATTAAAATGTAGCAAACGTTGAATTATTCAAAAGAGTTTCGCCCACTTTTTTTTTTTTTTTTGTCGTTTTTTGTGATCTCTGTGGTGCAGCATGAAAGAAAAATCCTAGCGGACTGGCCCAGTAGTTCGAGGCAACCTAAAGTTTACTGTTGCTGCCCGTTTGCATTGTAAAATTTTGTAATTAAAAACCAGCACGAAATTGTCAATTTTTTATATACTAAAGTTTTTTTTTTTTGATTTTTCTTCTTTTTTTTTTTTTTGTTGGTATTCTCTCTGTATCTTTGAAATTTGTAATGTTGAGTTGTTGCAAATTCTAATTTGAAAGCTTCTTGACACAAAGCATTGTTTTGAATTTAATTCGTGAGTCTGCTGGCCAAAAATGTTGTACCAGTGGGTTGGGGGGGATGGGGGTTGAGTTCGTCTCTGCTGCTATGGCATTTATGCCTTTGACCAACAATAGTTTCTTCATTTTGTGTACTTTCTGTTGTTATAATATTTTTCTTTGACTTTGACTTGAGAGTTCAGTTGGGCAACAAAAGAAACTTTTTCACTTTGCATTTTGAGCGTTCATCTTTTTTGTTACTTTGTGCGGCTTTTATGTGCATAGGATAAGATTTAATGGCATATCCTTGAAATATATAGCGTCTAAGACACAAATTAATAAAATGCTGGCTGTGGACAAATCCTAACATGACAGCTTTTGAAAGTGGAGAAAAAGAAAAAAAAAAATGGCAAAATTATATTAAATTATTATGAGAAGCTACAGATAGCAGCGGCGCAAACATTTATGCCGAACATATAATTAAAATTTATGTCTTAATTTTTTTTTTTTTAAATTAAAAATGTTTTCTTTGTTTCAAAAAAATATTTGAAATTTCACAGAGATGCTCTTAAAGGATTGAGGAGCTGAATATAACCCATGAAAGGTAACCCATTAAACCCAGTAGTTTAGGTTAGGTTTGGTTGAGGTGGCTGAGCCGACAGACGACTCATACACTTTAGCCAGTGCAGGCCCGTTGTGATACCACATAAACTCTTTTGAACCTAAGAGATATTTCTCCTCAACAAACCTCAGTTCCGCTTTGAGCCTTGCGTGTTTAGCTAAATCAATGGCAATAGGCTGGACCGTCTGACATGATCAGCGGTAGCGTTAATTCCTATGAAGGAGTAGCAATGATCCGAAAAATAATTTGTTAGCACGGGGATAGTCCTTGTCCTGCCAGAAACATGAACACAAATACATTGACAAATAGCATGTCTTAGAGAGCGTAAAACGGTTGTTTTAAAATGGGTGGCAGTAAAAACTGCAAAACTGTGGGATTGCTTGTGCAGTACACGGTGAGCCACTAGAAGAGTCTAACGGCCTAGTTAAAGTAGGCGATGATGTGTGTATATGGTAGAGCTGTATAACACGGAGCAAAATGCGAAGTTTTAAAAGTGCGTAAGCATGAGTAAAAATCAGAGCGAATAAAAGTGGAAGTGACTGAAGGCGTATGCTAGAAGTATAATCTGAAGATTAACGGCATGAAGAGACTCACCTAGGACTACTCACCCTAGGGTGGTCTCGGATTGTTAGGTGAATTTACGGGCGTTATGAGTCCGCTTCTGCCAAAAGTGGTCTCAGAGCGTTCAATGTGAATTTGGGCACAAAGATAATCTTGACCCCAGTAAGATGTTATCGGGATGCACAAGGTATTTTGTATTACTGTGGTGGCAAACGCAGTGATGCAGAATTGGTGATGCTAGACAGGCCGTTGGACGTCTTTTGGTGGCTTAAGGATGATTGGGTGTTATAAGTGTTGAATATTATTCTTCACAGTCATGCGTGATACGCTGTATCTCAATGTGTGTGATTGCTATGTCGGGGCAAATCCTTTAGCCCAGGAGGCTATCATGGGCTGGCCCTTCGGGGAGTTTCGTGCTGGCTGTGGTAGCACAATGTCGCATGCAGGTCTGTGATGATCGGTGTGGAGTTGCACTTGTTTACAACCGGGTGACAATTCCCTCAAATTGTCAGAGATTTTAGATCGGTCTCGATTTCTACCAATAAATGTGGAAGGTGATAACACTAGCCTTCCATGATTGGTACTATGGTCTCTTTATCGGTATGCAATCCATACAGGATATTTATTTAATTAAATATGGTTAAGTGTGGTGAATATGCTTAAGTGTGGAACCGTTATTGAGACTATAAAATAGGGCGTTGGTCGCGTCCGGGTTCAAGGAGTTGGGTTCGGTGGATTGTCGAAAGGACGCTAATGAAACGTAGCTGGGTAAGCGTCCGGAAGATCATCTGATTGGATGGACGTTAATTACCGTACGTTGCTAAATTGGCGTTCCTGAAGATTAATCCAATAAATCTCATCTTCTTAAACCCAAAGACTCCTTGTGCCAAGGAGCACCGTAGAATTGAGCCGTCAAGGCATGTGTCTACGTTAAACACAACCACATGTTTTCCTCAACAAACCAGTTCGAGCGAATAATGAATTTTATTATATGTATGTTTGATTTCCAGGCATGAGACTTCGGTAAGTACATTTAGGAAGATATGTCCCAGAGTTGCCATTCTCCTTTTTGTTTAGCGCCGGGCATTCGCAGAGGAAGTGCTGAACATTTTCTACTTCATCTCCACACTTGCAGTATCTGCGAAAATCATTAGATATTAGTTCTAACCGAAGAGCATGCGTTTCGATTAGACAGTGATCCGTGAGGATAACATCTATTTTAAACAGGTTTAACCTGCTTAGCTCAATCAGTGAGTTGGTGCGCTTTAAATCGTACCAAGGCCACGTTAGCTTAGCTGTTCTACCTGTGGCGAGGTGTTCCTAGCGTTCTTGTGCAAGATTTAAAGATCTGTTCCTGCACCGGAGCTTAAAGGAGGACAAGGGTATACCAATAAAGTCCTCATTTATGAAGGTCTCAGAGGTCGTACTCTTCCTTGCCAATTCGTCAAGAAAATTATTGCCTTTGATATCAATATGTCCGGGCACCCATATGATATGGATCCTGAATAACCTAGCCATCTCGTTAAGAGATCTGCGACACTCAGTAAAAGTTTTGGAGTTGTCAATATGTGAGTTCAGCGCCTTCAGATTCTGGGCAGCTTGAGCTAGAATTTTAGCGGTTTCGTGAATAGCCATTATCTCCGCTTGGTAGACACTACAATAATTTGGAAGTCTAAAAGAAGCTTCGATTTCAAGATCCTGGAAGTAAATACCTCCCCCCACTTGTTCTTGAAGCTTGTATCCATCTATAAAAATTTTAATGACGGTAGTTTTAGTGCTACTTTTAAAGTTGTTGTAAAGCTTCTTTAAGTTAAAATTTTAGTGCTAAATTTTAATGACTTTTAAAGTGCGTGGCCTCTATGTCAACGAACCTGGAGACTTGGGTTCGAACCCTAGCAGCAACAGAAAATTATTTGAATTAAAATAATTTTTCTGTACGGGCGCCACCTCTCTGCAGACAATGGCAAACCTCAGAGAGTAATCAAAATGCCATGTAAAGCTTCTTGAGAACAAGAACATTCTGTTCATCGCCGTTCGGAGTCGGTTTTAAGCCTGTAGGTCCAGTTCTCAGTCAATTGTGTACAAACTTAATAACACGCACAACACAATTGATCATAAGAAGCTAGGTCAAAGTCCTTTCAAGGGCTGAAATTACCAATTATTTATTTTTATTTATTAGTTTTAAGGGGGGTTTTGTAAATCCAGTCTTGTTGTGAAGGGATGAGAACTTCG
Organism: Pherbina coryleti; assembly: GCA_943735915.1. Lineage (NCBI taxonomy): Eukaryota > Metazoa > Arthropoda > Insecta > Diptera > Sciomyzidae > Pherbina > Pherbina coryleti. The sequence continues at coordinate 184,726,728 of OX030948.1, read as the reverse complement.
TGAAAGTGATAAAATATCTAATGAGACAATGAATCATTGTTCTAAAAGTTTCCCTGTTACACTTAACTAAGGTTTTGAAACATATATTGGAACGTTTTAGAGCAGTGATGTCCAGCAAGTGGCTCATTTGGCTGAATTGGTTCACTTTGCAAATAAACCAATTTAATGTCCTTCACATGGACTGTTATATGAAATCAACCCATATTTAATGGTGTTCTTAGTGATTATGGCATTACATTTATCCTTTTTCGAAATTTTCGATCACTCTTTCGTATCATTGGGGCTCTATTTCGGTGATTGCGACTTCAATGGTTGCTTTGAGAGTTGCAATTGTTTGCGTAAGATTAGTGTAGACCTTATTCTGAAGATGGCTACAAAGGAAGAAGTCTAACGGTATTTAATCGCAAGATCTTGGTGGCCAATTGTTGTCTCCAAACCCCGAAATTATGCGAGCGAAAAATCTAAATTTCGATACGTTTTAATGAATTTGGCAATTAAGCTCATGACACTTGAACACTTACTTACTTACTTACTTATCTGGCGCTTACAACCGTTGGCCGGTTTTGGCCTCGTATAAGAAGTTACGCCAGCTGTTTCTATTTTGCGCTTGCTGGCGTTAGTTGAAAACACCAAACGTGGTCAGGTTATCCAATACTTCATCCTTCCAAGGAAGATGTGGACATCCTCTTCTGCGTTGACCACCAACGGGCACCAAATCAAATATTCTTTTCGCTGGAGCGTCGTTTTCCATTCGCTCAATTCGACCTTACCAGCGGAGCCGCTCGATTTTAATGTGCTTAACTATTTCGATGTCAGCGTAGAGCTCATACAGCTCGTGGTTCCATCGGATTCCGTACTTGCCATTGAAGCAGATAAGACCGAAGATCTTACGAAGGCTTTTCCCAAAGTCTTTTTATTAGAACTGCTCAACGTCCAGGTTTGTGCTGCATATAATAGGACGGGCATGATAAGTGACGAATAGAGCGTAAGTTTTGTTCGTCGAGAGAGGGTTCAGCTTCTTAATTGCCTACTCTGCCCAAAGTAACACCTGTTGGCAAGAGTTATCCTTCGCGTTATCTCAATACTGACATCGTTGAAAGAGTTTACGCTGAATCCCAGGTAGACGTATAAGAAATAAGAAACAACCTCGAAGGATATGTTGTCAACAGTGGCGTGGTTTCCAAGAGGCTGGGACTGTTTATTTGTTGACACTAGGTTTTTCGTCTTATCTGCGTTCACTGCAAGACCCATTCAACTTGACTCTTTCGCTAATCTGGACTGAATGCTGCACTGACCAATGATATCGATATCATCAGCATACGCCAGCAGCACAATTCTTTTGTAGAATATCGTGCCACTCCTTCTCAAATTAGCAGTTCGGATAATCTTCTCCATCGTTTGATTGAAAAAGTCGCACGATAAGGAATCACCTAGTCTGAAACCTCGTTTGGTATCAAATGGAGGAGTAAGATCGTTCCCAATTTTAACTGTGCCTTTTGTGTTGCTCAGTGTCATTCTGCAAAGACGGATGAGCTTTGCAGGAATACTAAATTCAGACGTGGTGGAGCATAGATGATTCCTTATTGGACTGTCGAAGGTGGTTTTGTAATCAACAAAAAGGTGGTGTGTGTCGATTTGTTTTTCTAGGGTCTTCTCCAAGATTTGTCGTAGCGTAAATATCTGGTCTATGGTGGATTTGCCAGGTCTGAAGATACACTGATAAGTTCCAATCAGCTGGCTTACGATGGGCTTCAGTCTTTCATATAATACGCTTGAAAGGACCTTATATGCGATAAAACGAAGGCTTATCCTATGGAAGTTGGCGCAAATTGGGCAGAGCACACTGAGGTTCCAATCGTTTGGAATGCATTCTTCCGACCATATTCTGCAAAGAAGCTCATGAATGAATTTAAATAGAGCTTCGCCTCCATTCTTGAAGAGTTCAGCAGGTAAGCCATGTGGCTTTGTTATTTTTAAGCAGAGCTATAGGTTTCATGACTTCAATATGGTCGGGAGCGGAATTTCAACGCTGTCGTCTACAATTCGGGTTCCCGGGATATCATCTCTATTGGTGGGATTGCCTGATGCTTAGCAAATCGAAAACGTCTGGGGCTTCATCAAGCAAAAGCTTCGAGAGAGACCCACCTATACTTCAAAACAGCTTTTCCGAGAAATTCGACGCATTTGGAAGCTCTTCCTGTCGAATATGCCGAAAATTTAGTGTAAAGTATGCCGCGGAGATGTCAAGCGATAATTAACGCTGGTGGTGATTGGACATCTTATTAATATGATTGCGTCGTGCTTCGGAACATGTCTAATGACTGTATGACATACATTGTATGTAAAGAAAAATGTTCTTAAATACATTTTTAGATAAATTATGCCGTACACGCTTTTACTTAACAGACTATATCTGTTCGGATACAGTGGGAACTCTTTTGAAAATTAACACACTGTTGGTTGCCTAAGCATTCCGTACTCTTATGGAACTTTTTCAGGGAGATACGTGACTTGACGCCATCAGCTTGAAGATGCATGCGTGACGCCATCAGCTCTTTTGTTTCCCAGGTGTTTTCCGATCTGTCCGATCGGACAGCTTACCAAGTCCACCCCTTTATCTTTGCCTTGTTGCAGTAAAAATACCTCCCTGCAAGTGTATTCACCGGCAATTTTGATCTGTACCGAAGCTTTCTTATCTTTCCAACCGCCAACTCAATATTATCCGTCTTCAGAATCAACACACCGTTTTTGCATTTATAGAGGGATGCCCCTGAGCGTTGGTTTAGTCTAAAAAAAAACCAAAAGTGAAATAATAAATAAACAGTAATGCTTTCTTATATTTAATTTTTTGAATATTCACTGAAATTACAAGATATGATAATAATGGAAATATTCTTAAAGACGAAAACTAAAATTAAATCACATCACATTAAATCATGTGAAGTTCTTCATTCCACTTAAAGAGGTCTTCGAATCAAATCATGCCTGCTTTTGTGCTATGGATAGCTATGGATAGCTTCTAAGCATATCAGTAGAATTCTCTCAAATTCCTGCCAACAACAAATGCATCATAAAAGCAGCCGAACCAGTGGACTCAGCACAATCAACTCTCTACTCTACTCCACTCAGCTCTCAACTCATTCTTTCTTACTTAACAATCGATATAATGAACTTTTCCCTTTCCACAGTTGTTGCTATTATTATTGCTGTCTGAATTTTCCTATACATGCAAGTAAACAAAAACAACAACAACAACAACAATGACAATAACAAGAAGTAGCAGACACCCTGCAACCCACTTTTTTATGCTTAACGAACGAGCTGACGTTGTTCTAAGCACGGTCGAGGATTCGGGGCGAAATGTTAAGTAAAATCTTAATTAAGATTGATATGTTTATAGCTCTGTTTGCATGGAGTTTGTGTGCGTGTGTGTGTATGTCTGTTTGCGTGTATGTTGATGACTCAATATACGCTTGTATTTAGCAGTGTATGTGTATTTGTTAGAGTGTTTTTGTTTTTGCTTCTGAGCTTCTGAAGCTTGCTGTTAAGACTCTACTGAGTAGCAAGCAATCCTTTGCTTCACTATCTTTGCCAGCTTGTGCTGGCCAAGTACGCTACAAGCTGTCTGCTTGTCTGTCCGCAGATGTCAGTCAACCAGTCAGCTAGTCAATCAGTGAAATAACATCAGTGGCTTCCACGACCAGCACTACCACTACCACCGCCACCACCACCACCACCACAACCACGACCACAACCACGACCACTCTTAGCCAGTGTTGCCGCACATGTGCTTGATATTGTCCATGCTTTACCTGCAAGAATCAGATTTTTTTTTCCCCGCTTTTGTTTTTGCTCTTGACAATCATTTCGACAACATGGACAAAAACAAAAAAAAAAAAAAATGGAATAGATAGAATATTCAGCAAATGCTAGCGTGGAATTTCTCCGTCATGGAATTACTCCGTCAGCCAAGCTGCGAACTTTTCTAATTAGTGTTAATGAAATTAAATTAAATATTGATATAATACCAACTGCTAAATGGTAGAGAAATAAGGCTTTATTCTACAGAATAGTTGTAATTCATTAAAAGACTTTGTTGAGAAAAATTAATAGTTAGAACGAAGAGATTAGCGACAGTTAATTATTTTGCATTTTATAAAAAAAATTACTATCTATGTAATATTCGGGCTCTGTTTTTTTTTTAAAAAAGGTGGTGTCGGAATATATTCGTAAACTTGAAGTTCTGCTCTGCAAACATTTTTTGAGTGCCTCAAAAAAATGACTCTAAACAGGGTATTTCTTATGCGTTTTTTATCAGTACGCAATAAAAAGACTCCTCAAGAAGTCTCTGATATGATTGTAAAATGATTGCTCAGAAATAAGATTCCAAAAAGAGTAATTTTTATGCGTGTTTTATGAGTACGCAATGAAAAGACTCCTAAAAAAGTCTTTGATATGATTGTAAAATGATTGCTTAGAAATAATATTCCAAAAAGAGTATTTTTTATGGGTATTTTATAAGTACGCAATAAAAAGACTCCTCAAGAAGTCTCTGATATGATTATAAAATGATTGTTCAGAAATAAGATTCCAAAAAGAGTATTTTTTATGCGTGTTTTATGAGTACGCAATAAAAAGACTCCTAAAGAAGTCTCTGATATGATTATAAAATGATTGTTCAGAAATAAGATTCCAAAAAGAGTATTTTTTATGCGTGTTTTATGAGTACGCAATCAAAAGACTCCTAAACAAGTCTCTGATATGATTGTAAAATGATTGCTCAGAAATAAGACTCCAAAAAGAGTATTTTTTATGCGTGTTTTATGAGTACGCAATGAAAAGACTCCTAAAAAAGTCTTTGATATGATTGTAAAATGATTGCTCAGAAATAAGATTCTAAAATGAGTATTTTTTATGCGTGTTTTATGAGTACGCAATAAAAAGACTCCTAAAGAAGTCTCTGATATGATTGTAAAATGATTGCTCAGAAATAAGATTCTAAAATGAGTATTTTTTATGCGTGTTTTATGAGTACGCAATAAAAAGACTCCTAAAGAAGTCTCTGATATGATTGTAAAATTATTGCTCAGAAATAAAACTCCAAAAAGAGTATTTTTTATGCGTGTTTTATGAGTGCGCAATGAAAAGACTCCTAAATGTGTCTCTGATATGATTGTAAAATGATTGCTCAGAAATAAGACTCCAAAAAGAGTATTTTTTATGCGTGTTTTATGAGTACGCAATAAAAAGACTCCTAAAGAAGTCTCTGATATGATTGTAAAATGATTGCTCAGAAATAAGACTCCAAAAAGAGTATATTTTATGCGTGTTTTAGGAGTGCGCAATAAAAACACTCCTAAATGTGTCTTTGATATGATTGTAAAATGATTGCTCAAAAATAAGACTCTAAAAAGAGTATTTTTTATGCGTGTTTTATGAGTACGATGAATGGCAAAATATGGAAAAATTTATCATTAATATTATTAAATACATGGAAAAAAGGGCACGCGCGATAATTTCGGTCAAAGGGGTTTTTTATTATTTATTTAGATAATGCTGTACAACAAGACGAAGTCTTTTATAGTACACCAGAGTGAGAGTGCTGATGTTTTATTAACGTCATATCAATGTCATAAATTAGTGTTTACAAAGAGTTTTTAAACCATTAATGAGCCTTTAACATGAGACTTATTACTCTTAAAATAGTAACTTCTATAAGTTCTGAAAGAGTCTTCATATGCGTCTTTAAAGATTCCATTACATGATTCCTTAAAAGACTATTAAATATGACTCTTAAAAGAGTCTTAATTTTGAGTCGTAAAAGACTAATTTATGTGAGTTCTAAAAGAGTCTTTTTTATGAGTCTTTATTATAACTCTTAAAAGAGTCTTAATTTTGAGTCCAAAATGAGACATAAAACAGTCATTATTATGAATCATATTTTGAAGCCCAGAACCTACCAAAATGTACTCATAAAAGAGTCTTTTTTGAGCGGATTATGACTATAAAAACTCATTTATATGAGGCTTAAAAGAGTCTTTTAAGAGTCATAAAATTTGCTGGGCAGAGCAACTACTCCAGACAAACTTTTCTGGCTGTGCAGAAACCCATGATGAATTTTCACGAAGGCATACTTTAGAAAAGGTCATTATTAGGCCCCATTATCACAAAGGATAAGTACGGTCTTATTGGTAGGGTCTTACTATAAATTGACTTATGCCCTCAACTATATTCCAAGAACTTGAAGAAGAGTTAAAGTGGAAATTTAAATTTCGAAATTCGAGAGCTGGGACCACAATTCCGCTAAATACTTAAGACCCAATATAGTCTGTACGGTCTCCAGTGTACAGATCAACACTGGAGAGAGTTTCATTACCCATTGGTGTCTCATCGTTCGCACTAAAAATGCTGGAGAAAATTCTAGATAAAAATCTGAGAGACATTCTCATAGGCGTCCGCAGGAATTTTGCGAGGGGGCAGAAATGGTATGCATTGGTGTGCACTTATATGAAAATGATGATATGAAAATGTAACATATGCACATATGGAATAAAAAAAAAAAAATTTTCCCCGTCCAGGGGGGAGGCAAGTGTCCCCCCTGCTTCCCCCAGTGGACGCTCTTGGACATTCTTATTAGAACGTTCATAATGCTATTCATGATTAACATTAGCGTGTAGTTCGAGTTCATGTCTTCTAACATCAACTTCAAGGAGTTCGAACTCGTGATCAATATTCACGTGAATTTTTTACCAGTTTTTTCCCCAATATTCTTTTTCCAATTCTGATGTCTATGTTACTAAAGATATACAAAAGTAAATCAAAGCTTAATCAAGCAAAACACCACTTATACTGAGACTTTATTAGAAAAACCGTTCGAACTCTCCGACTAATGCAATTTGCATACGTCTTAGAAGCCAAAAGTACCTGGAAAGCTTAACTTTGGTCCTACTAATTTGTGAATCTGAAGACTTTTCTAAAATAAATTTTCGATATTATGTTAGGTCAACGCTTAATTGAAGAACGCATTTGAGATGTTGTTGGTGAGAAGGTTTCAATATCAAATTCAATTTCTTGATCTTTGAGAGCTTAAGAGCAGTGGTGCTCACTGCATGGTTTCCCATAGCCCGCGGGCATCGTGTGTTGTTGAGCTTTTGCACACGAAGTAGCAATCGGCTCGCTATGTTTGTACACTGCGTAAAAATTTGTTTTTTTCTGCTGTTTTTTAAATTTGAAGTCAGTATGCTTTGAGCGTTCATGTGGTGAGGGTGTTGCTCGCTGTTTTATTTATTAATATACGTAAATATATTGCAATGTTTCAGGAAAAGCATCATTACATTTTTGCTTGATGTTTCCTATGTTAAAATAGCGAAAAACAAACACAAAACTAAAAACGAATTGATTATTTTGAAAATCCAACACTCGACAAGAGTTCCTTGCACCAAATGTGAGAGCTTTTAACAACTTCTTGTTTCAGTGTAAAGCTGTGCAACAACTTCTTGTTTCAGTGTAAAGCTGTGCACTCGGAAAGCTCTCTTTGTTGTTGTTTGAACCTTGCGTTGATCACCACTGCTTTAGAGCTTGAAGTTTTTAAGTTTTTAAAAAAGATGTTACAACTTTAACCCATTAATGCTCACCACCAGAACTCAATGGGCTCATTATTCTGAACAAAACTGTCCCGAAAACTTTAGTGCTTTTTGAAAAAGCATAATTTTAGCTTTCTCACACGAAATCAAAAGTTTTACACTGTCGGTGGATTTTTGAGGAATTTTCGAAAAATGCGTAAAGAAATTTCATCGCGTATGATATATCATACGTTGTCATTAATGGGGTAGGTACTAAGGGCTTAAGCATTATTTGAAAACCAGTTGAATTACATACCTTAGCTGTTAATAAATCTCTATCTAATGATTTAAGTTGGGCTACACAAGTAATGAACACACTGATTGACAGCTAGACGAGGGCAATAAAAAATTCTACTCGTAAGTTGATAGAAAAGTTTTACAGAATGTTGCAATAAAAATAAAAAACAAAAAAAAAATAAAGAAAAAAGACATTGACCTACTATAGCGTTCAAGATGCTGCCGTTCTAACAAAAAAAACACAAAAAAAAAAACACGATTTTTGCCAAATTTATTGTTTATTCTTGAGCTCGATACACTTATTCCAACGATTTTCTTACATTGCGATGTCCTTTGAATAGTAAAATTTCTCAAGATCTCCGAAATATTCCAATTCGTTCTCTTCATTCATCGTAAATCTCTTTCCCTGGAACCATCTTGTTAAGTTTGGGAAGAGATAATAGACACTAAGTGCCAAATCTGTACAATAGGGGGGGATGAGGATGCAGTTCAAAGCGTAACTCGTACAATTTGGTCATGGTTTCGATCAATTTGTGAGCTGGAGCATTGTCTTATGATGATATATAGCAAAAGATGATATTTTTTTCCATAATGGGGTCATTTGTTTGCAATTTCGTTCTTCAATCGGTCCATTAATATTTCATAATATTCGCTGTTCATTGTTCTTCCTTATCTTAAATAGTCGATGTACAAAATGACACTTGAATCCCAAAAAAACAGACGCTAGCACCCTTCCGGCCATTTGTTGAGTTTTCTCTTGCTTTGGTGCACTTCCACTGGGACCAACCCACTCTTTTGCTGATTCCTTCAATTCTGGTGTATAGAGTTGGATCCATGATTCATCCAAGATCACTTGATGAATGAATATTAAACGCCCTAGTAGGTAGAAGACCTAAACTTGCAACAATTACTTCAAGCTTCACGATCCAAAACGAAAATCAGCCAAAACACGCGAAGAAGAATTGTGTCAGCTGTGCACAAATTTTGAAACTAATCACTTTAACATGCACACACACATGACATATACACGTGCAAAAATATGCTGTACATAGCTACCAGTAAAAAATAGGGTCATCCAGAGATTAATTTTGGATCACTCTTTTGCGATTAATGGATTACTCCACCAGCCTCCGAGCTTTATGCATTTTGTGCTCCTTTCAACATTGCATATCCTTACGGGCAAGCACTACTTTTGAGCTCCTAATGAAGGAGAAAGGGAGTATTCCTTTTTGACTTCGGAAAGGAGGACAAAGGGAGTAATGTTTTTTTATCTCCAAAAAGAGCACAAAAACATATACATACACTCACAAAAAAGTTGTTTAATTAACAGTTAAAACTGTTTAATACTACCAACAGACAAGTTTCTTCAATTTAACAGTCTGAAATGTTTAATTAACAGTCCCAAATGTTGAATTAATAGTCAGAAATGTTACATTTTAACAGTCTAAAAAATGGTTAACAGTAGACTGTTTAAGTAAAACAGTTGTTTTATCAACAGTTCAGACTGTTAATTTGAAAAATCCTACTGTTGGCTGGGATTTAACCGTTTCACTGTTAATTTTTATTTTTCTGAGATTATGTCCACTAGATCGTCTCAAAAAAATAAATTTCGCCGCACACCAGCTAATCTAAAACATTATTGAAAGAAAGTTTCTAAAAAATATTTTTTTTTTGACCGAACGTCGGGGTCGCCATCGACATATTTCTTTATTACTTCCGTACTTACTGTCTGATCTTAAAGAATGAAAGGTCTATGTTTTTGTCTCAGAGAGATTTATTCTTTGTCTCTAGGATTCATTGACCTCAGTTGACTCCTTATGGTACTGAACTGGCACCGGACTTCAGTTTCTATCATTTTAAGGTACCATTTTGATTTCACGCGTTCTTTATTGCTCCATTTGGAGTAATAAGCGAGGTATCAACGTTCTTTTTTTTCTAATTTCGAGGAATCAATACTTTTTTTAGCAAAAATGAAAAGATCGCTTCAATTGCTCGCTTATTACTCCAAATAGGTGAACTCCTTTATTGCTCGATTTCGGTATTAATCCATACAAATGGCATAGCTTCAGTATTCAAGCAATGCTGGAAATCTAGACATTTACGAGGCAGCTAAAGAAGTATCACCACAATTCTCCTCATAATTAACATCATCATCATCATCATCATCATCATCATCATCATCATCATCATCATTATCATTACCATCAACATCATTATTATCATCATCATTAGCCCTATAAAAACAGAGTTTCACATTTCGAAAACTTAAATTCACGCTGGAATTGCTGAAAACAATAGCTATTGAGCAAGAAGATGGAAGCTAGACGAAGGAGGTGATAGATGCCAGAGAAAATACCGACTAAGAAAAATTAAATTCCCACACATACCAACGGCGCGCAAATACCAACACTTCAAACAAATCCACTTGGGAGCTAGTTTCATTAGGATCACTCATCTTCTACTCTTCCAAACGCACTTATATGCATACAGACATACATACATACATACATATATTCATGCTGCTGGTTGGTAGAGCTGAAGATGAGCTCACATCCACTTGAAGTGCATGCAAAACCACAACAACTTGGTTTTTCTAGTCTTCCCTGTTCAACTAGGGTGTGACATCATCGACCCATAGTTAGCCCCCAGTAAGTGTGCCAAGACAGGATTGCGCTGCTCATTAAGCGCACCAAGGTTTAATAGTGTATATTAGAGGAATTTTAAGATGTAGCTGCTTTGAAATTTCAAAAATATTCAAGAATATTTGTGAATATTTTGTGTTTCCAAATAAATATAAATATTTATTCAAAAACAGGCAATACTCTGGGTGATGCAAGCAACAAGGCAGATAGATATTTAATGGGGCCACACAATTTTTGAAAGCTTTTTAAGTGTGCAACTACCTCAGTCAAAGTCCTCTCAAGGGCTGAAATGGCCAATTCTTTCAATATATCAAGTGTAAGTCGGTAGTTTAAATGAACAAGTTTTGTCATCATTAAATTTATTGACATCAAGTTAAGGTCCTCCCAAGTACAAATTTTGTATACCCGCTTTTTGTAAAATGCATCGGCATTGCATGAAATTGTTACTCTTTCAGTGTTGGTGCTATGATAAAAAGAATGACAATGACAAAATTAAAAACAAAATTAAAGATGCCTTCTTAGGTTGGTTATAAGCCCTCATGCCAAAAACAGACAAAAAAAAAATCCATGACGTCATGAGACAGCGAAGAAAGTCGTTCCAAGATTAAAAATGCAGCTATTATGCAGCGGCGTTGCATCGAATTATTACTCGTTGAGTGTATGTGTTATGGTAAATGTTTAATAAGGCAAATAAAGCCTTACGACAAAAATAAAATAATAAATTTTGGCGTCGTCAGGTCTCGTAGGTAGCAACTTATGCAACAAAAATGCAATATTGTTGCATGGAATTATTACTCGCTGAGTAGAAGTGCTACGGAGAATTTTATTTTATGACAGCAAGAAATGATTCTTAGTCCTTAAAACGAAAGTGAAAAAAAAAAATTTTGGCACCATGACACTACGAAGGGAACCGCTAAATGCAGTAAAAATGCAATAACAATGAAAAAACGTTGCATGGAATTTAAACATAGGCGATGTGGTAAATTTTATGAAATAACACTAAAGTTGAGGTTTTCGGTTACATATCAAAAAAAAAAAATAACTAAATGCGTCATGAGAACTCTCAGGGAACCCCTTGAAGTAACCTTAATGTACCAAATGCAGTAGTAAATGCAATAAAATAAATAAAAAATAAAAATAAACTAAAATTAAAATAAGGACAAGTATAACGTAAAAAGATATGGACAAGATTTAAAAGTTTAACAGTTAAAGGATATGGGCAAGGATTTGGACAAAGAATAGGATCAGAAATAAGACAAAGAGTAAAACAAATATTTGGATAAAGATTAGATCATGGAATTGGAGAAGGATTAGGATAAGAATTCAGCCAACGATTGGGAAAAAGGCTTAGACAAAGATTGAGATAAGAATAAGAACAAAGATTCAGACACTCCTAAAACAATGTTTATGATAAGATTGGGAAAAGGACAAGAAATAGAACAAGAAGATGGACGCACTAAAGGGAAGATTTGGTACAAAGATTGAGAAAAGATGTGGGGCAAGGATTAGGAAAGGATTTAATCAAGAGCTTAAGTAAGGATAAAAACACGTTTGGGATCAAAGAAATGAAAGAAAAGATAAGAAAAGAAAAGAAAAGAAAAGAAAAGAAAAGAAAAGAAAAGGAAACGAAAGAAAACCACAGGAAAGGAAAGGGAAGGGAGAAGAATAGGAACAAGTCTAAAGAGTCGCTGTATCATCAAAACCTAGGGGCGTGTTCACGATACAACCAACTCCTATTTTGGTTATTCTATTGAAGCTTTTACTTGCGAACCATAAGCTTGGGTTCGGTTGGAGTGAGACTTTTGCAAACTTTTTCGAGTTTTGGTAACGTTGAAGTTTCCTTATGATATGCCAAAAAAGAAAAATCTGTTAAGATCTCCAAAGATATAACCATAAATAAACATTTGCTTGCATTGCAATTCTGTTTTATTTAAAATCAATTCAAATTATTTAAAACCATTTTTTTTTTTCATTTTGTATTTTCGCATGCATTCTGCTAGAAAATTTGGTCGTAACCGTATAAACCCAAAAGCGACCACAATGGGGGGGGGGGAAGAGGGGACACTTTACCCCCTGGACTGTACAAATTTTATATATTTTTATTTCCTATGTGTATATGTTACATTTTCATATCATCATTTTAATATATTTGCACATTAATGCATACTTTCCCTCCCCCTTTAAAAATTCCTGCGTACGCCTATGCATAAACCAATTATTTTTTTTGCGAAACTACCAGATGCAAATAATCATTCGAAAATGAAAATTTTGTACCAATATTGCATTTTTGAAAAGGATGCCTAAAAATTCAAGTTTCTTTTCATAAATAATATGTTTGTTGATTGAATTATAGCAAAGATCCGATTTATTTTTTTTTTTTTTTAAATATTTTTTTGAATAAAAATTTTGTTTGTTGAAGGTTTTTTTTCTTTTGTTCTGAAGCGTTGAGCAAACTGAAATGCAAAAATTTGTAAAGGGAGAATTTCGTTAAAAGGAATTTTTGTCAAGGGGAATATGATAGAAAAAAAAATAAATAACTGATAATTTCAGACCTTGAAAGGATCAATTGTGTTGTGCGTGTTATTAAGTTTGTACACAATTGACCGAGAACCGGACCTACAGGTTTAACGCCAACTTCGAACGGCGATAAAAGGAATGTTCTTGTTCTCAAGAAGCCTTACATGGCATTTTGATTACTCTCTGAGGTTTCCTATTGTCTGAAGAGAGGTGGCGGCCGTACAGAAAAATAATTTTAATTCATATAATTTTCCGTCGCTGCTGGGATTCGAACCCGGTCTCCAGATTCGTTGACATAGAGGCCAATCAGTTTAACCAACTACGCCGCGGACGCCAGATTTATATGATGGCGAATTTAAAAAAGGGACAATTTTGTAAAGGATAATTTAAAAAAGGAAAATTTTGAAAACTGTACATTTTGAGAACGGAAATTTTATGATAGTGAACTTCGATACCGAGGAAAATTTTGGAAAGGAAAATTTCAACCAGTTAAGTTTTTTAATATTTGCTTACTTTTTAGTTTTTTGATCGGAGTTTTTAATTTTTTTATATGGGATGGGGTCAAAATTCTCCCTATACAAAATTCTTTCTAAAAATGTTCCTTTTTTAAAGGTCTCTTTGACAAAATTCCCCCTTTAAAAAATCGTTCTGCATAGAATTCCCCTTTATAAAATCCCCCTAAATAAAATTCCCTTTAACGAAATCCTTTAGAAAATCCCTTTTACCAAAAAAAAAAAAACAAAATTTAAAGAGAAAATGTTGGTATTGAGGGATAAACGCGCGCTTTGTTGAAGGTTTCGTTATTAAAGCGAAGCTTTTTGAGCCTCTTTTTATGATTTGCTTGAGTGAAATCTCAAAAATTACACTTTTCTCCGACATTCTATACGTTCTATACATTAACCACCAAACCAAAAACCTTCGATGTCGCCGATTCAATTTATGCTATGTTCCAGCAGGCCACAATAACCTACTAAAAGTATTGTGTATTGGCTATCCTTCATATAGTGAAATATCTATTAAAACGATTGTATATTGGCTGCCCTTCATATCGTAAAATGTCTATTAAAAGGATTGTGCACTGGCTATCCTTCATATAGTGAAATATCTATTAAAAGGATTGTATATTGGCTGTCCTTCATATCGTAAAATGTCTATTAAAAGGATTGTGTACTCGCTATCCTTCATATCGTAAAATATCTATTAAAAGGATTGTGTACTGGCTATCCTGCATATAGTAATATATATATATAAAAGGGATTGTGTATTGGCTATCCAAACAACAAAAGGGCAAAAACAAAAAACCATTAAATTATCAAATTTATGAAACTGCGAAAAACTTCCAATGTGTGTCGTGTGTCCAACGATGGTTTTTTTTTAAAGATTTTGTTCTGAGAGCGGAGAGTTCTGAAATGCAGAAATTTACAAATGGGAAAATTTCGTAAAAGAGGAATTTTGTCAAGGAGAATTTTTAAAAACGGGAATTTTGTAAAGGAGAATTTTGAAAATCTAATAATTGTCCTTCTTCCTGTGCAAGCTCTTGTGTTGATCCATGTCCGAAATTCTGACATTATACTTTTACGAATTCTTTTCCTAAATCTTATTTCATTTCTTTTGCCAATATTTGTCCTAAGTTTTTTCCTGTTCTTGTGGTTTGTGTGTCCAAATCCTTATTCTATTCCCTGTCCCATTTCTTATCGTTATAAAGGGTGTTTTTTTTAGGGGTTTGTTTTTCGAATAGAGATAAAACTGGCATTTTGTGGTCAAATCTGGCAACTCTAATGTCATTTATGTTCAGTTTGGTTTGCCATTTCATCATGAACAGGTTGACAAAAGAACAACGCTTGCAAATCGTGCAAATTTATTTCGAAAATAATGGTTCAGTTCGCGAAGTTTACCGCAAGCTCCGCCCATTTTATGGTCGTCCATCAGAGCAATTAATTCGGTTAACCATGGGTCGTTTTCGCACTACGTTTACTCTATGTGATAATACGCATCCGCAGAGACGTCGAACAGTGCGCACCGAAGAAACAATTGCCGCTGTAGAGCAAAATGTTGAAGAGGACCCGAATGAATCGATTCGCCACCGTGCACAGCAATAGAGCGAATTGGATGGCATGAATGTGGATGAGTTGTGGTTCCAACAAGACGGCGCTACATGCCACACAGCGCACGTCACAATCGATTTATTGAAGGAAACATTCGATGAGCGCATAATTTCGCGGAATGGACCTGTCAATTGGCCACCAAGACCGTGTGATTTGACACCATTGGATTATTTTCTTTGGGGATATGTGAAGTCGCTCGTCTACGCCAACAAACCAGAAACGTTAGGGGACTTGGAGGCCAACATTCGTGGCGTTATTGCCGACATACGGCTCCCTATGCTCGAAAAAGTGGTTGAAAATTGGACCTGTAGAATTGGCTTTATTCGAGCCAGCCGCGACGGCTACATGCCCGAAATCATATTTAAACATTAATGGCATAAAATTATCCTTCCAATAAAGCCAAATTGATGGACATTAAAACGATTTTCTTGTGTTTTATTTCAATTCGAAGTTCTATACCTCTAAAAAAAACACCCTGTACTTTATCCTTATCGTTATCCCACTTCTTATCGTTATCCCCTAAATGTCTAAATATTTGTTCCTATCCTTGTGCCAAACCTTATCATGGTGTCCTTTTCCCAATCCTTGTCTGAGGTCTTATCCTTATACTTGTGCAATTTCATTTTCCCAAAACTTTGTTCTTATCTTTATCTTATTCCTGGTCCTAATATTTGTCCAAATCCTTGCCCTCAACCTTTTTATAGTCCTTGTCCCAATCCTAGAACAAAACTCTGTCATAATACTTATTCTTGTCTCTATATAAATTTTCATATAATTGTTTTTTATAAATATTTATTTTTTTTATCTTTGCTTTTGCATTTGGTGCATTTGGGTTCCTTTAAAGGAATCCCTGAGAGATTTCATGACACATTTAATTTTTTTTTTATTTTTATAATGTGACCGAAAAGCTCAGGCTTAGTGTCGGTTCATAAAATTTACCGTAGCAACAAAGTATTTAGATACGGAGATGTAATTCAATGCAAAATTTTTTTCATTGTTATGATGTCAATATGATGTCATCTTAATGGATATTTCTTGATTTTGAGATTCACTGTAATTTATGGAAACTTTCATTACTTTTGGTACAAGCCAGTGGAAAGTTGCGCTTTCATACATGAAACAAGTCTATACATACAGCTACCAAATACTTCATTAGCTATACAAGAATTAGTCCTTACAATGGTACAAAAAATCTAGATCCTAAATTTAACGCCCCGAGCCAGAAATCTGAATTTTATCTAGAATATTTCCTTACTTTCCTGAAAAATGTAGAAGGTGTCCTTGATAACTCTTAGCTCTCTTCCTCTCCATAGTTTAATTCCTCACCGCCCTACTTTTTTGAATCTATCGATATTCTAAAAATATTATAACTCTCGCTAAAGTTATAAAGGATATCAAAGGATTAACTGCTTTATAAGAGACGATTAAAGACAACAAAAAAATTATTGTTGCCACATTCTCATTGACCGCATACCTTTCGAGCAACACTGTTTAAAAAACTTCAAGCACATATATGAGTGCGTGTGTGAGTTTAAGTGGTTTGGTGTGGTGAAGCGGGGGACGAGACCTGAGTGAACATTTACGATGTGCATGTGTTTGTTCTGCATTGCGGCGTGTTTGTAAACACGACTACTTAACTTATGAGCCTCACTTCAAGCTCAGACACACACTCATTCACTGGCACACCGACACACACACTTTCACTTACAAATGTTTACTCTCACACGCACACAATGAGCAAGGCTTGTCCATAAACAATTTATGGAATTTATTAAATTGGCCAAAAGGCACTCATTTACCACAAACACTGATACTCGAGAGGCATAGAAAAACCAACACACAAACCACACACAGACACACATACGCAAACACACATAAGCAAATACTCACGAGATGTTTTGGAGAAGATTCGCCACAAAATGTAAACCCTCATAAATTTATGACATCAACATCAACACAATGAAAATGAGAGAAAAAAAATACAAAAAAAAAACAGAAAAAAGCAACAAAAAACTCCAACAATGAACCAAAATAATGTTAAGGACATTAAGGATATGTTGTGGTTGAGGAAGTGTAATCAAGCTGCAGCAATTGTGAAATTATACCCAGAAGGCAAAAACACAGGAAACAAAAAATTACAAAAAAAAAAAAACAAAAAAAAAAAAAAATTAAGCAACCATGGAGCATCGAGTTAACTTTTGTCCTTTAGCAGCTCCTGGTCGCTCTTGATTCTTGGCTTGTAAGAAAAAGAAATATTTTATTTTTTTTTCCACTGCATACTTTTGGGGATTTTATGCCGCATTAAGGAAATGCGAGCCGGAAAAAATACTTTGTTAAATTTTGTGGCAATTTAAGTTAAACGCTTTGCGTTTCACCTTGCAAAGTAGCGGTAGGCCTTTTTTCTCCAAGCATTTGTTTCCTTTTTTTTCTGTTATTATTTGTTTTTTTTTATATTTTTCGATTATCAGATAAAAGCTGTTGGCAACCTGAGGACATGTCATGGGATTTGTAGCCAAAGCCACTGGGAAATAAAAGCTTCATGTCGGAAGTGAGGAATTAGATGGAATTTAATAACTTCATCAAGCGTTTCGCCGCGTTAGAGAGCCGTAATAAGATTTGAGGCCATAATTTGTGTGGATTTTATGAGTGGAATTAAATTAAACAACATATTTTTAATTATAATCAAGTCTGGAAAACATATTCAAAGCTTTTCTGGCAGGTTTTTCAGCGAGCTATTTAGGATAAAAGAATGCTTGTGAACATCTTTGTTTGAAGAAACGAGCAGAAAAAAATGCTTATTAAAAAGATAATTAAATATGCAAGAACAACTTGTGTCTGCGTAAATTAAAGAGTTCTGATGGTGATAATAAAACACAAACAATTAAATGCTGAAAGAGGCTTTTAGTTAAAGTGGAATTAATCTTCATATTACAGCCTTATTATTTTGCTATTTTCTCTAACTCTAACTCTAACTCTAACTCTAACTCTAACTCTAACTCTAACTCTAACTCTAACTCTAACTCTAACTCTAACTCTAACTCTAACTCTAACTCTAACTCTAACTCTAACTCTAACTCTAACTCTAACTCTAACTCTAACTCTAACTCTAACTCTAACTCTAACTCTAACTCTAACTCTAACTCTAACTCTAACTCTAACTCTAACTCTAACTCTAACTCCAACTCTAACTCTAACTCTAACTCTAACTCTATCTCTAACTCTAACTCTAACTCTAACTCTAACTCTAACTCTAACTCTAACTCTAACTCTAACTCTAACTCTAACTCTAACTCTAACTCTAACTCTAACTCTAACTCTAACTCTAACTCTAACTCTAACTCTAACTCTAACTCTAACTCTAACTCTAACTCTAACTCTAACTCTAACTCTAACTCTAACTCTAACTCTAACTCTAACTCTAACTCTAACTCTAACTCTAACTCTAACTCTAACTCTAACTCTAACTCTAACTCTAACTCTAACTCTAACTCTAACTCTAACTCTAACTCTAACTCTAACTCTAACTCTAACTCTAACTCTAACTCTAACTCTAACTCTAACTCTAACTCTAACTCTAACTCTAACTCTAACTCTAACTCTAACTCTAACTCTAACTCTAACTCTAACTCTAACTCTAACTCTAACTCTAACTCTAACTCTAACTCTAACTATAACTCTAACTCTAACTCTAACTATAACTCTAACTCTAACTCTAACTCTAACTCTAACTCTAACTCTAACTCTAACTCTAACTCTAACTCTAACTCTAACTCTAACTCTAACTCTAACTCTAACTCTAACTCTAACTCTAACTCTAACTCTAACTCTAACTCTAACTCTAACTCTAACTCTAACTCTAACTCTAACTCTAACTCTAACTCTAACTCTAACTCTAACTCTAACTCTAACTCTAACTCTAACTCTAACTCTAACTCTAACTCTGACTCTAACTCTAACTCTAACTCTAACTCTAACTCTAACTCTAACTCTAACTCTAACTCTAACTCTAACTCTAACTCTAACTCTAACTCTAACTCTAACTCTAACTCTAACTCTAACTCTAACTCTAACTCCAACTCTAACTCTAACTCTAACTCTATCTCTAACTCTAACTCTAACTCTAACTCTAACTCTAACTCTAACTCTAACTCTAACTCTAACTCTAACTCTAACTCTAACTCTAACTCTAACTCTAACTCTAACTCTAACTCTAACTCTAACTCTAACTCTAACTCTAACTCTAACTCTAACTCTAACTCTAACTCTAACTCTAACTCTAACTCTAACTCTAACTCTAACTCTAACTCTAACTCTAACTCTAACTCTAACTCTAACTCTAACTCTAACTCTAACTCTAACTCTAACTCTAACTCTAACTCTAACTCTAACTCTAACTCTAACTCTAACTCTAACTCTAACTCTAACTCTAACTCTAACTCTAACTCTAACTCTAACTCTAACTCTAACTCTAACTCTAACTCTAACTCTAACTCTAACTCTAACTCTAACTCTAACTCTAACTCTAACTCTAACTCTAACTCTAACTCTAACTCTAACTCTAACTCTAACTCTAACTCTAACTCTAACTCTAACTCTAACTCTAACTCTAACTCTAACTCTAACTCTAACTCTAACTCTAACTCTAACTCTAACTCTAACTCTAACTCTAACTCTAACTCTAACTCTAACTCTAACTCTAACTCTAACTCTAACTCTAACTCTAACTCTAACTCTAACTCTAACTCTAACTCTAACTCTAACTCTAACTCTAACTCTAACTCTAACTCTAACTCTAACTCTAACTCTAACTCTAACTCTAACTCTAACTCTAACTCTAACTCTAACTCTAACTCTAACTCTAACTCTAACTCTAACTCTAACTCTAACTCTAACTCTAACTCTAACTCTAACTCTAACTCTAACTCTAACTCTAACTCTAACTCTAACTCTAACTCTAACTCTAACTCTAACTCTAACTCTAACTCTAACTCTAACTCTAACTCTAACTCTAACTCTAACTCTAACTCTAACTCTAACTCTAACTCTAACTCTAACTCTAACTCTAACTCTAACTCTAACTCTAACTCTAACTCTAACTCTAACTCTAACTCTAACTCTAACTCTAACTCTAACTCTAACTCTAACTCTAACTCTAACTCTAACTCTAACTCTAACTCTAACTCTAACTCTAACTCTAACTCTAACTCTAACTCTAACTCTAACTCTAACTCTAACTCTAACTCTAACTCTAACTCTAACTCTAACTCTAACTCTAACTCTAACTCTAACTCTAACTCTAACTCTAACTCTAACTCTAACTCTAACTCTAACTCTAACTCTAACTCTAACTCTAACTCTAACTCTAACTCTAACTCTAACTCTAACTCTAACTCTAACTTTAACTCCTTCTGGTGGCAACGTTTTTTAGACATTTTTCCATTTGAACCATTTTTGTACACTCTTTTATTCCTCTCAGCGAATTGCTTCAACAAAGAAATGGAAAACAAATCTAAAATGACAACATTTGCAAAAGACCAGAGTAACACTGGGTACAAAAGCTACTTCAATAAAAACTAAATTAAATTATTTTGAAACTTTCAAGAATGGACAAAAATACATTCTCTGAAGAATTTTGTCAAGTACAAAAATAACAGTATTTCCTAGCCAGCAAGTTCAGCTCATTATTTTGCTTTTAATGCGAAATCTGAAAAGAATAAATTCGCTTTCAATAGTAGTGAATCCTGCAAAACAGCAACTTAAGCTCTCCTCATTAAATTCCAAAATACATCCTTGCATTGCTTTGCAGCATCATTCAGCTGCTTTACGTTGTCGTACGTGTTGGTTTAGCTGCCAAGCTGCACCCAGCAATAAAAATAGATAAACTAAAAAATTGTAATTCAATAAAGCAAAACGAACATTTATTTCTAACTTCGTTGCTTCGTATTCCTTAAAAAATATTTAGCTTTTGGTGTAAATTGAAATTTATTTTTCTGACACTAAACTGGACACGTTTAGCACGAAAGCGCACTTGAACGTCTATCCATTCATACAGTTTGTACTCGTGTTCCTGTACCATCTAGAGAAAGACAGGAAATCAGAAAAAGTTCTTTAAGATATCTAGCTGTCCATAGATACTCGCATAAGAAGCGCCGCAGCACAGATTTTCGTGCTGCCGAAATGTTGGATATGAACGGCAAACTTGAGAAAGAGTAGATAAAGTTCTTGAAAAATAAAAAACCATAAAATTTTTATGGTTCTGTCATGAATTGAATACTTGAGCACGGTATCAGCGTTAGGTGTCACGAAAGATTAAGATGCTTCTATAGTTTCTAAAGGGTTTCGTGATGTATTATTACGTTTAAATTCCAACTTCAAATTCTTTTACTAAAGTAAAAAATCAATCTTTTCTCAATTTTTAACAATACTGCTCAGACTTGCTCCCGCTATTAATAAAGAAAGTTTAAATTGATCAATTTTTATTCATAAACTTATCATTTCGTCAATTGCTTAAATTGTTTTTAAACGTTTGAGCCTTTTTTAAATACTATCATTACTGAACCCTTTCTTCTATACAACCGCAGGAAATAACAATCCTTTCCCTAAAAAAAATTCAAAACATTTGGGAAAAGTTTACAAAACACACACACACAAACAAAATCAAACTCTAATTCGTTGTGACAGGCAACAAACATGAACGTGCAACAAACAAATAAATTAAGCAACAAACAATATACAGCAATTACCGTTGTCGTCCGCCTGACAAGTTCAAATTTTTCCAAATTAATGCCGGCTATGCATGTTGCTACAATGAGTTTTTTTTTCAAGGTTATTATAATGTCTATAATTTAATCAAAAAGTTTTTCACTTTGAATTTAACAGAGCTCTTAAAAAATACTCAAAATTACGTTCAAGCTAGAGTTAAAATAACCATTATTTTCCCCCTCATACTTTAATTGCATCCGGCAACGTGCGCTCATCCTGTCGGCACGTTAGCGTTTTAAAAGTCCGATATGGCGTGTCAACAGCATAACGGTATTTTAAAAATTTAACCAATAGCACAGAGCACAATTGCAGCAACAAAACCCAAGCGGCCTACTTCACTCCTCTCCTGAACCTTGTTCACTTCACTGTTGCGTTTGTAAGTAATTACAATAAGAGCGAAGTGTGTGTGTGTGTTGGAGAAGCTCTTCACTCGAAGCACCGTTAAAATTACGACAATACATGTGGCTGTGCGTTTATGTATGAGCGTGTTGATATGTGTGTGCTTACGTTATGGCTACGAATGGGGGCAAAGAAGCGGAAGCCCGAGAGGCAAGCTGGTAGCATTGAAGCGGCGCTTTGATCCAACTTGACTCACATGCCGAGCTACAACCTGCTGCACACATAGCTGTTCATGTAGGCCAAACATTCCTCGGCAATTCCTTTTTTTTTATTTCTTCTGCCTACTTCTCCCGATTCTTTCCTGTTAACCAGACTAGCAAGGCTGACAAGAGCTGCCTTTTAGCGAAATGTTGGCTTTAGGTATATTTAACTCGGCATAACGGTCTATTGCTTGGTCCGCAAGCTTGTCTGCCTGCCTGCCGTGCGATACAAATTAAGCTGTCAACAATTTAACCGTATCGCGGCACATAATCTTCACACCTAAATTATTTATAACAAAAATGTCAGTGAAAACATACGTTTTTGTTGTTGTTTTTGTTGATTTTGTAATTTTTCGCATGCTTCAAATTGATTGCAATAAAATATTTTGTAAAATTATGGGAAAAATATTTCAAATCGCTAACTAATTGCATGGAATTTAAGACTAGCAAGATAGACAAATTGTGAGCTGCAGAGGATGACTCGAATAACTGCTGAAATGGTAAGTTCGATGTTAAGATATAAAGATATAGATTTGAGCTTGAGTTACAGTTAGAGTTAGATTTAGAGTTAGAATTAGAGTTAGAGTTACAGTTAGAGTTAGAGTTAGAGTTAGAGTTAGAGTTAGAGTTAGAGTTAGAGTTAGAGTTAGAGTTAGAGTTAGAGTTAGAGTTAGAGTTAGAGTTAGAGTTAGAGTTAGAGTTAGAGTTAGAGTTAGAGTTAGAGTTAGAGTTAGAGTTAGAGTTAGAGTTAGAGTTAGAGTTAGAGTTAGAGTTAGAGTTAGAGTTAGAGTTGGAGTTAGAGTTAGAGTTAGAGTTAGAGTTAGAGTTAGAGTTAGAGTTAGAGTTAGAGTTAGAGTTAGAGTTAGAGTTAGAGTTAGAGTTAGAGTTAGAGTTAGAGTTAGAGTTAGAGTTAGAGTTAGAGTTAGAGTTAGAGTTAGAGTTAGAGTTAGAGTTAGAGTTAGAGTTAGAGTTAGAGTTAGAGTTAGAGTTAGAGTTAGAGTTAGAGTTAGAGTTAGAGTTAGAGTTAGAGTTAGAGTTAGAGTTAGAGTTAGAGTTAGAGTTAGAGTTAGAGTTAGAGTTAGAGTTAGAGTTAGAGTTAGAGTTAGAGTTAGAGTTAGAGTTAGAGTTAGAGTTAGAGTTAGAGTTAGAGTTAGAGTTAGAGTTGGAGTTAGAGTTAGAGTTAGAGTTAGAGTTAGAGTTAGAGTTAGAGTTAGAGTTAGAGTTAGAGTTAGAGTTAGAGTTAGAGTTAGAGTTAGAGTTAGAGTTAGAGTTAGAGTTAGAGTTAGAGTTAGAGTTAGAGTTAGAGTTAGAGTTAGAGTTAGAGTTAGAGTTAGAGTTAGAGTTAGAGTTAGAGTTGGAGTTAGAGTTAGAGTTAGAGTTAGAGTTAGAGTTAGAGTTAGAGTTAGAGTTAGAGTTAGAGTTAGAGTTAGAGTTAGAGTTAGAGTTAGAGTTAGAGTTAGAGTTAGAGTTAGAGTTAGAGTTAGAGTTAGAGTTAGAGTTAGAGTTGGAGTTAGAGTTAGAGTTAGAGTTAGAGTTAGAGTTAGAGTTAGAGTTAGAGTTAGAGTTAGAGTTAGAGTTAGAGTTAGAGTTAGAGTTAGAGTTAGAGTTAGAGTTAGAGTTAGAGTTAGAGTTAGAGTTAGAGTTAGATTTAGAGTTAGAGTTAGAGTTAGAGTAATGTTATTGTTATAGCAAGAGTTTGAGTTTGAGTTTGAGTTTGAGTTTAAGTTTGAGTTTGAATTTGAGTTTGAGTTTGAGTTTGAAATAGAGTTTGCGTTTG